>CM064862.1:643437-1274375 GCA_032719365.1 Prinsepia uniflora | reverse complement strand
TGGTGGTGGCAAAACGTTGACTTTTCAATTGGGCGGTCAAATGGACTTTGACCGATGACCGTGACGTAGTTCGTGACGTCACGAGTTCATAGACAGGTGGCACGTTCAATTCCGACGTTCGTAGAAGAAGTTATGACGTTCGGAAGCCCAAGGGCATTTTGGTAATTTGGGTGAATAGGAGGTCAAAAGTTGACTTTTTGATCGGGAGGTCCGATGGCCGAGGGCCGAAGACCGTTACGTAGATAAGGACGATACGAATCCGTAGACAGGCGGCACGTCGAATTCGGACGTTCGACGGCGAAGTTACGGTTCACGGAAGTTCTCGGTTACTATTCACGACGGCACGTTTTACGAGACAAAAAGTGCAGTTTTGTCTCTAGTGGGCCCAGATATTTAATGGAGGCCCAATGGATGAGTGACACTTGTCACCCATCCACTGGCCAACCTCACCCACTCATGCACCAAACCATTCAACCGTGCATCCATTTTTCCATTTTCCTCCAACCGAACCCGATCCCATTTCTCACCCAAACCCATTCAACCCTTTCCAATGATCATACAGGAGAGACCAGAGAGTGAGGATGGACCGGTGGACGCTGGTGGCCAGCCCAGGACGCACCGCCGTGGACGGCGGAGGAGGAGGAGACCGAGGTAATCGGTTTTACCCGATTTTGTCCATTTTCAATATTAGTGGTTATGGGTCATTTTTGATTGTTTTAATGGATTAGTTAGGATGTTAAGAAGCCATTAGGAAGGTTTTGGGAAGGTTTGAACGTTGGGGGACCTATGGGGAGGATTTCGAAAAATTGAACCGTGAGGGGATTTTTGGGTTCACGGGTTTTAATCGGTTTTAGGTTGTTTTGTTCATTAGGATTGATAGGAAACATTAAAATAGGAATTTAGGAATTAAAATGGAAGAAAACGGACGAAAAACGAAGAGTGTAGGGCCTTGGACCGGTCACGCCGGTCCAGGCGGACCGGAATTGCAGAGAAAACCGGACCGGCCCGGTCGGACCGGTTCGATCGAAGGAGGACGACGGCACTGTAGCGGCGCGTGAGGCCCACGCGTAGGCGATTTGGATATTCGTGAATTATATGGTTTCACGTATTTCGAGGCGATTTACGTGCTTGCACGTAAATCGAGATTTTTCGGTTTTACACTGATTTTCCATTCTTGTGGTTTTGGATATGATTTCATGAAATGATTTTGGAGTTGAAAAGGTAATTCTCGGACTTGAGGTCCATTTGATTTACGGAATCGGGTCAGAGGCCCAATTGGTTTACGATTCGGACCGGGGGTCCAGTTTCTATGTGGATTCGGGCCTAGGACCCAGTTCTGTGTTACAAATGGTTTTTACGGTTCATGACGGTTTATGGGAACCGGCATGAACCCTTGAAATGGATTTACGGGTCATGACGGTTTATGGGAACCGGCATGAACCCTCGGAAAGGATTTTATGGATTATGACGGCTTATGGGGGCCGGGCATGAATCCTGGAAAGGTTTAAAGAATGATTTCAAAAGGTTTTTCATATTCCATCCTTTATATATGATTGTCTCCTCCGGGGAGGGTCGTTGGCCTGGGTGGACCCCGGAGTAGTCACGGAGCACTGACTGAGTGGAGTCGCCCCCCAGTTGGGTTCCTTACTCTCAGGATGGGCATGGTTCGTTACCTCTAGGGAGGGTCATTGATCTACGGACATTGACCTGGGTGGACCCTGGAGAGACTTGGGTTTGAGACCCCGGTTAGCACACGTGTAGCTTTATTTTACCGTGACAGGTTCTGGATATGAATATATTGGATAAACATGGTTTCAATTGGTTTGGGAAACTGTGTTTTATGATGATAAATGGATTTGGGCTGAGATCCCACATATGTTTACTATGTTCTGGTTTTCTGTAAATGGGTTTTGGGCAAGAGCCCGTGTGACTTGTATTTACGGAACTTGGGGTTGTGACCCTATTTATGGATGTTTTAACATATATAATTGGATAAATGGTTTTACTATGCATGCATGCTTTTAGTGGAGGGTATAAAGGTCTTCTTATGGAAATGTTTTTATAAATTCTTTATTTTTGTCCACTCACAACCTTTCTGTTTTTAATACCCTTCAGGTTGACAGCGGATGTGGACTGTAGCAGAGATCGAGATATCACATGCCTCCTCCGGATCCTGGCGTACTCTGATAGCCCGGGAGGGCAAAGGTCGGAAATATCCCTTGTCTGACACTTCGTGTCAGACGGGAGCAGGGTCATCCCGCACTAATCCCGGGGGGATTGGGATGGGTCCTGTCAACGTGGTATCAGAGCGGGGTTGTCTCTATTCGAGCAACCGTGCGGCTTTTGGAGTATGTACACAGGTCAAGGATGTGATATCTCAATGGGCTGCAGTCCGTGGTCAACCTGATTGTCGGGGTGCCGGTACGATAGTTAGTAGGATTGGCAAGCCTTGGTTCGGCACGCGATGCCGGGGTTTCCATGGTTCTGTCAGGGTTGGCAGTGTGGAACCCTACGGAAGGCTTAACGTAGTATTACGTTAGAGTTTTGGATCGTGAGACGGTTAGTTGGGATCGTTTTCACGATGTCGTAGGATCGGTTCCGACGACTGGTTAGGAGTTGTGACCATTAGATGGTCAGATTATGTTGAGTTAAATGGATTTACTGCAGTCGGCAGTTGGCAGCCGGATTCGGGGAATCCGAGTTGGATTGACGGTAGGATTGGATTGACGTCTTTATGATGTCCAGACCGCGGGGTCGGTCAGATCGTGGATTTTACTGTCTTATGCAGTTGGGTTCTGGGGAACTCTAGGTGTGATTGTGGAACCCTATCTTGGTGGGTATGGTTCGGAAAGGCGAGTTGACGAGTGGTATGACTTGGACGACTATTCGGATTTGGGGTTCGTTAGTCGGCATGGTCATGTCAGCTTGTGTTGGGACTGCACTTCGCAGTCGAGGTTATATTTATCGGGTAGACCGAGTTGGTTGTCGTGCTACTTCAGTTGTGGGTTGGTGCAACTAAGGTCGCGGGTGACCTGGTAGACGACATTGGGTAGTCGAGTTGCGACTGGTTAGAGTTTGGTTGGACAAGTTATCAGGGTTGGTACTTGTCGATGGAATCCCGGAGCGGGGATACAGAGTAGTTGGTACAGGCAGTTGATTCCGTTGGATGCGGAGTCTGGATGTCTAGTCGTTAGGTCTGCACGAGGTTGTGGCAGACGCTACTATCGATAGACGTAGTCGAATTTTATCTGGTTGAGTAGACTCAGGTTGTCGTGACGATTGTGACGATGGGATTGTCAGTCGTGACGATGGGATTGTCAGTCGTGACGATGGTACGGGGTGCGTGAATAACGCATATGTGTGAGTAGTGATTCTGGATTCGACTTGGTTACGGTTGAGTGCGATCGCAGAATGAGACGGGGACGTACGGGGGACGTTTCCTCTTCTCGTATGAGTTGTCAGGGTAACTATACCCAGAGGTGTTGGGTACGAAGGAGGCAGAGTTTCTCCTATTCGAGCAAAGGTACGGGATCATCGTTCGGTATGAGCGGAGATCCAGAGTTGTCTGATTGGCACACTTTGTGCTGATGCTGACAGGTGGTGTACTGGTACTAGTGCTGGTGCTGGTGCCGGTGATTGTGATGACGGTGAGTTACGAGTCAGGATGTGACTCCGACGTGATGGGCTTATGATTGGTATCTGTGGTTCGGGAGTGAATCACGGATAGTGACGGACTGGATAGGATCCAACGGTAGTTGAGGAGTGAGGATCGAGTATTATCATGACGGATTAGTGACCGGTTGGTCAGACTCGATCTGTCGCGGGGTTTAGCGACCAGTTGGTCAGAATTGGTCGGGATTGGTCAGATATGGTGGTTTGCAGAGATTTGACTGTAGATCACAGCAGGGGTCTGTTGTGACTTTTCAGTCGAGTGGTTCATCAAATTGAGATGAATTGACATCCTTTTGGATGTACATATACGGTCGTAAATGGGCATGTGTCCATAACCAGTCTAACGGGGACACGTGGTTGATGTCCGGGTATGTTGTTTCCAATTTTGTTGGAACTTCGAAATCGCGAGAGGTTGCGATTGAGGTGACGAGAGGAATGCGGGTTTTCCGCATTGGTATGGGTATGTCGAAGTCATTTTGGGTGACTTCTCAGATTCTACCATGATTGATGATGGTAGATGATGTTGATGATGTAGATATTGTTGGTTGCCACTAGTACGCCGATCGTGTATTAGTTGGTGGACCCAGGATTTGTTTTGGGTCATCATGAGGAGTTGAGTATATCAAGGTTAGGTGACTGAGATTTCTCATTTTCTGCTTAGTGGCAGACGCTGTTGGTTTACATGATGTGGTGAGTGCAACGGGGTTTTGGTTGCATTCACGTAGGATGAATCTTGATGTCATAGTCTTGTATCATCTTTGATTTTCCTCGGTGGAATGACAAGGATCGATACGAGGTAATCAGTGAGAACCCACAGTCTCGGTGTGTCTCGTCGTTGACTAATCTATTTAGATGTGGGAAATGGTCTAGGACTTTGGGCGTTGGACGATCCTCGATCGTGACGTCTATGGTCGGTTGACGTAGTGTTGGATCTGGATCGTGATTTGGATGATCCAGATAGGTGGAGAGTTTATCACTCTTACTTGGTTGAGTGGAGCATGATGGGACTGAACTTCTTTTCGAAGTAAATCCCATATGGGTTACTACTCGCTTGAGTAGTTGTCCGATGAGTAGTTTTCCGACGTGGTCGGATATGGTCAGCCTTAGGGATGTGTGGATATTGTGATTGGCTTCCCTATGAAGTCAATCGATGGTATTGGAGTAATCGGTTGAGCAGACAACCGATAGGTTCATGATTGATACGTCTCGGTAGACGAGAACGAGATTTCAGGTTTTGGAATCAGATTTCTGGATGACGATTCAGGATTTGATTTTAGAACTTGAAAAAGGATTTCTAGATTTGGGTTTTGGAATCAGATTCTGGGTGACGATTCAGGATTTGATTCTAGAGCTTGACTGTAGATTTTCTTTTTACGGATTTGGGTTCGAAATGGTTATTCCAAATGCCGGTTTACGGAATGATGATTTCGGATTCGAATTTGGACATGATATGGATATGATTTCTGGGTTTGGATTTGGGATTTCTCACGAAATTTCGGATTCGGATTTGGGGAATAGATAATGGGTCGGAGTTTCAATTTGTCTAGTACTGGATTGGACAAATGGACTCCATAGTAGAAACGTGATTGGCTACAACCTAGATGGGTGTAGGCTGATTGATGTGTAGATGTATGTACCTTGTACGTTGTTCGAGGTACAATACTGGGCATACTTGTGGTGCCTAGTGACGGTATATAGGTTATACCGGTAGTACGTTGGTGAGCGTGTTGGTAGTCGGATTGGATCCGATACCACTGGATTAGTCGAGGTCGTGAACTAGGCATTGGATACTGTGCATCGGGTCATGGTATTTCTAATGGGTCTAGTTACACACAGGTCGAGTGAAATGCTTGTGGTTAGTGTAACCACGAGTGTGTGTCATATCGGTTTGCGACTGACGACTGTCAAGTGGTGACAGTTTGTCGAAGGTGTCAGCGTGAGTCGATCAGTGAGGTCTGATGACTTCCGGTGGGAGTAGACATCAGGATTGTTGGGTGATTGAGGAAGGAACCTTCGAGTGTTTGTGTCAGTGACTTGGTGGATTTGACAAGTAGTGTCAATTCAGAACGTATGACTACTGTCATTCGACGTGGTCGAACGTAGTCGATACGACATGGATGTTAGCGGTACGTCTGGCTGCAGACGAGTAAGGATTGTTCTGGTTAGTGGGTGTACTAGCGTACATGTATTTGGAGGTTGATTCTACTTTCCACGAGCTGGATGTGGAATCAGGATAGTTGGAGTTTCGAGAATGAAACTAATTAAGGAGGGAAGAACGGTTGGGTTCAGGTCGGTTGGAATTTCGAGGACGAAATTAATTAAGGAGGGAAGGTTGTAACGACCCGTCCCAAAATCCTAGATTAGATTAGTGACTAATCACGATTAGTGAGGCTAATCCGTGATTAGTAAAGCGAAATCGGACGAACGATGCGAAATGACCGTTTTGCCCCTGGTGGTGGCAAAACGTTGACTTTTCAATTGGGCGGTCAAATGGACTTTGACCGATGACCGTGACGTAGTTCGTGACGTCACGAGTTCATAGACAGGTGGCACGTTCAATTCCGACGTTCGTAGAAGAAGTTATGACGTTCGGAAGCCCAAGGGCATTTTGGTAATTTGGGTGAATAGGAGGTCAAAAGTTGACTTTTTGATCGGGAGGTCCGATGGCCGAGGGCCGAAGACCGTTACGTAGATAAGGACGATACGAATCCGTAGACAGGCGGCACGTCGAATTCGGACGTTCGACGGCGAAGTTACGGTTCACGGAAGTTCTCGGTTACTATTCACGACGGCACGTTTTACGAGACAAAAAGTGCAGTTTTGTCTCTAGTGGGCCCAGATATTTAATGGAGGCCCAATGGATGAGTGACACTTGTCACCCATCCACTGGCCAACCTCACCCACTCATGCACCAAACCATTCAACCGTGCATCCATTTTTCCATTTTCCTCCAACCGAACCCGATCCCATTTCTCACCCAAACCCATTCAACCCTTTCCAATGATCATACAGGAGAGACCAGAGAGTGAGGATGGACCGGTGGACGCTGGTGGCCAGCCCAGGACGCACCGCCGTGGACGGCGGAGGAGGAGGAGACCGAGGTAATCGGTTTTACCCGATTTTGTCCATTTTCAATATTAGTGGTTATGGGTCATTTTTGATTGTTTTAATGGATTAGTTAGGATGTTAAGAAGCCATTAGGAAGGTTTTGGGAAGGTTTGAACGTTGGGGGACCTATGGGGAGGATTTCGAAAAATTGAACCGTGAGGGGATTTTTGGGTTCACGGGTTTTAATCGGTTTTAGGTTGTTTTGTTCATTAGGATTGATAGGAAACATTAAAATAGGAATTTAGGAATTAAAATGGAAGAAAACGGACGAAAAACGAAGAGTGTAGGGCCTTGGACCGGTCACGCCGGTCCAGGCGGACCGGAATTGCAGAGAAAACCGGACCGGCCCGGTCGGACCGGTTCGATCGAAGGAGGACGACGGCACTGTAGCGGCGCGTGAGGCCCACGCGTAGGCGATTTGGATATTCGTGAATTATATGGTTTCACGTATTTCGAGGCGATTTACGTGCTTGCACGTAAATCGAGATTTTTCGGTTTTACACTGATTTTCCATTCTTGTGGTTTTGGATATGATTTCATGAAATGATTTTGGAGTTGAAAAGGTAATTCTCGGACTTGAGGTCCATTTGATTTACGGAATCGGGTCAGAGGCCCAATTGGTTTACGATTCGGACCGGGGGTCCAGTTTCTATGTGGATTCGGGCCTAGGACCCAGTTCTGTGTTACAAATGGTTTTTACGGTTCATGACGGTTTATGGGAACCGGCATGAACCCTTGAAATGGATTTACGGGTCATGACGGTTTATGGGAACCGGCATGAACCCTCGGAAAGGATTTTATGGATTATGACGGCTTATGGGGGCCGGGCATGAATCCTGGAAAGGTTTAAAGAATGATTTCAAAAGGTTTTTCATATTCCATCCTTTATATATGATTGTCTCCTCCGGGGAGGGTCGTTGGCCTGGGTGGACCCCGGAGTAGTCACGGAGCACTGACTGAGTGGAGTCGCCCCCCAGTTGGGTTCCTTACTCTCAGGATGGGCATGGTTCGTTACCTCTAGGGAGGGTCATTGATCTACGGACATTGACCTGGGTGGACCCTGGAGAGACTTGGGTTTGAGACCCCGGTTAGCACACGTGTAGCTTTATTTTACCGTGACAGGTTCTGGATATGAATATATTGGATAAACATGGTTTCAATTGGTTTGGGAAACTGTGTTTTATGATGATAAATGGATTTGGGCTGAGATCCCACATATGTTTACTATGTTCTGGTTTTCTGTAAATGGGTTTTGGGCAAGAGCCCGTGTGACTTGTATTTACGGAACTTGGGGTTGTGACCCTATTTATGGATGTTTTAACATATATAATTGGATAAATGGTTTTACTATGCATGCATGCTTTTAGTGGAGGGTATAAAGGTCTTCTTATGGAAATGTTTTTATAAATTCTTTATTTTTGTCCACTCACAACCTTTCTGTTTTTAATACCCTTCAGGTTGACAGCGGATGTGGACTGTAGCAGAGATCGAGATATCACATGCCTCCTCCGGATCCTGGCGTACTCTGATAGCCCGGGAGGGCAAAGGTCGGAAATATCCCTTGTCTGACACTTCGTGTCAGACGGGAGCAGGGTCATCCCGCACTAATCCCGGGGGGATTGGGATGGGTCCTGTCAACGTGGTATCAGAGCGGGGTTGTCTCTATTCGAGCAACCGTGCGGCTTTTGGAGTATGTACACAGGTCAAGGATGTGATATCTCAATGGGCTGCAGTCCGTGGTCAACCTGATTGTCGGGGTGCCGGTACGATAGTTAGTAGGATTGGCAAGCCTTGGTTCGGCACGCGATGCCGGGGTTTCCATGGTTCTGTCAGGGTTGGCAGTGTGGAACCCTACGGAAGGCTTAACGTAGTATTACGTTAGAGTTTTGGATCGTGAGACGGTTAGTTGGGATCGTTTTCACGATGTCGTAGGATCGGTTCTGACGACTGGTTAGGAGTTGTGACCATTAGATGGTCAGATTATGTTGAGTTAAATGGATTTACTGCAGTCGGCAGTTGGCAGCCGGATTCGGGGAATCCGAGTTGGATTGACGGTAGGATTGGATTGACGTCTTTATGATGTCCAGACCGCGGGGTCGGTCAGATCGTGGATTTTACTGTCTTATGCAGTTGGGTTCTGGGGAACTCTAGGTGTGATTGTGGAACCCTATCTTGGTGGGTATGGTTCGGAAAGGCGAGTTGACGAGTGGTATGACTTGGACGACTATTCGGATTTGGGGTTCGTTAGTCGGCATGGTCATGTCAGCTTGTGTTGGGACTGCACTTCGCAGTCGAGGTTATATTTATCGGGTAGACCGAGTTGGTTGTCGTGCTACTTCAGTTGTGGGTTGGTGCAACTAAGGTCGCGGGTGACCTGGTAGACGACATTGGGTAGTCGAGTTGCGACTGGTTAGAGTTTGGTTGGACAAGTTATCAGGGTTGGTACTTGTCGATGGAATCCCGGAGCGGGGATACAGAGTAGTTGGTACAGGCAGTTGATTCCGTTGGATGCGGAGTCTGGATGTCTAGTCGTTAGGTCTGCACGAGGTTGTGGCAGACGCTACTATCGATAGACGTAGTCGAATTTTATCTGGTTGAGTAGACTCAGGTTGTCGTGACGATTGTGACGATGGGATTGTCAGTCGTGACGATGGGATTGTCAGTCGTGACGATGGTACGGGGTGCGTGAATAACGCATATGTGTGAGTAGTGATTCTGGATTCGACTTGGTTACGGTTGAGTGCGATCGCAGAATGAGACGGGGACGTACGGGGGACGTTTCCTCTTCTCGTATGAGTTGTCAGGGTAACTATACCCAGAGGTGTTGGGTACGAAGGAGGCAGAGTTTCTCCTATTCGAGCAAAGGTACGGGATCATCGTTCGGTATGAGCGGAGATCCAGAGTTGTCTGATTGGCACACTTTGTGCTGATGCTGACAGGTGGTGTACTGGTACTAGTGCTGGTGCTGGTGCCGGTGATTGTGATGACGGTGAGTTACGAGTCAGGATGTGACTCCGACGTGATGGGCTTATGATTGGTATCTGTGGTTCGGGAGTGAATCACGGATAGTGACGGACTGGATAGGATCCAACGGTAGTTGAGGAGTGAGGATCGAGTATTATCATGACGGATTAGTGACCGGTTGGTCAGACTCGATCTGTCGCGGGGTTTAGCGACCAGTTGGTCAGAATTGGTCGGGATTGGTCAGATATGGTGGTTTGCAGAGATTTGACTGTAGATCACAGCAGGGGTCTGTTGTGACTTTTCAGTCGAGTGGTTCATCAAATTGAGATGAATTGACATCCTTTTGGATGTACATATACGGTCGTAAATGGGCATGTGTCCATAACCAGTCTAACGGGGACACGTGGTTGATGTCCGGGTATGTTGTTTCCAATTTTGTTGGAACTTCGAAATCGCGAGAGGTTGCGATTGAGGTGACGAGAGGAATGCGGGTTTTCCGCATTGGTATGGGTATGTCGAAGTCATTTTGGGTGACTTCTCAGATTCTACCATGATTGATGATGGTAGATGATGTTGATGATGTAGATATTGTTGGTTGCCACTAGTACGCCGATCGTGTATTAGTTGGTGGACCCAGGATTTGTTTTGGGTCATCATGAGGAGTTGAGTATATCAAGGTTAGGTGACTGAGATTTCTCATTTTCTGCTTAGTGGCAGACGCTGTTGGTTTACATGATGTGGTGAGTGCAACGGGGTTTTGGTTGCATTCACGTAGGATGAATCTTGATGTCATAGTCTTGTATCATCTTTGATTTTCCTCGGTGGAATGACAAGGATCGATACGAGGTAATCAGTGAGAACCCACAGTCTCGGTGTGTCTCGTCGTTGACTAATCTATTTAGATGTGGGAAATGGTCTAGGACTTTGGGCGTTGGACGATCCTCGATCGTGACGTCTATGGTCGGTTGACGTAGTGTTGGATCTGGATCGTGATTTGGATGATCCAGATAGGTGGAGAGTTTATCACTCTTACTTGGTTGAGTGGAGCATGATGGGACTGAACTTCTTTTCGAAGTAAATCCCATATGGGTTACTACTCGCTTGAGTAGTTGTCCGATGAGTAGTTTTCCGACGTGGTCGGATATGGTCAGCCTTAGGGATGTGTGGATATTGTGATTGGCTTCCCTATGAAGTCAATCGATGGTATTGGAGTAATCGGTTGAGCAGACAACCGATAGGTTCATGATTGATACGTCTCGGTAGACGAGAACGAGATTTCAGGTTTTGGAATCAGATTTCTGGATGACGATTCAGGATTTGATTTTAGAACTTGAAAAAGGATTTCTAGATTTGGGTTTTGGAATCAGATTCTGGGTGACGATTCAGGATTTGATTCTAGAGCTTGACTGTAGATTTTCTTTTTACGGATTTGGGTTCGAAATGGTTATTCCAAATGCCGGTTTACGGAATGATGATTTCGGATTCGAATTTGGACATGATATGGATATGATTTCTGGGTTTGGATTTGGGATTTCTCACGAAATTTCGGATTCGGATTTGGGGAATAGATAATGGGTCGGAGTTTCAATTTGTCTAGTACTGGATTGGACAAATGGACTCCATAGTAGAAACGTGATTGGCTACAACCTAGATGGGTGTAGGCTGATTGATGTGTAGATGTATGTACCTTGTACGTTGTTCGAGGTACAATACTGGGCATACTTGTGGTGCCTAGTGACGGTATATAGGTTATACCGGTAGTACGTTGGTGAGCGTGTTGGTAGTCGGATTGGATCCGATACCACTGGATTAGTCGAGGTCGTGAACTAGGCATTGGATACTGTGCATCGGGTCATGGTATTTCTAATGGGTCTAGTTACACACAGGTCGAGTGAAATGCTTGTGGTTAGTGTAACCACGAGTGTGTGTCATATCGGTTTGCGACTGACGACTGTCAAGTGGTGACAGTTTGTCGAAGGTGTCAGCGTGAGTCGATCAGTGAGGTCTGATGACTTCCGGTGGGAGTAGACATCAGGATTGTTGGGTGATTGAGGAAGGAACCTTCGAGTGTTTGTGTCAGTGACTTGGTGGATTTGACAAGTAGTGTCAATTCAGAACGTATGACTACTGTCATTCGACGTGGTCGAACGTAGTCGATACGACATGGATGTTAGCGGTACGTCTGGCTGCAGACGAGTAAGGATTGTTCTGGTTAGTGGGTGTACTAGCGTACATGTATTTGGAGGTTGATTCTACTTTCCACGAGCTGGATGTGGAATCAGGATAGTTGGAGTTTCGAGAATGAAACTAATTAAGGAGGGAAGAACGGTTGGGTTCAGGTCGGTTGGAATTTCGAGGACGAAATTAATTAAGGAGGGAAGGTTGTAACGACCCGTCCCAAAATCCTAGATTAGATTAGTGACTAATCACGATTAGTGAGGCTAATCCGTGATTAGTAAAGCGAAATCGGACGAACGATGCGAAATGACCGTTTTGCCCCTGGTGGTGGCAAAACGTTGACTTTTCAATTGGGCGGTCAAATGGACTTTGACCGATGACCGTGACGTAGTTCGTGACGTCACGAGTTCATAGACAGGTGGCACGTTCAATTCCGACGTTCGTAGAAGAAGTTATGACGTTCGGAAGCCCAAGGGCATTTTGGTAATTTGGGTGAATAGGAGGTCAAAAGTTGACTTTTTGATCGGGAGGTCCGATGGCCGAGGGCCGAAGACCGTTACGTAGATAAGGACGATACGAATCCGTAGACAGGCGGCACGTCGAATTCGGACGTTCGACGGCGAAGTTACGGTTCACGGAAGTTCTCAGTTACTATTCACAACGGCACGTTTTACGAGACAAAAAGTGCAGTTTTGTCTCTAGTGGGCCCAGATATTTAATGGAGGCCCAATGGATGAGTGACACTTGTCACCCATCCACTGGCCAACCTCACCCACTCATGCACCAAACCATTCAACCGTGCATCCATTTTTCCATTTTCCTCCAACCGAACCCGATCCCATTTCTCACCCAAACCCATTCAACCCTTTCCAATGATCATACAGGAGAGACCAGAGAGTGAGGATGGACCGGTGGACGCTGGTGGCCAGCCCAGGACGCACCGCCGTGGACGGCGGAGGAGGAGGAGACCGAGGTAATCGGTTTTACCCGATTTTGTCCATTTTCAATATTAGTGGTTATGGGTCATTTTTGATTGTTTTAATGGATTAGTTAGGATGTTAAGAAGCCATTAGGAAGGTTTTGGGAAGGTTTGAACGTTGGGGGACCTATGGGGAGGATTTCGAAAAATTGAACCGTGAGGGGATTTTTGGGTTCACGGGTTTTAATCGGTTTTAGGTTGTTTTGTTCATTAGGATTGATAGGAAACATTAAAATAGGAATTTAGGAATTAAAATGGAAGAAAACGGACGAAAAACGAAGAGTGTAGGGCCTTGGACCGGTCACGCCGGTCCAGGCGGACCGGAATTGCAGAGAAAACCGGACCGGCCCGGTCGGACCGGTTCGATCGAAGGAGGACGACGGCACTGTAGCGGCGCGTGAGGCCCACGCGTAGGCAACTTCCAGTGGCGCGTGTGGGCGCGTGCTAGGGTTTTTGGGGATGTGTTCAACATACGAAATCATCTATTCGATGTAACGAACATTTTGGGACTGGTTTCGTGTCAATCGGACACCGTCTCGATATGTTTCGGGGCATCGGAAGGTTTAGGTTCGGGATTAAAAATAGTTAAAAATACGGGAAAATTACGGGGCTTCAGTGAGGGGTTATATAAGTAGTTAGTAACCCTCTAAATTAATTTGGACAGGTTTGGAAGTCCCGGTGACGGTGATCGGCTCGGGGAGCCGTATGGCACGCGTATCGAGACGCGGCTTCGGACGGTCTGTGAGTGGACCTTGTTTTCTAAATTGGTGCATGCATAAATGTTTATTATATGTTTTAAATACTTGTTTGTGATGCCATGAGTGCATTTGGATGTGCGGTTACGTATAGGCACGTATTTCGAGGTTTCGGCCCTATACGGTTCCTATACGGGGCTGTAGGTCTTTATTGGTCTAAATGAAATGGTTTTGGATTTCCAAAAGGATAATGAATATGATTTGATAATGTTGATTTGGATATTCGTGAATTATATGGTTTCACGTATTTCGAGGCGATTTACGTGCTTGCACGTAAATCGAGATTTTTCGGTTTTACACTGATTTTCCATTCTTGTGGTTTTGGATATGATTTCATGAAATGATTTTGGAGTTGAAAAGGTAATTCTCGGACTTGAGGTCCATTTGATTTACGGAATCGGGTCAGAGGCCCAATTGGTTTACGATTCGGACCGGGGGTCCAGTTTCTATGTGGATTCGGGCCTAGGACCCAGTTCTGTGTTACAAATGGTTTTTACGGTTCATGACGGTTTATGGGAACCGGCATGAACCCTTGAAATGGATTTACGGGTCATGACGGTTTATGGGAACCGGCATGAACCCTCGGAAAGGATTTTATGGATTATGACGGCTTATGGGGGCCGGGCATGAATCCTGGAAAGGTTTAAAGAATGATTTCAAAAGGTTTTTCATATTCCATCCTTTATATATGATTGTCTCCTCCGGGGAGGGTCGTTGGCCTGGGTGGACCCCGGAGTAGTCACGGAGCACTGACTGAGTGGAGTCGCCCCCCCAGTTGGGTTCCTTACTCTCAGGATGGGCATGGTTCGTTACCTCTAGGGAGGGTCATTGATCTACGGACATTGACCTGGGTGGACCCTAGAGAGACTTGGGTTTGAGACCCCGGTTAGCACACGTGTAGCTTTATTTTACCGTGACAGGTTCTGGATATGAATATATTGGATAAACATGGTTTCAATTGGTTTGGGAAACTGTGTTTTATGATGATAAATGGATTTGGGCTGAGATCCCACATATGTTTACTATGTTCTGGTTTTCTGTAAATGGGTTTTGGGCAGGAGCCCGTGTGACTTGTATTTACGGAACTTGGGGTTGTGACCCTATTTATGGATGTTTTAACATATATAATTGGATAAATGGTTTTACTATGCATGCATGCTTTTTAGTGGAGGGTATAAAGGTCTTCTTATGGAAATGTTGTTATAAATTCTTTATTTTTGTCCACTCACAACCTTTCTGTTTTTAATACCCTTCAGGTTGACAGCGGATGTGGACTGTAGCAGAGATCGAGATATCACATGCCTCCTCCGGATCCTGGCGTACTCTGATAGCCCGGGAGGGCAAAGGTCGGAAATATCCCTTGTCTGACACTTCGTGTCAGACGGGAGCAGGGTCATCCCGCACTAATCCCGGGGGGATTGGGATGGGTCCTGTCACTTAGTCTTTCGTCTATGGAAGGAAATTAAGGGGAGGCCAACGGGGTCACATCACTGAGGTCGCGCACTCTTTATTAGGCGCTCGCGCACTGGGGATGGAGTTCGCTCTCATTCATTTGACTCATAAGCACATAAATTTATGGGTATCTGATAAATCCAATGATAAAAAGTTTGACTCGATCCGAATCGTGGGTCGGACCAGTCCGCATGTTGACAGACTGAATTTGGACTTAGGGTATTCAAGTTTGATAGGCTTGAGCCCGATAAAACCCAATAAGCCCAGCTCGACCCGTCTAGGTAAACCCGATCCATAAACCTGAAAATATAAAATAATTAAAAATTAAAAATTGATATCCAGTCCAATCTTGTTACTACTATCATAGCTAAAATCCAAAACTCCAACAAAATCTCAACCTAGTGTCATTTAAAAACTCAATGCACAAACCGAACCCTAACCCTAAATTCAAAAAAAAAAACTCACTAGGTCTCTGACTCTCTTAGCGACCTCCTTATCCTATATCGGCTTTATAGTCGAAAAGTTAAGTCAATTTTCCAAATTCAATAGTACCCCTCCTTAACTTATTTCAATATTCAATAATAATATTTAAGCTCAACTCATTTTTTTTTTTTACAATTAGGTAGGTACAAATAAACTTAGTAAACTCGGCCCAAGTGGGCTTAGTAGACCCGACTCGTAAAGCCCGATAAAAGCCATGCCCGACATAGGGCATTTTTTCTATCTGTTCATTCTTTCTTTCTTTTTTTCTTTCGCTTTCCCTTTCTTCATCTTTTATTCTTTAAATCTCTACCACAATTTCTTTCTTTCGTCGCAATTTTTTTGGAGAAATATTAATAGTTAATTTATAAAAATATCGATGGATATTTTGATATCAACAAAAAATATTAAAAAATTAATTTAAAATTAAAAAATTTTGAATAAAATTTTTAAAAAAATTTAAACACTTGATAATATTTATATTGAACGAATAACTAGGTTGCTTACCACTAAACTTGCTCTAACATAATTAACAAATAAGAAACTTGATGAGGGGGTCAATGATCGATTCAATGCAAACAGTGGAAAGTTGAGCCGCTCAAGGAAGGCTTGACCAAAAGAAAACAAAAAACGAAAAACCCCTCAGGGAAGGAACAAAAAGTTGAAAACGACAAACAAAATAAATGATGATTAAAAATGTAATCTTCGGCTTCAAGGAAAGAGAGAGAGAGAGAGACAAAGTGAAAAGATAGATGAAATAGTAAATTGTTTTTTTTAATCTCTGCTTGCAGTACAGTATAGTTTCATAGGTAAATAATATCAAAATTATATTAATTAATTTTAATCAATTTGATATTATTTAGTATTTTATAATATAAAATTGATATCGAATCGTACTGTATTAATTATATTATGTATAATTTCGATATAATTAATTTTGAATCAAATTACTCAACAAAAAATTGAGCTGAAATTGGCAAAAATCAAAACTTGTTGCGATTGGCTGCTACCGTCGCTAAATGTAGTAAAAGTATTGCAAATAGGTTTTTTATGACGGAATTGGGACACCCAGCATTGAGTGGCAATAAGTTGCGTTGTAAATGTTTTGGTGACTTATTGCTACGGTATTTTCCGTCACTAAAGCATTTTACCACCTTATGCCTACGGTTGCAACAATGCAGCGTTGTATCTAAACTTGACATTTGCGACAGTTGTAGACCGTTGGAATTAACACTTTTGTGGCTACTAGTAATTGTCTCGAGATATAGAGTAGAACGAAACCATTGCTTTGCAACCTCATTAAAGTAGTCAAAATTCAGCATAGTTGCGATTCAAATCATTATGCCCAAGAATAGATCGAGCACATGCAGCTGGACCTTCAAGTCATCGTCTTCTTAATACTGTTCAAAGTCATGTATATGAAAGCGATCGAGCACCAAGAGCTACATTTATATTCTCAATTAGCGCTCACACTTTTCCCTCCTTTTCTTTCTTTCTTTGTTCCTTCTTTCGTTATCACGGCAGAAATTTCGTCCTATGAGAATATATATTGATTGGATAAAAAGTTTAAATAGCAGGAAATATTTATCACATGTAGGTGAGTAGGAGGAGGTAGGTTTTTGTGGTTAGCTTTTATGGTAAGGGGATATTTGCATTAATTTCCATTTTATTGGTTAAATTTTAATTAAATTAACTCGAAATTTATTTTTTAACAACTCACTTAGTCCCCACCAATTTCACTTCTTATTTAATAAATCATAAGTATTTTTTTTATTTAAAATATAACTCACCTAACCCCAATACGTTATGATAGTTGTGTCGTTTAGAACTTTTAGAAATTATGTGATTCCTTATCCTCGATAAAAAGAAAATCATACCTATTAAATAAAGTGGTTTGTAATTAGTACAAGAGCAACTTGGTATCTGTTGCATACAGAATATATATATATACACATATATATATATAAGGGCATAGTTTTTCCAAATAGGACGATTGAAATGACAAGAAAAGCAGGACATGTTATATGAGGGCATAATTTAAAATAAATACAATAAATAAAATGGTACGAGAAGAGTGTACAACTATTGTCCATCCATATATATGTAGCCAACATCATGATAACATCAACCCGTGGCCCAATAAGTTGAAGTCTACACATGTATCTATATTATAGGTGGCTTTTATTATTGATGCAAAATGAAGTGACAAATAATCGACTTGTAATAATTAAAATCTATTCACGATTTCACGATTTGCAAGCATTGCGAATCCATAGTACTCTTTTAATTAAATAATGAAACACATGGAGGTACTGGAAGTCTTAATCTTTCAGCTTTTTTTTGTTTTTTTGGTCGAAAGTACTGGGAGTCTTAGTCTTTAGTCCTAGACTCCTAGTCCTACTTTTTGGGTAAGAGAAGACGACCGCAGTGGACGAAACTGTGGGAAATAATTAAAGAAGAAAAAGAAAGGGAAGATAGAAAATGAGAAAGGAAAGTGATCAGTAAGAAGAGGTGGAAAGAGTGAAAAAAAAAACAAAGGGAAAGAATAACTTTCCAATTCAATCCTGTGGGAGAGAATTAAAGAAGAAAAATAAAAGTGAAGATAGAAGATGAGAAAGGAAGGTGATCAGGAAGAAGAGGTCGAAAGAAGAATTAAGAAAGAAAAAAAAAATGAGAGAAAAACTTTCCAATTCAGCCTCACGAAATAACAATCGGTTTTAGAATCGGTGACCACTGGCCGATTCGGTTGTATATAACAACCTTGAACACAATATATATGATCAGTTTTATGTTGGATTTGGTTTTTACATTTTCATGCTGATGCTGATACAGGGCTGCATTTCAGATTACCGTGAACTCTTCTGTTTAGTGTGTTTGTCTAAGTTAAACCTTTTTGTTTAGACGAGTAAAAGTTTCAGGGATTCGAGGCTACCTCATCCCAGAACCAGGGATATATTGTCAGTAATAAGAATCGATCAGATGTCTTAGAATAAAAAGAACGTCCTTATTAACTCAACCAAACTTAATTATCTTACTAACCACGGTCACTGACCTTTTCAAAGTTGATAGCATGAGTTAATGTTCCTAGAAATAGAATTAGTTTATTACTATTAGAAATATAATTTATATTTTATTATAATTATTTAATTTGAGTAGAATAAGGAGATTTCGTACATATTTTTTATATATACCTAATGTATAGTCTATAAATTTCACCTTGAAAGAAAAAAATATATATCAATTTGAAGCCTAATTATTTTGAGTTGATATCAAAATAATTACGCTCCTAGAATACAAATCTTCTATGATTTCTTGTTTATGGGTGTGCGAAACCTAATTTCTCCGTGCACCCACGGGAAACATACTTGGTGCCTCCTTGTCCTTTTAAAATCCTAAGTATTTTTTACTGGAGATGCTAGGAACATTTATACCCTTAATACTGTAATTCATTCTTATTTTTATTTTTGTAGTAAATTCCTTTTTGTGTATAAATAAAATTTAAAAAAATTCAACTTTGATTTTAAAAAAATCAACGAGTGTGTTAATTTATTTTTTAATTTTATTCCTTTGCTAGGTTACAAAAACTAAACTCTTGCCACCCGCCAATAAGTGGGTTAATTTATTTTTTAATTTGATTCAAAAAATTAAAATAAAACAAATAATATTAATTTTTATTTTTTAAAATAAAAATAAAAAAAGTAACTACCTTAATCCACTATCCTTTTTTTTTTGGATAATTATAAATAGGTCATATTTTTGGATTCAATTTATAAGTTAATCCATTATGATAAATATAGACAGTAAAAAATAAATAACGTTTTTTTAATTGTTTGTCAAATTACATCATTCTTTTTGGTCCGTTATTTTTTAAATAATTACAAGTGTACCATTATATATTCTATTTTTTAAACAATTTGGGATCTTGTATAATGTTGTTTCATATTTTTGTTAGATTTTTTTGTAAGCGTGAATTTATTATATTCAATTTATTCACCATCTATATGGATGATTTCGCAAATCATTTAGTTCGTCATCTATATAGTTAATCTTACTTGCAGTTATATGCGTATTTGATGTCACATATTATAGTTTTATTATACAGGTAATAAAATCTTTTATGTACCTACCAATATTTGATTCTAAACTTAATAGGAAAATTAAATAATATTACCTACTTAACTCTCCCGTATAAATAAGATACATATATGTGAAAATTCTAATTGTATCATAATAGGTATATTTTTTTTCAATATACCTCACTCAAAAGAAAATAAAATAAACAGGATCTTATTAATTTACCTACGAAAAGTGATAAGAGAAATAACGTACTTATAACTCTCTAAATCTTAAAAAATATCAGGCATTATCCGATAAAAAAATATAAAATAAATCTTCTGAAATTTAATTAGAATTATCTTAATTTAAATAATTTGAAAAATAATTTGAAAAATAAATATAAAATAATAATATTTAAAATTTGAAAGTTTCTCATTCATATATGAAAAATGAGTATAAATGGTATTTACAAATTTAAATAAACAAAATCATAAAAATAAAAAATAAACAGTAAATGGACTATTTTATATGTTAAGTGGCTAATTTATAAGTTATGATTAAAAATTGGACTAATTTATAATTAATTTTTTTTTCTTATTAAGTCAAAATTGGATTAAAGGGCACGCCCAAAAAGGAGCCCACAGAGAGAACAACACCACCTAAAAAGGAGGAAACAAAGCCAAACGGCACCAACCAGCCAAGGCAGGAAAGAAACTAGGCAACACGCCCCAGGACAACAAAAAACAACACACTAAGCAACACGGATATTCCACGCATTAGCCACTCGGATGTTATCTGTACTCCTCTTAAAATTAAAATTACATATTCTTACTGAATCATATCAATAATGTGATTAAGGATACCATTGGAAGGACATCGAGTATTGGAGAAGATCTAATCATTGCGCTTCATTCATAAGATATAAACCCTGACAGCCAAAGAAGATAGAAACAAAGAGTTGGAAAGAATAAAAGAAAGAAAAAACCTTTCACATACATCAATATTTCAATGTACGTATTATCATTAAGCTCAGATAAGAGAGATGATAAATTTCTTAGTGTGAAAATGACAGGAATTTGAAACTCGCTATGACAATTTTGTGGCTAAATACAAACTTTGTCCTAAAATGGATTAAGCCTGCTCTTTGAGTATAGGACACCTCGTATAAAATTCAAATCGAATAATAGTTGGAATTCGAACTCAATTCAAGCTCAAATAAAGAGCTATGATTTGTTTCGGCTTATGTATTTTTGTAAGTTCAAACTCGGGTCGGCTCCTTTTTTAACTGAGCTCAAGGTTTTGGTTTTCCTTGTATTGGCCCGTTATATATCAATAAACCATGTGTCGCAAATTAGTGACGTTGTCCACGCTTTATTATACATAAAAACAAGACAGACGAATAAATAAAAAGCATAGACAAAAACATACATGTCTAAGCTCTTAATGAAAGCAAGAAAGAAATCACTTACACGCAAATCATCCTTAATTTCTAACCTCAGTAGTAAAAATATGCCTCAATTACCTTTTGATTGTAATCCCCTTCTTTTTTCCGGTGGACACGATCTCAACGGAAACATCAAGAACACCATTCTCATCGATAGAAAAGGAAACATCAACTGTTTCAGTCCCCTTAGGAGCTGGAGGAATGCCATCTATGTCAAGTTCTCCCAACTTATTATTATCTTTGACAAAATCATTCTCACCTTCGAAGACATCGCAATTCACAGACGTTTGATCGTCCCAAAGAGTCATGAAATTTTGTTTCTTTTGGAAGGGAATTTTCGTGTTCCTTGGCATCAAAATATCCATGCGTTGTTCTATGCCAACCGCAACCCCTAGTGACAGAGGGATGACATCGGAGATTTTGACGTCTTTGAGCTTTTCAGTAATATTTCCACTCAAGACAGCAGCTTGAACAGCGGCTCCATATGCAATGGCCTCGTCTGGATTAATGCTCTTACTCAGCTCCTTACCCTTGAAAAATTCCTGCAATAACTCTTGCACCTTTGGGATCCTCGAAGACCCACCAACAAGAACTATGTCGTCCACATCACTTGTGTCCATTTTAGCATCCTCCAAACACTTTCTCACCGGCTCCATGCACTTGTTGAAGATATCCATGTTGAGTTCTTCAAATTTGTCGCGGCTTAAAGTTGTGAAAAAATCTTCCCCCTTGTGCCAAGAGTCAATTTCGATATCAACCTCCAAACAAAACGAAAGTGCCTTCTTTGCCTTCTCACAAGCATTTTTGGCCTTCCGTAGAGTTTTGGGGTTTCTATCGACGTCCATGTAAGTCTTTTTCCTGAATTCATCGATGCAGTAATTCACCATGCTGTTATCCAAGTCTTCACCTCCTAGGTGAGTATTTCCGGAAGTGGCCTTCACGTCGAATTCACCATTACCTATGGCAAGGAGTGACACATCCAAAGTGCCACCACCCCAATCAAATATCATAACGTTTCTCTTTCCATTTTTAAAACTAGCTCTCTTGTCAATGCCATAAGCAATAGCAGCGGCGGTTGGTTCGTTGATGATGCGCAACACGTTTAAGCCAGCTAATTTGCCAGCTTCTAACGTAGCTTGACGTTGCGAGTCGTTGAAGTAAGAGGGGACGGTGATCACTGCATTTTTCGTACTAACCTTTGAGCAGAGGAAGGACTCGGCAATCTCCCGCATCTTCACGAGAACCATGGATGAAATATCTTCAGCAGCGAACTCTTTCTCCTCGCCCTTGTGAGTAACCACAATCATGGGCTTGTCACCGGGACCTTCAATGACCTTGAATGGCCAGCACTCGATATATTTTTGAACACATTCTTCACTGAATCTCCTACCAATTAATCGCTTTGCATCTGTACAAAGTTATTAAATTAAAAGGTATTATTCATAAACTTGTAAAACAAAATATTTATTAATAAAAGGTTATGATTATATCCTACCAAAGATTGAGTTAGCTGGGTATCTGGAGACTTGATTAAATGCTTCATCGCCTACCAGCCTCTTATTTTCAGTGATTGTGACATAAGATCGAGTGGTTCTATTTCCCAAATCGTTCACCAAGATCTCTACATGATCATCCTGCCACACCGCTACGCAAGAATTCGTGGTGCCCAGATCAATCCCGATCGCATGGCCTCCTTTTGCCATGGCACGGCCATCTTTTGACATGTTGCTTAGCTTTCTTGTTTCAAGAGCTTAAGTCGAACAACAATGAAAATTAAAAGATTTACAACGAAGTAAAATGCTAGCAGGAAATAAATAGGAGCCCGCGGTACCAAAATATATAAAAGGAAGAAGTAAGGAAAAGTCTAGGTCTACACTTGCGTCTTTGTTTCACACATGACTTTAAATAGTAGGAAGTCGTCCTCGTCCTCGTCGTGACTTGTGAGGTGGACCGCAGATATGTGACCCCGTTGAGTTTCCCTTAATTTCCTTCGTACATATGAAAAACTGAAATTTTTTTGTTTATAGAAGAGATGTTGTATTTAATATTGTGAAAGAAGTATAGGAATATAGATAAAATTTTTAATAAATCTCAATTATAAATATCCGGAATAATAGCAAAACTTTTAAAAAAATTTGTGGCCTGAACTAAATCACTGGGAACAAAAATCCTACAAAAATCCTACAAATAAAAAATACAAAAAAAATAAGGATTATAAAGTAATGTGTTGACAACAAATTTAAATATTGAGCTTCAACTAAAAATCAAAGTGTTTCCTTTGTGATGCCTCTTTAAATTGGCCATCGATTTATATACCCGACTTTATAAATTAATTCAACAGTTAAATAAGAGGAATGATGAAGTTTTGGAGTTGGTATGATATCTTATTTATATAAAAAATAATCTTATTGTAATTTAAATGTTTTGTATTATATTTTGTTGCATAATTATATATTATTATTTTTTACATAAAATATATATTTTTACTAGGTATCACATTTTAATCAATGAAAATTCCTATAATTCTGTCAAAATTTGATAAAAATTTCACTTTTATATTTAATTCATGCCATTTTTAAATCCTAAATTTATGCATGTATATAAGTAAATTAATTATCTCATAATGTTGGTAATCATATATGGTTTTCTGCAGGCTGCAGCTGATCGAAGCTGGGAGTGGTCAATTGTTACTAAAAACTTCAATGGCGTGTTGACTGGACATTTGATGACGTGTCCCCATAAAAAACATGGGTCAACTTTTTCAAGACTGTGCCATTCTTTATTATAAAATATTATTTAGATACATTAATATTTAATGATTATATTAATAATGATAATCAATAAAATAAAATTATTTTAATAAATAAAATTAATTTTTATTTTTTTGGTAATAAATAAAATGTCATATCAATTATATTATCAGTGGTTGATCTAATTAACAAGATATACGTATAATAATATTAATATTAACTATTAGTTTATTGT
Organism: Prinsepia uniflora; assembly: GCA_032719365.1. Lineage (NCBI taxonomy): Eukaryota > Viridiplantae > Streptophyta > Magnoliopsida > Rosales > Rosaceae > Prinsepia > Prinsepia uniflora. The sequence goes on along the minus strand of CM064862.1, from coordinate 1,250,302 downwards.
ATTTGTTAGAGGAAATTTGGATTTGATCTTACTAAAAAAACTCAAATTTTAATCGTTATTAAATTTAAAATTTATATCCAAATAATTAAAACCCCAAAGTCCGAATATGTGGATAATATTGGGTAACTCTGAGCACAGTTCGGTATAATTCAGTATTAGAGTGTTACAAAAATTATACCGTTTAATTTTAACCAGTTCAACATTCCAAAATGAGAAAATAATATCGCATTGTACCATACCAATTGTGATCGATAAAGTTTCAGTTTGGTTTGATTTTGGACCAAACTTTTAAAATTTTCTGGAATTATGAAATACACACATACAGCAAGGCATTTGCACTTACAATTATGCAATCAATACATACATAGCAAGGCACACTCATAACCTTCTTTGTCAATCCAATTTGCAATCCAATTTGCAATCCGTACATCCATCAAGGTATCAAGTAACATATAAAGGCAGCAAATCAAGTAACATATAAAGGCAGCAAATCAATATATACAATTCGTTTTCAACAACCTCCTCTGTCAATCCTTCTCAGAAGGGTCATCGGGCAGTTTGTGTTCTCTCGTTGTTCTTTTTACTATGCATATAGCAGATATTTATGTCTAAAACTTACCTAACTTGGTACCCTGTCATTTTTTTTTTTTGTTTTTAGACTAAAAACAATGAAACAACAACGAAATGGCAGAGTGCCAAGTTATCTGTGAGACTGACATAAAGTGCTGCAATTAACCGTGTGGTTGCTATTAGTCCTCCTAAACCACCACTTGCAATGAAAGCAAGAATAGAAGAACATCCAAACAGAGCGAAAGGGAGTGAGAACTTCACTCCAAATTTTGGCTGTGGAACTGAGTACGTATGAACAAACAAAATCATGACAGATCACAAAGAAACTATATGTGTAAACAGAAATAACAAGACCGATACCCAATATTTATACTGTAATCGTTCCTTTTTTTTCACTCTAACTGGGGCAAGCGCCAAGCAGGTAGCCAGCGGGTTGGTTTTTGAAATTGGGTGTCGACAAAATAATATTTGTGTCAAAGCTTGTGCGAGAAATGTGCACATTGAATGATTTCGGTCCAATCGCGAATGGGAGGATAGAAATCTAAGACATTTTTGCAGCAATATTAAGCACTTCTCTTTCGGTTTACAATGCTTGATTGATTTTAGGTGAAACCAACATGTAGAATTAAATATTTAAATATTGGAGCGTCAACCAAATTTTCAAGGTAAATATATATGCCATGCCTCTTATTAGTATGCATCATATACTATCATTCTATAATCAGTCAACCAAAGATCTTACGTACATGCTATTAGATTAAGAAAAAAAAAAGATCTTACATGCTTAAGATTCCTTCTTTCCCCTGGATCGGCTTGTTTCTAATTAAAACCTAATATTTATGTTAATGTTATAACTTATTAGTATTTCTCTTCGTATGAGAAATTTTGAATTTAATTCTTATAAATCATAAGAACATTATTCAATATTTATATTATAATCTCTTTCACCTCGTATATATTAGATTCAGTCAAAAGAAAAATGAGTTACAAAGATGATTTCATACATAAAAGACAGACAAAAGTGAGAATGTACTCAATTGAAAACAAGATAGAAATCCTTTATAGCTTCAGTAGGTTGAAGACTTCCAAATTAATATGCCTTCATAAATTACCTCTTGATTGTAATCCCTTTCTTTTTGCCGGTGGACACGATCTGGACGGAAACATCAAGAACGCCATTTTCATCGATAGAAAAGGTAACATCGACTAATTGAGTCCCACCAGGAACTGGAGGAATGCCATCTATATTAAATCCACCCAACTTATTATTATCTTTGGCAAAATCATTCTCACCTTCGAAAACTTCGCAATTCACAGACTTTTGGTTGTCGAACATAGTCCTGTAAGTTTGTTTCTTTTGGAAGGGAATTTTCGTGTTCCTTGGGATCAAAACACTCATGCGTTGTTCTAGGTCAACCGCAGTCCCGAGTGACAGAGGGATGACATCGGAGATTTTGAAGCCTTTGAGCCTTTCAGTAATATTTCCACTCAAGACTGCAGCTTGAACAGCGGCTCCATAAGCAATGGCCTCGTCCGGATTAATACTCTTGCTCAGCTCCTTACCTTTGAAAAACTCCTGCAATAACTCTTGCACCTTTGGGATTCTTGAAGACCCACCAACAAGAACTATGTCGTCCACATCACTTGTGTCCATTTTAGCATCCTCCAAACACTTTTTCACCGGCTCCATGCATTTGTTGAAGATCTCTATGTTGAGTTCTTCAAATTTGTCGCGGCTAAAACTTGTGAAAAAATCTTCCCCCTTGTACCAAGAGTCAATTTCGATATCAACCTCCAAACAAAACGAAAGTGCCTTCTTTGCCTTCTCACAAGCATTTTTGGCCTTCCGGAGATTTTTGGGGTTTCTATCGATGTCCACGTTATTCTTTTTCTTGAATTCGTCGATGCAGTAATTCACCATGCTGTTATCCAAGTCTTCACCTCCAAGGTGAGTGTTTCCGGAAGTAGCCTTCACGTCGAATTCACCATTACCTATGGCAAGGAGTGACACATCCAAAGTGCCACCACCCCAATCAAATATCATAACGTTTCTCTTTCCATTTTTAAAACCAGCTCTCTTGTCAATGCCATAAGCAATAGCCGCGGCGGTTGGTTCGTTGATGATGCGCAGCACATTTAAGCCAGCTAATTTGCCAGCTTCTAACGTAGCTTGACGTTGCGAGTCGTTGAAGTAAGAGGGGACGGTGATCACTGCATTTTTCATACTAATCTTTGAGCAGAGGAAGGACTCGGCAATCTCTCGCATCTTCACAAGAACCATGGATGAAATATCTTCAGCAGCGAATTGTTTCTCTTCACCCTTGTGGGTGACCACAATCATGGGCTTGTCATGCGGACCTTTAATGACCTTGAATGGCCAGCACTTCATATCTTTTTGAACACATTCTTCACTGAATCTCCTACCAATTAACCGCTTCGCATCTGTAAATAATTTGCAATTCGACCTATTAGTTTCAAGCGTATTTGTCAAAAATTTGTAAGCAATATTAAATGATCAGTCCCAAAAAGTAAGACATAAAAAACGCAGTAGATGATTAATGATCCTACCAAAGATTGAGCTAGCTGGGTATCTGGAGACCTGATTAAATGCTTCATCGCCTACCAACCTCTTATTTTCAGTGATTGTAACATAAGATCGAGTGGTTCTGTTTCCCAAATCGTTCACCAAGATTTCGACATGATCATCTTGCCACACCGCTACACAAGAATTCGTGGTGCCCAGATCAATCCCGATTGCATGGCCTCCTTTTGCCATGGCACGGCCATCTTTTGACATGATGCTTGGCTTTCTTGTTTCAAAAGCTTAATTTGGACAAGAATGATAATTAAAAGATTTACAACGAAGTAAAATGCTAGCAGGAAATAGGAGCCGGCGAAACCAAATTTATAAAAGGAAGAAATAATGAAAAGTCTAGGCCTACACTTACGTAGTGCTTTCGCGAAGTAAGTGACGTCGAATATGGAAAATCATTGAGAGAAAGTTGTAACTAATTAAAAATATATGATTTCAAAGTTATCTTAAATTAAAATATGAATGGTTTAGTTTCATACATGACTTTAAATAGTAGAAAGTCGTCGTCATCGTCGTGACTTGTGTGGTCGATTATTTTCATATACATGACTTTGAGTCTTTGACCAGTTGTATTAAGAAGACGAAGTCTTGAAGGTCCAGCTGCATATGCTATAACACAAAGCAATCAAGTCACAATGTCACATGCTTACGCTGATATTCTATCCGCATAATAATAATCAACATGATGGTAACTAATTGGGTAATCAAATGATTAGGGCGAAATGATGAAATTCAGATATCACGATGACTAAGTTCAGATTTGATGTTATAATACGGTCTGATGTCACTAAATTCAGATAATGAAGATAAAATTGAGTAGTTAAATCTAAATAATATGATGGGATGATAATGGACCCTAACGAGTCTTGAAGTTCAGAGATGCTTGCGATCAGCTAGCAATTCCAAGTATGAGTCTTCACTCAACCAAACACAAAAATTGCACACGCTAATTGATCAATGTTGAATCGAGATGAGCTCATGACTAGAATATGATCTTTGGTTGATTATATAGTTGTTTAATTGGTTAACGGATGACGATGATGATGATGATTGAATGGTGAGTGCGATCACTACAACACTGATGCACATCACCTGTTTTCTGAAATGCCCTCGCACGGTTTTCAGTATACTACTCTCCAATTCTCTCTAAATCTCATCCGTTTTCTATTAATTAATTCATTTGATCAATTTGGAGTAAACATACATGCACCTCACTCGTACACACACTCTCCATACACATTAGATGCACTCACACACTACATCCAAAGATTGTTTGCCACACACTTAGTTAGCTACAAGAATACTTGCTCACCAAGAAAACCTCACCTCTCTCTATTTTGTTAGGGCTTTACTTTCCAGCTCATTCACTCACACTTAACTGACTTCACCTTCTAGAATTAGATGCCCTGCTGTTAAGTGTGTGCCATGTGGACAGCTTAGTCGTCAACAGAGAGTGCTCCCATTTGAAAATACAAACTGGAAATCGTCACTATGGCAAACAAACAAAATAAAAAGGTTGGCTGTGGTGAGTTTGTGACCAAGGGAAGAGAAATTATGGTAGAAATTTAAAGCAGAAAAAATGAAAAGGTAAAGGAAAGAAAGAAAGACATAACGGAAAGAAGAAAAGGAAAAACAAAAAAGAAATAGGTTTAGTGTAAGACTCGTATCCTGAAGGGAAATGTGAATAATCTCACATTTCTGCGAGGGGGAATGGTCTGGGAGAGGATGGTGGTGTGCCTTAAAGGTATAGGAACATACCTATCTAGCACTAGGCCTTTTGGGAGCTCAAGTGGCGTTGGGTCGGGTCCTGACATCTAGCACCATATTGTCTGCTTTGGGCCTCGCCCTCACGGTTGTGTTTTCGAGAGCTCATGGTGAAACTTCCGAGGGGGTCACCCATCATGGAATTGCACCAGCCTCAACTCGCTTAACTTTGGGGTTCCAATCCCCCCCAAAGCCACTGAGCTCCCAAAAGGCCTCATGCTAGATAGGTGTGTGCCTACACCTTTAAGGCACACCACCATTCCCTTCCCAGACCATTCTCCCCTCGCAGGAATCTGGGATTGTTCACTGTTCCCTCCAGGACACGGGTCTTACAATCCACCCCCCTTAGGGCCCAGCGTCCTCGCTGGCACATTTCCCGGTCGGGGTCTGGCTCTGATGCCAAATTGTCAGGACCCGACCCTCCTCTGTCAGGTCCCGACTCATCTAGCATGATATTGTCCGCTTTGGGCCTCCTTGCCCTTGCCCTCACGGTTTTGTTTTCGGGAGCTCACGGTGCAACTTCCCAGGGGGTCACCCATCATGGAATTGCACCAGCCTCAACTCGCTTAACTTTGGGGTTCCAATCCCCCCCCAAAGCCACTGAGCTCCCAAAAGGCCTCATGCTAGATAGGTGTGTGCTTACACCTTTAAGGCACACCACCATTCCCTTCCCAGACCATTCTTCACTCGCAGGAATGTGGGATTGTTCACCGTTCCCTCCAAGACACGAGTCTTACACTAGATGAGTCGGGTCTTGACATTTACACTAATACTATTCTCCTCAACCCATGATTACTAACTATGGTTATTTAAAAGCACACATGATATCTGACAAAAAAAAAAAAGAAAAAGCACACATGATATTTAAAAGCACACAGGTTGACAAAACAATTTACTCTTTCATCTTTCATTTTACTCTCTCTCTCTCTTTCCTTGAAGCCGAAGATTACATTTTTAATCATCATTTATTTTGTTTGACGTTTTCAACTTTTTGTTCCTTCCCTGAGGGGTTTTTCGTTTTTTGTTTTCTTTTGGTCAAGCCTTCCTTGAGCGGCTCAACTTTCCACTGTTTGCATTGAATCGATCATTGACCCCCTCATCAAGTTTTTTATTTGTTAATTATCTTTGAGCAAGTTTAGTGGTAAGCAACCTAGTTATAGGTTCTTAAAATTTCATTTAAAATTTAAAATTTTTAAATTAAATTTTTAATATTTTTTTATTTTAAGGTGTAATAAACGTCAATGTCAATATCAAAATATTCATTAATATTTTTATAAATTTAACTATTAATATTTTTTAAAAACATTCCCATAAAGACTTGGTATGCTCCCTCGTCTCCCCGAAACTTTTACTCGTCAAAAAGAAAAGGTAAAAACTTAGACAAACATACCGAACAAAAGTGTTTCACTGTGATCTGAAGTGCAGCCATATGCATCAGCATAATCATTGAATTTTTTACACGAATAAACACTTGTAGTAAAAATCCGACCGCAGGTTTCTCTTCTCTTCTCTTTTTCTTTAATTCTCTACCACAGGATTGAATTGGAAAGTTTTTCTTTCCCTCTTTCCACCTCTGCTTACTGATCACTTTCCTTTCTCATTTTCTATCTTCACTTTTCTTTTTATTCCTTAAATCTCTCCAACAATTTCTTCCACTGTGGTCGTCTTCTCAACCAGCTAAAAGAGTACGAGACTAAGACTAAGACTAAGACTAAGACTTCTAGGGTATGTTTGGTATGTCGTATTATATTCTGGATAAACTAAATAATTCGAAATCTGTATTTGATACCAGTCGTATTAATTAGTCACTGTATAAGTTAATACGGTTGAATATTTTTATACATTCCAGACACACTAAAATAATACGCTTGAAATTATCCGTATTAAATAATCAGATAACTAGTAATCTTGTAAAATATAATAATAATAATAATAAATAGTAATATAATAAAAATAGAATATTAATTTAGTAAATATTAATAATAAAAAGTAATAAAGTAATACATTCTAATAATAATAAATTAATAATTAATAATTAATGATATTTTAATAAATAATAATGATAAAATTAAAAATAATTAATTAATAAAAATGTAATAAATAGTAATAATAATAATTATTTAAATAAATAATAATAAAATTAATGACATATAAAATTAATATTTAAGATATAAGTATTTCGTCAATTACTATAATATAATCTGATCAGTATAATATAGTCGGCATTATAATCCGAAAAAGTATCAAACGCCCGACTAAATAATCAATCTATCCGATGAATAAATTAGTCTATCTAATTGAAATAATTAATACAATACGGTATACCATAGGAGACCCTAATATCTTCGACCAAACAAAAAAAAGGTTAACGACTAAGACGTCCAATACCTCCATGTGTTTCATTGCTTAATTAAAAGTGTACTAAAGATTCGCAATATATGCTTGCAAATCATGAACAGATTTTAATTATTACAAGTCGCTAACTGTCACTTCATTTTGCATCAATAATAAAAGCCACCTATAATATATAGATACATATGCAGGCTTAACTTAATGGGCCTCGGGTTGATGTTATTATGATGTTGGTTATATATACGGATGGACAATATTATACACTCTTTTCGTACCTCCTTGTCCTATTTTTTCTATTTCTCTTTTAATTTTAAAAAATACTTATGATTTATTAAATAAGAAGTGATATTGGTGGACTAAGTGAGTTGTTAAACAATTTTTTTCGAGTTATTTTAATTAAAATTTAACCAAAAAAGGTGGAAATTAATGCAAATATTCCCTCACCATAAAATCTAACCACAAAAACCTACCTCCTCCTACTCACCCGCATGTGATAATTATTTTCAAAGGACGAATTTTCTGCTGTGGTAACGAAAGAAGGAACAAAGAAAGAAAGAAAAAGGAGGGAAAAGTGTGAGAGATAATTGAGAATATAAATGTAGCTCTTGGTGCTCGATCGCTTTCATAATATACATGACTTTTAACAGTATTAAGAAGACGAAGACTTGAAGGTTCACCTGCATCTGCTCTATTATTCTTGGGCATAATGATTTGAATGGCAAGTATGCTGAATTTTGACTTTTTTTTTGGGTGATACTATATATCTATATCTCTAGACAACTAGTAGTAATCACAAAATTTGTTAATTACGACGGTCTACAACTGTTGCAAATGTCAAGTTTAGATACAACGCTGCATTGTTGCTACTGAACGCATAGGGTGGTAAAATGATTTGGCGACGGAAAATACCGTAGCAATAAGTCACAAAAACATTTACAACGCAACTTATTGCGACTCAATGCTAACCGTCCGAATTCCGTCATAAAAAACCTATTTGCGATGCTTTTATTACCTTTAACGACGGTAGCAATCCATCGCAAAATCAAAATTACACCAAAATTATATGGAATATAATTAATACAGTATAATCCGGTATCAATTTCATATTGTAAAATATTAAATTATACCAAATTGATTAAAATTAATTAATATAATTTTGATATTATTTACCTATGAAATTATACTGTACTGCACGCAGAGATTAAAAAAAAAACAATTTATTCTATCATCTTTCATTTTACTTTCTCTCTCTCTCTCTCTTCCCTTGAAGCCGAAGATTACATTTTTAATCATCATTTATTTTGTTTGTCGTTTTCAACTTTTTGTTCCTTCCCTGAGGGGTTTTTCGTTTTCTGTTTTCTTTTGGTCAAGCCTTCCTTGAGCGGGTCAACTTTCCACTGTTTGCATTGAATCGATCCTTGACCCACTCATGAAGTTTCTTATTTGTTAATTATGTTACAGCAAGTTTAATGGTAAACAACCTAGCTATTTGTCTTAAATTGTGCTTAATTTTTTTTTTAAAATTTTGAATTTTTGAATTAAATTTTCAATATTTTTTTATTGAGAGGTGTGAAGAGCGTCAATATTGATATTAAAATATTCATTAATATTTCTATAAATTTAACTATTGATATTTTTATTTTTGATCGTAACAAAGAAAAGAGAAATTGTAGTAAAAATTTAAAGAAGAAAAGATGAAAAGGCAAAGAAAGAAAGAAAGGTAAAGAAAGAAAGAAAGGAAAGAAAGGACGAAAGCGATTTACACTTTACTAAAAATGATATTTTTATCTTTAATTGAAATAAAGGAAAGAGAAATTGTAGTAGAAATTTAAAGAAGAAAAGATGAAAAAGAAAGGTAAAGAAAGAAAGAAAGAAATGAAAGAAAGAAAGCGATTTACACTACTACTCTTAACAAAATATGCCCACCTTTTATTTGAGTGCGAGCATCTAAATAGAGAATGGAGTGACCCTAGGAGCATCAGATGCAAAAGTGGCATAGGAGGCCTTGATTTCCTTAATTTCCTTGAGTGACTTGTGAGGTCGACCTCAGTGATGTGACCCCGTTGGCTTCCCAAGACCTACTTATCAAAAAAAAAAACCTCCAAGACCTTTACGTAGGCATGTAATTAATTGGCCCCGTTGGCATACTTATCATTGGCCTAACTTGATATATAGATATCTGTGGGTTATTAATGGTTCATAATTTTTAGATAATATTGGATAATGCAAAAGAGAATGTCAAAACCTCACCATGATGGTTGTGAATTTGTGATGAAATCATAATAGCTCCATGCTTTGAGGACGAAGGCAGAACCCAAGTTTTTTATTTCTTTTTCTTTTGGCATATTTAGTGTATTTTTTAAAATTATATTCCTTTCTCCTCTTTAACTCATGATTATTAAAAGCACGCGATATCTTAACAATCAAGTAACTTGCAACATCCAGATAAAAAAAAAGTAACTGGCAAAAAAATATTAATTAGGTGGGGTCGTGGTGAGCAAAAATGTTCCCATTAAAAAAATGAGGAAAGAGTGAATGGAGATCAGTAATATTTTCTCCTTCAATTGTTTATGTATCTCTATTATTATAAAATTAAAATAGTCAAAAAATTTCACTAAAAAATTTAATGAACATACATTTTAAATTATTTAATTATTAAAGATATAAACGTAAAATATTAAATTTATTAATTTATAAATTTAAATAATAATAATGGTTAATACAAGGAATGGGGTGAAAAAAAATATAGTCGATTAAGGCAGTTACTAAATCAAAATTCTAATGCTAACCGTCCGAATTCCGTCATAAAAAACCTATTTGTGATGCTTTTATTACGTTTAACGACGGTAGCAATTCATCGCAAAATCAAAATTATACCGAAATTATATGGAACATAATTAATACAGTACAATCAAGTATCGATTTTATATTATAAAATACTAAATCATATCAAATTGATTAAAATTAATTAATATAATTTTGATATTATTTACCTATGAAACTATACTGTACTGCACGCAGAGATTAAAAAAAAAACAATTTACTGTTTCATCTTTCTTTTCACTTTGTCACTCTCTCTCTCTCTCTTTCCTTGAAGCCGAAGATTACATTTTTAATCATCATTTATTTTGTTTGTCGTTTTCGACTTTTTGTTCCTTCCCTGAGGGGTTTTTCGTTTTTTGTTTTCTTTTGGTCAAGCCTTCCTTGAGCGGCTCAACTTTCCACTGTTTGCATTGAATCGATCATTGACCCCCTCATCAAGTTTTTTATTTGTTAATTATTTTAGAGCAAGTTTAGTGGTAAGCAACCTAGTTATAAGTCTTATAATCGGGTTTAAATTTTTCTTAAAATTTTATTTAAATTTTATAATTTTTAAATTAAATTTTTAATATTTTTTTATTGTGAGGTGTGAAAAGCGTCAATATCAATATCAAAATATTCATTAATATTTTTATAAATTTAACTATTGATATTTTTAAAAAACTGATATTTTTATCTTTGATCCTAACAAAAGGAAAGAGAAATTGTAGTAAAAATTTAAAGAAGAAAAGATGAAAAAGAAGGGTAAAGAAAGGTAAAGAAGGAAAGAAATGAAAGAAATGAAAGAAAGAACGAAAGGGATTTACACTTTACTAAAAATGATATTTTTATCTTTGATTGTAATAAAGGAAAGAGAAATTGTAGTAAAAATTTGAAGAAGAAAAGATGAAAAAGAAGGGTAAAGAAAGAAAGAAATAAAGAAAGAAATGAAAGAAAGAAATGGAAGAAAGAAAGCGATTTACACTGCTACTCTTAACAAAATATGCCCAACGTTTATTTGAGTGCGAGCATCTAAATAGAGAACCGAGTGATCTAAGGGTGTTAATCGGTTTTTTGGTTTGGTTTTTTTTATCGAAATTGAAACCAGTTGAAAAATCGATTCGGTTTGGTTCGTTTTTTCCTTCAATGCGGTTCGGTTTGGTTTTTCCTCTTATTAGGTTCGGTTCGGTTCGATTCCGGTTAAAACTGGTTTTTTTTTCTTCAAATTATGGTGAATCGGTTCGATTGAATCAGTTCAATTTTCTCTAAAAACCAATTTTTTTTGTTCTTTTATACAATAATCAATATTTATTATCTAATTAATGTCCATTACAACCTAATTAATGTTTATTACAACTAATCAAGATCCATTATAACTAATTAATGTCCATTACAACTTAATTAATATTTATTACAACTAATCAAGATCTATTATAACTAATTAATGTCCATTACAACCTAATTAATGTTTATTACAACTAATCAAGATCTGTTATAACTAATCAATGTTCATTACAAAGTAACCTAAAATATTTCGATTCGGATCGATGTTATTATACCGAAAATCGAAACTAAACTAGTTCCATTTGGTTCAATTTCTCAATCGATTTTTTCGAAACAATTAACAGGATAGAGTGACCCAAGGAGCATAGGAGGCCTTGATTTTCTTAATTTCCTTGAGTGACTTGTGAGGTCGACCTCAGTGATGTGACCCCGTTGGCTTCCCAAGACCTACTTATAAAAAAAAAAAACCTCCAAGACCTTTACGTAGGCATGTAATTAATTGGCCCCGTTGGCATACTTATCATTTGCCTAACTTGATATATAGATATATGTGAATTATTAATGGTCATTATTGAGAATAATTTAAACATTATATGAATTCATAATTTTAGATAATTTTGGATAATGCAAAAGAGAATGCCAAAACCTCACCATTATGGTTGTGAATTTGTGATGAAATCATAATAGCTCCTTGCTTTGAGGACGAAGACAGAACCCAAGTTTTCTCTTTCTTTTTCTTTTGGCATAGTTAGTGTATTTTTTAAAATTATATTCCTTTCTCCGCTTTAACTCATGATTATTAAAAGCACGCGATATCTTAACAATCAAGTAACTTGCAAAATCCAGATAAAAAAAAGTAACTGGCAAAAAAATATTAATTAGGTGGGGTCGTGGTGAGCAAAAATGTTTCCCTTAAAAAAAGGAGGAAATAGTGGATGGAGATCAGTAATATTTTCTCCTCCAAGGTCTCGTTTGTTATGCCGTATTATACTGACTATTTCAATCGGATAGATTAATTTGTCTACCGGATAGACTGATTATTTAGTTGGGCGTTTGATACTTTTTCGGATTAAAATTCCGACTATATTATACTGATCGGATTATATTATAGTAATTAACGAAATACTTATATCTTAAATATTAATTATGTATGTCATTATTTTTATTATTATTTATTTTAATAATAATAATTATTACTATTTATTAATTAATTATTTTTAATTTTATCATTATTATTTATTAAAATATCATTAATTATTAATTATTAATTTATTATTATTAGTATTTATTACTTTTTTACTTTTTATTATTAATATTTACTAAATTAATATTTTATTTTTATTATATTACTATTTTATTATTATTATTATTATTATTATTATTATTATTATTATATTTTACAAGATTATTAGTTATCCGAATATTTAATACGGACAATTTCGAGCGTATTATTTTAGCGTGTCTGGACCGTATAAAAATATTTAACCGTATTAACTTATACGGTGACTAATTAATACGACTGGTACCAAACACAGGTTTCAGATTATTTAGCCTATACAGACCTTAATACGGTGTACCAAACACACCCTAATTGTTTATGTATCTTTATTATTATAAAATTAAAATAGTCAAAAAATTTCACTAAAAATTCTAATGAACATGCATTTTAAATTATTTTATTATTAAAGATATAAAAGTAAAATATTAAATTTATAAATTTAAATAATAATAATGGTTAATACAAGGAATGGGGTGAAAAAAATATAGTCGATTAAGGCAGTTACTAAATCAAAATTCTAATGCTAACTTTCCCAATTCCGTCATAAAAAACCTATTTGTGATGCTTTTATACGTTTAACGACGGTAGCAATCCATCGCAAAATCAAAATTATATCGAAATTATACTGAATATAATTAATACAGTATAATTAGATATCAATTTTATATTATAAAATACTAAATAATATCAAATTGATTAAAATTAATTAATATAATTTTGATATTATTTACCTATGAAACTATACTGTACTGCAAGCAGAGATTAAAAAAAACAATTTACTATTTCATCTATCTTTTCACTTTGTCTCTCTCTCTCTCTTTCCTTGAAGCCGAAGATTACATTTTTAATCATCATTTATTTTGTTTGTCGTTTTCGACTTTTTGTTCCTTCCCTGAGGGGTTTTTCGTTTTTTGTTTTCTTTTGGTCAAGCCTTCCTTGAGCGGCTCAACTTTCCACTGTTTGCATTGAATCGATCATTGACCCCCTCATCAAGTTTTTTATTTGTTAATTATATTTGAGCAAGTTTAGTGGTAAGCAACCTAGTTATAGGTTCTTACAATTTCATTTAAAATTTAAAAATTTTAAATTAAAATTTTAATATTTTTTATTTTAAGGTGTAATAAACGTCAATATCAATATCAAAATATTCATTAATATTTTTATAAATTTAACTATTAATATTTAAAAAAAATATTCCCATAAAGACTTGGTATGCTCCCTCGTCTCCCCGAAACTTTTACTCGTCAAAAAGAAAAAGGTAAAACTTAAGCAAATATACTGAACAAAAGAGTTTCATTGTGATCAGAAGTGCAGCCATATGCATCAGCATAATCATTAAATTTTTTACACGAATAAACACTTGTAGTAAAAATCCGACCGCAGGTTTCTCTTCTCTTCTCTTCTTTAATTCTCTAACACAGGATTGAAGTGGAAAGTTTTTCTTTCCCTCTTTCCACCTCTTCTTATTGATCACTTTCCTTTCTCATTTTCTATCTTCACTTTTCTTTTTATTCCTTAAATCTCTCCCGCAATTTCTTCCACTGTGAGTTCCAAAGACTAATACTAAGAGTACTAAAGACTAATACTAAGAGTTCCAATCGATCAAACAAAAAATAAAAAAATTAACGACTAAGACTTCCAATACGTCCATGTGTTTCAGTGTTTAATTAAAAGAGTACTAAAGATTCGCAATCCTTGCAAATCGTGAATATATTTTAATTATTACAAGTCGCTAACTGTCACTTCAATTTAACTTAGCAGGCTGTCGGGGATTGGTTTGTATATATATAGGTGAGCAACAATGACGAAAATGAGCAATAGTGACAAAATATATGTTCATCAAATCACTCTTGTTCACAGTAAAAAGAAAATAAGTGATATGTTCGCGGCTGATAGTCAAATACACCAAATGCATTAAAGAGAAAATCACGTCAGTGGCACTTACATCCGTGGATAATACTCACTAATACTCCAAATGTATTCATGATAAAAATGAAATAAGGGGAAGCCAGCAGACGACTTGCTAATACTATAAAGTCATGTATGAAACAAAACCTCGCCATGAATATTCATTAAGAAGAAGGCTACAGAAGTGGGTGATTTATTGTGGTATCGTTAAAATTTTGCTATAAATATTCCAAAAATCCAGTCATGAATTTTTAATTAGGTTTGAAGTTTAAAGTGATGCTCTATATAAACATGTAGTGCTTTTATTTTCATTTCAATCGTCCTATCTGGAAAGATTATGCCCTTGCATATATTCTCATATATATATATATATATATATATATATATATATTCTTTAATTTAATTAACACCAACTTGCTCTTGTACTAATTACAAACCTCTTTATCTAATAGGAATAATTTTTTGTTGTATATGATTTTTATCGAGGATCATTTTTATTTTCTATAATATACTTCAAAGTTTGATATTGCAAGGAATAATAATTCAATAATTTTTTCTCGACTTAAACAAAAGAAAAAAGTTAATTACATGATTTTCAAACTTAAATCTTTCTTAATAATCAGTTTTATCTTTGCAGAAGAATAAAACATAGGCATTTTCATCATTAATACGTATCTCCAACCGTATTGCTATATACAATTCCTAAACCCAATTTATTAACTAGAACTTGCCCAAGTTAGCTAGAAAGTTGTAAGAAATGCACTCAGCCTCCCTATATGAGTTGCCATTTTGAAAAAAAACAAAAATGAGTTCCTTCTTATACGTAAGGAGGAGGATAGGAAATCACATAATTTCTAAAAGTTCTAAACCACGCAATTATCTTAAAATTTCAACATTTGTATAATATATTGGGGTTAGGTGAAAGTAATATTTTTTAATTTTAAAAAATATTTATGATTTATTAAAATAAGAAGTGATATTGGTGAACTAAGGGAGTTGTTAAAATAATTTTCGAATTATATTAATTAAAATGTAACCAAAAAAATTTGAAATTAATACAAATATCCCCTTACCTTAAATTTTACCACAAAAACCTACCTCCTTCTACTCACCGTACATGTGCTTAAGGGTGACAATTTTTGACACGACTCAAAACTCGCACGAAATTTATCCGGGTCAACCATCACGATTAAAATTTCGGATCAACCCGTTATAACCTGTTTAATAAATGTGTGGGTTTTGAGTCAACCTGTTAACCCGTATAATGACCTGTTAACCCGTTTAATAAATGAATAGATTTCGGGTTAATAGGTTAACCCATATATTGACTTATAATTTAAATAGGTTAAACATATTAAACAGATTAAACGTGTCAAACGAATTATAGGTTAATTAATTTTGAATACGACCTATTTATTAAACGGATTTAGCTATTTATACCTTTTACCTCATCTATATAGACATACTCTCCAAGGCCTAATTTTTTGCCGTGATAAAGAAAGAAGGAACAAAGAAAGAAATTAAAAGGAGGAAAAAAGTGTGAGAGCTAATTGATCGAGAATATAAATGTAGCTCTTGGTGCTCGATTGTTTTCATATACATGACTTTGAACAGTAAAAAGAAGACGAAGACTTGAAGGTCCAGCTGCATATGCTCTATTCTTGGGCATAATGATTTGAATCGCAAGTATGCTGGCTTTTGACTTCTCAAATGAGGTCCCAAAGCAATGTATTCATTCTACCCTATATCTCTAAAACACAATCCTTAGTAGTTACAAAAATGTTAATTGTGAAGACTAATATTGTACCAAAAAGAATTTTAATTATGCTCATATTTGTATTTGCAATAGTAAAAAATTGGTGGCATTAATATTTATGACGCTCTACAACTGTTGCAAATGTCAAGTTTAAATACGACGTTGCATTGTTGCACGAAAAGCATATAATGGTAAAAAAATTTGGTGACGGAAAACATTATCAATAAGTCATCAAAACATTTACAACGCAACTTATTGCGACGCGATACGATGCTGGCCTTCCCAAATTCGTCGTAAAATGCTTATTTGCGATGCTTTTACTACCTTTAACGACGGTAGCCATCAGTCGCAACAAGCCTTTTTTTTGGTAGCCATCAAGTTCATTCTCCCCCTCCATGGCGTTAACTTAGAGTTAGTCTACCAAGTTTTACAATTAATTATAGATCTCTCACTTTTTACTCCTTGCTGTATCTTATTGCAATCTTAGTATTAATAAATTTACAATTTTACTTTTGGGAAGGAAATAACTAAGGGGAGACTTGAGCTTAACACAAAGTAATGAAGTCACACCCACTGATATTCTATCTACATAATAATAACCAACATGATGGCGACTGTGAATATAACGAATATGTTCTTATACTTGGGTAGTCAAATGATTCGGGCCAAATGATGAAATTTGGATATGATGTCATTTAATTCAAATATGATGTCACTAACACGGTCTCCAATATATTGTCACTAAATTCAAATCATGAAGATGAAATTCAGTAGGTAAATACCAATAATATGATTGACCATATATAATGGACCCTAAACAGTATTCCCATTTGAAAATACATCTGAGAGTTGTCACTGTCGTAAATAACCAAAACAAAAAGGGAATTTCTATCGATATATTCGTAATTTGGAATTTCAATATTAAAAAAATAAATATCTACGATATTTTCGTAAATAAACTCGTATTTAAAGATCTTGACATAAGAAAAGGGGAAGTAAAATCTTTCGTCAATTTCTATAATATAAGTACCAGTCTTATATAAATATTATTTGGTGTACTTAAATTCTTTCTAAAATTTCATTCAAAATTTTTAAGTTTTAGACTCCATGTATAATAACCTTTTTTGAGTGTGAAGAATATTAATATCGATATTAAAATATCCGTCAATATTTCTATAAATTTAAATATCAAAATTTATCTATAACTGATATTTTTATCTGTGATTGTGACAAGAGAAAGAGAAATTGTGGTAGAGAGATCTAAAGAAGAAAAGATGAAAAAGAAAAAAAAAAATTGGAAAGAAGAGAATTAAAAACAAAAAAGACAGAGCTTTTCATTTTACTACTCCTCGACAAAATGTCGGTATTATTCTATGCCCAGCCTTTGAGTGCGAGCATCTAATAAAGAATGCAGTGACTAAAGGAGCATCAGATGCAAATTAAGGTGGCATAGGTGGGTCTTGATTTCCTTAATTTCTTTGAGTGACTTGTGAGGTAGACCGCAGTGTTGTGACCCCGTTGGCTTCCCCTTAATTTCCTTCCCTATATGAAAGACTTCCAATACCTCCATGGCATTGACTTAGAATTAGTCTACCAAATTTTACGATCAATTATAGTTCTCAGTGAATTGTACTATTTTCTGTATCTTATTGCAATCATAGTATTAATAAATTTACATTTTTGACTGTTTGGAAGGAAATAACTAAGTGGAGACTTGAGCTTTACCACAAAGCAATCAAGTCACATGCATACGTACCTTGATACTCTATCCGCATAATAATAATCAATATGATGGTGGCTATGAATGCAACGCCATATGTTCTTATCCTTGGCTAATCAAACGATATATTAGGGCGAAATGATGAAATTCAGATATCACCACCACTAAGTTTAGATATTATGTTATGATTAATACGGTCTAATGCCACTAAATTCAGATAATGATGATAAAATGAGAACGCAAATTTGAATAATACGATGGAACAATCATGGGCCCTAAACAGTACCGCCATTTGAACATACAGCTGGAAATCGTCACTATAGTAAACGACCAAACAAAAGGTTGATTGTGACAAAGGGAAGAGAAATTGTGGTAGAAATTTAAAGCAGAAAAGATGAAAAAGTAAAGGGAAGAAAGAAAGACAGACATAAAGAAAGAAGAGAAGAAAAAACAAAAAAGAAAGAAGAGAAGAAAAAACAAAAAAGAAAGAGGTTTAAACTTTACCATTCCTCAACAAAATAGTACCCGTATATTATGCCCAGCCTTTGTTTAGAGGTTTAATCTATTACCGCTATTGTTTTTCTTGTCTTGCTTTGGGGAGGTGCTATTTTTGTAATGACCCGTCCTGAATTAGTGGGATTAATTAAGGATTAATTACGGATTAGTAAGACTAATTATAGATTAGATGAGGATTAGCGGACGTTCGGTGCAAAATGACGATTTTGCCCCTGGAATAGGCAAAACGTTGACTTTTCGTTCGGACTGTCAAATGGACCTTGACTGATGACCGTGACGTAGTTCGGGACGTCGCGAGTTCATAGACACGTGACACGTTCGATTCCGACATTCGAGGAAGAAGTTGTCACGATCGGAAGATCATGGGCGTTTTGGTAATTTTGGTGAATAGGGGCCAACGGTTTACTTTTGACCCAGAAGGTCCGATGACCGAGGGCCGAGTACCATTATATAGATCACGACGATACGAATCAGTAGACAGGTGGCACGTCGAATTCGGACGTTCGACAGCGAAGTTACGGTTCATGGAAATTCGAGTGCACTATTACACGTTTTTCGAGACGAACGCTTATTTGGACTTTAGTGGGCCCCAGCCTTTTTCTCAGACCCAATGGATGAATGACAGATGTCATTCATCCATTCCCCAGCATTTTCCTTCATGCATTCCCCCTTGCATCGACCATTTTCCATTTTTCCATCCACCCAAAACTCAACCTGATTAACCCTTTTCATCCACAACCCAAACCCTGACCCTTGACCATTTGAGAGAGGCCAGAGAGGGGAAGAGGACTGGCTGGACGTGGTGGCTGGCCCAGGCAGCACCGGCCAGCCAGCACCGCCGTACACGGCGGGGGAAAAAAACCCATCAAGGTATCGGTTATAACCATTTTCAATTTCTCCTATTATGGATCGATTTGGATAGTTTTTATGAATTAAATAGGTTGCTAGGGAGTTTTTAAGAAGGTTTGGAGAAGGGTTGGATGTCGGGGAAGCCCTGAGGAAGGTTTTGGATTTTTGAACCGTGAGGGGTTTATTGGACCGGTCGGGTTTTGTAGGTTTTAGGGCTTTTAATTAATTGGGTTAGGTTCCTAGGAAGATTATAGGAAGATTAGGATCGATTAGAGGAAGAATCGGTGAAGATTGGACCGTCTGGAGCCCCAAACCGGTCACGCCGGTCCAACTGGACCAGCCAACAAGTGAACCGGCCGTCGCGAGGTAGGGGATGACACTATGCATGGGCGTGTGAGGCCCACTCGCAGTGCAATCCCAGAGTGCGTGAGGGCACGTGGAAGGGAATCTTGGTAAGGTTCCAACATGTCAAATCATCTATTCGATGTAACGAACATTTTGGGACTGGTTTCGAGTCGATCAGACATCGTCTCAATATAGTTCGGGTTGTCCGAAGGTTTCGGTGCGCGTTTAAAAATAGTTTAAAATCCTGAAAAATTAGGGGGCTTTAGTGAGGGGTTAATTAAGTAGTTAGTAACCCTCTAAAATGATTTGGACAGGTTTAGGAATCCCGGAGACGACGGTTGACCCGGAAAGGCGTACGGCGCGCATATCGAGGCAGCAGCGCGGACAGTCTGTGAGTGGACTTTATTTCTTAAATCGATGCATGCATAAATGTTTTATATATGTTTTAATATGTATTTTGGGATGCCTTGAGTGCATTTTGGTGTGTGTGTTTACGTATGGTCACGTACTTCGAGATTTTCGGGTTTTATACGTGCTTATCCGCTCTTACGCTTTCGGTTTTCATGAAATGGTTTTGAAAAGTAAAACGACCCATTTGGTCTTGGTTTTACTTAGGCATGAGACCCTATTTATGACCCGTAGGTCTGAGTCATGGTCGCGACGGGTGCTATGTGCATGGCGACGGACGACGTGAGGCTCGCCTCCGGATTGGGATGCGTTCCTTCCGGAGAGGTCACGATGCACGTCCTGTTGTCGAGCAGCCTCTGGAGGCTTGACTTCGGAGTGCTGACGGTTTAGAGGATCGATCGGCGACGTGTGCACCATGGTCCGAGATGGTCGCGGCAGTGATGTGTTCACGGCGACATACCAGGATTGAGGCGGTCCTAGAATGATGGTGGCACTCATCGCTATGATCAGAATCGTGACTGACCCTTAGATATCGGGCTCGATGCCCAGTTGATTACGAGTTCGGGCTCGATGCCCAGTTATTGTGAAATCGAGCTAGAGGCCCTATTGAGTCTTATGTTCGGGCGGAAGGCCCTGTTGAGTTGTGTTCCGGGCATGAGTCCCGTTTTTATGGTTTTCGTATGCTGGTATGTATATACCCTCCTTACGAGATGATTGATTGGTCTCCTCCAGTCGTCGACTTGGAGAGTCACGATCTACGGGCCAGAGTGGGTATCCCCATAGGGATCCCGTTCCAGGAGTGGAGGTTACTTATGATGTTGTGGTCCCGGACCAGATTCCGGAGAAATGATTGGACAAGATCCAGAGAGAAAACTCGGACCAGATCCAGAGATTGAGCCTCCCAGATCGAGATTCCTGGGAGAAGACTCGGAGTGAGACCCCGAGTAGTGTGCACACTAGATAGAGATGATGACATCGTGACTATATCGGGGATGTGTTCCCTAGGGGCTGTGTGCCCCGAGATTGACATCTTCTACGGAAGTGCCTAGGATGGGTCATATATGTATATATGTATATGTGTGTGTGATTTCACTGAGATGGCGTTGGGCTGTGACCCACGCGTAGTGGTTTTGGGCTGAGACCCTTATGAGGTGGTTTTGGGACGAGTTCCCACGTGTTTTGTTGATTGTCGGATTTCTGGCCAAGGCCTATTTGGTTTGATGGTTCATGTCGGTCTATGGGAACCGGGCATGAACTCTAGAAATGATTTTCGAATGCATGCATATGTTTTTAATGAAGGGCATAAATCTTCTTTGGTGAAAAGGTTTTTATAAAATATTTGTTTTGTCCACTCACAGCTTTTATGTTTTGAATGTCCTTCAGGTTGATCGCGGATGCGGCTGTAGCAGAGACGAGACATTCACATTCCTCCTTCGGATCCTGGCGTACTCTGATAGCCTCGGTTGGGCAAAGGACGAAAATATCCATGGTCTGACACTTCGTATCAGACGGGAGCAGACACGTCCCACGCTAATCCCGAGGGATTTGGGGCGGGTCCTGTCAGTTTTCCCCTTGCCTGAATTATGCCGGATTAACTATATTTTATGGTGAGGGTTTTAATGAGGCCTCAAGCACTTTCGTGTCACCCAATCAAGTGTATTTCTTCCCTATGTGTATGAATTTCTTTTTAATGATGAATGATATGAACAAGGTCGACGTACCAAATGTTTGTACAATCAAACAATTTGTGCATATAATCAAGAGAGGTTTGTTTTTATTTTTTGGCAGATTTGGACTGGAAGAAACAAGTTTGTGCATCAGCAGGGTGTTCTAGAGGCAAGTATGGTGGCTAAAGGCGCTAACTGCTCACGTGGAGTTCTCAAACTAGCCTTCCCAGACTCAAGAGGCATGGCTAGCACAGGTTTCTTGATGGGTTAAGTCTGCCCCTTTGCATTTCAAAATTAATTTTGATGGGGTTATGCAGGGGGATGGTTGTTTGTGGGGTCTCGACGAAGTGCTGAGGAATGCTAATGGGAGTCTCATGGCTGTTTTTCTAGACCGGGTTCCCCCAAATGCTTCTGTCCTTGTGATTGAGCTGGAAGCATTGCGAGTAGGGGTCTTGTCACGACCCGACCCCTTATAGCACGATATTGTCCGCTTTGGACCTAGCCTTCACGATTTTGTTTATGGAAACTCATGTACAACTTCCTAGTGGGTCACCCATCCTGGGATTGCTCCAGCCCAACTTCGCTCTATTCTTCATCTTTTTCATCCCTTCTTGCACGGTTATCATCTTCTTTTTCATCCCTTCTTGCACGGTTATCATCTAATCTATCTCTAGGTTGGATCTATAATCCCAAAACAAAGACAGAACGATCATAAAACAAGAAGCCATACCTTCACTTCCTCACCCAAGGTTCGATCTGCATCTAGCACCATTTCCTAGCGTCCCACCTTCGAGTTTTAAACCTGTTGCAGTCACCTGATCGCGTAGAACTTATTAGAAGGCTTGGTTTCCATGTTTGCCCAGCCTAGCTAAGAATTCGAAAGCATCCCATAGAAGTGATGGTTTTGGGCTATCCAGGGCTAATCGTCCATCTCTCCTTTCTTCTTAGCCCTCATCCATCTCTTTCTCTTTTTCTTTATTTTCCTCTCCTCCTCCCATACCCTCTACCTCTCTATTCTACCCCTCCCTCACAATGGATGATCCTCCCGCTGTTCATGGCCTTCGGCCCAAAGTCTATCGAACCCCACACACACACACACACACACACACACACACACACACACACACACACACACATATATATATATATATATATATATATATTGGATAGGCCGATAAGGAGTTTTGGAGGGAAAAGTGGAGAAAAATGTGGAGGCTTCTAGAACCTTCGAGGCTCTTGTAAAAAGACCAAATTACCATTCACATATAATTACCAAAATGCCCCTACGTAACTTAGATCAAGAACGAATCCAACTGAACTCCGTTTTTAGCCTGTCGCTTGTCGACGTACTCAAAAGTCCAAGGCCTTTCTAACGACATTTTCGGAATTATCAAAATACCCATCCCATTCGAAAATTCAACCTGTTGACTTTGACCAAATGTTAACCTTTGACTTATAGGGGTAAAATAGTCAATTTTATCCGACCTTTCCGATTTTACCTTTGTTGCATGTCTGAGTCGTTACAGGTCCTGCTGTAATTTATGGGGATCATCTAGGGCATGATTGAGACTGACTCACTGGAAGCTATTTCCACCATTTGGGGATCACAAAACAATTGGAGCAGTACATGTCTACTTGCCTAGGAGGTAAATTCATTGATGGCTTCACTTCAAATGTCCCATGACTCGCTGGTGTATGCTCTTAGAACGGCTAACCATGTTGATCATGGGTTAGCCCAAAAAGGCCTTCATTCTCAGGGAAAGGCAGTATGGGTGCCCCCCGCACCAGCATGGCTTCCCCCTGCACCACCATGGCTTCAATCTCTTCTTGAGTAAGATTTAGAGGTTTAATTTATTGTCTCTATTGTTTTTCTTGTCTTTTTTTGGGGAGCTACTCTTTTTCCCTCTCCAGATTTATCCCGGATTAACTGGGATTTATGATGAGGGTTTTAGGCCTCAGGCACTTTCGTGTCACCCAATCAAGTGTATTCCTTCCCTTTTTCAATGAATTTATTTTAGATAAAAAAAATAGGAATCATTACTTGCAATAAATATTAAGGTCGTTCATTTGAAACAAATGTTTATATTGTCGGATTATCAATCTAGATTATAACTCAGCTCATCATATAAAGAGTACTTAATGATGAATGATATGAACAAGGTCGGCGTTGCAAATGTTTGTACAATCTAACAATTTGTGCATATAATCTTCTCTATGACTTGTATATATAAAGAATAATTATATTTGGACATACTAAATCGATTACATTTAATGACACAATTAACATGACAATTAATAAATGATGTTAGTGTAATAAAATAAATTACTTGGTACACTCAACTCACTATATATTAATTAACGCATCAAGTGTGTTACCAAATATAATCAATTTTGTGTATCCAAATAGCATTATTCATTATGTCTATTCTTAAAAAACAAAGTATAAATATCTAATCTCTTATATCGAATAGAAAATATTTTCATTCGCCTATTCTAATTTAAAAAATTCTTTTTATGCACATATAATAATCAATTTCTTTTATTTTAAATTGTCATTTAAAATGTTCGTAAAAAAAAAAACAATGAAACTATTTATTAACTGTATTTTTCAAGTCATTAGTGCTAAACAGTAAAAAATCGACGACTTATACTTTTCGTTATTGAATTGGCAGGCACACTTTAAGCTTCCACTTAACCCACCCATATGTGCTTATTACATCCTCTGCAATCGTACGATAATTTTTTGTACAGCTCTTAAATTCTACCTTCTTCAAGCTTTTCTTCTTGCCTTTTCATGGCTGATCAACTCTGGGACTTATTCACCAATTCCAATTCTCCTTCTGGCCAACCGCCTCATCCTCCTCCTCCTTCCATAGCTGTGCAGAACATCGAACCAGTGATTCCAATCAAACTCACAAATGATGTGTACAACTATCAACAATGGAGAACTTCCAATCTTTCGTACTTCCATCGCAAGAATCTTTCCGGAATCGTTCTCGGAACCGAGCCTCGTCCCAACGCGGACTTTCATCGTCCCGACTATACCAATTGGCATTACAGAGATCAAGAGGCTTTCAAGTGGATGCAAGCCTCTCTATCCGAAAGTCTCCAAGAAATTGTAATGCTGGGTGCCGACTCCTCCCATAAAGTCTGGTTGAAACTCGAGAACCATTTTGCTTGTCTACCTCACTCTCGCATCAGTCACCTCAAATCAGAACTGCACAAAGTAAAGAAAGATAATTCTATGCGAATGGTTACCTATCTCGCAACAATCAAACGGTTGGTGGAAGGGTTGGAAGATGCCGGTGCTCCTCTGGAATTTGGCTATTTAGTCAATGTACATATCCTTACCGGATTACCAAACGAATATAATCCGATTCGTGAAAGGATGACCAAATCTGCTGATTGGCGGCAGTTGCACGACTTATTGGTGACAGAGGAAAAGAAATTGGATCAGCAACGCATGAGGGTCGTCACAAATGATAACCAATTGCCACGGCCAATTGTCACACTTAATCACCACCATCCTTCTTCCTCCGGTGGTGGCCATATTATTGGGATCGATCTGGGAACAACATATGCATGCGTTGCGGTATGGAACAAAGATCAGATTGAAGTGATCCTGAACAAGCAAGGGAACAGGAAGACTGCATCTTATGTTGCATTCAATGAAAATAATAATGAGACGGTGGTAGGTGACGCGGCGTTTAACCAAACTGTGAGAAACACCACCAACTCCATCTTCGGTACGATATTGCTTTTTGTTTCGATTCTAATTCATCCCTATTAAGGCGCTAACTGGTTAGCTGTTGGGTACTCTTGTATAATATATATATCATGCATTAATTTGCAGATACAAAGCGGTTGATTGGGAGGACAATTAGTGACGACTCTGTTAAAAAAGATGCGAAGCTCTGGCCATTCAAGGTCAATGAAGGTCGGGATAAAGGACCAACGATTGTGCTTACTAATCATGGAAAAAAGAGGGAAGTTTGTGCTGAAAAAATCTCGTCCATGATTTTGGGAAATATGAAGAAGATTGCTGAGGACCACCTGGGCTCAACCGTAGAAAGTGCGGTTATCACTGTTCCTGCTTGCTTCAAAGAGTCTCAACGTCAGGCTACAATAGATGCCGGTGTCCAAGCGGGGCTAAAGGTACATATCATCAATGAACCAACGGCAGCGGCCATTGCTTATGGCATTCACAGGATGTCCGGTTGGAGTGACCCACGGAATGTGGTGATATTTGATTTGGGTGGTGGCACGGTAGATGTGTCACTGCTTACCATGAGTAGCTCCGGTGACTTTCAAGTCAAGGCAACGGCTGGAGACGCTCACCTTGGCGGCCAAGACTTCGATAATAGAATGGTGGAGCATTGCGTCAAGGAATTTAAAAGGAAGCGTAACTTGGACGTCAGTAAAAACTTCAGAGCTCTTCGGAGGTTAAAAAATGAATGTGAGAAGGCAAAGAAAAGACTCTCGCTGGAGTCAGATTTCGATATTGTAATAGAATGTTTGTGTGGGGATGCTGATTTTGAAATCACATTTACGCGTGACAAATTCGAACAATTGAACATGGATTTATTTGAAAAGTGCATTGAGTGTGTGAGCAAGTGTGTCAAGGATGCCAAAAGGGACGTAAGCAATGTCCACGATGTTGTTCTTGCTGGCGGCTCTTCCAGAATCCCCAAGGTGCAACAACTATTACAGAAGTTTTTTAAAGGGAAGGAGTTGTGTAAGGGCATTAATCCCGACGAGGCGGTTGCATACGGCGCTGCTGTTCAAGCTGCGGTGTTGAGTGAGAATGGAATTGGGAAGCTTCCAAGCTTCACTCTCACAGATGTCACTCAGACTGGAGGTGATTCGTTTACAGCACTAAGCTACCGAAACAGATGGAGCGGGCTTCCTTCTAGGTTTCGTGATATATTAAGGCCGTGGTAGTTGAAGATGATGATATGATGATCGAGCCTCTCTCGACCATTAAGAACCTTTTAATGTTTGCTAATGAATTATTGAGTGTTTATTTTGGCACCTTTGTCTATTATTAGCTAATGTTTTTGCAGGGAGCGTCTAATCATAAGCAGGCTTTTGCATTATTACTGGAATTTTACAACTATTGTTATGCATTTAGCTTTTTTAAGTCGGTTCACGAATACACATATACGGAGGAACTACGTGCACTTCGTCATAAAGTGGCCATGTTTCATCTTTCTTAAAAATTCAATGTTCAACGTCAGTGTATCGTTTGAAAAGATTGTAATTTTTTAATCTTTCATCGGACTAGTTTTATAGCTTCAGATTTAAGAATGTCATCTTCAATTGATATCTTAAATCTATACTATTTAGAATTTCATGAAAAAAAACAAAGATTTGTGATATAGAGTAGTAGCTAGTGACCACTTTTACATCTTTAGTTTGCGTTATAAATGATGAGGAGGCTGTTTTAGTTTATTTATTATAGGTTTCAACAATGTTCTAAGTTCTTCGTTTGGCCCCTTTTTTCCAACAATTTCTTCTAAGGTTTTTGTACAATAATAACAACAACGATAAATAGGAAATAAATCTTATATCTTCAAATATTGAATATTTTTTCTTGAATAATCTATAGTTTTTTTTATGGGTTTAAGAAAGGAGATGCAGGGATAAGAGGAAGAAGAACATAAAAAAAAAAGATCGATTAAGGATAGGTAAATGAGAAGGAAGTTGAGAGAATTAAGGGGAAATAATTAATGTTATTTTTTTTAAAGAAAAATAATTAATGTTATTTTTTAAAGAAAAATAATTAATGTTATTTTTTAAAGAAAAATAATTAATGTTTTTTTTTGTTAGAGAAAATAATTAATATTAAAAAGACTTAAGGGAAAATAATTAATGTTATTTGTAATATGGTTAGATCCCGTTTAAGTACTTTGATTATTAGGGTTTCAAACATAAATGTGATGGAAGCTCTAATATGTAACATTAGTTTTTAGGTAGGGTTGTTGTGAGGGACTTTTGTGACCTTCTGTGGTTTTCTTTGATGGCTTTGCTTCAATTCTGTGTTCGTTATTGAGTTGTCTTCTTGTTCCCATTGAGGTCAGTTTTGCTGGTGTTATTTAATCTTTTTGTTTAACCAAAAAAATAATTAATGAGAGAGGAGAGAGAATATTAATTAAACTTTTATAGGATTTTTCCCTAATTAATAATTACTTCAAATAATAAAATTTAACATTACAAATTAGATTAATCTTAACCGATAAAAGTGTATAGATCTAATGGTAGAAACCTTGTGTCAAAATCTGTGTCAAAATTGTAGTGTCATCAATCCGCCCTATATATATATATATATATATATACTAGCCTTCAGGCACGGACCGAGAGCATTTTGGGGTGAATTCCAGCCAACCTTAAATGTGAAAAAAAAATATGAAAAAACCTGAAAGATTTTTTATTAAATGTTATTTTACTAAGGAAATGAGTTTTAAATTAACGCACCTCCATTTTCAATCCCAAGTTCAGTCCACCTCTATTTTTAATACTAAATTTGTGTCTGCCAGCCTCTACCATGGCACAAAAGTAATAGAAAAATTGACGGAGTACTTTGTTAACGAAAACAGAATCTGTAGTGGAACGTAGGGACATTAATGTTGAAGGCAACAGAATCTCCCTTGGAGTTCAGACACGAAAATGAAATTGCATTGAGAGCATAGATCGATGAGAGATCACACATATATATTTATATCATACATATGTATATGTATATATATATATATAGGATTTACTACAACTAAGTCTAAAAATAAAGATCTATGAAGAAAATTAATTAGATTTTATTTGGACAACCACTGTAATTATTGTTGTAATAATAATACTCGTTAATTGGTTTTTTTTTCCCCCACAGTGTGATTCACAATAAATTTTCTGTGGTTTGGAACTGGGTTGTGCATGAAGTATTCATACGCGCAAGTGTTATCCATCCTAAAATTATTATTTCCTATGAAAAATCAATCTTTAATTAATTAACGAATTATTCTCTTCCTTATTTAATTTGGTTGGATATTATGACGAAATGAATGTATTTGTTTCATACATGACTTTGAGTAATTCGAAGTCGTCGTTGAGAATTCGAATAATATTACCAGTGGGTATCCGTCTCTCGTTATCCGGCCCTTTATTATTATTCTCCAATTGTGACAAAGACTTCTCAAGTCCACCCTAGAAAGGCTCCACTTTAAAAAGATTATAGGTAAACAAAAATAAAAGAAGATTATAGGATCTGTATAGAGAATCCCAATTTACGGAGTATGGGTGCGTCTGAAGAACTCTCTGCCCACAGAACGAACAACTAGCTAGTTTGGGTTAATGAATTCCGTTTAGTATTCACCAGTCCCCAGCCAGATGCATATATATATATATATATATTTTATACATAGAAGAAATTTATTATCAAATCACATTAAATTCATTTTTTGTAAATTAAATTCTCATAAAAATTAACGCAATAATCCATCTATAAAACAACCCATTTAAATGTTGGTCTCGGGAACAAACCCCACCTCGACCTTTGGAAACACGAACAGATTTCACCCTAGGCATTGGACCTTTCAAGGATAAGTTTATACGCAGAGTATCAGCGGGTGTGACATGATTACTTTTGTGTTAAAGCTTATGTGATCTCCCCTTAATTATTTCCTTCCAAAAAGTAGTAAATGTAAATTTATTAATACGTGTATTCAATTAGAATTATTGATGATTGAAAAAGCTTTTAGAAATCTTCCTGCATTTAATAGAGTTTTTTTTTTATTGTTTTAAAGATTTTAAAAAGATTCAGAAGTATTCAATTGTAGCATTTAAGAATTTTTAAAATGTCCCCCCAAATTTCCATGTATTCAATTGGGTTCTAAAAAAATGTCCACCTAAATTACACGGTATCATACTAGAATTTTAAGGGATTTACTTAAGCAATGAAAATATACATACCAAATGTTAAAGAAGTTCCACCATTCACTCTTGGAATTTCTCGAGACATGCCCTTTCCTCTCTGTTTGTGAACCAGCCTTCACGCCTCCATCTCCAATAGACTAGCCATCACACCTTCATCTCCAAGAAACTCAATTAGAATTCAGCATATGTAGTTTCTAATTCAAGATATAAAATATAAAAAATTAGTTCAGTTCAACTGATTATTATTTTGGATTTGTGCTGAATTTCCTTTCTATGCTTTTTAAAAAAAAAACTTTTTATTATTAGCGGTTTTATCATCCCAATCACCTTCTTGGCTTTTACATCGGGCTTGGCTTTCTGAGGCGCCTCTAATAATTTTGGAATTGGAGGGTCAGAGATGTGTTGGGGCTTGAAAATGTAAGAAGTTGAGGTTCCACCCCAAAACCAATTAACTATAAGGGGACTAGTCCAAGATCATATAAGGCAAAATTGTAGTTGTGTTTTTCTAATGTGAGACATTTTCCTCACATCTCAACACGCCCCCTCACGTGTGGCGGATTTTCCAACCTATCACGTGACGATTTGAATGTGTATGTGTGACACGTGTGGCAGTTAAGCCTTCATGTGGGATAACCCCGCTCTGATAGTAAATAAGAAGTTGAGGTTTCACCCCAAAACCAATCAGCTATGGAGGGAGTAGCCTAATATCATATAAAGTACAAATTGTAGTTGTGCTTTTCCGATGTGGGACATTTTCCTCACATCTCAACACGCCCCCTTATGTGTGACGGATTTTCTAGCTTATCATATGATGATTTGAATGGGTACATGCGACAAGTGTGGCAGTTAAGCCTTCACTTGGGATAACCCCGCTCTGATACCATGTAATAAGTTGAGGTTCCACCCCAAAACTAATTGGCAATGGGGGGAGTAACCCAAGATCATATAAGGCACAAATTGGTTTTATGGTGGAATCTCAACTTCTTACATGGTATTAGAGCGAGGTTATCCCACGTGAAGGCTTAATCGCCACGTGTGTCACATGTACCCATTCAAATCGTCACGTAATAGGCTGGAAAATCCGCCACACGTGAGGGGGCGTATTGAGATGTGAAGCTTCAATGAAGCAAATATCATAGTGATTGAAAGCGAATAGCAGAGAAATAAGTTCTTGTATTGATCAAGTTGAAAAACAACAACAAAGATTACATAGACTTTATACTAGAGCTTAGTCGTACACTGCAAGCAAGCAGCACTAACTAACTCTAACAAATATTGTACATAATTCTAACTGTCAAACAATGATTCAATGGCTAGAAGGACATGTGGTATTCTAACACCCTCCCTCAATTTGATGACTCTAAAGTCAAATTGAAAGAATGAACTTGAAACAAATTTTCAGCAAAAGCTTCGGTGAAGATGTTTGCTAATTGATTAGCTGACTTCATGTGTTGCACATTTAGGTCGCCTTTGACAACTCATTCACGCACAAAGTGGTAGTCAATTTCAATGTGTTTAGCTCGAGAGTGAAAAGTAAGATTTGCTAAAAGGCTTGCAGCTGAAGTACTATCACTGAAGATAAGTGGTACCTTGAGAAGAGGAATGTGAAGAGCACATAACAATTGACGAATACAAGCAAGTTCAACTGTTGTAATGGCTAGTGCTCTATATTATGCTTCTGTAGTAGAACGAGATACTGTCTTTTGCTTCTTGGAAGTCCAAGAGATCAGATTGGAACCTAAGAATATAGCCATAGCAGTTGTACTGCTTCTGTTATTAGGATCTCCTACCCAATCTGCATCTGTGAATACTTGCAGATCAAGAGAACCAGGTTGATAGAGTAAACCATGATCCAAGGTGCCTTTTAGAAAACGAAGTATTCTTTTCACGACGATAAAATGATTTTCACAAGTGGAGTGCATGTATTGACAGACCTGGTTTACTGAGAAAGCAATGTCAGGTCGAGTAAAGGTCAAGTGTAATTTTGAGGATTATCATATGCAGGACCATCAGTCTTTCTTAATCTTGAGCCAGAAAGAGAAGGGGTATCTACACTACTACTTTGTAACATATCTATCTTGACAAGCAGCTCTGTAATGTATTTTGATTGTGACTGAAACAGACCCGAAGTTGTATGTAAAATCTGAATCCCTAAGAATTAGCTTAATTCCCCAAGATCTTTCATGTAAAATTCATCTGTAAGGGCATCAACAACATCCCAAATAGCAGAATCTGAACTTCCAGTTAGGATGTTGTCATCCATATAAAGGAGGATAACAATGCATATAGGTGTTTGTATGACAAATAAAAAGGCACCAGCCCTAGTAGTGTTGAATCCTAAACCAGGGACGAAACTTGTGAACTTGCCAACTTCTTACATGGTAAGAGAATGGAGTTATCCCACGTGAAGATTTAACCGTCATAAGTGTCACACATACCCATTCAAATCGTCACATCATAGGTTGGAAAATCCCCCACACATGAAGGGGCGTGTTGAGATGTGAGGAAAATCTCTCACATCAGAAAAGTACAACTACAATTTGTGCCTTATATGAGTTTGAGTTACTCCCCCCATAGCCAATTGGTTTTGGGGTGGAATCTCAACTTTTTACATGATATCAGAGCGG
Organism: Prinsepia uniflora; assembly: GCA_032719365.1. Lineage (NCBI taxonomy): Eukaryota > Viridiplantae > Streptophyta > Magnoliopsida > Rosales > Rosaceae > Prinsepia > Prinsepia uniflora. The sequence continues at coordinate 1,217,942 of CM064862.1, read as the reverse complement.
GGTTATCCCACGTGATGACTTAATTGCCACGAGTGTCACACGTACCCATTCAAATCTTCTCGTGATAGGTTCGAAAATCCGCCACACGTGAGAGGCGATGTGAGGAAAATGTACTACATCTGAAAAGCACAATTACAATTTGTGCCTTAAATGATCTTGAGCTACTCCTCTCATTGTTAATTGGTTTTGGAGTGCAACCTCAACTTCTTACAAAAGATAACAAGTTGCTTATGTTCATAGGTCACTCCAAACGAATATGAGAGCAAACTCTTCAAATTGTTTGGATTCTTGTTCTTCTTCCCGATCGGGCCAGGCTGAATCGGGCCGAAAGGAATAGAGGCCATGATGAAAGGTAGACACATAGAGCACCATGGCAGAGCTTGCGTCATTGTGTCTCAGCTCAAAGGAAAAGGTTTTTTTTTATAAAATCTAGTATCAATTGCTTTTGGTCTGTTAATGATATAAATTTGACTAAAAAATAAAAAGTTAAAAATACTTACATGTATATGCAAAATGAGGACCGAAAAGAGACGGAGAAAATGAAGAAACGATACATTCAGCAAAGGGAGGAAAGACCAATAAGCCTTAAAAGAAAAGGTTATACCACCAAAACTTATAAAAATGAAATAGATATTTATATAAATTCATCAAATTCTAAATAGAAATTTGATAGAAATAAATTCCTAAAAATTCCGCTTGAACCCTATAAAAGTCTATATAATTCTATAAATCCATCACTTAAAAACAATTCTTTAAAATTATTTATAATTCTAACTGAATACAACCCGATAAGATTGCAACAAGATAAAGCAAGTAGTAAAAAAATTCCAAATGGAAACCAACCCCTCTCTCTAAAAAATCTAGCCAAGACCTAGGTCGGAGTTTCTCTAAAAATCTAGCCAAGACCTAGGTCGGAGTTTCTCTGATCTCCATCTCTCGGTGGCAGATATGGAGCAAACTTTTACCTCCCCCTTCTTTTCCTACTTGTTTTCCTTTTTCCCTCACTAGTAACCCCTCATCCTCTCATCCCCTCTCTGGGCGGACGTTTTTTTGATCCCTCATTCTCCTTTGTCATCCTTGGCGTTGGCATGCGATGTTAGTGATGATGCATGGTGCTCGAGATGGATCTCTGGAAATGGAAAAAATTTCTATCTCAGTGTTTCTTCGCCTATGATTCGGTCTTCTTGCCCACTTTTGCTTCTTTTCCTTTTAGCTTTTTTCCTTTCAACCTCTTTGTTTGCTCAAAATCCCACTCCCATCCCTTTATTCCTCTCCAAATCCCAACATATATCCACATCGTTCATCTTTCCCAAATTCATCGCCTACGAATATTTATGGATGTCTTTCTTGGCTACTCCTCTCAGTACTAGCATTACATTTTCCCACTTTCAGTTTTCCCCACATTTCCGAATTGGATGTTTGGGTTGAGAAATTTGCCAGTCTTTCTAAACCTAACTGATTGCTTGAGTATGATAACCCTTGGGGATCATGTGTCTCCAAATCATGCTCTACTGATCGATCTCTTTGGTTTCAGACTGGATTGTATTCCTTTGTGGTGGCTGGGTGTTAGGTAGCGGCAGTTGTTGGAGGCTTCTTCAACATTTAGGGCTTTTTGGATTTTGTTAATGTTGTAGACTTGTTTGTTTTGGGCTATTGTATTTTGTGCTTTTTTGTTCTATTTTTTTAGTTATAAGAATTTTAGTTTTTGTCAAGTGGGTCTAGTTCAGCTGGCTTTAACATTGACTCGTAGACAATTAGTTTCAAATTTGAACCCTGATAACATATTGTGTAAAAAATTGCCCCTCTCCTACAATAAAAAGAAAAGTATTTTATTCGTTTATGTGTAATATTTAGGTTAAATTTTAACGTTTTAAGTTTTCTCTGTGTTTCCTTTCATAATTCATTCACACTTTAAATCAATTGTAAAACTAATTCTATATAATTAAACTGGTAAACTTAGTAGATTGCAATAAATTTCAAGCCTATATAAGTATAAATATTATACATGACTTTTATTATTGATGCAAAATGAAGTGGCAGTTAGTGACTTACATTATTTAAAATCTATGTACAACTTGCAAGCATTGCGAGTCTTTAGTACGATCTTTTAATTAAATAATGTAACACATGGAGGTATTGGAAGTCTTAGTCTTTCATATATGGAAGGAAATTAAGAGGAAACCAACGGTGTCACGTCACTGCGGTTCTCCTCACAAGTCACGACGATGAAAGTCATCTATGAAACAAAACCCTTCATATTAATAATAATTACAATGAACATTTAAGTAGATTAGTTCATTTTAGTGTAAATTTTAAAAATAATAATAATAAATTTTTTTATACGTAATTTTTATTTTTTGGCTTACTTTCTCACTTTTTTAGCTCATACTTTATCAAGACCACTAGGGCCATCCCAATGTAAAATAAAGCATTAGGTGAAAATTAATATTAACAAAAAAAAAAAACTCGTGACTTTTTGTAAAAAAAAATTAGCCCGAAAGTATCATTTTGAGCATACATTTTTAATAAATCCAAAAAAAATTATTTTGACATAATTGAGTGTAAATAAAATATATATATATATATATATATACACCATGTTATAGAAATCATAAAATTAGTTACTTTATTAAAAAACGTAAAAATAGAACAAAATACATTTTATATGAGGCATTTTACATATATGATGACCATTTGTTTTTCTCATTTTGAATTCTTTTTTGTAGGTTTAGTAATAAAGAAGGTTTTTTTAACAACAACATGGGCTTTTATTTGTGTATGTTTCGTCAAATTTATTTGTGATTTATTTTTGGGTTTTTTATAATTTTTTTTTTACAATAGAAGAAAAAATACATTAAAAAAGCCCAAAAAATCACATAGAAAAGCCATGTTTTCGTTTTAAAAAAATCTTATTTATCTATGTATATTTATATATAATAATTAATGTAATTGAGGTCCTTGTTCAAGATATGACCCAAGGCACAGGCCTTGCTCGTTTTGGGCTTGGGCCAGCCCTTAGACCACCTATGCCACTTTTGCATATGATGCTCCTTGAGTCACTCCAATGCATGCACTAAAACAAAGGTTGGGCATAGGATACCGATACCATTTATTGCGGAGTAGTAAAGTGTAAACATCTTTCTTTTTTTATTTTTCCTTCTCTTCTTTCCGTTCCTACTTTCTTGTTATCAGATGCTTGCACTTAAACAAAGGCTGGGCATAGGATATCGATTCCATTTTGTTGAGAAGTATTAAAGTATAAACCTCTTTCTTTTTTGTTTTTCCTTCTCTTCTTTTCTCTCTTTCTTTATTCTTTCTTTCCTTTTTTTTTTTTTTTTTTCACTTTTCTTCTTTAAATTTCTACCACAATTGCTCTTTCCTTTGTCACAATCAACCTTTTTGTTTTGGTTATTTATTATAGTGATGATTTGTTACTTTCGCGCCACTACCACGTCATCATGATAATGTTACAGCCACGTCATCATGATGATGTAGCAGTAATGTCAGCAGTGACTAGGAATCCACGTTAGCACCACATGGCATGCGCGTCAGCGCCACGTAGGTGCCACTTCAGGGCTCGTGGGAGGTCCACCGGCCTTCTGTTAGTGCATGAGGCCTACGACAACGTGTACCCTCTTATTTTCGACCACCCGAAGTTGTTTTGACAGTTTCGAGGCTTTTTGGGTTCGTTTAAAGCCCCATTTAAGTAATACCAGAAACCTTTAGGCTAGTTCAGGGCGGGTTTTGGATTTGAGGGTCAAGGGAGCCGGTAACGGCGTATTTAAGGGTTCTGTGGGTTCGATGCTCCCTTGATTAGGATTTTAGGACGTATGTTGATGTGTTTCGACTCATGATTAGACTCCGAAATGATTATAAATTATCATTAAGTTCGGACTTTTCGAGGGATGATCCCAAGTACATGATAGATGAGTCGGGATATTGAGTCAAGACTCTAGACGAGTCGGGATATGAAATTAGGACTCTAGACCAGTTAGAATAACATATTAGGACTCTAGACAAGTTGGGATACAGACTAGGACTCCAAGCAAGTCAGAATACCGAATCGAAACTTTGGTGTGAATTGGTATATCAGATAGTGAGTCAGCGGAGCTGATGGGTTACCGGCTAGTTATGGTTGCTAGTCGAGGGAGTTATTGAACCGGGTTTACCTCACTTTTATGGTGAGTGGGTTGGTGTGGGCGGTGACCCTTAAAGAGCGATTTTTGTTTGATTATATCCTTTGCCTGATGAATTTTCGTGTAAGGAGTCGTAGTCCTAGGGTACTTTATGAACTTCGCTTAGTTGTCAGATGGGAGCACGACCAGAAATGATTTAATTACAAGGTATTTTCCGGAGCAAGTCCTATTGAAAAAAATATCAACGGAAATTGAGGTATACTTTTTCTTCCTCCTATTTTTATACTAAGACCCTTAAATATAAGTACATTCACATAAATATCACTGATATTTCTTCTCTCTTTATAATAATATAGAAACTCAAAAGTACAAATATATCGACGAAAATTTCATAAATATTGCGGATATTTTCATTGGTGATCCCTATTCATGGAGCTGTTGCAGCCAGCAAGAATGTTGCCCAAAGGGTGACTATGACTCGCCGGAAACTCAGCACCAGGAAGATGCGCCGCTGTTGCCGAATCTATTCCCAAAACAGTCTTGCGTTCTCCCAGATTCCATGCTAAACCAGTAGGTTCAAAAATTAAAAATCGCCCAAAAATACCAAACAAAGTGGCCCAACTTGCACCATGTACACCTGTAGTCTTAGCAAGGTTCCATTGGACCAAAACAACTTCCCAATTCCTGACCAGATTAGTAGGGACTGGTGGCTTATTCCACACATGCCCAGCCACTAGACGATCCCATAGACCATGAATAACGTCCTCCACTGCATTATCACAGTTATCACATTTGTGGAATCATAAATCACCATAAAATCATGTGGTTGCCAGTGATCCATAACTCTCATAATGTCGATATTGCCCTTGGTATAGACTGTTGAGATGTGAGGAAAATGTCCCACATCGGAAAAGCACAACTACAATTTGTGCCTTATAAGATCTTGGGTTACTCCTCCCATTGCCAATTGGTTTTGGGGTGGAACCTCAAATTCTTACATGGTATCTGAACGGAGTTATTCCACGTGATTGGCTTAACCGTCACACGTGTCACACGTACCCATCCAAATCGTCACGTGATAGGCTGGAAAATCCGCCACACGTGAGGGGGCGTGTTGAGATGTGAGGAAAATGTCCCACATCGGAAAAACACAACTACAATTTGTGCCTTATAAGATCTTGGGTTACTCCTCCCATTGCCAATTGGTTTTGGGGTGGAACCTCAAATTCTTACATAGACGACAACAACATCACACGATATCCGCATTAATTTAATATATTTATCACTTAAATATATTAATTAATCTGATCAATGCTAATAATAAATAATCTCCCCGTTAGTTACTTATTATTATTTATATAGTTAAAACTCTACCAGTTTATTTCTTTCGATTAAACTGACTTAGGCTTCGGAGTATTCTTGGTTGAACCACCCCCCTCCCTCCCCCCTTTCAACCTTAACCATGATTATTTCTTATTATTGTGTGTAAGGATCAAGAAAGAATTCTACAAGTCCGGAAAATTTCTGCATCAACAACACCTATCAATCCAATTCCCGCCAATCTGATTCCATACTAATTTAATTTCATATCAAATTTTTTGACTATTTTAATTTCATAAATATCAAACTAATTTAATTTCATATATTACATGCCACATTTTTTTTAAGTAAATCATTGTTACATCCTTAAAAAATTTTAATTTTATTTAAAACATTTAATGCTTGTATATTAAACAAAATAAGACCTTATTTCAAATTTTTTTCATTCAAAAGTCCCTAAACAGAATTTGTAAGTAATAAATTTCACATCTACCCTTTTATATATCAATAAAGAGGATGAGTGAATTATTGAGAATTTTTTAAAACAATTAAAAATAACATTCTTTTTTTTTTTGTCCTCTTTGCCCAATGTGCCCCTTAGTGTTTGATTTCTTTAGCATCTTGGACCCTTTATTATATTATGCATGTAATAAATATTATAGATGTATAATATATATTGTGTATGGTTACAATTATTTTTTTCTATAAAATAAAAAATAAAATCTGTATTATCTGAGATTCAATAGTAGGGTATATAATTTTTTTGTTTGTTTTGTGTGGGGGGGGGGCGGGGGGGGGGGGGGGGGGGGGGGGGGGTGGTGGTAGTAGAGCTAGTGGGTGAGATGGTGGAGGAAAATCGTACGACATAGGGTTTAATTATATTCTTGAATTTTAGCACAAATTCAAGAATTAAACTCTAAACTATACGAAATTAATCAAATGATTTAATATCGAAAGATAAAGAATTTTTAAATTTAAAATTTAAAAATATTTTTGAAGAATTATTGTTTTCAATTATCTTACTTTAAGTTAGATTAGATACTCATATTATTTTTAATATGAGCAAAAGAAAAAAAAATTATAAATATGAGTAACGTTTTCATAATTCTCAAAATAATCTTATAATAAACAAATAAAAATAAAAAGTAATACTGAAATCATGATAGATTTTGGTAAGTACTTTTTAGATTGTTTCTGAACTAAATTACAATTTGATGACATTAATTGTAATTTATATAAAAATTATGGTCTATTTTAGATTATATAGTAGTCAAAAGATCTATGATTTTAATTTTTTTTATATGCAAGTTTTTAAATAAACTTATATATTAGTAAGAATCTATGAGTTAATTGTCCCTTTTTTAATGGCATCACAATCTTGCCCGAAGAATAGTATTAGCCCTACCAAAGATTTCGCCACACAAACATAACAAAATTACACGGGAAATATTTCTGTTTTTTTCTCCAGCAACTTGTCCCACGCTCGACATTTGCCCTACAAAATACTCTATCAGGCTAGTTCGTACAGTATTTTTCATGGAGAACTATTATTTTCACCATTGCAAAAATGCTTGTCAGGCAAAATCTAGTTGGGCAACATCTTATTTCTTATAGTGCTAAATTCAGATAATAAAAATGAAATTGAGTATTTAAATATGAATAATATGATGGAAGTATAATGGAACCTTAACAGTATTCCCAACCAAAAATACAACTGGGAATCATCACTCTAATAGACAACCAAAACAAAAAAGGTTGATTGGGACAAAGGAAAGGGAAATTGTGGTAGAGAATTAAAAACAAAAAGGTGAAAAAGAAAGGGGAAGAAAGAAAGGAAAAGATGATAAGGAAAACCAAAGAAGAAAAAACATAAAAGAAAGAGGGTTACACTCTACTCCTCCTGGTATCGGTATCCTATGCCCAGCCTTTTGAGAATACAAGTGTAGCTCTTGGTGCTCGATTGTTTTCATATACATGAATTTGAACAGTACATTAAGAAGACGAAGTCTTGAAGGTCTAGCTGCATATGCTTTATTCTTGGCACCATCAAGTTCATTATTATCACAGCTAATCAATCAGCAATCAAATAATGGATGCCTGGAAGGTGGTCTGTTAAATTCATTTTCTTCTCAAAAATTGATTGAATTTATCAAATTGTTTCAATCTTGCAAGTACCTTATAATTTAAATCTATCCAACTTGTATTCCATATGTCATTTAATTTTTGCTAAAATATAAATTTAATGTTTTAGTGTTTAGAAAATAGGGGTTGTTAAGATCAAAGGGGAATTCAACCCGTGCCTTGTAAATGTGGTATTGTATGGAAGGCATTACAAGAAATGACAAGTTTCTAATGGTTAAAAAGTGTCACAAAAGCAATCTCTGACGATTAATTAAGCGTCAAGAATGCTTCTAAAGGGTATATATATACTCTTACTATTGATGCTTTATGTTTGTGAACTGTCAGGTTAAATATATGAAAAGCTAATCCGGTGCACACACTTTTCTTGACAGCGGAATATATGGTTGGTATCATTTAAAAGCTCTTTCTTGGCGATTGGATTGAGCTGCCAATTTTATTGTGGCCATCTCATAATTTTTCCTAAAAGAGTCAGGCTCCACATTTCAAATGAAAATTAAATATATATATATATATATATATATATATTCTGGTACTCTACAACTAATCATACTATACGTATGTATTGACTTATATGTATTGACTTAGCATTGAATCGATGATTAAAGTCACTTAGATTCTTCCAAATAAACCACACATCACAAGAAGATCAACTCATCATCTTCATTACCTAGCTAGCTCTCCTGGACTTCTCCACTGTGCCTCCACGACTGAAGAGAACATGGCGAGAGAACTGTTTATTCCAATCAAACTCACCAGTCACGATATCTACAGCTATCAACAGTGGAGGTCTTCCTGCCTTTTATATTTTCAGACCTATGATCTTTCTGGAATCCTTGATGGAACTGAAACGTGCCCTCCGGGAGGCCCCAGCCATCCCCACTTTCAATTTTGGTATCGAAGAGATCAACAGTGTTTGGAGTGGCTCAAATGCACTCTCTCTCAAGGTCTTCTAAACCGTATGATGGTTAAGGGCTCCGACTCGTCGCATAAGCTCTGGGTCAACGTTCATGACCACTTCGCCAATCTCCACCATTCCGACATATATCAATTCAAATATTTTCTATACGATTTCAAGAAAGATCCCACCATGTCCATCAACGAGTATCTTACAGCCATCAAAACTCTGGCCAACCACCTTAACGAGGCCGGTGCTCCTCTCGAAGATCATGACATAGTTTACCACATCCTCACCGGATTACCAGACGAGTATAATTCCTTTTGTAGAAATGTGATGAGCCACCCATTTCTGATGTCTAGTGAGCAAGTGGAATATTGGTTGCTGGAAAAGGAGAAAAATCATCATGCCACGCAGCCTCTGCCTCCACCATCAGCACCGCCAGCGGATCTTGTTGCCCATAACTCCTACCACCAGCCTCGTCTGCCGCTGCCACTGGACGCTATTGCCCATAACTCCAACCACCAGCCTTCTCCGCCACCGGCCTCTGATGTTGTTGCCGTTAGCGCCCACCACCAGCCTTCTCCTCCGCCCCCTATCCAAGAAGATGCCCATAACTCCCACCAACAGCCTTCTCCGGCGGAGGCCGCTGATGTTGTTGCCGTTGAAACCCACCAGCCTTCTCCTCCGCCTCCCATCCAAGAAGATGCAGAGCCTGCAATTGGGATCGATCTGGGAACAACGTTTTCGCGTGTGGCGGTGTGGCACAATGATCATGTAGAGATCATACTCAATGATTATGGAAACCGGAAGACTGCATCTTTTGTGGCATTCACTGATGCTGATGAGACGTTAGTAGGCGATGCTGCATTTAACCAAGTGGTCAGAAACACCAAGAACACAATCTTTGGTGAGCAAGCATTTATTATTTTAATAAATTAAATTATTTAATAATATTTATTAATTATAATATCAAATATGTTACTAAATATAATCATTAAATCTTAATTATTATTTGAATACCAATTTAAGAACAACCAAATATTTAGAAGGCATGGAAGAATATAACATTAGATGATGCATGGTGGTATCATTTTCGACCTTATTATTAATTTAGAGCCAAAATATTTCATTAGTCTATTTTTATATTCAAACGATGGTGATGGTACGGTCATCGCTTGGTGTGGGGTGGAGATGGTCATAAAAGTTTATTTTTTGGAGGGTCAATTATTGGTACTATTGGTGGAAATAATTATTTTCAAGTCAGTCGTTTGAAATTCTTTAGCTTTTTATAATCATTTCCATGCACGCATTGTAATAGTTTAAACAACAAATTTCACCTTGTTATCAAGTCCGAATCCTTATCAAACAAACCAACCTTACGGGTTTTGCTGACAAAAGTTTTTGGTGGTCAATTCTCATGAACTTGACTAATAGATATTTCATTCATGTTTGCTTATAAATTAATATAGAACTAGGTATAGTTGGATTAATTTATATGTAGTATACGTTAATTTAGGCTTGATCAATTTGTAGATACCAAGCGATTAATTGGTCGAAGGTTTAGCGACTCCTTCGTAAAAAAGGATGTGGAGCATTGGCCATTCAAGGTCATTGAAGGTGCCGATGGCAAGCCCATGATTGTGGTTACCCACAATGGCGAAGAGATACAGCATAATGCTGAAAAAGTCTCATCCATGATTCTCTCAAAGATGCGAAAGATTGCCGAGACCTTCTTGGGCTCAACCGTCAAAAAAGCGGTCATCAGTGTCCCGGCATTCTTCAACGACGAGCAACGTTGTGCTACAATGAGGGCCGGAGCAATCGCTGGCTTAAATGTGCTGCGCATTATCAACGATCCGAGTGCTGCAGCCATTGCTTATGGCATTCTCAAGAAGGCTGATTGGAGTAGCCCGAGAAATGTGATGATATTTGACTTGGGTGGTGGCACATTAGATGTGTCATTGCTTACCATGGCTAGCTCCGGTGAGTTTCAAGTCATGGCAACGGCTGGAGACACTCACCTCGGTGGGGAAGATTTTGATAACAGAATGGTGGAGCATTGCGTTGAGGAGTTCAAGAAACAACATGGGTTTGATGGTACTAAAAAGTTTAGAGCTATTCGGAGGTTGAAGAAAGAATGTGAAAAGGTAAAGAAAAGACTCTCATCTGAGCCGGACTATGACATTGAAGTTGATTGTTTGCATGAAGATAAGGACTTCACTATCAATTTTACCCGCGAAAAGTTCGAAGAAATCAACTTGGATTTGTTCAAAAAGTGCATGGAGCCAGTGATTAAGTGTCTAGAAGACGCGAAAATGAACATAACCGACGTAGACGATGTTATTCTTGCTGGTGGATCTTCTCGAATTCCAAAAGTGCAAGAATTATTACAGGAGGTTTTCAAGGGGAAGGAGCTTTGCAAGGGGATCAATCCCGACGAAGGAGTGGTCTATGGCGCTGCTGCGGTAGCGGCGCTATTGAGTGGCAATGGAAAGGGGAGGTTTATTCAAGACTTTTACCTCACGGATGTCACGCCCTTCGGGATTTATGTTGAGAGGACAGATCGTTTCAAGGCACCCGCAAATACAATCAAACGAAATTGTAAGATTCCAGTTCGGAGGAATATCGAATTTGCGACAGCTGTTGACAATCAGGATCGTATTCCCTTCTACATATATGAAGGTGACAGGAAAAGGCCCGAAAGTCTAAACCTTTGGGGTGAATGCAGCATCGATGACATTCCTCCAGCTCCAAGGTCCGATCATAAATTCGATACCTGTTTTCAAATTGATGCCAATGGTATCTTGAGTGTCTTGGCATTGGATAAGTCCACCCGCCAGATGAAAAACATCACAATCAACCGTGAAACAGCTGCGGGTACGAATCCATAATCATGGCCGCATACTAAAGCTGATATATATATATATACATGATTGTATTATTGTTTTTCTAATTTAAGGTTATGTTGTTTCAGGAATAAATGACGATATGCAAGAGTGACACAGATTCCAGATATATTCTGCAGCATGTGGTGCCTTGCAAATGTTTATCAATACTCCTTATTATGTCTATTACCATGTGTCGTTTATTTTGTTTTACTTTGAATGTATATATATAATGTTGCTTGGTCATACAAAATCCTTATTCAATACAAATAATAGTAGATAAATTACTATTATTACGGTTTGTTATACTATGATTTGCATATTTGATACTACCGACTATATGATTACTCATTCCTTATATTTAAGAAAACGGAGGAAATTAAAAACAAAATTGCGTCAATCGAATATCCGAACAAAGAAATATGACCCTTAGAAATAAATTACTGGGAAAAATTGAGAATAATATATAGCTCAAAGCTTGTTTAAAACATGAACTTTAGATACTGTAAAATGAAACAAGAACTTTTGGCAGCTGCTTTGTATTTCATCTAAAGTATTTTCGGTGAAACACAATTGTGGCAGGGGATGCCATCTTGCTTTGCTTTATCTTTTTTATAGCATAAGATTGATGCGGTAAATAAAATATGTCCATCTTCTCCAAATTATTTGCCTGCTCAAGAACATACCTTGCTAACTCCATCGCATTGAACCCATTTGAAAGCTCTATTGTTACCTCCTTAAGCTGATCGGTAAAATCAAGGTTTTGCGATGCCCAAAATTTCCTGTTACATCGGCGTGCCTGAAAAAAAAGCCAATGAGCAATCAACGGAAACAATTTAAAATACCAAACGTAATTTTAGAACATAAAGAAAGGAAACGTCCTGCATTTGATACTTATGCACATTTGGATCATACAATGCTCTAAAAACAATCATTTGAGCCGTAGAAACAGAACTTAATGGTAAATGTATTTTGTTTGTGTGTGCGCGTGTAATGAGAGAGTGAGATCATAGCTGGGATTAAATCCTCTCAGAAGAGAGACCATAGCTGGGATTAAATCGTCACTAAAGCACGCAACATGCATACCAAAGTAGGAAATATTATCGAATGGTGGAGACATGAAAGCTTCCTTGAACAGAACCTGCAATGGTATTAGAGGCAAACTCTTAAGTAGGCAAAAGGTACGACCACACAAAAGCTCTATAAGAGAATATAGCAACTATCAGTCAGTCAAATCTTTATGCCCATACCACCCTGTTTCTAAATTCATTTGCCAAATCAATTACTTCACAATATTGACAAGACTTATACTGATGAGAGAAGTGATGGAGAGAAGAGCAAGCAATTTATTTCCTATACTACCGTAAAAGCAACATCATTACTTGGTTTTAATAGTCTTGAAGTTAAAGACACATGAATTAGATATCCTCTAAGATCATCATGCAATAGCATCAAATACATTCCTCGTATTATCCATAAAAATACCCCGATAACAAATACAATCTACATAAATGCATAATGCTAAAAGACAATAGTGGTTCGCAGAGTACTAAGTTTATACTCTATACCTTAGTGGTCTCGTCGTTTAGAATAAGAACTTTAACCCCGCATATACTGCAAAGAAACTCAAATGCATTCTCAAAGTCATTAGCATCTCTCCTAGGCTGCAAAAGTATCTCTGCATTTTCTAAACACATCAGTTTCCCGAGATTTTGGCGCTTCAAAAAATTCCCAATCCATTTTAGATACTTGAGATTTGGAGCAAAAATATTTAATGACCTGCTGCCACATTCAAAAAATCCCCAATCTATATCAATATCTTCGAGTTTCTGACCTGAGATGTTAAGATGGAAGATGTCCCTGTACTTAGACACAAATCTAAATGTTTCCAAAGAAGGGCTCTCACTGGTGATCTTTTCTGCTCTAACATCATCAAGCTGCAGCTCCTTAATGCATTTGCAGGACCTTGAGATCCATTTGGAAAACTCCTCGTCTATTCTAACCTACATCAAACTTTTGTGTCGGAGAGTATTGGAACCAGTAAAGGACGGCACTTTAAGAACTGTGTACGAGCTTACCTTTAGAGACCTCAAAGATCCGGAAATAAAGATGCAAGATGGCAATTCTATGGAAGTCATATCATTTCTAATGATGCGCAAATGAAGATCGAGCACTTCAACATTACACCAACCTGCCATGTGGATCCATGTGAACACACGAAACTTCTCATCGGAGTAGATTGCACAGAGTACCACATGAATTTTAAATTTATGTATCTTATTAACCCCACGATGAATCAAGAACCTGTCCAAAGAATTCAGCATGTCTAATTGCTTCTTCTTGTATGAACTGTCCGGCAAGCGAAAATCCAATAAGGGGGCTGAGAGATAAAGCTCTCTGCATCTTTTGGACACACTGCTTACTTGAACAAGTTATCCAAAATGGAAAAATGAAAGAACGTGATGAGCAACTTCATCGGGAAAATTACTAAATCTGTCTCTTTTACTCTCAGGACAAGTTCCTTGAGCTTCAGAACTTGTAGTAGCCAATAACTTATGCTTGTGATCCATGAAACTAAACCTAACTACAACAACACCTGCAAATGCAAAAATTATGTACACATTTTTATAGGAAAATTGTGATTTTTACGAGACATTACAAACATTAAACAATGTCACAAACCATTTGTAAAATTAAAATCAAAACTTCGTCAAAATGAACTATAAGAGAAATGCATTATTCGCAATAAAATAAATTCAGAAAATTTGAATCATTGAGCATAAATCGCATTCAAATCTTCCAAATTTTCTAATTAATTACCAGAAACAAAGCCAATGGTAGAGGAAATAGATGCTGGGCTTACCGGAAATTCATTTACCGCAGAAAACGCTTCTGTTCAAAACCTGGGTTAGAAGCGGCACACACTGAACGTCATGAAAATTTCTGGAGAGACGGTGGTCAGAAGAAGCTACAAGAAATCGGCCATCAAAAAGAAATGAGCGGATTTTCCTTCTTTTTGGCAAACCCGCCAGGATAAATTGGAAGAGTACCTTCCCTTCACATCGTAGTTGTAACTGAGAAATTTCTTTTACGGGAAAAAAATTATTTGGGCTTTGGGCCTACTGCTTTGTATTTGCATCTCGTTGGGTTGGGTTTTCATGCTTGTTGCTTTTTCATTTGGGCCTATAACTTTTGTTTTTTTTAATCAAACCATTAAGATTTTCATTAAATAGGACAAATAATTACAAAGTTAACAAAAACCCAATAACGAGAGGGGCATAAGAAAACGCATAGATAATACAAAGTTCACGTGTATCAAATAAGATCAAAACATAAAAATTAAAAAACCCAAAAAAACTTAGATCTAAAAATTGGATAGCCTCTATTAGTCCACATGCAATCATACCCAGTTATTCAAACCTCCACACACCTGCAAATAGACCATTCAAACCTCCACACACCTGCAAATAGACCACCACTGTAATCAAAAATAATAAAAATTATATCGAAGAAAATAGCTGAAAAATGGGGTGGGCAAGCCATCCGCGTAAAAAACGCTCTCATAATTTATTCATCGAGTGCAAAAAACACTTTGAAAGTCACCCAAATAATTTGGATTGAAGACAGAGATTAGTAATGGAAAGTCTAAAGAGACATAACAATAAGAACCACCAAAAAGGATTAAGAAGGAGATTGAGGTAAGGTGAATGAAATTTGATGTGGAGATGGGAATGTAAATCTAGGAAGATGTTGGGAGTCTCTATGAAGGAGAAACAAACCTCCACAAAGGAATGGACAGGATAAAATGACAAAAGCCAACTGAAAGAAAGCAGAAAGAAGGAAAAAAAAAAGGAAGGAAAGAGGAGAAAAGCGCAGGGAAGAAGGTGAAAACAAGCAGAAAAGAAGAAAAAAAAAAGGAGAAAAAAGAGAAGAGAAATGGCACAGGAAATCAGAAGAGGAGATGGAAAGCAAGGAAGGTATGTGTTGAGCTACTGCCACCAACCCCAGTCAAAAATCAGGGCCCGCAGCTAGATCTCAGTTTTTCCTTGGCGCACCTGAGAGAGAGAGAAGAGTTTCAGATTTTTTTTTTCTTTTATAACTTTAATGTTTTTCTGTACTGTAATTGGATAAGCCCTATTAATATGACTTGCTTTTTTTTCTTTTTTTATATATCAAAATAAAGGAATTATGATATACATATTGAATATTCATATTTTCTATACGACAATCGAATCTAAACCCTTATACATAATATATGAAAATGAATATCATTAGACCGGATTACCGGAGCATTAAAAGACTAATATGGCTTCATTTTGTTGTCAATGGGATTGGGATGGCAACCGACCAAATAGGGGAATCGTGACCCCTGATATGGGAAATGAGACTGGTTCCAACCTGATAATTGCTAGGATAGCTATAGTCATAAACAAATCATCATCAAACCAGGATTGGGATGTCATTCGAAAAAGAGAATCTTGACAGATTATGCACACTAATAATAGCGTTGTGCGGGCTCCCAAACAACGGTCGCCAAATCCCATTAATTGAATCGTTGCAATTAGCATGGGTGCTCTTACCATTGCGCTCATAACTCATAAACCGTCATGCAGGCCTCCAACCGAGGGCTCACCAAATCCCATCAATGAATCATTGTCTGCAGAAATATAAAACGTCTAAGCCATTAAAGTAAGGAAATCTATTCATTCACAAGAAAGAGAAAACATAAATGGTGATTGAATTCATGATAAAATAAAGTGCAAATTACATTTTGTCGTCTTATGGTTTATACCTTATAATAGATTCATACTCAACTTTTTAAATATTACAATTTTCACCATGAATTCTTCAAATTGTTACATTTTAACCCCTCTCTTAAATTTTTTGCCAAATCTGAAATGGGATCCATAATTTTAAATAATAAAATATTAATTTAAATTCATAAAATTTATTTATTTTTAAAAAATACAAAAAAATTACTTTCAAATGATAAAAATTAAAAAAAAAAAGCAAATGCACAAAATTTTAAATTTAAAAAAAATATAAAAAAGTTATTTATGTACGAAAGTAGTTTGTCTCTCCATCATCTTTATTTATTTATTTATTTATTTTTACTAAGGCTTATTTCACAAAAAAACAAAATTAAAAAATTATTTATGGAAAGAGACAAATTAATTTCATACATAAATAATGTTTTTAATTGTTATTATCTGAAAGTAATTTTTTAGATTTTTTACTAAGTCCTTATTTCACAAAAACAAAATTAAAAAATTATTTATGGAGAGAGACAAATTACTTTCATACATAAACAATTTTTATAATTTAATTTTTAAATTTTTTTTATCTAAAAGTAATTTTTTTGATTTTTTTCAAAATAATTTTTTTAAAAATTTAAATTAATATTTTATTATTTAAAATTGTGGGTCCTATTTCAAATTTGACAAAAAATCTAACAAATGTGTCAAAATAAAACTAGCAGATTCATGTTCAAAATACATTTAAGTTTAAAATTGTTGGAATCATTTTCTTTTTAGGAATTGGTTAGGCACCCAATAACAAATAACGCTAGCAGATTCATGTTCAAAATACATTTAAGTTTAAAAATTTATCCAATCCAATTTAATAATCCTCATTATGCTTACTGTATTTACATGACTAGAGGCATGGAGACAATAACATATCACAAACTCCCAAATTGACACATTGAGAAATCTCTTTACAAGATGGGACAATAGACAATCTCACACATTTTAGAGAATCCCTTCTTACAAAATGAGCCAAGGCTTTATGGGTGAAGTGACCCTCACCAGAGTGAAGTGTCGTACGAAAACTGCCGTATATCAGGCCTAGTTTTTCCTTCAGCAAGTCTCTCCCGAAAGATAACAGCGGCATTGGAAACGATCTTGCATTTACTTGCCCTTCTTGTAACATAAGATTGCTTAGGTAAATAAAATATTACCATTTTCTCCAAATTTTCAGCATCCTCCAGAATATATCTTGCAAACTCCCATGAATTGCACCCATGAGACAGCTCTATTACCAGCAGCTTAAGCTTATCAACAAAACCCAGATTCTGGGATATCCAGTATTTTCTATTAGACCTGCATGACTGCAAATGCAACAAGATAACTGATAAACAAATTTCAAAAGAAATAATATGCCAGATTGGGGGACAACTAATATAATGTTCTTTTTACTAAGACTTGAACTTACTTTAGGTTTATCGAGGAGTAAGGACGGGCAGGCATGAACTCAGGTGGTGGCTTGGGTGTGCTCTAGCCCACCTCAAAAGTGAGAGAAATAAAAAATAAAATAAAAACTTAGGTATAATAGTTTTCATCCAGCCTACTCAGTCCATTTATTTTGTATCAGTTTGAATATTTATTTTTCTTTAATTTAATATTTGAGATGTTGAAGTGCCCCTTGTTGTTTCTCATCACTTTAGAAGGCCAATATATACTTTAATATAACATTATATATGCATGTTAAGATCGAGAATGAAATATAAACTAGAAGCACCTATAACTTCTACTTAATATAGAAAAACCAAAGAAACTTTTGATAGATTATTATTAAAAAAAATGGCTTTAGATTAGCTCACCTCTATTTTCAATTATGGATTCATGCCGGAGGATGGGTAAGTACTTATGGACAAAGTATTCAAGTTTGGCATTCCACTAAGAAGAGAGGCCATTGGTGGGACTAGGTCATCATTCAAGCTCCCAATATGCATACTCAAGTTAGAAATATTATCGAAGGATACAGGCATGGAACCATCTCTGCATAATACCTGCAATATATATTGTAATAATGATCAAAGCAAACTCTTGAGTTAATGATCAACCAGAACCTCTATAAGAAAAAAACAGTAGAAGTTTTGAGAGAATAAATGCAAAAATTTCCACCATTTATACTATCGAAGTTTCCACAAAACTTGCAGCATCAGCATGAACTTCAATCCAGCTAGTGCAATCATTATTGTAAATGCAATGTCATCGTGAGTCAATTTGAAATTAAGAAACACAAATAAGCTACTATGTGTTTACCTTAATGGTATCTTCAGATAGAATAAGACCTTTAACCCAGGATATACTGCGAAGAATCTCAAATCCATTGTCAAGGTAAAAGTCAGTGTGATCCGGATTACGCTTTAGCAAAATCTGAGCCATTTTCAAACACATTAGTTTCCCCAGATTGTGGCAATTCAGCTAGTTCCCAACCCATTTGAGATATTTAAGATTTGAAGCAACTATATTTAAAGACCTGCACCTAGACGTAGACATCCCAAATTGCCACTGTATATCTATGTCCAAAAGTTTCACACCTGAGATGTAAGTTTGGCAGGGGCCACTTAAACATGGAACATAATAACTAAATGATTCCAAAGACGAGCTTTCAATGGTGATAGTTTGTGCTCCCACCCGATCAAGCTTCAATTTCTTAAAGCATTTGCAGGAAATACAGATCCATGTGCAAAAGCTGTCATCAATTTGAACGTTATTCAACGTTAGGCATTGAATATTACTGGAACAAGTAACAGAAGGCGGTTTAAGTATTGTATCCATGTCCATCAATAGAGACCTCAATGATCGACAAAGAAAGATGGAATGGAAGACGGCAATTCAAACGGCTCGTACCTACGCCAACTAGTCACCCTAAAATTAAGCACTTCAACATTACACCTTGCCGCAATATGGATCCACCTGATAAATCGAAAAATGTCTTTAAAAAGACCTGGGGTCCTGGACTGAGATTCCAATCAATACCTAAACGCTGTATCTTGTTGTTGTTCCCCCGGAGAATGAAGAACTTATCCAAATCGTTCAGAAATTGTAGCATCTGCTTGCCACGTGCATCCAAAAAACTGAAATCCAATACCGGTCTAGATAGATACAACTCTCTGCATCTTTTGGAAACACTGCACACTGGAATGAGTTCTAGAAACTCGAGGAATGAAAGAATTAGATGAGCCACATCATCTGGAAGATTGCTAAATCTGTCTTTGGTAATCTCAAGACAAGCTCCCTCAGCTTGAGAACTTGTAGTCGCCAATAACTTATGCTTGTGTTCCATGATATTATTCAGCACACTACACCTACAAGTATCGAAGACATGAAAACATAACTATGCCAAGCCAAGCCAAGCCAAGCACCATTTAATCCTAATGTATCTCTAATCTCAATTAACTCTATTCATTTCTATGAGTATATTACTATATTTTGGTTTTTAGGCCACAAAAGAAAGAATTGCAATGAATAAGGAAAAGAAACTCACACAAAACTTGTTGAACTAAAATGAAATATTAAAAATGTGCAAAAATTATAGATAATGAAAGAGACATTCTGGAACTAACCCTTATGGCCGTCCCGTTGGAAAAGAAGCAGAAAGTTTACAGAGCCAAAAGGGTTTGAAAGAATAAGAACTCTGTCAAAGGTTGCATCTTTTATCGTCATTTGAATCTCAGATTCTCCAATGTTGCCAGTAACAAATCTAAAGCCAAGACTCAATAAAAACAAGTAAAAATAAAAATCCTAAACTAATAGAAGTAAATGGGCTTACCCATAATATATTCAAGACGAAATGCCTCAGCTCCAGTTCTGATGAACACCCCAAAAAATCCCTTGAGAATTTCTGGATAATACTAGTCAGAAAGGTTGTGAACTGTGAAGGGATTCAGGTAGCCTTGTTAATTGGTTCGAATAAATCGACCGAAAAATCGGATCAAACTGAAACCAAACCGTAAAAAAGCCGAATTGAAGAAAAATCGAGTTAAAATGAAAAAACCGAACCAAACCGAACCGAACCATAATCAACTCGGTCTAGGTCTTTGGTTTTACACATACCGAACCGGACCGAAACTGAAGTCCACCGCTTAACCCAATAATCAAAGCCCCTCCCCTTAGCCCATAACCAAAGCCCATTAACGCTTAACCCCTTAGCCCAAAAAAAAGACTATCGAAGTCCCTTAACCCTGAAGCGGTGAAGCCCCCCCTCACTTCGATATTAACGAAGAGGAGAAACTATCGAAGACCTCACTGGACTTCACCATCATCACTTCACCCCCATCTCTCGTCTCTCTCGGTCGCTTTTCAATTTCTTGGCTCTCCCTCAGCTATCTCATATGTCTCCTCCCTCTCAATCTGAACGACATCTCACACCTCGTCTCTCCAATCTCCAGTCTCAGTCTCCATCTCCATCTCCCACAACGTCTCCTCACGGACCCCTCTAACAGGACTAGATTCAGGGAATAGGGTCTCTTCCGTCTTTTTAGCTGCTACGAATTTTCATTATTAAAAAAATGTGAAAAACAATAATTTTGAAAATGGCCAAAATGCTCAAAACGTGAGAAGAAAGATTATTGGGCCTCATGAAATGAGTCCAAGTCATCCCCTAAGTCCATGGGAATAAATGGAAGGCTATAAAAGACCTGAATCGAAACAAAGAAAAACAGTTCACTAATTTTACTATTAAAAACAGTATTATCTTGAGAACTACCAGTAATACCCAGCCAGAATAAATCATCGAGGCATAATTAGGATGTCGTGAAAAAAGGAGAATCTTAACGAATTTAACAAGATCTTCACGATTTAGGAGGAAGGAGGCAAGAGGAGAGAGAGGTCAGGTTATGTCGCTTCTTATAACTAGAAAAGGGGAGAGGAGGGCAAGGCCGGTCATACAATAAATGAATATAGCACGTGTTAAATATGAAAATTGTAGCTTACTAATTTATTAATATTGATATGAAATTTGTAATCTATTAATTGTGAATAGACGTTTGATCTATGTGTAAATTAGAAATATACAATTTATTTTTTAACTGATGATAAAATAAAATCATAAATCTCAAATAATAAAATGTAATATTCTTTTTGGGGTTGTATAAAAGGTTTTTTGTCGGATTTTTTTTTTTTTTTAAGAAATTGATTAGTTGCCCAATAACAAATAACAATAGTAGATTTCACTTTAAAAATCTTTATAAAGTCATCTAATCAACCATGCTCATTATGCTCACCAACCATGTTTTATGTGATGGAGACAATTACATATCACAGACTCCCAAAATGACAGAAAGAAATCTCTTTACAAGGTGGAACACTAGACAATTTCTTCACAAAATGACACATTTCAGATAATCCCTTTTACAAAATGACACTGATTTTGTTTAAAAAGCAAACATTTGAACCAAGGCTTTATGAGTAAACCCAGAGAGGCAGGGGTCAACCTTGTGGGTGAATGAAGGATTTCCTCTGAACAAAGCAAAGGTCATTTGCAAATCAATGTCTTTTTTTTTCCCTCGTTACAAAACAATTACCAGATACGACCATGTCGATACAAATACGACCACATTTGAGGCCTAATTCTGGCTTCAGCAAGCTTCTCCCGAAAGATAACAGCAGCATTGGAAACGATCTTGCATTTACTTGCCCTCCTCCTAACATATGATTGCTTGGGTAAATGAAATATTTCCATTTTCTCCAAATTTTCAGCGTGCTCCAGAATATATCTTGCAAACTCCCATGAATTGTACCCATAAGAAAGCTCTATTATCACCACCTTAAGCTTATCAACAAAACCCAGATTCTGAGATATCCAGTATTTCCTTTTAAACCTGCATGACTGCAAATACAACAAGAAAGCCAATTAATGAATTTCAAAAAGTAGCAAGAAATAATATGCCACATTCTGGGACAACTAACATAATTTTTATTTTTTTTATATTAGGACTTGAACTTACTTTAGGTTTCCAGGCGAGTAAGGACGGGTAGGTATATATGCACAAAGTATTCAAGGTTGGCATTCCACTAAGAAGAGAGGCCATTGGCGGGACTAGATCATCATTCAAGCTCCCAATATGCATACTCAACTTGGAAATATTATTGAAGGATGCAGGCATGGAACCTTCTCTGCATAGTTCCTGCAATATTGTAATAATCAAAGCGAACTCTTGAGTTAAATGATCAACCAAGACCTCTATAATAAAAAAAACGTAAGTTTTGAGCTAATAAATGCAAAAAGTTTCCACTACCCATACAATCAAATGACCCTTGAATCGTTGGTTCAAAATAATATTTACAAAGATAACAAATTACACACATGTTTGAAACAAAACTTGCCGCGTCGACAAGAATTTCAATCCAGCTAGCGCAATCATTATTGTAAATGCAACGTCATCAGTAGTCAATTTGAAATTAAGTAACACAGATAAGCTAATATGTGTTTACCATAGCAGTATCTTCGGTTAGAATGAGACTTTTAACCCAGGATATACTGCGAAGAATCTCAAATCCATTGTCAAGGTCAAAGTCAGTGTGACCCAGCTTACCCTTCAAGAAAATCTGAGCCTCTTTTAAGAACATTAGTTTCCCCAGATTGTGGCGTTTCAGCATGTTCCCAACCCATTTGAGATATTTTAGATTCGGAGCAACTATATTTAACGACCTGCACTTGTCATATTCCCACAGTATATCTATATCCAAAAGTTTCTCACCTGAGATGTGAATTTGGCAGGGGTCATTTGAACTTGGAACATAATAACAAAATGACTCCAAAGACGTGCTGTCAATGGTGATAGTTTGTGCTCCCACACGATCAAGCTTCAATTTCTTAATGCATTTGCAGGAACTACAGATCCATGTGCAAAACCCATCATCAATTCGAACATTATTCAACGTTAGGTATTGAATATTACTGGAACAAGTAACAGACGGCGCTTTAAGTATTGTATTCATGTCCACCAATAGAGACCTCAATGATCGCCAAAGAAATATGGAAGATGGAAATTCCAACAGCTCGTGACTATCCCAACCAATCATCCTAAAACTAAGCACTTCAACATTACACCTTGCAGCAATATGGATCCACCTGATAAATCGAAAAATGTCCTTAAAGAGGCGTGCACCGAAAACCCAATGAATACCTAAACGCTGTATCCTGTTGTTCCCCCGGAGAATGAAGAACCTATCCAAATCGTTCAGAAATTGTAGCTCCTGCTTGCATGGTGCATCACATGAACTGAAATCCAATACTGGTCTAGATAGATACAACTCTCTGCTTCTTTTGGAAACACTGCACACTGGAATGAGTTCTCGAAGCTTGAGGAATGAAAGAATTAGATGAGCCACTTCGTCTGGAAGATTGCTAAATCTGTCTTTGGTAATCGCAAGACAAGCTCCCTCAGCTTGAGAACTTGTAGTCGCCAATAACTTATGCTTGTGTTCCATGATATTATCAACACACTACACCTACAAGTATTGAAGACATGAAAAAATAACAATGCCAAGCCAAGCCACCCACCATTTAATCCTAATGTATCTCTAATCTCAATATAACTATATTCATTTCCAAGAATATATTACTATTATACTATATTTTTGGTTTTTAGGCCACAAAAGAAAGCATTGCAATGAATCAGGAGAAGGAACTCACACAAAAGTTGTTAAACTAAAATGCAATATTAAAATTATGCAAAAATTATAGATAATGAAATAGACACTTTCTGGAAGTAACCCTTATGGCCGTCCCGTTGGTTAACAGAAGCAGAAAGGTTGCATCTTTTCTCGTCAACTGAATCTCAGATCTTCCAATGTTGCCAGTTAATTACCAAGAGATAACTCTAAAGCCAACACTCAATCAAAACAAGTAAAAATAAAAACCCTAAACCAATAGAAGTAAATCGGCTTACCCAAAATCTATTCAAGACGAAATGCCTCAGCTCCTGCTCTGATGAACCCCCAAAACCCCCCTGAGAATTTCTGGATAATTCTAGAGCTGTGAACTGTAAAGTTTCAGGGATAGAGGAAAATGTGCGTTTTTCTTCTATTTTTGGCTGAGGAAAATTATAATGTCTCTCTGTCTTCCGTCTTTTCAGCTGCTAAAAATATTCATTATTATTAAAAAAATTATTCAAATAATTTGGGAGGAGAGATTAATGGGCCTTAAATGAGTCCAAGTTATCCCCTACGTCCATCATTTTTTAACTTCGCATTCATTTTAAATGAGGTTGTCAATTTTTAACACGATTCAATATATGACTCGAAACCCACACGAAATTTATTTAGGTCAATTCATAACTACGCCTAAACTACGCATTAAATTAAACACGTAATTTGAGTGTTGTGCAATTTAAACCCTTTTTGTGTAAATGTAGTATTGGTAAATAGGGATCGTTCTTAACCGGGGAAATTAGGGAACATTAATAATGTGTTAGTGAGAAAGAGTAATGAATAAATGAATAATGAATAAATTAATGAATTAAATAATTAAATAATTAAAGAATTAAATAATTAAAGAATTAACAAATTAAAGAATTAATGAATTAATTAATCAAAGAATTAATTAATCAAAGAATAATAAACTAAAAGTATGAAAAAATAAAAGAATAAAGAGATGAAAGAATCAAAGAATAATAAACTAAAAGTAGAAAAGAAGAATAAAAAAATAAAAAAATAAAAAAATAAAGAATAAAAAAGATAGAAGAATAAAACAATAAAAGAATAAAAAAGAATAAAAGAATAAAAGAATAAAGAATTGAAAAGGGAAGTTTTGAAAAGAGTTGCAAATATAAAATAAAGAAAACAAGTAAAAATAATTAAATACTTAATTTTACTTCTACTTTAAACTTTGTACTAGTGAACTTTCTTCAAACACATATTTTTACCAACACTCTAACATCATGCTCATATTGAACCAATCATGAAATCATACCTTAATCATCTCAAATACATGCATACATTTTTCATATTATAAATGCACCGAACAGCGGATTATTACTTATAATATGATCCACCTTAAGTAAGTGATTTAATGCGCCGAACAGCGATCAAACATTAAATCTCTTCAACTCTATTCTAAATGCCCCGAACAGCGGATCAATATTTAGTTTCGAATTGAAGTTTAAGTACTAAAACATATGAAGTAAAAGAAACTCAAAAAGTAAAACACATGGAGATTGCATTCTTACTTACAAATGTTAGAAAGAAAATACCAACATATATATTGAATTATAAGTAAAACCAATAACAATAATAAGAATTTAATTAGAGAAGTATGGATTTTCATAAGAATCACCGAACAACGGTAGGAAACTTGTGAAGATGGAAGAAGAAATACGAGGAATTCGGTCTTAAAACTCTTGAATTGCCTTAGAATTACTTGGCCTAAGTATTTCTTAAGGAAAACATAAAATGTGTTTAAGAGATCTCAAAAAAATATCACAAAAAACAAAGTAAAGAAGAAATGAAATTAAGAAAAATAAAAATAACATAAATTAAGAATAAGAATTAAAAGGAAACTAATTAACAAGAAAATCTACAAGAAGTTAAAATGGTTCTCAAAAATGTCTCTCAAAAGAGAGAAACAAAAGAACTAAAAGAAGAGAACTAAAAACTAAGCAAAATGGAAGAAATTGAGCTAATGGGGGGCTCCCAAATACAAGAATTGAACCCATATTTATAGGGGGAAAAGCTAATTACACTAAAAAAAATAAATAAAAACAAATAAAAGTTACAATAAAAATATTAAAAAGTGAAATAATGAGATTGGGTGGTGTTTGTGGGGAAAAAATGTAAAAAAACAAAAGAAATGCTGCTAAAAATGGGCTGTCAGAAACAGCTGAAAAGGGAAGGAATATTCGGCCAAAGGGGGTTGGAAAAGGCTGAAATATTCGGTAGATGCTGGCTGGAAAGGTCTTTAGTGGGTCGGCAGGCGTGCGCTGGAAAGGGAGGTGGTGGCCGGCAGGCGTGCACTGAGCTGGCGCAGAGGCTGTCGGCAGGCGCTTGCTGGAAAGGTAAGAGGGCGATCGACACACGCGCGCCGAGACTGGGGAGTGTTGCTCGGTGGCGGGCTGCTGCTGGGCTGCGCGGAAGTTGGGCCGCTGGGCTGACGGGCCGCGGGCCTGGGCTTGCGAGACGCGGGCCTGGGCTGCGGGCTGGGCTTTATTTCTTTTTCTTTTTTCTATTGGGCTGCAGCTTGGGTTCAATTGGGCTGCACAGTTTTAATTTAATTAATTAGTTAATTTAGTAATATTTCACGAAAATTCGTCCATAATTTCTTCGTTATAATTCCGATCGAGACGATTCTTTCGCCAAAATACTCCAAATTACAAACTTTATTTATTTAAACAAAAATAACACAAAATAAATTATTTTATCTATTTATTTATTATTTTAATATTAAAAGTCAAGTATAAAGGGTATAAAATAATATAAAATAATGCTCATTTGAGGACCTATAAATTCACACGATGAAAATTTCGGGTCATTTTCGGGTAAACTCGTTATAATCCGTTTATTAAACGGTGGGTTTTGGGTCAACCTGTTAACCCGTATAATGACTTTTTAATCCGTTTAATAAATGAGTAGTTTTCGGGTTAACAGGTTAATCCGTATATTGGCTTATATATTGACCAATTTAATAAACGTGTCATTACTAACCCATATATCTATCCATTTACCTACCTAAATATCTATTAAATCTTAGATATGGAGGAGTAACTTTCAAACTTCAGATATTAATATTTAATATTTTTTAAAAAATTATTTGATAAAATCATTCTAACTAAATTTTATATTTTCAATTTTATTTTAATAATAAAAATTATTTTAATCCACCAAACTTCTCAAATATTATCTGATACTTTTGAATAATTAAAAACTCATAAATACTTTATTTATTTTATAAAGTTTATTTTTTTAGTTTTATTCATTCGTAGATAAATTATTAATTATCTATTTGTTTTATTCTTTCGTAGGTAAATTAATAATTACCTATTTATTTCTTATTTTTCTATTTTATTTGAGAGAGATATAATGTGTATAATATACATTTATTATACTTCTAAAAGGTAAATTACATTTGTATGCACAATTAAAATTCGTATAGGTAAATTACGTAAAATTAAATCAAACTATATGATATATAATGACATGCTTATAATTTTTAAAAAATAAAGGGACTAAAACTAATGTTTTATTTTGAATAAAAATAAATAAAAATTAAGTTACTTTTTATTTACAAATCTTATTTATTAATAAATTAATTTATAATTTGGACTTTAAAAGATGAGGTATGAAATTTGGACTCTAAAACGCTAGGAGAATAATAGTGACAAGCATTTATTCCCAAATTTTTATTTATTTATCTATTTTTACAAGCGTCAAACGGGTCATCTGGTTGAAAAAATATTAAAATGAAATCCACGTGTTGGACAGGTATTGGTACACTCGCGCAAATATAAACTGTTGCACTCACCGAAACCCTCACTCGCATTTCATTTTTGCCGCGCTTGGAGCCCGCTCTTTATCTCGCACAACCCTCGAGGACAAGTTCGCTTTAGACTCAACTCTCCGGCGATCTGTTCCGATCATCAGGTAAGATCTAAAGTATCGGACTCATCGTTTGGCTGCTAAGGAGAATCCGTCGAAAGAAAAAATAAATTTCATTTTTTATTTTGGTTTTCAGACCCCAAACGCCGCGATTCAATGTGTTTTTGTTTTAAATTTGTTCTTTAGATTTCCTGTTTATATCTCGATTATTAGTTAGTTTAGATGTGGATTGTAGTTCATTTTGCTCTACAGCAGGTTGGTGATGTTCTTGATCTAAGTGATGCTGTTAGAACTTAGAAAAATTGCATATTAATTGCCGAAATCTAGTGAAAATAAGGGTTTTAAATGCTTTCCTTCTCTATATATATCTGGGTTCATACATGATTGTTTTCAAAACCGAAACGAATTTGAAGGAGGTAAAAAAAAATTCCAAATGGGTTTGCTAAACATCCTCTCGAGGGAGGCAAGGTTAGAAGAATGTCAAAGGCCTATTAAACTGAGCAAATTTTTGAAAATTCGTCTTCTGCATTGCCATTTAATTAGATAGGGATTGGGTTTTAGTAAAGGGAGATCATTTTTGCATCACTTATGCAAATTTTATTTTTTGTTCTTTTAGTTTTTAGCTTGATACCTTTCCTTTATTATTAATCAATCACGTTTGAATAGCTTTAACCAAGTTAATTTTTTATTTTATTTTTGCAGGATATGGATACATCGAACCCTGCAGTTTTTGTCAATGCAGAGCTGCTGCGATTGTATGTTGGAAGGCGGGTTCGGGCTCTGATTCAGGTTGTGCAAACTGAGGGTGGAACTGTCATTGGAAAGTCTACTGATGGAAACCAGCTTGTTGTAAAGGGCTCCCCACCCTTTCCTCTTACAAAATTTGTTGAGGTCATTGGCATTGCTGATAGCGAAAAATCTATCCATGCTGACATATGGAACAACTTTGGAGAGACAATTGGTATGTCTTTTTTCCCGACTCTGTCAATTCCTACCTCATAGTGGTTCTGTGTAATTCGGTAATTGTTAATCTCTGAAGTTTATTGTGCTTGGATTGAGAGAAAATGGCTTCAGCTTCTTGTTTTCTTGTTGATACATTATCTGTCGGTAAACTTTATAACGCTTGCATCCCCATCACCATAAAGTGATAGTCCCCTTAGATCATCTGGGTGTGTTAGCTCTTCAAACTGGCTATCTTGCATCAAATTTCTATGTGATGCTCGTGGAACTTTAGCGTCCGAAAGCTGTTCTATAAAATTTTGGCGTTTCAAAATTAGAAAGCGAGAACATTTGGAAGTAGTTATATCATTGAGAAGCCCGAAAAGTAACGCTTTTTTTCTTTTTTATGTTGTGCTTGCCCAATTTGCTGTTGTGCATCCTCTCTTGTGGGTTCTAATACGCTCCCATTTCTTCTTAATCTGTTGGCAGATACATCTACTTACAATCAGCTATGTCAGCTTGCAAATGGGGAATACAAGCACTTGTTCATCTGAGTTACAACAAGATTGCACAACAAAGTGCTTACAAGTTTGCTCATGGGGATTATGACCATGGATGAGATTGTATCTAATGTAGTCAGTCATTTAGTTTTATTTCTGTCTTTGACAATTTCTCGAACTCTGTCTGTGAACTAGTGAAGTGATTAAAATCCTGGCTCTTTGGCATGTATTAATCCTTCGTCAACTGTCCTTCTGTGTCTATTTATTGTGTCATGTTTTGCAGATTCGATAATTTTGCTCCTTTTGTTTTGACTTCATTTTCTACAATGGCTTATGTTTCAAATTTGGCTAATTAACCAATATTTCGCAAGAACTACAATGCTTCGAAGTTATTGATTCCTCGGTTTTAAATCGTTATTGTTCAAAATTTCAAATGGGCATGAATTCATTAAAATTACTAATTGATCGGTTTTAAATCGTTATTTATATAACGGTTTAAATTTGATTGGATAAAAGTTAAATGGTTTAAAAATTCAAATCGCTCCGTAATAGTTTGGATAAATCCATTAAATTCAAATTAGATTATTAAAGAATCTATTAATTTTTAAATCTATTATTAATACAAAATAAAAATAATAAAAAGAAAAAGATACTAAAATATATCCATATAAATTCATGTACATCTATATTAGAATATAATAAAAAATTACTAAGTGGTAATGTTTGTCTGATAAATCTTAATATAGTGATAATATTTGCAAGTCAATGTTCCACAAGCTTAATATACAAAATTTTGAGTATTAATTATTTTGCTGTTTTTTGTATCTATTTCTTTTTATATCCTTAATTTTTTTTATTCTTAAACAGTTTTATTTATAATTTTAAAAACTTTAAACCGTATCGAACAATTAAAATTTAAACAATTTGAATTTAAATATTACCAAAATTCAATCATATCGTGTCTATGCTATTCAATCAAATTCGGTACATCTCCTTATATAGTTGGTAGAAAGATAAATTAATCTCATAAACAGTGTTGTGACCCTACTTTCATTTGATAATGGGCTGTCCATAATTTGGGCCGAGGCCCAAAAGTACTCCACATAATTAATAAAAAATCTCAAATCCGAGTGCATTTCGAGCTTTCATGTCCGAAATTCGCAAGAAGACAGTCAAACTAAAAACAGGAAAGCGATTCTTTTCGTAGCTTGGATTCGCGCTAAGTTAAAGCTTCTGAGTACCGATTTAGGGTTTCCGAGTTTGAACAAATTCCTCTGCCGTTGAACAAATTCCTCTGAGCAGCGACTTAGGTACTTCCCCTTTATCAAATTTCACATTGTTTTTAATTGGATTATTATTATTCCTCGAAGTTTTGATTTTTTTTTTTCTGGGCTTCTTGTTGCGGCTT
The DNA here is from genome assembly GCA_032719365.1 of Prinsepia uniflora. Taxonomy (NCBI): domain Eukaryota; kingdom Viridiplantae; phylum Streptophyta; class Magnoliopsida; order Rosales; family Rosaceae; genus Prinsepia; species Prinsepia uniflora. The sequence continues at coordinate 1,187,392 of CM064862.1, read as the reverse complement.
TCGTTTCCAAAATTGGATTTTTCACTAAATTTGCAGTTTTTTTCATTTTAATTTTCTTGGGTAGTGCTTATTTCTTTTGAAGATAATGCAAATGCCACATTCTCGTTTAATTTTCTGAAGGGAAGCTGAAAGAACAAAATTTTATGAGAAAGGAGAGTCAAATCCTTTCAAATGCTTGATGGGTGTTTTGGTTTAGGGAAAATAAGTTCATTTTTCAATTTTTGTGCTCTAGACAGAGCCGTAGCTCTTCGGGTTTCTTAGGCTTAGGGCAAATAGAATCACTTTTCGGGTTTTCGGTTCTAGACAGAGAGGTGAATGTTGTTTACAAATTCTAGAAATTGAGGCATTTAGTTGTTTTCAATCGAACGGCATTTAGGGTTTACAAATACTCTGTAATATGTTATCCTCTAGGAAACCATAAATTATTTTTCAGCTGTGATGTACGATATGTTACTGTTCTATGATTTCCAATATATGTTTGGTTTCTTATCCATGCTTTTTTCTTTTCTTTTTTCCTCTTTGTGCATGAAACTCTCCAGATAGATAGTTAAACAATTACACCATCCATTTACTGTCAAATATCGATATCTAAATATTCGAGAAATTCACTGCTTCACTATTTATTTCGCCTGCTGAGCATCATCATCCTCTTCATAATCATGCAGAACTCTTCCTGTTGCCTGTCTCTATTAATATTATTTCAATATTATAACCCCTTAAATGAGCAAGTCCTTGAATCCTTACCTCTTGGCACAGATTCATTCGAAATTCTTACTCTGCAACTTCGTTTGGCCTCTCATGTTGTTTCCACCTTTCCATATCTGTATTCTTTCTTCTATGAACGCTTCGGGCTACTGTGCTTTCTTCACAGTTTCCTTGCAAGCTTATTTTTCTAGATATATATAAGATGCTGAAAACAAGGACGAGTGCTTCTGAAGATGCATCTGAAAGGCCTGTAGAATCTGAAGAGCGGGTGGACCTTGATGGAGAGAATGATCCTGAGGAAACAATAGAAGAAGAGGTTGAGTATGAAGAAGTAGAGGAAGAGGAGGAAGTGGAGGTGGAAGAAGAGGAGGAAGAGGAAGAAGAAGATCCAGATGAGGAGGTTGAGGGAGAGGAAGAAAACAAGGGAGCTTCTAAAATGTCTAATCGACATAAAAGCTCAGATGGCGATGAAGAGATGACAGTTTCTGATGCGGCGGAAGAAGAGGAAAAAAAGAAGCATGCTGAGCTTCTTGCTCGCCCTCCTCATGGATCAGAAGTGTATCTTGGTGGCTTTCCTCACGATGCATCTGAAGAGGATTTGAGGGGATTTTGTGAATCTATTGGCGATGTGATTGAGGTAACATATATTGTTGATTTTAAACCTTTGTCTGTTTGTTTTATATTTATGCTGATGAAATTTGCACGTGTCAACAGGTTAGAATAATGAAGGGAAAAGATTCAGAGGCCAAAGGATATGCTTTTGTAACCTTCAGAGATAAGGAATTGGCATCTAAGGCCATTGAGGAACTGAATAATTCTGAGTTAAAGGTGATCCCAACGTACTTTTGGTCACTTCTTATATCCTCAGCAAATTATAAACTTGGGGTTGTGATGTGGCTAAGCTATGCATGCTGATACACTTTCAGCGGCGCCTTTCCTTTTGAGATTTATTACTTAAAAATTATTTTTATGCATTCCTCAACCTCTATAAAATCTGAGGTTTTAGTTTCTTGTAAAATCAACTTCTTGGATGGCTCCCTTTTGCAGGGAAAAAGGATTAAATGTTCGACTTCTCAAGCAAAGCATCGGTTGTTCATTGGAAATGTTCCCAGAAGTTGGGGAGAGAAAGATATGAAGAAGGCTGTATCAGATATTGGACCAGGAGTCATTTCTGTGGAACTATTGAAGGTTTGAGAAAATATTAAAATCTGTTGTTTAGTTTATTTATGTTATGTTTTATATTTCATTTTAGTTAACCCTTATTTCCTATCATTTCTCGATGGTTCATTTTCTGGTTGAATGTTCTTGATACAGGACCCACAGAACAGCAGCCGGAATCGTGGATTTGCTTTCATTGAGTATTATAATCATGTGTGTGCAGAATACTCAAGGCAAAAGATGTCAAACCCAAAATTCAAGCTCGACAGCAATGCTCCAACTGTGAGCTGGGCTGATCCTAAAAATTCAGAATCCTCTGCTGCTTCACAGGTTAGCTGTTGATGCTTTGCTATGGTTTTTTCCCTTGTCTTTTTTATCACTGTTCATTATTTTTCCCCTTTGTTGGAGGTTTGCATTGCCAGATATGTTCCTTCTTGGCTCTTTGTAAATGGGTGTGTAGAATTGATGGAGTTTTATTTTACATGAAAATGAATTCATAGTATTTAATTAGATGTGAATGGACAGTAGTTGATATTCAGTTACTGAATATCCTTTCAGTTTAAGAATTAAAATCATTTGAACTCATGAGGCATGATGTTTGTTTTTATTAGTTTTGGTTTCTCAACATGCATTTGTGCATTTGTTTTTTTATTGATACAGGTGAAGGCAGTGTATGTCAAGAATTTGCCAAAAGACATTACTCAGGAACATCTGAAGGAGCTGTTTGAACGTCATGGAAAGATCACAAAGGTGGTTCTCCCACCGGCAAAAGCAGGGCAGGAAAGGAGCAGATTTGGTTTTGTGCACTTTGCGGAAAGGGCATGTGCCATGAAGGCATTACAGAACACTGAAAAATATGAAATTGACGGTAACTTGCTTATGCGTTTTGTAGCTCATTACTATCCTCAACATTGAACCAGTTTTCAGGAGAGAATCTTAATTCGTAATTTTCTCTGTTTGATAGGTCAAGTTTTGGAGTGTTCCCTTGCAAAGCCACAATCGGATCAGAAGTCTTCTGGAGTGTCGAACCATCATAAGTCAGCCTTGCTTCCAACCTACCCACCACGTCTTGGTTTTGGCATGGTTGGGGGTGGTCCTTACAGCGGTGGCTTAGCTGCTGGATATGGTGGTGCAGGATTTGCACAGGTAAGATTTGAATTATAGTTTTTTCTGCTTTTAGTTTTCTCCCGATCTTTCTGCTGATATAGGTCCAATATTCCTGCAGCCACTGATCTACGGCAGGGGGCCAACGCCTGCTGGCATGGCAATGATGCCTATGCTTTTGCCTGATGGAAGGATCGGATATGTCTTGTAAGTATCATTTTTTCGAATTTGTTGAGCAATCATTTTGTACTTTCATTACAATGCTTCTGAAGCGGACCTTTTGTGTTTCTTTCTCCAGGCAACAACCCGGTGGGGTACAGCCACACGCCCCTCCACCACAGCAGCACCGAGGTGGAAGAAGTGGTGGTCGGGGTAGCAGCTCAAGTGGTGGAAGGCGCAGTGGTGAGAACAGTCGTGGCCGCAGTCGCTATAACCCGTATTAGTTAGTGAGGTATGCCTCTCGTCGCTGCAGGACTACTGGGAACGGGAAAGACGGCAACGCCGCAGTTTGACAAAGTGTCATTTACACATTTGGAGGTGTGCAGTTCCTTACAAGTTAAAACCAAATCAAATGTAGCTGGGTTGATGTCAAGGAGAATTGCTTAGAACTGATACGCGTCTAGTTCATAAATTAAAACTAAGTTTAATTAAATTGTGAAATTCGTGCTCTTAATTTTTATTGCAAGGTTGTCAATTTTTATTTTTTTGGTATAAATAAGTATAATCACAATAATGAAAAATTTCACATTTCTGTGCATCGATTTCTAATCACAACCATGAAAAATCTTCAATCCCAAATAATGTTGCAAAGTCCATTATAAACAAAGGGTGGAGCAGAAAAAGTCCTCAAACATGGATCAGATAAATTTAAGAAATGTTTATATAGCTATGAATAACTTGCCTATAAAGAAAGGAATTTATAGAAATTCAAAGCTAAATGAGTTGTTTTAACTAATATAATTGATGCCATAAACAACTTGTTACAGATATAGAACAACAAATAAGATCGGCAAACTGAATGTTATCACAATGCCTTTCACCAATTGAGGCTTGGGAAGTCTTGAGGTGCTTCAATCCAAATGTTCTTGAAAGGATCTTGCTCTCCCCAGTCATGACACTGCTTGCGAGGATGGTATCTACAATCGTCAAGAGAAAACGATATGCAACGCCTTCCATAGAAACGAACTTTAGAAAAGTAGACATTGTTTCTCATCATCCCAGGGAGGTCAGTCCTTGAATGAGATGACAAGAAACTTGCAAAGAGTGTCACACCATCAAGGGTTTTCATTTCTTCCCAAACCATACTAGTCTGATCCAACTTAAATATAATTGGGTTTTCACTACAACATGTATATATAACTAATATGTCTCCCTTATGCTCGGCCATAAACTTACCTTTCCACCAATTTTTGGCAAAAAAGCTCTCAGGACATTTGGGTGGAGGAACAGCAAGAACACTCCAACGGCTTTCCCCGGGGTTGAATACCCCTAGCCAACCAGTGAGGCTTAGACAATAAAACTGCCCATTGCAGAAAACAATTTTGTTCCAAATGCTACTCACAAAGGGCAAGCGATTTTGGAAATGAACAGTAGTCCACTCCCTTTCCCCAGGACGACAAGTGCTAAGAGCAACCACGGTGGGACTAATGTGTTTTACTGTAAAAAGTATGCAGCTGGAAGAAGTTGGGGCACAAGAAAATGCAACTATCTGATAAGTCACTTCGAATCTTGGTACCTTTATCATCTTGCGAGTAAAAGGACTGAAGAAGAACACGCGGTGAGATCTCGGTCTGTATAGCAATAACCAACCATCTTTGGTGTAGCATATCCTAGACCCAGTCAGCTCAGGTAACTCCAAAGAATGGATTTTGCGCTGCGATGGATCATAGAATTCATACACGTCGCCAACTTTGGGAAAGTACATTAGCAATGGTGATTGGTTGACCACCCGTACAGAAATTGCAGCCAAGTGCCATCTCTTGCATACAACAGATACACAAATATTATCCTTCAAAGATAAACGAGACACAATGAGCTCAACAAGTTCTGTAGGAAGGTCAGACCAAGTTTGTAGCTCAAGTTTCTCCATTTTGTCCTTGCTTGCTTTTCTTTTGCTCGTGATGAATGTTTCAGCTAACCTATACATCATAAACCCAGAACTTTATGTTATATCAAGCACGAGAATGCCATATCAATTTGAAAAATATCATCTGCATATTTGAAGCGGTTTTCATTGCTAATTCAAAAGTCTTTAGAATAACAGCCAACCCCATGCTAAATACAACCCAAAATACACCCACGTGCACATGCACACAGAAGAAAATGATTATATAAATCATCTCAGAGACACTAAAGACGGGACCATTTTGATAAATAAATTACGGTTAAAACTATTACAAGAAAACATATGAAATCATAGTGAAAGGGATTGGAAGAATCCCACAGGTAAATATCACAATCCCCACGACCAACAGAGCAAAACTTGATTAAAACTAGTCAATGATGAACCATGATGTTCTTTCTCAGTTAACGCCCACGATCCTACTGGTAGTTTCGTTTAACAAAGAAATGTAGATATGCAATTTATGAACCTAAAACTTAATAAGCTCAGAAAACCATGAAAATGCTCCAAAATTCAACATGTTATTCACAATCAAAACCTATCCTTTATTCATAAAAAAATACTATGATCTAACAATGGCAATGTTTTATCCCATTCAACAATCAGTCGAAATCTTCAATTTTAACACTTGAATCCAATTTTTAGAACTCAAAATCGATTCTTTTCCAAAAAGAACATTCACATTTTATCATAAAACCCAGATAACCCCAATTTTAAGACCCTAAAAAGGTTCCAAGTCCTTACAGCAACAGACAAAACCCTTGTCCAAAACCCGTCTAAATTCTCATGATTGAGTCCAATTCCCAAAAATTGAAGCTTATTCCGGGCTTAAAAACATTGGGGATTCAATGATAAACCCTAAACTGATCAAATCCCTAAAATCCTTAAACAGTCATTTCCTCAAGCAACAGTTAAAAATGTACCAAATTGAAAATGAAAATTACAGAAATGTTAACACTGGGTAAAGTAAAAGAAATAAAAATCAAATCTTACGATTTCAGCTTCCTCTTTCTCCCAGCCATGAAGAACCAAATGAAGCTGCCCTTAACACAGAAAAGAGAAAGGGAGAGACGGAGGTGAAAAAGAGACGGAGGTTATATATTATCACTCTGCTCGCTACTTGCAAATTATAGAACACGTGTGAGTGGATCAGTCAATCTGAATCATCTGCACCAGTTCTCATGCTTTTACAATTACGTTCACCAATCACTAAATGGAAGTGTCAACAAAATCCCTCTCCTAAGCATAAGTTTATTGTCATCGGTAGTACGTGGCCTCTTTCTATTGGCATTTCTTCATAACAAAACTTGGAGGCTTTTGTAGGTAAATGTAATTCAATGTAATCACTGGAACCCGATGCCGTTGTTACTGATGCTTGTGTGTGCGTGAGTGTGCGGTGTGCTTTGTCTCAGTGGGTTTGACTTTTACTATTACCATATACAAAAACTTACTGCAAAGCAAAATTAACACAAAAAAAGTTTATTAAAACAAATTTGAGGTCCAAATAATTGTTGAACAATGAATGAATTGGTGACTCAAGTTTTGAGGGAAAAAAAAAATTTGTTTGAGACGTTGTGTATTGAAGAATGGTGGCATTTGAGGTGTAAAATTTTTGAGATGGGATTCCTAGAAGTCAAGTTAATAGAAAAAATCGTGGTTATAATGAGTTTCTTGAGACATGCAAAATTTTAATAAGATGATCATAAAAATACAAGAACTGAAGACGTGCTTAATTTGTGTGGATCACGAAAAAATCCAAAAGTGCCGAAGAAACAAATAATTGAAATATATTAGCCGACAGAAGCATATACATACAAGCAAAGATTTCAACTTGTAACAGCAGTGTTAAAAACAATTCAGCCTACAATTACAAACCCAGAACAATGGGGCCTAAAACTCACTTTAAAACCCCCACTTTCCTCATCTAGAGCCAACCTCCTAAGATCAAAACAAATCAAAATCTTTGTTCTGCCATCAGAACCCAAAGATCATCATCATCAAAACCCGAAATCCGAAATCCGGAAAGGAACAATCAGCAACAACATATTGGGCATTGAATCAAACCGTTCTCATTACACTCACCACATTTCACCATCCTCTTTTGGCCCTCATCCAAAACCTTGCAGCTTCCGTTGCATTCAACGCACATCACGAACCTCATCCCAGCACAGCCCCGGCATCCGACAACCGCCGTCGGAATCCCATCGAACATAACCCCGAGCTTCCCTTCCTCCTCCAACTTCACCACCTCGTCGGCACCGCCGATGAGCCTCCCCTTCACAAACACAAGAGGAACCTTGACCTCTTTCGTCCCCATCAGCCCCCTAATCTCCTCCTTAAACCCCGAATCCATGGATATGTCGCGCTCTAGAACATGAACAAGGTGGGATTCAATGATGGACCTCACATTGTTGCAATCCTCAAATGTCTTCCTGATTCCTCTCAGTGTTGTGGTGTAGACAACAATGGAGTTTTGACCGCCAGGAGGACATTTTTTCTCAAACAATCTGAGGATGTTCTCAGAATCACGAGTTGGATTCCGTATTTTTCTGGGCTTTGGTGACGGTGGGACCATCCTCTTGATCTGCTCTTCCTCCTCAGACATTTCCTTTTCGTAGGAAGCAACAAGTTCCGGATCAAACAGTGGACTAAAACTCCTCCTCCGTGAGTCGCTGCCAAAACTCTGCCTTTTCGCCGCAATAGGCGACCCTTTAACGCTGGGGCTCAAATTCAACGACTTTCTACAAGAATTCTGGCCGCCATTGCTTGGTTTCAGAACATTTTTGGGACTAAAACCCAAACCAGTAACCACTCTCCCTTTGTTCTCCTTCCCACCGAATCTCTTTGATTTCATCGGCGACCCAATCTGATTCAGCAACTTAAACGGACTCCTGGCATCGAAATTCGCAAACCCACGCGATTTCGGGCTCTTCTTGGCGAAATTCGAAATAGGCATCCCTTCTTCAAGCCCCTCCATAAGTTCCCAAGCATTGATAACCTCTAAACCCTCGCGAGGCGGTGAAGATTTCACAGCCCTCTTACTCTCTGCAACAAAGGGTTTGATGGGTTCGTCGTTTTCCAGGCTCAGAACACCGTAAGTGCTTGATGTGAGAGAGACCACGTGGTTGACATAGTCGCCGCCATTGTTGAATATGACATCTTCATCAATGAGATGATCTTTCTTGAACATTTTCGACGAAACGCAGCCCATTGACTCTGTTTCTTCTCTGTTTCAACGTCTCCCTCTCTCTCTGTGTTTTCAGATTTGAAGAAAAATATGTCTGTGTGTGTGGTGGGATTATTGGGGATTGGGCAAAACGAAGTGGAAGTTTTTCTTTCTTGTTTTTTAAACTTAACGGTTACCTTGTCTGCAACGGGCATTAACGGTCCGAAAATTCGAATGAGATCCAGGGATTTTTGTTGGAAGCCCTTGTAGTTTTTGGTTATTGCTTATTTTAAGCCCTCGTAATTCTTTTATTTATGTATTTGACCCGAATTTTTCGTGAAGTCTTGCTCTCTCTGCACCTCTAATTGATATATGTTGGCAAGTATGGTACAAATTACAATCTCACTAGTCCCAAAATATGCATTGGAAACAAAACCAAAACAAAAGAAATTATTTGGTTTCTTATAATCTTTATGTTCTAGAAATCCTTCTTTTTTACATACACATCACAGTTTAATATGTATACATAAATATATTTTTCTGTGTTTTGATAAATTATTTTTGTTATATACGTAAATATGTGATTTTAGTTAAAATAGAATGACTCTTTATATACAAGGAACAAAAATATTATTGTTTGAATATGTGAATTAAAATGAAGTAATTAAGAAATTTAGCACACAATCAATGAAACACTTATTTCCTTCTTCTCACAAGAAAAATGGAAAGGGTGAACAAATAGGATGTGGAAATTTAACTTTTAATAGTAACATTTGGCAACAAAAAAAAAACTTTTACAGTAACAAAATAAGCAGTTGAAGAAATCGAGACCGGTGAATTTTTATCCTTTTTACATACGAATAGTACGGTACTTACAAATATGGAAATATGTGATTTACAATTGAAACGGTTTGAAAATGTAAATTGAAAATGGAATTATTAGAAAATCCAACACAAAATCAATGAGGCACTTTTTGTTTTGGAATTTGAAATAGAAACTTAAATCTTTGGAACATAATCATGAAAATAGTTAGGACACAATCATTTTGTGCATGTTTCTTTGTTTCTTGTTAAGGTGGAAACGTACCTATGTGTTAGTTTTTTCATAATCGATGTTTTAGTCTTTAATGTTATTTCTTATTGGTAAAGAATTACAAATTAATATGACGGTCGGTGAGCTATGCAAATTTTAGGTATCTCACAATCTGTCGATATTTTTGTGAATATATCTGTATTTAAGGATTTTGACATAAAAATAGGAAGGAAAGAAAAATTTCCCCTCGATTTTCATGATATAGATATTAGTCTTATATAAATATTATTATATGCTTAAGTTTTTTTAAAATTTTATTCAAAATTTTCAAATTTTAGACTAAATTTTTAATATTTTTTATCAAGCCGGAACAATTTTCAGAAATTTAATTGTCAATTTCTTATGTTAAACGACATTTTTATCCTTGGTCCCCTCTACTTCGTGCTTTCATTTTCCTCCTGAATTTTGCCATGACCCTCCTTTTTCAAAATTAAAGGTCGTATGAAACTCATCTCCAGTGTGATCATCTAGAAACTAACCTTTTTTGGTGCAACTTAATAAAAAGCTTGATGCGATTGTTTAAGCAATGCTCTTGATCAAGTGCACTAGTGCATTACTTTTGACTAATTTATTTAATTAAATTGTTTTTTTTTTCAATTATGACGACAAATTTAGGTCATAATTTGATGGTTTCTAGGATCAGATATTTTTTTTTTTTTTGCACATGTGTAACTTTTCAAAGAGGTTGAGAAAATGAATTCATATCAGGTAACCAGGACCGGTTCAATAAATTGGGGGCTTAGGGCGAAAGTTCTAAAAGTGCCTATATAATATATATTTACGTATACAAAATTAATAATTTTTTCAAATTTCAATAATTTTTTCATCCTCCTAGCAATATACCAAAAAAAAAAATCAAGAATTTAAGCACATCAATCATACATAGAAAATATAGTCATTTTTGCAATATTATATTTTTAAGAAACGGTAAAATTTTATCAAAAACTTTAGAGTTATAGTCTTAATGACTTTATAAGATAAGCTAGATAACTATATATTAATAAGAATAAGTCTTATAATATTTCAAGAATACGAGACCAATTTTTAATAAAATATTTCTTCAAATTCAATTTAAATATTTTTCAAAATTTTAAATATTTTTTTATTTTTTCCATAAAAATAAGACAAATTTAAAAAATTTGAGCTCTTCTTGTTCGTGGGCCTAGAGCGGTCGCCCTTGCCGTCCTAGGCCATGGCCGGCCCTGCAAGTAGCCCTTTATGTATATATATAAGCACCAAATAAGTATAATTCTCCATTTTTCTCTTTAAATATATAATACCATTCGTAATTTCGAAAGAATCCATGTCTAATACTAATTAAATGCACACATATATTTGAATGCTGTAAGGCGAATTTGGAAAGATTTCTCAAGTTGAATAATGACAATGTCTTCTGCATTTAGGAAACCTAGCTATCACACATGCGTTTAATCGACAATCTTTCCTTCAAATTAACTTATCTACATATTCTACGTCTCTAAAAACTGACCACACAAGAATATCCCAAAAAATAAAAATCAAATTCAAGATTTAAAATATTCTAAACTTCTGACCCTTGCCACGTAGATCACCCTAAGTGATTATAAAGGTATACATTTTGGTGAAACTTCGTATTACATGTCACGGGTTCAGTGGTTCACCCTAATACTCCTCCATGTTCCTATATTTCTGAAGATATCATATAAAATTGAAAGTACATGAATATATTTGCTTACAGTTTTTGTCTTTCGATGAGTAGAAGAAGACGTATTCTAATATTCCTTAGTGTTTTAGAAAAGCTTCATCTTCTAGAAGTTTGTAAAAGATGATTGAAGCCAGAACGAAGAAGAATAATATAATTATTCACAACACTTATATAATATTCAATTTCACTCATATAAAGAATAATATTTATAATATATATGGCGTGCTGAATAAGTATAAAATTATGTCATTTATTTATAATATGACATACGGTAAAATGTTTAAATTTTATTGAAGTAATTTTAAATAATATAACCTTATCATTTATTTATATTATAACACACGATATTTAATATATATATATATATATAGTTTGGATCCAGAGACGAAGCCATGTACCATAGCTCCTCCTACGATATTTTTATTTGGAACTATATCATTATTGTTAAAATTTTCGCCGTTGTTTTTCTCCTTTTGTTTATTACTTTATATTTTTTTCTATTAGCATGTCAATATTACTAATTATATTTAAAATATTAAAATTTGAGTGCATCGTTATTTATTTTGTATATTTTTGGTTACTCAAGTTAGAGAATATCATAATCGCTCACTGGCCAGTGGCAAGTGAATAAATATAATCCTCTCCTTTTTTTTTCTAAGATTAAGAATTTCTAAGGTGCTTTTTCGAATATTAATTAACTTATTTCAAAATATAATCAATCAAACCACTGATTTCCAAAACATTTTACCTAAAAAGTATACCTATTATTATTATTATTTATATAATTAAGGTCATCGATCTTGACCTCATTTTCTGATTATGGCACTGCTTGGATGATGAACGTTGATCATGGCTCACGTATTAACAAGAAGTTCATCTTTGGCGGCGTTTGTGCTTTTACTTAGTTGGAATTTAAGAAAGAGGCCTCTTACCATGTGAGCATCTACAAACTATGACTTCTTCTCGGACTCCTACAGAGACCCATCAATCAATATCATCATTTATTTATACCTAATCCTTTTTTGTATGTTGTTAATATTCGATCGGCTTAATTAGTTGGCTAATTAATCGGTTTAATTAATTATCTGAAGCTCTTTATAATCTTCTAGGAATAATAATCACTCTTCAATATTCACTTTAATTGCTCGAATTGTAGTAGTGGTTTTATTCGTTTGTATATATATAAATGTTTTATGCATTATGTATACTTGTGTCAACACAATCCTCTAGTATATATGTTGTATTATTTTTAAATGGCAATATGCTTTGTGTTGATGATGTGTTAAAAGTATCAAAAGGATCCCCTTTGAAGGTTTAAGGTTGAGCATATTGGGATTTTTAATTAGTAAAAAGGAATTAAATAAAGAACGTAAAATTTTAATTGTGCAATGTTGACGCACCACTGGCTACAATCAAAATATAACCCAAGGAAAATCGAATCAAGACTAACCGGAAGCATATGGAACTTAATTAAGAACGTTCTAACCATTAGATTAACCTGTTGTGGTTCAGCTCCTATACTTATATAGTGAATAGAAAATACCAAGTTAATATTATTTGTACTCTAATATATATTTTTTATATTATAGAAGATTCAAATACGAGTTAATCACCTCAATTAATATGTATTAGCACAAATAAGATAGTTAATGGTGGTAGGAGAAAAATCATATTCCAACCAATGTAGGTTCACCTACCCTCTCTCTCCTCTTTGCTAGACATTTCATTGGCATGGCATGACATGACCTAGCTAGGGTACTTTGTAATTAATTAAGAGCTACTGATTTTTCCTAATCTTAATTTGTGTTTTAAGTGGACCGCCTTATTCCTTCAATCTTATTATAAAGGAGAATATAATTGTCGTACCAAAAGCCAATAGGATTAGTTTAATCTAATAATCTAATTAATTAATCATGCAAGATAATTAATTAACCTAACAAAATTTGGGTTTGGTTGAAATGGTTGAAGCTACGTAGCATGACATATGGTAGGTATATATCATGTAGTCAAACGTCGTCGTAATCAAGGATATAATTATTGCTTAAGAAAAGGTCGGGGTGGTTGTAAAGAGTCCAAAGTTGCTTAGTATTGCTGGAAATTCGTAACATTCTCTTGCATCACTGCATGCATAATTGAGACCCTTTAAATTAGAATTTCATGCCTTAACATGGAATTATTATTATTAATTTAGTTAGTACTCTTATACATTTTGATATCCATTGTAAAGTTTTAGAAAAAAAAAAGGTCAATATATTTAATACATGACTAGGCCTCGTTATTGGGCCGGATTGGGCAAGCCCGGCCCAAAATTTTTGGGCTTGGGTCGGGCTGGATCGGGCAGGCTTGATCATAAATATGAAAGTCCATACCCTTTGTCGGGCCGGATTTTTATCGGGTTTTTCGGGTCGGGCCTACTAAGCCCACTTGGGTCGGGCGTACTAAGCCTATTTGTACCTACCTAATTGTAAAAAAAAAAAATGTGAGTTGAGCTTAAATATTATTATCGAATATTGAAATAAGCTAATGAGGGGTACTATTGGATTTGGAGAATTGACTTAACTTTTCGACCATAAAGCCGAGATAGGATAAGGAGATCGCTAAGAGAGTCAGAGACCTAGTGAGTTTTTTTTTTGAATTTAGGGTTAGGGTTTGGTTTGGGGCATTGGGCTTTTAAATGACACTAGGTTGAGATTTGGTTGGAGTTTTGGATTTTGACTTTGATAGTAGTAACAAAATTAGAGTGGGTATCAATTCTTAATTTATAATTATTTTATATTTTCGGGTTTATGAGTCGGGTTTACCTGGGCGGGTCGGGCTGAGCTTACCGGGCTTTATCGGGCTCGGGTCTATCGGGCCTAGAGGGCTTGAATACCCTAAGCCCAAGTCCAGCCCGTCAACATGCGGGTCAGGCCGGCCCACGACCCATATCGGGCCGAGTTGGACTTTTTATCATCGGCCATATTGGGTACCCATAAGCCCGTGGAGTTCTGGGCCAAATGATAAGGGCTATACATGACTATCCTTATTTAAAAAAAAATATGTATATATATAACTACCCAATTTGGTGGGGCTAATTAATAACTCCAACAATTGATTAACCGTATTACCTTCACACGTAGGCAAGAGTTCGATTTTCGCTATGATCATCTGGATCTTCCATAAAAAATTACGAAATTTCATTGATTAAAAAAAAATTGGAATAAAATAATTTGAGGACAAATATGAGTACATACCTCTAGTGCTCACGTTCGACATTTGTGAAACGATCTTAAGGAAATAACGTAAAAAATAATATAACTTAAATCTCCCAAATATCATATGTAACACCCCGGAAATTCAAGGATCCCCATATTGTAATTTAATGTGTGATTTGACGATTTTACCCTTGTGATTGGTATGGTCAAATTGTTGACTTTTTGATTGATGAACTAAATGAACTTTGATCTATGACCGTGACGTAGTTCGAGACGTCACGAGTTCATAGACAGGTGGCACGTCCATTTCGGACGATCAGGGAGAAAGTTATGACTATCGGAAGTTCAGGGGCATTACCGTAATTTGGACTTTCGGGGAAAATGTTGACTTTTCTTTTGGCAACTAATTTTCTGTTGACTCAAGGATCGTTGGGTAGGCCTCGACGTCCTGAGTCCGTAGACAGGCGGCACGCCGAAATCGGATTTCGTACGGGGAAGTTATGGTCAGAAACGTGAAATCGGGAAGTTCGGGTCTCGGTTTTCGTGTCGAATATTATATTCAGGAAATCTGATTGGAGGACACCTGGTGAGTGACAAGTGTCACTCACCCATTGGCTAGATTGGATCAGATCCACTATGGGATTAAATAGCATAAAAATCAACTTTTAAATTCAGCCCTTGGATCTGAAAACCTCCAGATCTGATCTCAGCCCTTGATCTCATTCTGAGATTCAATCTGGGTCGTCCATCATTTCCCTCCATCTCTATATATATATTTCCTTACCCGACACCCGCGTACTGCCCATTCCATACCATCACACCACAACTGCATCTGATCCTTATTCTGTGTGCCCTTGGGCTGGACGTGTGTGGCGGCAGGCGGCAGTTAAGGGTGGCAATTTTTGACACGACCCGATACACGACTCGAAACCCGCACGAAATTTATGCGGGTCAACCCGCACGATTAAAATTTCGGGTCATTTTCGGGTCAACCTGTTATGACCCGTTTATTAAACGGGTGGGTTTCGGGTCAACCTGTTAACCCATTTAATAACCTGTTAACCCGTTTAATAAATGGGTAGATTTCGGGTTAACAGGTTAACCCATATATTGGCTTATATATTGACCCATTTAATAAACGTGTCATTACTAACCCATATATCTACCCATTTACTACCTAAATATCTATTAAATTTTATAATTTAAATAGGTTAAACATGTTAAATGGGTTAAACGGGTCAAACGGGTCATAGGTTAATTGGGTTTTGAGTATGACCTGTTTATTAAATGGGTTAAACGGGTTAAACGGGTTACACGGGTCATTAACAGGTCGGGTTCGGGTTGGACATTCTTGACACGATTATTAAACGGGTCGGATTCGGGTTGGGCATAAATGAGTAAAACAGAATTCATGACACGACACGAACCCGACACGACACGACCCATTGCCACCCCTAGCGGCAGTGACCACGGCGGAGGACGGCGGCGAGGTAGGAACCAGGGAAAACCCGAAACGGTTTTAAACTCAGATTTTTGTAACTCGAGTTCCCACGTTCAGTTTTGTTCTCTATGAATCCTAATCGACTTTAGGGACTGCCAGGAACCTATTGGACTTGAGATCGTGACCGGAGGTGATCAGGACGGTGACTAAACGGCGACGGGAAACCGGTTCTGTTCTTCGAGATAGGCCCTCGATCCCATCTGTTTTTCTCAATTCTAATTCCATAGAACCCTTCCTAGGATTTAGACGAGTAACTAGGAATCAAAATGACAGGACCCGTCCCAATCCCACCTGGGACCACCCGGGGACGTGCCCCGCTCCCGTCTGACAAGGACTCTAAACATACCAAAAGTACCCTTAAATAAAAACCGAAGACTCACATAGATAGATAATGTACAAACACAGTGTTTAAAGTGATACTGTCAGACAAAGGAAAGTAAAATACAACATGTGAGCACACTAGTCAGAGTACATTTATTCGGTGCTCAACCTACCCACAAGTGGGTGTACAGGTGCACAGCTAGGCAAACTAAACCTCTACCTCCTCCTCCGGATCCTCCTCCTCTATGGCCGTGTCAGGGTCTGGAGGGGTCAGTAAAACAAGGGTGAGTGGGCCAAAAATAACAGTTTAGAAATCAATTTAATAATAAAATAATCACAAGGTTTTACCCCTCCGTTTTCCAAATCTTGCATGCAGTGAAAACATAATATTATAATGAAATCATAACAATTGAACCACAATAATAATCGCAAGGTGAAACTAACATATCAGTGCACTGTAAAAACCCAACCCAAATGATGTCACGGTTCTAAGGCTACGCGTTGCCACTCAGGGTCTCACACCCGAGACTCTCTAGGTACATCAGCTCCCGGTATCCCGGTCACTGCCCGAGGTATATGAACATGCCTTCCTGAGAGTAAGCAGCCCAACGGGGGTCAACTCCACTCAGTCAGAGCCCCGTGACTACTCCAAGGTCCACCCAGGCCAACGACCCTCCCTGGAGGAGACAATATACACAGGTAGGAAAGTACAGTACAATAACAGTATAGTTTACCCTATGTCCCCCGGACATCCCAAACAAAATCCACATATAATCCAGACGGGTCTCATGCCCAAAACATTGTAATAACATATATAAGCAGTTTATAAGACTCATCAGTGGAAATAGTAAAACAGTTTATGCATGCAAGCCTTTTATAAATCAAACAGCCCACTCACACTCGGTCCTTGCTGCTCAACGATCTCTATAAACCTGTATTAGTATTCCTGAGGGTTACTTAAGGACCCTACAATATCAATACCAAGACCCTAGAACAGATCCGCCTCAAAAACGCGTCCCGGGCACTAGTCCCGGTGCTTCAAACCCCCTTTTGACCAACTTAACGATCTCCGATCGACACGAAACCACCTCCATTGGATCCGTATCGTCGAAACCTTGAAAATGGTACTGGCCCCACCAAAATTACTGTTCACACGTGCCCCCACGCGCCTGGTCAACGCGTGGGTCAACGCTGCTACAGTACCGCTGACGTCAGCAGTGACGTCATGCTGACGTCAGCATGACGTCATCACTGACACTTGTCAGGTGACACGTGGCACGTTCTGATTGGTCCCTGGTCTGACAACATCTGACAGGATGACGTCATCATGACGTCAGAAGTGACGTCAGCATGATGACGTCATCATGCTACAGTACCGGGTCGACCCGTTTGACTGGAACCGGGTCGCCGTCGACCCACGGTTTGACCCGATTCCATCACACAATTCCGGCCACCATTTTCGACGGGGTTGATCCCTATGGGATCGTCTAGGTCTGTCCTACGGTTCTACAACCTCAAAACACGAAGAAAGTGGAAGGAAACTCACCAGAATATCTCTGAAACTCACGGTCACGGTCCGGTTGTCATCTCCGGTGATCCACGGCGTCTCCGTCGTCCAACCCGGTCCCAAACGACTCGTCACTCACCCTAGGACATGTCTATCACCTAACAATCCATTTCTAAGCATTAAACACGATCAGGTCGAACAGGGAAGGAAAACGGGCTTATCGGGTTTTGGGTCTTACCGCCGCCGTCACGCCGTCGTGGCCCTCGCCGTCGTCCAGCTAGGCTCCTAGAATCCCCACGGTGCAAACTGGAGCTCCTCCCGCGTCGAGGTGAGGTGGTTATGGAGGTTTGCCTCCTGGATCGGTTTCCTTGAGGTTTTCGGGTCGTGTTTTGGACGGGATTTTCAGGGCTGGGAAATGGGGTGGTGGCTGCCGGTGATGCTCGGGGATGATGAGTAGATGATGGTGATGCAGCTGGTGATCGGTTGGTGGTGTGAGAGGGGCTGGTTCGATCGCCTTGGTCGAGAGAAAAGGGGAAGAAAAGCACGGGTGTGAAGGGGATGAATGTGTGTGTTTGTGTGTTTGTAAGAAAGAGCAGAAACAGAGAGATGAGAACGTGCATGAATCAGAAAAATCAGACAAAATGAAGGGCCAAGATGCATTTGAGTAGATGATCCAACGGCTAGGGTGAATTGGAGGGAAAAGAAATAATATAAAAATTGATTAAATAGTGTTAATTGCTTTATTGGAATAGTAAGCCTTTGGATGGGTGACACTTGTCACCAATCCAGCGGTTCGATTTAAATAATAATTTGGCACGGATTCCCGTAATTAATTAATATTTTATTCCGTTGTTCTCGGTTCGTAAATCCCGCTAAAACGCTTCCTTGACCATAACTTCTTCATACGAACTCCGATTTCGGCGTGCCGCCTGTCTACGGATTCGTGACGTCCCGATCTACGTCATAGTCATGGGTCAAAGTCCAAATTATTTCCCGAGAAAAAGTCAAAGTTTCCCCCCAAGGGTAAAACAGTCTTTTTACATTAAAATATTATTATTTTCGGTTCGGGTCGTTACAACCTACCCTCCTTACAGAAATTTCGTCCTCGAAATTTACTCAAACAAGTATGGGTACTGCCCTCTCATCACTTCCTCGGGTTCCCATGTCGCTTCCTCCACCTCGTGGTTCCGCCATAGTACTTTAACCAAAGAAATCGTCTTGTTCCTTAAGACCTTTTCCTTCCTATCCAGAATCTGCACTGGCCGTTCCTCGAAACTCAAATCGGTCATCAGTTCCAGTGGTTGCTCTGGCAGTGCATGAGAGTCATCCCGAAGATACTTCCGTAGCATCGATACATGAAACACGTCATGTACTCGGGAAAGCTCCGAAGGTAGTGCTAAACGGTAAGCCACCGGACCAATCCTCTCGACAATCTCATATGGTCCGATATAACGAGGACTCAATCTCCCACGTCGTCCAAATCGAAGAATCCCTTTCCACGGCGATAACTTTAAAAAGACAAAGTCACCAACCTCGAACTCTAAATCTCGGATCCGTCGATCTGCATAGCTTTTCTGACGATCCTGGGCCGCCTTCAATCTCTCCCGAATAACCCGAACTGTCTCCTGGGTCATATCCATCAGATCCGGCCCCACTGCAGTTCTTTCTCCGATCTCCATCCAGCATACCGGTGTTCTGCACTGTCGACCGTACAGTGCCTCATATGGTGCCATCCCTATACTCGCATGGTAGCTGTTATTGTAGGCAAACTCCATCAACGGCAATCGATCAGCCCACGAATCCTGGAATTGCAATACACAAGCTCTCATCATGTCTTCGAGAGTCTGTATCGTCCTTTCAGATTGCCCGTCGGTCTGAGGATGGAATGCCGTACTGAAATGCAATTTCGTGCCTAAGGCAGTTTGCAGACTCCTCCAAAATCTGGATGTGAAACGCGGATCCCGATCCGACACGATCGACTCTGGGGTACCGTGTAGTCGGATGATCTCATTAATGAATAGCTGGGCCAAACGGTTGAGCTTGTACGTCTCACGTACAGGCAGAAAATGTGCTGGTTTAGTCAACCGGTCCACTACTACCCAGACTCCATCAACTCCACTCCTTGTCTTCGGTAACTTGAAGACAAAGTCCATTGTAATATGATCCCACTTCCATTGTGGAATTGGAAGTGGCTGCATAGCCCCATACGGACGCTGCCGTTCTGCTTTGACCTGCTGACAGATCAAACATTTGCTGACAAACTCAGCTATCTCCCTCTTCATCCCTAGCCACCAATAATAGTCCCGGAGGGTACGGTACATCTTTGTCCCTCCTGGATGCATAGCATAGGCCGAACTGTGGGCCTCGTCTAAAATCTCTCTCCTCAACTCTGGTACCGCAGGTACACACAATCTCCCAAGCTTTACTAATGCTCCATCGCCCCTGACGGAGAAATCTTGTCTCTGTCCGGATTCAACCTCGTTCCTGTAATCACAAAGTATCTGGTCCTGTAGTTGAGCCTCGATGATCCTGTCGACCAACACGGGTCGCACATGAAAGCTAGCCAACAAGGCTCCCTGATCGTCCATCCCTAACATAACTCCGCTCTTCCGGAGTTCCACTAGCAAAGGAAGATACACTAATCGCAAATGCGCAACTGATCCCGCCGACTTCCTGCTAAGTGCATCAGCTACAACATTTGCCTTGCCAGGATGGTACTCGATGGTACAATCATAATCCTTCAACAACTCCAACCATCTCCGCTGTCTCATGTTGAGTTCCTTCTGAGTAAACAAATGTTTAAGACTCTGGTGATCAGTAAATATTCGGCATGTCACACCGAACAAATGATGTCTCCAGATCTTTAGAGCATGAACCACCGCCGCCAATTCCAAATCATGAGTAGGGTAGTTCAACTCGTGCGTCTTCAGCTGCCGGGATGCGTAAGCAATCACTTTTCCATTCTGCATCAATACACAACCCAAACCCTGCAGCGATGCATCACTATATACCACAAACTCTCCACTACTGTCCGGTAATGCAAGGACAGGTGCAGTGGTTAATCGGAACTTTAATTCCTGAAAACTCTGTTCACACAGATCGTCCCATACGAACTTCACCCCTTTCCGGGTTAGCCGAGTCAATGGTGCGGCAATCTGGGAGAAACCCTCTACGAATCTCCGATAATAGCCTGCTAACCCAACAAAACTTCGCACTTCCGTCACCGTGGTCGGTCTTGGCCAATTTGTCACAGCCTCCGTTTTCTGAGGATCCACACTTATCCCCTCGGGTGATATAATGTGACCCAAGAATCCAATACTATTTAGCCAAAACTGACACTTGCTTAACTTAGCATACAGCTGCTCCTGTCGTAGTTTACCCAATACCCTTCGTAAGTGTTCCTCATGAGCCCTGACTCTCCTGGAATACACCAAGATGTCGTCGATAAACACGATCACAAATTTATCCAAGTATGCTCGAAAGACTCGATTCATCAAGTCCATGAATGCCGCTGGTGCATTCGTCAATCCAAAGGGCATCACCAAAAACTCATAA
Organism: Prinsepia uniflora; assembly: GCA_032719365.1. Lineage (NCBI taxonomy): Eukaryota > Viridiplantae > Streptophyta > Magnoliopsida > Rosales > Rosaceae > Prinsepia > Prinsepia uniflora. The sequence continues at coordinate 1,166,282 of CM064862.1, read as the reverse complement.
TGCCCATACCTCGTTCGAAAAGCTGTTTTCTGAACATCCCCCTCGGCTATTCTCAGTTGATGGTATCCTGACCTCAGATCTATCTTGGAGAAATATCGCGCTCCTCGTAACTGATCGAACAAATCATCGATCCTGGGTAAGGGATACTGATTCCTTACCGTAGTCTTGTTCAACTGCCGATAATCCACACACAACCGTAAACTACCCTCCTTCTTCTTCACAAATAAGACCGGCGCTCCCCATGGTGATGTACTGGGTCGGATAAACCCTAGATCCACCAATTCCTGTAATTGGATTTTCAATTCCCGTAGCTCCGCCGGTGCCATACGGTACGGTGCTTGTGAAATCGGTCGAGTCCCGGGGAGTAACTCGATCGTAAAGTCGATCTCCCTGGGTGGTGGTAATCCAGGTAAATCTCCTGGAAAGACATCAGGAAATTCCCGCACAATCGGAATATCCTCAATACGCAAAGATTCATACGTAGACTCTACCACATATGCAAGATAACCCTGACACCCCTTCTGTAAGAGTTTAGTAGCTGTGAGTGCAGATATTACCTTGGGTGATGCGTCTCCACACTCTCCCTGGAATATCACTTCCGGTAATCCCGGACCTCTCAAAGTCAACCGTATGTTACTACAGTCGATGAGTGAATTGTACTCCGACAACCAATCGACTCCAAGTATCACATCGAAATCGTGAACATTCATCAGGATTAAGTCTGCCGGAAATTCGACTCCCTCAATCTCCACAGGACAAGCTCGTATCTCCTGGTTCACCCGGTAGGTCACACCCATCGGTGTCCCCACTCCCATCTCGTGCTCAAGTGCGGTCACCTCACGGCCCAACAGACTCGCACAACGTGGTGAAATAAAAGAATGAGTTGCCCCCGAATCCATCAATGCACGAACAACCATGCCATAAATATGTACAGTACCTGTCAACACTCCCGGAATGGATCTGGCCTGCTGCTGGGTAACAGCATAAACACGAGCCATAGACTCTGCAGGTCGTCCCCGTCCTCTAGCCCCTCGATCACGGCCACGCACAACACCGCGTGTCCGGCTGCTGTCAGTCTGGGATGCTGTGCTCTGTGCTGGCGCAGTACTGCCGCGAATCAGTGGACACTCAGAAGCATAATGCCCCGGCTCCCCACAAGCGAAGCATGTGACCTCCCTAGGTCGACCCGAGTATCCCCCCGGTGAGATGCTCATCGGTGAGTAAGATCGCTGCCAAGCTCCAGAACGCTGTCCAGACCTCTGAGGACTCCTGAACTGACCAGAACGTCCTCGGCTGCCAGAAGACGAAGATCCACCAGAATGTCCTCCCTTCGAGCCACGACGGCCCGAAAATCCCAAGTGTGGGCGATCACGTCGCCGAGTCTCCCCCTCAGCTCATTGACGAGCCAGGATACTGTTCTCAACCCTGGTCGCCGCATCAGTCAGATCCCTCATGGAAGCAAAGGGTGTTGCAGTCACCATCGCCTGAATCTCCGGTCGCAAGCCCCACTCAAATCTGCGACATCGGTCTGCCTCGGTGATCACGAAGTTCTCAGCAAAGCGAGACAACATCAGGAAGGTCTCCTCGTACTCTGCTACAGTCTGATCCCCCTGTCGGAGTTGCAGAAACTCCGCCTCACGGGCGTTGCGGAACGACCGCGGATAGAACTGGTTGAGAAACCGCTCTCGGAAAGTCTCCCATGGGATGGTGTGAACAGTCCAGCCGGCCAAAACAAGGTTGTGCCACCATCGGTAAGCGCTCCCATCCAGTAGGAAAGTCGCCAGTATGACACGCTCCTCCGGAGGACAGTGCATGACCTCGAAAATCCTCTCCCAGCGGTCAATCCACTGGTGTGCTTCCTCAGGGTCGGTTCCCCCACTGAAGTGCGTAGCACCCAGGCGCTGAGCCCGCTCAATGCTCGCAGTGTCTCCATTTCCTCCATTGCCCTCGTCAACACGTGCACGGGGTTCACGTCGGGGAGGCATATCCAACTGTGAAGAGGCAAACAGGTTAAAAGACATCGAAAGCGACCATGTACAAAGTACAAACCGCTAACCTAGTACTCTGACCACTAATCCTAATGCTCTGATACCAAGCTGACAGGACCCGTCCCAATCCCACCTGGGACCACCCGGGGACGTGCCCCGCTCCCGTCTGACAAGGACTCTAAACATACCAAAAGTACCCTTAAATAAAAACCGAAGACTCACATAGATAGATAATGTACAAACACAGTGTTTAAAGTGATACTGTCAGACAAGGGAAAGTAAAATACAACATGTGAGCACACTAGTCAGAGTACATTTATTCGGTGCTCAACCTACCCACAAGTGGGTGTACAGGTGCACAGCTAGGCAAACTAAACCTCTACCTCCTCCTCCGGATCCTCCTCCTCTATGGCCGTGTCAGGGTCTGGAGGGGTCAGTAAAACAAGGGTGAGTGGGCCAAAAATAACTGTTTAGAAATCAATTTAATAATAAAATAATCACAAGGTTTTACCCCTCCGTTTTCCAAATCTTGCATGCAGTGAAAACATAATATTATAATGAAATCATAACAATTGAACCACAATAATAATCGCAAGGTGAAACTAACATATCAGTGCACTGTAAAAACCCAACCCAAATGATGTCACGGTTCTAAGGCTACGCGTTGCCACTCAGGGTCTCACACCCGAGACTCTCTAGGTACATCAGCTCCCGGTATCTCGGTCACTGCCCGAGGTATATGAACATGCCTTCCTGAGAGTAAGCAGCCCAACGGGGGTCAACTCCACTCAGTCAGAGCCCCGTGACTACTCCAGGGTCCACCCAGGCCAACGACCCTCCCTGGAGGAGACAATATACACAGGTAGGAAAGTACAGTACAATAACAGTATAGTTTACCCTATGTCCCCCGGACATCCCAAACAAAATCCACATATAATCCAGACGGGTCTCATGCCCAAAACATTGTAATAACATATATAAGCAGTTTATAAGACTCATCAGTGGAAATAGTAAAACAGTTTATGCATGCAAGCCTTTTATAAATCAAACAGCCCACTCACACTCGGTCCTTGCTGCTCAACGATCTCTATAAACCTGTATTAGTATTCCTGAGGGTTACTTAAGGACCCTACAATATCAATACCAAGACCCTAGAACAGATCCGCCTCAAAAACGCGTCCCGGGCACTAGTCCCGGTGCTTCAAACCCCCTTTTGACCAACTTAACGATCTCTGATCGACACGAAACCACCTCCATTGGATCCGTATCGTCGAAACCTTGAAAATGGTACCGGCCCCACCAAAATTACTGTTCACACGCGCCCCCACGCGCCTGGTCAACGCGTGGGTCAACGCTGCTACAGTACCGCTGACGTCAGCAGTGACGTCATGCTGACGTCAGCATGACGTCATCACTGACACTTGTCAGGTGACACGTGGCACGTTCTGATTGGTCCCTGGTCTGACAACATCTGACAGGATGACGTCATCATGACGTCAGAAGTGACGTCAGCATGATGACGTCATCATGCTACAGTACCGGGTCGACCCGTTTGACTGGAACCGGGTCGCCGTCGACCCACGGTTTGACCCGATTCCATCACACAATTCCGGCCACCATTTTCGACGGGGTTGATCCCTATGGGATCGTCTAGGTCTGTCCTACGGTTCTACAACCTCAAAACACGAAGAAAGTGGAAGGAAACTCACCAGAATATCTCTGAAACTCACGGTCACGGTCCGGTTGTCGTCTCCGGTGATCCACGGCGTCTCCGTCGTCCAACCCGGTCCCAAACGACTCGTCACTCACCCTAGGACATGTCTATCACCTAACAATCCATTTCTAAGCATTAAACACGATCGGGTCGAACAGGGAAGGAAAACGGGCTTATCGGGTTTTGGGTCTTACCGCCGCCGTCACGCCGCCGTGGCCCTCGCCGTCGTCCAGCTAGGCTCCTAGAATCCCCACGGTGCAGACTGGAGCTCCTCCCGCGTCGAGGTGAGGTGGTTATGGAGGTTTGCCTCCTGGATCGGTTTCCTTGAGGTTTTCGGGTCGTGTTTTGGACGGGATTTTCAGGGCTGGGAAATGGGGTGGTGGCTGCCGGTGATGCTCGGGGATGATGAGTAGATGATGGTGATGCAGCTGGTGATCAGTTGGTGGTGTGAGAGGGGCTGGTTCGATCGCCTTGGTCGAGAGAAAAGGGGAAGAAAAGCACGGGTGTGAAGGGGATGAATGTGTGTGTTTGTGTGTTTGTAAGAAAGAGCAGAAACAGAGAGGTGAGAACGTGCATGAATCAGAAAAATCAGACAAAATGAAGGGCCAAGATGCATTTGAGTAGATGATCCAACGGCTAGGGTGAATTGGAGGGAAAAGAAATAATATAAAAATTGATTAAATAGTGTTAATTGCTTTATTGGAATAGTAAGCCTTTGGATGGGTGACACTTGTCACCAATCCAGCGGTTCGATTTAAATATTAATTTGGCACGGATTCCCGTAATTAATTAATATTTTATTCCGTTGTTCTCGGTTCGTAAATCCCGCTAAAACGCTTCCTTGACCATAACTTCTTCATACGAACTCCGAATTCGGCGTGCCGCCTGTCTACGGATTCGTGACGTCCCGATCTACGTCATAGTCATGGGTCAAAGTCCAAATTATTTCCCGAGAAAAAGTCAAAGTTTCCCCCCAAGGGTAAAACAGTCTTTTTACATTAAAATATTATTATTTTCGGTTCAGGTCGTTACACAAAAGGAATGAAAATGTTTGAGAAATGAAGAAATGGTGACCGGGTCTTGATCGCGGGTCTGATCGACCCGAGTTGCAGGAATACGGGTCAACCCGTCTGAGGACAGCGGTGATGACGTGGCACCCTGTCAGTCTGTCAGGTGACGTGGACCAACTGTGAGCCGACACGTGTCACATGTCAGTGCACAGTCAGCACTGACATGTCAGTGACGTGGACCAGTCAGGGACTGCCACGTGTCACTGACATGTCAGTGACGTGGACCAGTGCCGTGCTGACACGTGGCACATGTCAGATCTGACACGTGGTCTGACAGATCAGTGAGGTGGACCAATCAGATGTTGGCACGTGGCACCTGTCAGAGTCTGACATGTCAGACCTGACAGCTGTCAGATGACGTCATGCTGACGTCAGCAGTGACGTCAGCGATGACGTCAGCATGACTGTTCCTACGTTGACCGACGCGTTGACCGGCGCGTGGGGGCGCGTGTGAACAGTGTTTTTGGTGGGACTACCACCATTCTTTAGGTTTCGACGATCCGGATCCAATGGCGGTGGTTTCGGGTCGATCGGAGATCATTAAGTTGGTCAAATTAAGGTTTATTGCCTTGGGAAGCGCGTTCGGGCGGCTTTCCCGGGCCGGTTTCGGCCTAGGCTTTCATGGTTGAATGTTAGGGGTTTGTATTGACCTTTACGAATACTTTGGACTTGACATGGATTGTACATTTGTACCAGGACGAGGGTATACGTTCGGTTTCTAGCAGGATTGTACTGTGAGTGGGCCATTTTCTTAAACCCTTGCGTGCATAAATGTTTTCTGGTTTATTATACTTATTCACATGCTAAAACAATAATGGTTTTGATGATATGGAAAATATGGTTATGGCACGTTTCACGGTATTTGGGCTTGAGACCCGTCCGATGAAACTTATGATTGGTTCGGATTCTATCTATGTATATATATGCTTGCATGTGGATATCAATAAAATGTATTTGGTACTGCACTGTATAGATCCATTCATATGATACTGTCTCCTCCGGATGAGGTACCCCGGAGAGGTCACGGACGTCTAGAACGTCCAGCGTCTATGACGCTAAGCATCGGGGATGCTGTACCCGAACGGGATTCGGGGATTGAACTCGGAATTGAGACCCGAGTGGCACGCGTAGCCTTGTGATTGTGACCTTATTGGACGTCAGGGACGTCAGACATCGGGGATGTCGGGATTGGAGTGTATAGTGCAGTGGCTAAAATTATGGTTATGGTTTTATTACATGCCTTATGGTTCATATTATATGGTTTATGATTTTGTATTGTGATGCACGCATGTTTGGAAAACGGAGGGGTAAATTATATGTTTTAACTATCAAACGATTTCATAAACTTGAATTTCGGTCCACTCACCTTTAATGTTTTTGATAACCCCTCCAGGTCGGGAAACTGAGGTAGAGGAGGAACCAGAGGCTGAGGCATAGATCTACTTCTGCGTACCTGAACCCCTGCTGGGCGGTGTACCCGCAGGTTTACTTTAGAGTCGTGCTCGCAAATTTGTAATTTTGGATTTCATCCCTTGTCTGACATTCGTTTAATTCGGATTTGATGTATGACTTTAATTTGGTTATTTATGCATTTAAATGTTTTGAGGTTAAAATTGGTATGAATTATTGGGTGTTAGACGGGAGCAGGGCACGTCCCCTTGTGGTCCCTGTGGGATCGGGGCGGGTCCTGTCATCATAAAGGCTATTGTTGCTCAATAACTAATATTTGCAATCCCACAAAAAAAAAAAAAAAAAAGCTAAACACAGCCAATTGGATATAAAGCTGCTAGACTTATTTGCACAAAGTACATCTAAAAATAAAAGTGATATATAATCCAACGAAATGGCCAACTTCCACCTATATATGTCGTTGTGTATATGTCACTACTGTTATCATCCGCAGTATTCCGAAGACATCGAGAAATATCGTCTACTACAGTCGCAGATACTCTGATCCATTGTGATTGATTAAATATATACCATTTGATGGAAATTTGTATAGTTTTTTTTTTTTTAGATAAATTTGTTGAAAAAAATTAGTATGTGTAGGGTTACTTCATATAATGAGAGAAGTAAGGGGACAAACATGCATGGATGGAGACCATAAATGTGATAATATATATATATATGGGACATGGCAAGCTGCATAATGCTAAGGAATGGGAGACATTGCAAACCCATCACACATGCAATCATGCATGGCTGCTCATTCAACTCAATTGCTACTAATTATCTTGTTTCCCCTGATTTAAGGGCATATATAAATTATTGACATCATATATATGTATCTTATTTTCCTGATTTAAGGGCATATATATATATATATAATATCAAAGATGAATATTAAAATGCCATTAATTTGGTGATTCTTGACCGGAGGGATTTTTCTGTTTGTCGAACGCCACTATTCCTATTATATTATAAAATTAGAAAAAAGAAATATGATATTAATCACCTTAATTACATTATAAAATTAAAAAAATATCAACTTTTTTGCACATTATTTATTCCTATTATAATACACAAATTAGTATTAACAATAGGACGATATACTTGCAATCATTCACCCTTTACTCACTTTATTTTATTTATCAAATTTTTTTATATTTTTTTTAATCAAAATCGTTCATTTTTTAAATTACTATTTAAATAATATTTATATATACAAAAACTCAGATCATTATTTAAATTGGAGATTTGTTATTCATATGTATCAACGAGATGAATGATTGCTATCATAATACATAAATTAGTATTAACAATTGGACGATATACTTGCAATCATTCACTCTGAAAAGGTAATCAATTTTATTTATTTATCAAACTGTCTTTATATATTTTATAATCAATATTATTTATTTTTTACATCATTATTTATATATACAAAAATTCAGATCATTATTTAAATTGGAGATTAGTGATTCATATATATTAACGAGATGAATGTGATTCACTAACTATGAGATCTTAATTGTTGCTAATACTATCATTGATTGAATTACTTGATACATATGAACGGTTATATGACCTTCAATATTATTGATTTTTTTGTAAAGATAATTTTAAAATAATGATTTAGAGAATGAACTATTTCCTCAGACATATTAAAAATAATTTATTAAAATAAAAATATACAAGTATAATGTCATACCCAAAACTATATAAAAGATTTGCTCACAAATTATATATATATATATATGTAATTTTTTTTTCTTTCTTTCCACCATCAACGTCACTTGCCATGAGCTGCTGAAGGATGGCTCCTTGATGACTTTTAGAGAGTTGTATTTTTTTGTGATATTAGATCAATTGAGATTGAAAGTGATTCCAAGTCTTGATTGATGCTATCGGCCGAAGTATATCACTTTCATGGAGGCTCAAGACAATTATTCACGACATACAATCCCTTGCCAGAAGATTTCGTCATATTTTCTTCCAAGTATATCTTTCGTCAAGCTAATTTGTAGCTGACTCTTTAGCCAAGCTAGGTGCGACACTCTTCACTAACTCCAAGACAATGGACCAGAATTCTTTCCTTGATTTCTTGGAAGCAAGTGTGTCGTTTTGATTTTCTTAATAATAATTACTGAAAAAGATTCTCAATCCTTTTAAGCTTTTTTTTTTTTTTAATTTCATATAAAAAAACACTTGCCACGAGCGAAATATGCTAGAATAAATAAATTTGGATTCCTTATTACCGTAAGCTATGCTATATTTTCATCAATTAGTGCTCTCTTGATGCATTCCTAAGCAGATATTAAGGCCCTCATTAATGTAATCGTTAAGTGATCCGATTGTCATTATTCAGAGATCGACGTCTCCCTCATAATTCCACTGGGGAGCCACACCAGGCATGGCAATTAAATAAAATATTGCACCTACGTACTTGTCATGGATTAATTATTCAGGTATAAATCTCATTTGAATTTTCAATCCGTGATCAGTGTTCTTTGTTGTGAATTGTGCTATTTGTCAGTGTTTGCATTGTTAGATTTGGTCATCATCAATTAAGTTGGAAATATTCATGCATCATTTATTAATTTATTTTTATTTGGGTCGGGTGGCCAATAGAAGTTTCTCTTCCCACTGAATCACTTATTACGACCATGACAAAAATGAAAATTATGAATTAAACGCTTAATAGGTTTTAATTTTGCTAATTTTTATGTTAATATCAAATTTTAATTGATAATCACTTAATAAATGAATTTATGCATAATATTTTTGAAACATAAAGGTAAAGTCTAGGACCTAAAGGTGTTTGTGAAAATACAAAAAAAAATCAGAAGTGTTTGTGCATATAACCCTATTTATTGACACATAAATAATATAACTTAGTTCAAGTGAATATGTGCTTGTTTGGATGTGCTCCTTGTGAAACATTTTTAAGTATTAGTGCTTTTGATTACTGATTAGTATCGCTTGTTCGGTAGCACTTTTAAGCAAAAATAGTTTGATACTTGGTATGCACTTATAAAAATACTTTTATTTCTAAAAAAGTACTTGCGGTATAATTGTAGAGTATTTTTTACTGACAATGTAAATCCAATCCATGACTTTGCATCGAAATTTAAAGGGTTTCATTCGTAAAAAAAAAAAAAAACCGATCCCAATTTAAGATCATAAAACTAATAAAACTAAAATGAATCGCATCAAACAGATATATAAAATTATTTGCTTCTATATTTATTTTGCAATTTTTTTTATCTGTAATTCTCTCATCAATTACAACTAACTAAACTTAAGTCACTTGTAAGATTTTCTACTAGGTTTACTTTTCTACAAATAAGATGTTTCTAGAGTCTCCATTTGCTCACTATATAGCGAAACAAAGTCAACGTGATGTCATTTTTCTTCTTCTCATTCGATTAGTCATAATGAGAGATTTAATATATTATTATAATAGGATTATGTCTAATAAGTCTCGTGTCAACTTTTCGAATCCTATTAATTATGTTCATTGAATTCTGATTAAAAAATACCCAATAATTTTAAAGTCGGCATAAAAAACTCGAGTTAATTAATTATGGGTGTATCCGAATCATTCTGTTTTAAAAGGATTCTAAATATCGGAAAAGAAATTATATATACATATATATTACTGTAATATTAATTAAGAAAGTCACGGTATACCTAGTTACGGCCATGGTCCAATGAAACAAACACATTATAAATTATGACATTTATAGTTTGATATTACGGTTGATTAATTATTATCGTAATTTTTAATACCATATACTATGATGAATAAAACAGCAAATGTAAAAAAAATCAAAATGGTGTCAAATCAGTTCGAGGTTTCCCAACAATACGAAATGGATAAGTATCACAGGAATTTAATAAGTCGGTGGCCGATGCTAGCTTGAACACAAAGAAAAAGGTCTCTTACCATAATTAGGGTAAGCACGCACGAGATTTTCCATTGGATAATTTTCAAATTTATCCCTAATTTTATTTTTATTTTTTATATCCAAAACTTTTATAAAATTTAAAACTTCAACGAGTATGAATAGAATTCGAATTTATAATTAAAAAAATACAGGTATAATTCAACTTGTTTTTTCACCAGTTCGCTTACGCCCGGTAGGTAATTCATCTCCACCTTTGCTTGAATATTGTTATGTTTTTTTGAAAACTAATAATGTGTCTATATCGTTCTTAATTCTCATAATTAATATTTGACTAAATCTTTCATATTTTCGTGCTAACACAAGACTAATCAGGTACCTAATTTAACTAAATTCAACACTCCATGTACAAATTTGAGTCATCGCCACATAAGGTATTTGGATATGACAATAATTGCTGACCCATTAGCTGGAAAATAAGTATGTTTATCTGATGTAAACACATTAAATATATATATTTTTTTAATAATAATGAATATGATTATGGACAAAAATAAAGTCTATGTTTATCCACATACTCATAACTTCTAACCAAAATTTTACATAAAAAGAAAAATTGTTTTCATTCAATTTTATTTTTTTCCAAAACATAGGTACTTCATTTTAAATAAAAAAAAAATATCGATTAAATCATAAGATTTGGATGTGATGCAGTTAGCAAACTGTCATTTTCAAAAAACAAATGTGAAATTCACTGGAAGCATTTTAAACGGGAATTAGACTCACAATTCGAGTAGAGAGACACGTCCTTATGTTAAAAATATAAATTAATAAAAAAAAATAATAAAACTCCTATTAAGAAATTAAACGGAATTAGGTCCATTATTCAGATGTGGGGACATCGCTCATTTCTAAATTACGATTTAGCCAAACTATTGCAAACGCCGAGCCAAAACCAAAAATCAGCGAGTGCGTAAAGCAAATCAGCGTTTTGACGAAAAAAGGTTATTTTTTTCCCTCCAGAAGGAAAAAAAAAAGGAGTGTTTTCAAAACGAAACCACCGAGCACGAGTCAAACAACTTGAAATCCAAAAAAAAAAATATATATATATATATATATAAAATAAAAATAAAAATAATAAATAAATAAAATCTTATATCTCCTTCTCTTATAAAACCTCTCCGTCTTTGTTTCTTCATAATCTTCCTCCTCAGCCTTCTCTCTCTTTCTCAGCTTAATCTTTGCAAGCAATGCCACAAGTCGATTTGGAAACCCTAGTGACGGCTTGTGCCGGCGGGGGCTCAATGGATCGGAAAATCGCCTGTGAGACACAGGGCGACGAAATTTCCGGCGGCCAGGAACGGGAGGTGGACGACGCTGACGAAGCGGCGGTCCCGCCGGATTTCCCGCCTGAATCATTCTGGCTGTCGAAAGATGCGGAGTACGATTGGTTCGACCGCAACGCCTTCTACGAGCGGAAAGACTCCACCAAAGGAAACTCCAATTCCATGAACTTGAATCCGAATCTGAATCAGAATCAGCACTCGAATTCGAATTCTCAGCGATTTTCACTCAACTTGAAGTCCAAGGCGGCGATCATCGGACTGCCGAAGACGCAGAAGCACAACTACGTCGACACTAAGAATCGCCGGACTTGCAAGGCTGGAAACACCAGACTCTTTCCGAAACGTTCCGGATCCGTTGGGAAATCGGACGCTCCGATGATCGAGCCATCGTCTCCGAAGGTCTCGTGCATGGGGAGGGTGAGATCGAAGCGGGACCGGAAGCGTCGGTTAAGGACTCGCCAGCGGTCGTCGGCCGAGCCGTCCATGGAAAAAGCCATTAAACCGGTCGAGAGACGAAAAACCGGCTTCTTTGCGACATTTCGGGCGATGTTTCATCACGGCCGCAGGGACAAATCGGCGAAGTCAGCGTACGCGGCGGAATCACCTCGGAGAAACAGCAGCGTGACCTCCACGAGAGCGCGCGACATGGCGGCGGCTTACGATTTCGACTCATTGTCTATTGATTCGTTTCCTAGACACAGCGTGGAGAGCGAACCTCCCGCTTTGGGCGGTATGAAACGGTTCGTATCGGGTCGGAGATCCGAGTCGTGGGTGGGCGAATCAGGTATCGACGTTGCTTAATCTGCTCTGCCTCTCAAATCAGTGGTTTCTTGCTACTGCGGCGATCTTCGGAGTGTGGGCCCTACAGCTAGGTAGCAGCAATGGGGGTTGGTTTGTTAGGGTCGTGAATGGTTGTCTATGTGGGACCCGCTTCCTCGTGTTTAAATAGTCGTTGGATGACGCGGCACGTTGAATAACGGTTTCCCTCCATTCCGTTTTAGAAAGAGGTAAAATAGTCATTTTGCCTTAACCATTTTCTACAATTTTTTTTTTTTCCGTTTTCATTTTTTGTTTCAATTTTTATTTCTCCACTTTTTTAGAGGATGAGGTCGTGTAAATAGGTATATGTTTTTTGGAGTGAGCAGTTGTAAATTTCTTCCTTGTAATTTTGGATAATAATATTTTGTAGAAAACCATATATTTGCTCCAATCAAAAAAACCAAAAACAAATTCAGCTTAATTAGTTTTTTTTAAAAAATTTATAGGGGAGGGGGAAATTTTGAAAATTTTAATTATAGGGCAGGGGGAATTTTGGGAATTTTTTTATACAATATTTACAATATAACTTTAGACCAATTATTTACGATATAACTTTAGAATTAACTGAACTAAATCCAATTGACAACTTAATTAGCTTTTTTATCACTAGTAGTGATATTATTTAGTGGAAATTTTATTTATTGAAATTCTACAATATGTTCTTAATTTAAAAAAAATTTCAAATCAAATGGATCTAGTTGAGTTGATTGTTGTATTGATTTATCAACAATTGGTTTTAAATTTGAATTTCTATAATAGATTGTATAAAAAATTTCAAAATTTCTCTAATAAAAAAAGAAATTCGAAATCCGGAAAATTCGAAATCCGGAAAATCCGAAATCTATTGTTGGGAACCGATAGTTGCGCCAATAATTGTGAATAATTAATTGCATTTTGTTTTTAGTACTTGAAAAAATCCAAACATATTGTGTAGTGAAGCATTGACCACATGTGATTTGGTATTGAGGGGCTCTAAATTTTAATGGAGGAAAAGAGCTTTCGCCTACCACATTAGAAATGGAGTTGCCTTTACTTACTTTTTCGAAATTGATATTGAATACTATTGCTTTAAATAATTAGGTATACAGTTTGGGGTAAAAGACTTTTTTTTTTGGGGGAGGGTACCCCTCCTTTGCAAGGGAAAAATGTGCTATGGAACCTACAATTACCAAAAAATCCAGAAGTTTTATTACTGTAATTTCTTCATCATCAAATGCTTATTCACAAATTCTCTATAGAATTTATCTTATCGAAAATGTATCAATTGTAAGTTAATATATATTGTTATTGATAATTTTTTGATAGCTTATTGATACACCAATCTTATACAGAAACATATTGAATGCTTAGTAACATAGAATTTCAATTTTATAATACTCCGTTCTTTATCCTCAATGTCATGTAATAGTATAACAGACAAGTTATGTGACATATATCATTTTTGTTAATGACATGTATAGTCTTATTGTGGCATTTTCTGGGTATACATCACCGGGTTTTCCCATATTTGAAGGGTGGGATTAAAAATACCACGATGTTTACCCACATTCGAAAGAAGGCCAGGCCTAATCTCTGCTCAGGGTGTTACATTTCGTACTATACTATCATATAATTCATATCTTATCTTCTATACGGCATACCAAACGTAACTTATATGTGATATCTATACGGCAATCGAATATATGCACTTTCACCTTAATTACATACCCATCAAATTCATTCTTTTGATGATTTTATAAAAATATGGACCAAAATATTAATAGTGTAAAGTGCATCAAGTTAGTCTTTGAGTTAGGAGGAGGCTGGGCATGTATATTTGAAGAGTCTGGTGGCTTGTTGACTTTGCAAGGTGGATACATAATTCATATGATTGTGAATCATTAAGAATATTGACCTGGATATTATCACTCAATGAAAATGTCCACCTTGCCTGCAGGCTTGCAAATTATAGCCATATATTACTCTCCTATTACTAGTATTAAACTTAATAAAAATATAATGCTCTTTGAAAATTTTAACCAAAAACTAATTAAAAATTCACCTACACACTTTTTCATCATCCTTGAATTCGATTTTTGACTCTATTCTACATTATTTTTATTTTTGAATCTTATATTAATCATTTTTATTCGTAATTTTGAATTTTATTGAATTCAAATAAGCACGAATTTATAGATTAAAAGAAAGATGGGCTAAATTTTAACGTGATTTTTTTTTCTCAAATTTCAACGGTATTATGTGAATTTTATTATTAAAATAAATAAATTTATTAAAAATACATATATTAGATAAAGAAATAACTAATAATCTTGTAATAAATGTAATATAAAACACTTAAATTGTAGCAAGTTTATATTTTATATAGATAATATATCATATGATCTCAAAAAAAAATTCATCTTTATTCCTGTTTAAGTGTAAATAAATTAATAAATTAGACTATAAAAGCTAACATTCTATAAAAAAATTCTTCGATTTTTTAATTTTGGGTAGGTTAGAGCACGCCCCAATCCTTACTAGCGGCTCGTGACTGAACTCAAGACTCCATAATTTTTTATATAGAGAACTTGAATTTCTTATATCGACTAAAATCTTTGCTTAATTATGTGACAAATTAACTATGCCATCGATCAAATTAATTGAAATAGACAGCTAGCCAATGACCCAATAATACATCAACCCTAAAGCATACGTTTCATGCAGAAATGAATGCATCTCTCTAATGAGCTGGATTTCTTCATATTCATATATAATCAACTCTTGAAAAAAAAAAAAAAAACCATAACACCTACATTTCTTTTTAAAATTACTTCTCCTACCTATGAGGCTACGACTCATCCGCTGATTCTTGAACATCAATCAAGTCGGAGCTCCATGTAGCTAGCTTCATTATTCATGAATTCTAAAATTCCGGTCCAAAAACAACGACAAATAACCATCGAAGGCTCATGAGGGGCTTCCTTTAACCAATAATTAAGCTACGTAAACTGTCGGCCTATATTCTTCACCATATTGTCAAATCTCAACTAGCTAGGGTTGCTGATCGCCTAGCGCAAAAGCTCGTCGTAGAGCTCGATTCTGCGTCCATTAGGAGGCTGCAATGGTCTTGAGTTGTTCTTGCAAGTTGAATCCAATGGTGATTTTAGGGCATCTAGCTGGTGCTTGGAAATGGACCTTACCTACATGTGCGCACATATTCATATATTTGTCACGCTGTTACGGTATGTATTTATGTATTTATATACGTATGTATGTATGTATGTATGTACGTATGTAAATGTGCTTACATATGTATAGAACAATGAAAAGTGTAACAAACCTTTCCGAGAATGGTCCAAACGACATTTTCGGTGCATGGAGGAACAGTGAGAGATCCGACGTATCGGAAATATTTTCGGGTCTTCTTCTGTAATTCATGCATGTCTACGGTTCCAACGGGAATATGAGTGTCCTCTTCCTTTTTAGATGTCGCCGTTGCTAGGTTAGTTAGCTTATTTTTAATCTGCGTTATTTAATTAATATTGTTTAATTAGTATCGAAATGAACTTAAAATAATGGAATTTAACATTCTCTACTTCAGAGTGAGAGAAAGTCTTGTGTTAGATGGTCTAATTAATGCCTTAATTTCCGACTCTGAACTCAATTAAAACATCTTCAGATTCTCAACCCTAAACTTTGATAAGGAACGTTTAGGCGTCAGGCCCCTATCGATTGCTATAGGAATGTCTAACACTGTTTTAGACATTGATTATATATATAAAAATAAACATTTTTAGTTATTTGGAAAACACAATCAGAATTGACTCTCTTAAGAATAAAAATAACCATGTAGGTATTGCCGGAAACTGTACCTGAGAAAGGATAATGTCTTCCTTGCCAAATTGGAAGAGAATCGACACAACTGAGATGCTTTTATCAGCTGCCTGGTGTACTAGATGAAGCTCCGCTGGATATCTGCACCAGTTAATAAGGAACACCATGAAAGCTTCGCAGCTTAGGACGAATTAAATTATAATTAAAAAGAAGCCTATTTCCCCAAGGCCTGCCTTAAACAGTTAAACCTCGTCTCAAATTACGAGGATGGTGTCGAATATGGCCTTCACTTGCTGGGCTGTCTTCATAAATTTTGTTCCTGAGCCCACCACGATGTGCGACACAACCTGGAATGATTTTGGCTCACAATATCTAGGCCAACCAAAACTCTCAGTTTTCCGTTACTTGTAATATCGGGCTAATGGTATTTTCAATGTTCAAGAAGGTGTTAGACATTTCTAGGGCGTCGATAGGGTCTACTGCTTATTAGGCGTAACCTAGATAAGGGCCAAGATTTTTTTTTTTTAATTTGAAATTTAACAAATTAATAATATAATGACTACTATCAAATCATTCTAGCAAAAGAATTAAACACCTAGATAAAAATGTATTTACTCTAAATAAATAAATAATATTAAGAGTATTTTGTAGAAGGAAAAAAAAAATTAGGGCCTCGCTAATGTTAGACTCTAGTCATGCCGCTAATAATACGGTAACATGTTATAGTCTCTTATGATGTACCATCTCAACATATTAATGTAGAATTCTAGTTCGAAAACACGTGTGAGTCGGATCTTTATTAGAGAAATAATACAACACATCACCACTCAATACAAGTGATTCTGGAAGAAAATGGCCATCTTAACTTCAAAGTTGAAATAGACCCCGTAACGCTATGTAACTGTCCTATCCAAGACTCTCTAATCAAAGAGCATATATATATATATATAGTGTTTTTCCACTCATCATTGTTCCATTCTATAATTGTATTCCACTCAATTATTAGGATAAAGTAGAAGATTGTGTTACAGAGAGTCAGAGAGTAAGAGGTAGGCAGAGAGTACATACTGGATACCATTAAGTCGGTGCTCAGAGGGAGTATGCCAATGCATCTGCTTCAAGTCATAGCTCTTACCATCAACATCCATGGTTCCCACAGCTCCTTCAAACTGCACCTGCATAACACAATATCCATCAACACAGAGAATTATTGAATTTGATGCAACTGGGATTGAGAGAGCACTCAATATATAGCTTGGAAAGCAAGAAATTGAAGTAGTTAAAGAGCAAACCCCGAGGTTAAATCCATTGTTGAACAGTGTGGCATTTGAACTGCCGTAACCTCTGGTTAACGGCTTCAATGTCTTGTTCGGGGTAGTTATGGTCCTCATTATGTTCACCGGAGATTGCATCTTCCCATTCGAGCATGCCGAGAAATTTGGACTCAAGCTTCCCCATTTTTGGGGGCCGGTGGCGCCCGTGTAACTAAACGAGATTGAACTCGGGGCTGGTAGCATCAATTAATTTCAAACACGTTAGTGTGTGATAAAAACTGACATGCAGTTTAAGGAGGTTTTGAGTTCAAATCTCATAAACGACAATTGTTAAGATAACAGAGAGAAAGAGAGCATACCGACTTGAGGAGACACAAACGTCCCAATAATCGCGAGCAGAAACGCTATCGAAAGGAAGGAGAAAGAAAACGTAGAGGCCATTAATCTGTGAATGAGTAGGGTTCTTGTTGTTTGGACATGCAAGTGTGTGTGAGAGAGAGAGAGAGAGAGAGAGAGAGAGAGTCTTGGAGCACCTTTACTTTCATGTCTTTACCTATTTATACACTTGCTAGTGGTGTTTGCTGCCTCCTATTCCATTATTTAAAGTTAAAGTTTTATTTATTTGTTTGTGTGTTACTAATTGTGTCTTTAATTAGAGAGCTTTCCGTTTGTCCTTTTTGAGCTTTGCTATAGGACCCTCTTACTTGGCATGATTTGCTTTTGGGTCCTTAGACACGAGTCAAAGTGCTTAAAGTACCCCTTCTAGGGTTTTGTTTTATGCAACCAAGAACTGGAGAAATACTGAATTAATCGTAAAGATAAATACTTTTAATCACTTAAATCATAACTTCATTTTAAAAATTATTTATATGCAAACTTGAAAACTAAAACGTGATAATATTAATTATACTTACTAGTAGCATCTATGAGTGTCAAACAATGATAAATGATATTGATAATCACTTACAATTATAATTTCATAGCAAATGAAGAGGGCTCTTGGCAATAAAATCCTCGAAACTCCTTTTTAGAGTTTAAAAAAAACACTTAAAACATCAAACTAAAAAAAAAAAAACTCATGGATTCAACTACTAACACACCTAGAAAATCATTGCACTAGGCATTAATAGTTGACGAAATGAAAACTTTTGACAATACGAATAGGAGATGATTGAACCAAAACATACATTTTGCGGGGTGTATATGTAGAAATACTTGACATCTTGGTCTATTTCATGATTCATCTTCATTCATGGGTTAATGTTAAAACACTATCCAAGATTCTTGGCCACGTCAAAGTTGATGTCTTTTTCGTTTTAGTTATTAAACTTGATCCGGTGCCATTCATAACCTTAGTTGGAGAGCGGCTGAAGAAGGAAAACTTATTAGTCTAAATAAAGTTTGACCACCCATTGTGTTTGTGTACTAATTCTCTCAATAGTTCATTTAGCTATCCATTCATTGTTATAGTAAGCTTCGATGCCAAGCGGCACTCAATTAAACAATCATGGGGAAATGGTCAATTTTAGCAAGTTTGATTTGAAAATATATTGGTGTAAGTTTGTAAACAACCGCTTGTCATCGAGCATATATGGCCATTGTTGCATCTAGAACAACCATGCATTAACCGTTAAGATTCTATCGTCGGCAAACGACTGACTTCATCAGTAATTTTACAAATACCAATTCAATGCTCGAAAGCACGAATAAAATATTAGGCAAAGGTTTCATGTCACAATTTCATTTTGTGGACCACTAAACCTATAGACGACCAAACAGAACTCAACGGCTTGAGCACCACCTCCACCTCTTCCACCACCACCACCACTAAACCTATAGGCTACCATGCATGATTGTATAATGCAAAATCATGACCAATTTCAAATGTGAATGCTGTTTCTGGTAACCTGGAGTTGAGTTAACTAAGTATGAGTCTCAGTCTATAAAAAGAAAACTACTTGAATTGAGTTTTTTTCTATTGAGTCTTAATCCCTCTTCCCCTTCCCTCTGAAGAAAAGAACCAAGGTTGAGCATTTCATAATTTTCATTGTATCCAGACTAAACCTGCATAACATAAGCCTAGAAAGATTAGAATATAATAAAGCAGAAATCGTGGGGTGGGGGGCAAATACTACCTTCCCCTGCTACACTTTGGATTGGTTTCTATTTGGTTGATGGGTCCTCCAACAATCACCAATAGCAAATTATGCCCACTTGTTCTGAGATAATGGTAATCTGGTCCCATCTCTGTCCAAAAGCAAAATGCTAAAGCCCTGTTCCCCCACGGCACTATGCTTAACTTAAATGTGTAACATGAAAATAAACATTCGACATCCCACGGTAGATGCATCTGCAATATACAATTGTCCAAACCCATCTCTATGTTATTGTCGGCCTATAAAGTTGGAACCTTTTCTGATAACTTTCGGATAATGTTAAGAAGAATGCTACGGTGAGTCACGGTCCTCACGGTAGCCTGCCTAAGCTGATATTGAAAGTTTGATGCATTTTGTGGGTGTACAAGAACTGCCAGATCAAATCATATGCATGTGCGTGACTGACTTTTACATTGCTCTATTGTTAAACTAGCAGAATCTTAGATTGCCAGCTGAAAACCATAATTTCAATGAAGCTACAGCTTGAGGTAAAAAGCAGTGGATGCAAACACAGAATAACATACCAACAGTATGCCAACAAAGTTTGAAAAAGAAAGAACAATCATGTAGTATTAATAATCTTTGCAAACTTAATAAGTAGAAAAAGTGACAGATTAGCATGTCTAATAGCACAACTTAGTCTAATTCCGAAGTAATTCTTAGGTACGACCGGGCGTATACAATCATATGCCTATCTCACAGAGAAATATACACGTGTTTCTACTAATTCCCATAATCAAAATTTTATGGAAACAAAATTATTGTCAAGAAGATGAAACCAACGAGACTTCATGATGACATAGAAATCCATGATGAGATTATTCCGAGTACGATAGGTGAGAGTTTTATGCTAACCTGGTATGCATGATTAGACTGCACATACAAATTAGAAGTCAGAGGAAGTAAAAGTGAGGATATGCATGAAGCTTGAAGATGCTTTCTTTATAAAAGGCAGGGGATCTGTAGTATATGCTCTGATAACAAACATGACAGACTCCAGTTGCCACATAAAATGGCCGGATTAGGCGCTACCTCTTGACAACTCTTTTTTTCTCAGCTTCATAACCGAGATAGGGAGATTCTCCATCAAAAGTAAAAGGCTCCACTTGGATATGCGCCATATTCTTCAGTCCCCACAATGTGGAAATATGCCACATACCAAACTATTCTTTCTTAGATAGCCTTCTAAACTAATTCTACATATTATACTAAGTAGAAAATTTTGAAATTGTTATTGATTAGATGGATTAGGGGCAGAAGTTGATAGAAGAACATGATTCTCTAGGAGGCACAGGTACACTAGAGATCTGGCATCAACCATGTTTTCAAACAGAGTAACAGTAAAGTAATGGAGCTCTCCATAACTTGGGCTGTCTACCCCAGACACATTCTTGAAGATAATCCTAGATCCCTCAATCATATATTTTCTTTGTTAAATAGTATTTCTTCTTTCATAGATAAAAGTATCCCCCTTCATCACAGAAAAGTTGTAAAAGTAACATGAAAGCCCAAATTTCCTCGAAGAGGGAATCCTTAATTGTGTACAGCGAATTAATAATAAGGTTAAATAGTTTATTTAGATTACAACCTATACATGCCGGAGACTTGAAAAAGAAGAAAGGAAGAAAACAAAGGAATTTCAAATGACTGCATATAGTTATTTCAATCCTTTTCTCTAGTTATTTCATATCCATTCAATCTGATTGAATGTTTCTAGTTTTCGTAGGAAATCTAGCCTTGTCAAATAACAAATCCTTTCTTTGAATTTTCATTAGCCAAAAATGAATTTTTCACAAGAGTTTATTTTTTATTTTTTTAGTTTGCAGACTTACTTTTTTGTAAGAGCACACTATCATTTTCCAATAAATATCAAAAGCCAAAAATATCGCTTCTATTACAATTTTCTTTGGGGTAGGAGGGATTTAACGTCTATCAGTTACAAAACATCCAAAAACATTAAGGTAAAAATTCAAGTATGCAAGTGTACATCTGTATGTATCTAACGTGATATTACTTGGTGATATCATCCAACACACTATTCTAAAGCACAGAGCACAACACAAAAGCAATTCATTCCACCAGAAAAGAAAAAATAGTTTATGCAGCTAAATTCTGTTAGTATTTTCATATGGGAATAAGACAGAGATATATATACTTTCCTAATAATAGGAAATGTGCGAAAATATACAAAATAAGACTATGAGAAGGAAAAGAAATAACCAGCATGCCTTGGGAAAGCATCACTTATGGTAGAGCATATGTTGCTTTCAGGTATTCTGCAATTTCTGCACTTTCAAACATTTCCACTCCGGTATTTGGATCTTCTAAGTAAGGAGCCTGTTAAACAATATTGTAAAATTGCTACTGTTATCTTGTTAATTCATGGATTTCAAACAGAAACACAGCTTTCACTGTCATATATAAAAAAGCTTCAGGATGTCACTGTAGGTTATTGAAAGTACCTGAAACCTTCCAGTTCTATCAAACAGCGTCTGTCGTTTTGGGCTACCACGAGCACAGCTGAAAAAGATGCAGACAAAGAGGATAATCGAAGGAAAGATAAACAAAAAATCTCTGGTAAAAGATGGAAGGGATGCCTTGCATAGTTGCATCAGAATAAACTGTGAGACATGCAATAATCATTCAAGACAGGAAAAATAATGCATTATTAACATGGTAGATATATATTAACATATATGTGAATTATATACACGAGTACGCAGAATATTAAGCTACACAGAAGATAAGCTGTAACAGTAAATTACTTCATCCCGATAAACAGATCTGATAGATCTAACTGTAGACATGCATATATCCACATATAGATCACATTCAACACAGAATACCACAGATTTAGGGACGCAGGTCATCATTCTTATGTCCACTGAATTTGTTACTTGCTCATATTCTCACTTACAATCCCAAAGAAAACATTGTGCATGTGCAAATAAAACTTTGTTAATAGTTTAATATTGTGAAATAACTTTCTCCATGTACACCAGAGATAATGTCATTAAAAACTAGTACACAGGCACAGAGTTCAAGTAGAATTACACGTTACTATATACCAAATGAAAGTTAATAATAGTGCCAAAAAAATACCCATTATTATTTTTAATCGTATTTACCTGCGATATAGGTGAGGCAGTTCCAACTCTACAAGTACTTCTCGTACAATTTTGCAAAAAGGAGATCCCTGAAAGAGACAATAATTTCAAACTAAAACTCTGGAGGTTATATATGTGCTTGTGTGCATACGTTGTACGGATATGTAATCATTAGGTATGTATAGGTGCAGATTTTAATAAAAGAAACCAAAATTCAGATGCAAACATGGTAGCAGCACTTCATGCATATCTATGAAACAGATCAAGGCATATCTAGCTAGTATCTTAAAGAAGGGACCTAATAAAAATTATGATTCAAAGTAAGATCATGATAGTCTACCTCATAAGCCCATACTACAAGTGGTTTTGGTGGTAGTCTTGATGGAGAATAGATAGAACCCTGGTAGAATTATAGAACACGAGACTGATTAATGAAGTTTGTAAAACAAATAGCATAACCTTGATAATGTAAAATCTTTCAATGTAAAAAAAACTTAGTGTTTGATGTATCGCGCAAAAAGTTATGAAAAGATTTACTGACTAAAAAGAAAAAAATTGCAACTGTCTAACCCTTCCAGAACGACCGATCAGAGCAAGGCCTGCAGTCAATGTCTGCAATCAAGAATTAAATGAATATAGCATTAGACAACTTAAAGCCTACAAATAGCAAAACAATCTAGTGAGAAAAATGGCTAACAGAAGAGTCAAATGCTACCGTTAACAAACCAAGTGACAATGCAATAGGAACATTTCCATCACCTGAATAAACATTTGGAGCGATTAGAACTTCACATAAGTTGGTGTAAAAATAGTTGGCATCACTGCCAGAAAGACAAAATATAATATAATTACCAAGGCCTTATTCAAGAAAATGTAGCTACTGTCAGAAAAGTAACATAGGGGAAAGTGCATCACTAGATAAAAAATTATCTGTAAAGCCTAGTTATATATACTGTTTTCATTCCAAATTGTTTCCGTAATATTAGCATATATAAGTCGAGAAACAAAATAGCGTGGTTGCATTATCATATATTCCCTGTCATATCTAGACATATTGTAAAAATGAAGGCAATACAATAAACATAACCAAATAAAGTGACTGTAGCCAGATTAATGTGACCATACACACCATACTTCCCAACCAAGTACTTGATTATGTCATCCGATTCATACATTGAAACTCCAGTGTTTGGATCCACCTGCAACCAAACACAAAAGTTGTAGCGTAGCAGCCAGTCAAAAGCCATTGGGATATGATAATGAGCTGAAAGAAAGGCATATGCTACAACCGAGATAAGAACAATACTAAAGAATGATGTTGAAAAGTAAAAAGTAAAAACTATGAGAGATTAATATTCCATTGAGTACGAGGAACCACTAGATGTAATTTCTGATGTATTGATTGAGGATAGTTAATTATTTTTTTCGGTGCGTAGTACTCTTTTTCCTTCGATTGGGTTGAAATCTCCTGCAAGTTTTAATAGGCCACAGTTTGTGCAGCCTATCCTCATAACGTTTCTTTATTTCATCAGATTGTACTTCCTTAAAAAAAACATTTCATTAAGTAAAATGAGAAAAAAAACCTTATTATTATGAGAAAAGAACCTTATTATTATGAGAAAAGAACCTTATTATTTTAGGCAAGAAAGTTAAGTGTTAGCTAGTGTGTTTTATTCATGGAATCATTTAACTATATTTATAAGGAAAATGCTAGGAGGCCACATTTTGCAAACCACATTTGTCAACCATGCACTAATACAAGTGGGCCCTACTTGTGTTGGTGGGTCCTTAGTGTGGTCTCCCTAGTATTGTCCTTTTTATAATGGTTCTGTATGTTTTAATGGAGCTCTAATTTTAAATCATCTGCAAAGCCCCTATACCCTTTGTAATTTTCCTATGAGCTTTTTACACGAAACATCTTCAAATTAGCACCAATCGTCCAAACATATCTGAAATTTTATGTCACGATCCTGCCCATCTAACACAATATTGTCCGTTTTGGGTCCAGCCCTCACGGTTTTGTTTTCAGGAACTCACGTGCAACTTCCCAGTAAATCACCCATCATGGGATTGCATCAGCCTCAACTCGCTTAGCTTAACTTTGGAGTTTCCAAGGAATCCAAAGTCAGTGAACTCTCAAAAGGTCTTGTGTTAGATAAATACGTGCCTACACATATAAGACACTTCATCTTTCCCTCCCCGAGCGATGTGGGATCGTTCACCAATCTTGCATTTCCAAGCTCACGGGTCTTGCTAACCGTTCTTGCTTCCAAGAACGGGTCTTACAATCCACCTCCCTTAGGGTCCAGTGTCCTCGCTGGCACACTTCACAGTAGGGGTCTGGCTCTAATACCATTCTGTCAGGATCCGACCCTCATCGGTCAGGACCCGACCCTAGCACGATATTGTCCGCTTTGGGCCTAGCCCTCACAATTTTGTTTTCGGGAGCTCACGTGCAACTTCCCAGTAGGTCATCCATCATGGAATTGCACCAGCCTCAACTCGCTTAACTTTGGATTTTCCAAGAAATACAAAGCCAATGAGCTCCCAAAAGACCTTATGTTAGATAGATACGTGCTCATACATATAAGAAACTTCACCCTTCCCTCCCCGAGCGATGTGGAATCATTCACCGATCTTGCCTTTCCAAGTTCACGAGTCTTACTCACCGTTCTTGCTTCTCAAGCTCACGGGTCTTACTCACCGTTCTTGCTTCCAATATCGGGTCTTACATTTTACACCCCTAGGGATGACTGTAGATTCATGAGGACATTATGGCAACAATCAATAATCTCAAAGGTTGAAGAGTGCAGGAGAAACTGGAGAGCTAACATGCCTATGCACTTTTCTGGTGAAATTACATGAGAGAGAAATCTTTTTTAAAACTTGACTCATCTGATTTTCAATATCCTGGAGCTGCTTAGCACTACATAAATACATCAGAAATTCAGATTTAACTTGCTAAATATCCTTTCTTTCATGAAGGATATTTTCAGTTCTACCGATCTCGGATAGACATCCCTAGGCTGTGATGATAATAAAGAGGAAGAATAACTACTAAAAAAAGTATGATATCTAACCATGTAAGGGAACTGCTGCTTTCCGCCCATCTCAGAAACCTTGCGACGAAAGTTTGGACCATTTCTCGGGCAAGGATAAAATAGAACATCGAGGTCCAACACTGCAACAATTTCCCTAACCTATACATACATAAATATCAAAATCCACTAAACAAATAAGTCTACTAAGAGTAATATTCAGCAAAATGGCCACTACATAATAACCAATTGGCAAAAAAAAGAAACAAATAAAAGATATTGGACTCTTAAGCACCATAGACATATTTAAACAAAATCTTGGCAATTTAAGCATTGGCTTAATTGGTTGGAGAGCAGAGAAGCTCAAAGCTGCTTATCTAACTAATGACATACAAGATTACTAGCCTGGTCGTAAATTACGCTACTCAATATCCGTAATCTCATCACCTAACCAGATTTCAGCATGATACCTGTCAAAGAATGATGGTGCACCAAGAATTGTGCAGACCAAATGAGACAGTGCAGTAATGTATGTATACTACTATAAATATATATTATATAGAAACTATTTAGAATGTTCAATTGTTGAATAAATTTGGGTTGGAGTTACCTTCCGGCAGAATGGACAGCTGTGTATTATCCATGGTAATCATACGTGTGGAGAAAAAAAGAAACAAATACATGAAGTCAGATAGGTTGTATGGATAAACCTCATGAAGAATGAGAAATTTCTACCAGAATCTATTATAATGTAGAAGCAGTACTATGGTATCAAAAGTACAGTACCCTTCAAACTCATATATCTCAATAGGTTTAACTGGTCGGGGACCTACTTTCGAAGTCTCTTTGACCTTAGAATCTGTTATATGAAAATCAGAAAGAAATAAATGATCTTGAAATCTCGTATATTCAGATGGCATATAATACTGAAGGTCATCAGATCTCTAATTTTATGATGAACGAACAAAGGAAAACTTCTCCACACAAACATCAAAGTAGTTACTTTCCCCTTTCTTATAAGAATCTAGATACCAGCATACCGCCTGTTTAACAACAATTTTGGGAATCAACAATGACATAGGAGCTAGCAATTATATAAAATTAACAGGGTACCATTAAATTCAAGAGCATACTGGTCTGAGGGAATCTCATCTTTGGAAACAAAAGAGAAAGAGTACCTGCCATTGCACAGCCAAAAAAAGAAGAAGTTAGAAACTGTGTGCTTCTAGCATCGCACTGGAACTCAGTACTTAAAATAAAGAAAAATAAAATAAAAAATGAAAGTAAAAACTAACTGGAGCTTATTGAATTCCTCCTCAAAACCTTTATCTTTTTTATCAAAACCCTGAGAGAAGCTTAAAGGTTTCAGCTTTTTTATCAAACCCTGAGAGCAGCTTTAAGATTTCAGCTTTGTGGGTCAAATTTAGCATTGCTCAAAATCAATAATTTTTGCCTTACTAACGAAACAAAAGCTTGAGAACGAGCTTAAAACAAAAAAGAAGAAGTCAAAAAGTGAAAAAGCTTGATTACCCAGAAACGAAAACGCCAGTCCCCAACCGAAATAAAATGGCCAGAGAAGACCCCACGACGTCCCAAACTTTATCCGGCCTGACTCCGAACCGCTTCGGCTCTGGCGGCTTGAAATTGGGCGGAGGAGCAAATGTTGGTGGTGGTGATGAAGGTTCTGGTTTGGTCTGAACAGAAGCTGAACTCAATGGGGTCTCAGAGGACTCTGCTGTGGCTCTAATTGAGAATCTCCTTTTGGGTCCTGTAGAGCATGAAATTGGCGGGAAAATTGAGGTGGGACTTAGGTTTAGAGCTATGGCCATGGCTTTGGCTTTTGGATTTTGAGTCCCTGTTTTTGTGAAATGCTTATGACTGAGTAAATTCAGTTAAGAGACGGACAGGTACTTTCAGTTACTAGAATATTCCCAGCTAAAACGAAATGATATGAATTGCTATTTTTACAGATTATTTGTTTCTTTTTTTCAAAAATTTCATTGGTTGATGTGGGTGAATGGATTATTTTCTAAAAAATTTGATTGGGCACAAGAATTTTCATCTGCTTTTAATATGCAACAATATTGTACTTTGTAAATGATGCCAATTGCCAAATCTCATGAAATATCTTGAAACCCAATGAGACAATTGTGAAACTGAACTTCTCAAACGAAGCTCCATGCAATGCAATCACACAAGAATAAAAATTGAAATGTGTTGTATTTCCCAACCATTTGATTTGAGGTTGCAATTTTCCTCTTGTTATGGACCACCCTTTGTCCTCTTCCAATGAAGAAGCCAATTATTCCCAATTGGTTTGAAATTGATAAGTACCTTCATCTCCTATGTTGCATATATGATATTCGAAATTGTTTATTTTTAAAGAAATATTTCTGCAAATATTAAGAAGGACTATTTACACAAACAGTTCATGAGTTTTTTTTTTGGGATTTCATAAACATCCCCTCATATTTTAGATCTTACACAAACACCTCATTAGGTTCTAAAAACATTATGCATAAACTCATTTGCCAAGTGATTATAAATTAAAATTTGAAATAACCTAAATTTTGACAAAATTGACATTCTACGTACAGTAATACTTTCATAATAGAATGTTAATGTATCTAATAAGGGCATTTTAGTATTTACATAATTTATATAACATTTAATTAAATATTTTCATATTTATGGGTTATGTGTATTATTTTTTGAATCTAAGGGGGTGTTTGTGTAAGGTTTAAAACTTAAGGGGAGTGTTTGTGAAAACACAAAAAACCTCAAGGATTGTTTGTGTAAATAACTCTTTGAGGTTTTTTTGTGTGTAAATAACTCTATCGAGAATAAACAAAATGTGAGAAAGTCGGAGAGAAATATCTAAAGAAGAATGATAGTTACATTCTTTGGTTTATTACATCGATCTAATTTATTTTAGTCAGAAAATTTAGAACCATCGATAATTCCTTAATTTATCTTTGTATAACATTTTAGTCCTCCTACTTTCATTTTGATTCTCGAAGTTCTTCAATTTTACCATCTCTAGCATTCTTGATCATTCAAACATATAGCTAGCAAAGGTTGAAAATCTTTTTCCCTCTAAAATTGACATAAAGGTAACAAATCTAATGCACATGACCAGACGTGTAAAACTGATAGAAGTTGAAAGATTATTACAGATACCTTACAAGTTGGAAAGCTAAAATCTAGCTCCAAGATGAGTTTAAGAACTATGGCTACAAATTAGCCGATAATTATGTTCTACTGCTAAGATTTGAAAGCAATTTGGAAAGATAGATGCTTTATTATTAGCCAAAATAAAAAAATAAAAAAAAGTAATTTTATATATAGGTTATTTTTTAGAATCCAAACTATAAGTTAGTCTACTATAGTAAATAGAAACTATAAATAAGAAATAATTTGATTTTTTTATTGTTTGTCAAAATGCAGAATTAGTTTTAGTCCCTTAATTTTTAACGAATTACAAGCGTGTCATTATATATCATATAATTTTATTTTATATTATTTTATTTTATGTAATTTACATATAGCAATTTTAATTGTATAAAAAGGTACCTCTCTCAAATAGAATAGATCAATAAGAAATATATAGATAATTATTAATTAACCTACAAAATAATAAAACAAGCAGGTAATTAATAATTTACCTACGAAGGAATAAAACCAAAAAACTTTATAAAATAAATAAAGTAATTGTGAGTCTGTAATTATTCAAACAATAATGCTATAGGCTCCAAGTTAAATCCCAAATTTCTCATCCCAATACACGTGGCACATGATGTGGCAATCAAGGATTGAAATATCGATATCGACGAATATATCGCTCGTCAAATTTACGGATATCTCGCCTCAAATATCGATATCGATATCGTTTACGGTCAACAAAAATGACGGAAATTCGATCTAAAAGTTGGAAATTTAGAATGAAACTTTGGGAAAAATTTAAATACCCAATATTGGTTATATATGATTAATAAAAACTATAAAATGATTTTGATATAATAAATATATGATGAATAATATGATTCTGACGATGACTAATAATATAAAATCTTAAATATAAACATAAATTAAAGTGCGTTACTATAACTGAATGTTAATATATTAAAATCATAACAATAAACATACAAAAATTCAATATAAGAAAAATGATAAAATAAGTTTAAATATATTTAAAATTGGAAAAAAAAATATCAAACTTTGTTTAAAAATTGGAAGTAATTGATATATTTAAAATTGGACAAAAAATGAAAAAGAAAAAAACCCAAACTTTGTTGAAAAGTGGAAAAAATAAATTCAAATGGATAAAAAGGGGGGGAGGGGGAAGCAAATGTAGCCTTGTGGGGGGTCGAACCCAAGACCCCCCAACTGACAAACAAAAACTCAACCAACTTTGCTAGCCAGCGAGTTTGTAAACTAACCAACGCCATTTATATAAATATGAAAAATAGCAGTCATCCCCTACCTCCAGCCGGATCTGTCATCCGGGTTTTCTGACCCGACGGCATGACCCGACTCAATCTTCCATGTTTTACTTCCGATTTTCACGATTTAATAGTGTATCTTCATCGTTTTGATTCCAGAAAAGGTTATGTGGGTTCAAAATAAGAAATCATGTCGAAATTTCGGCCAATTCCCCCCCCCCCCCCCCCTCTTAGGTGCCGCCGGCCGAAAATCGCGATATATCGATGATTCCGACGATATTTACTTCCCTGGTGGTAATCCACATCATTTTTTTTTTAATTAGGGGTTTCAAATTAAAATTAAAACTAAAAATAAACAATATATTAAGTTAACAATTAATATATAATAACAATAAAAAAAACATAGTTAAAAATCTTAATAATACAATAGATGGACTATTTTATACGTTATACTTAACAATTGGATTAATTTATAATTAATTTGATGGTAGCTAGGTCTTTATCTTTAAGAAATTTCTTTGTGCCATGTCTTCAAAATGGGCTTCCAACAAAATAGATGGAAACTTACCCAAACACAAAAGAGAAACCCTAACAAACGGATCTCTCTAATGTCAACTCTTCCCATTGAGATGAATAGAGATAGTGATAGATCGATAGATAGGCTTAAGAAGGAGTGCTGCTTTGTTTCTATGTATGGTCGATCAGAAAATATATTAACTTCATTTTTTAACCATATCGATTTTTGAGTACGTGTGATCATACGAGCGTCATGTAATGTGTACATGCATGCATGCTTACATGCATCATCCATTGAATTAATACGAGTGCCATGAGATGTGTACATGCATGCATGGTGCATGCATCCATCCATTTAATTAATAAAAGTATACATATGATTAAAATTTTAGCTAGCCATAAATATGACTAAAATACTAATTTTTGGAAATTAAATTTTTTCCTTATAATATTCAAGCTTGCAAAATAAATTAAATATCACTAGCAAAATAGAATACTGCAATATTATTGGTATCTAATACAATAATAGAGAACACTAAAATATTTTTGTGTCGTCAAGTACAATTTGTGACCTAAATCCTGTTTTCCTGTAATGCAATGATTTTGCATTAGAAAATTTCCGCGACACCAGAAGAAACCCTAGCGACCTGGATCATATATACGAGTCGTATATTAAGACATAATTAACAGAATACGTAGGTGGCACGTGGCATTCTGCAGGACCACAAAATCTTCATATCAGAGACTAATTAGACACTTAATGATTATGATTATTGATGAAGTCAAAAATAACAAGCCATATATTTATATGTGGGCAACGATCAATGGACTTAATTCTACTGGGGTGGCACCGTCCAACCACTGAGGCACAGGTGTCGTGATCCTGCGGTTGCCATGTCAGCCGACCACGGTCCCTTCCTTGACCCCATCTAGAAGCCACGGTGACAAAAAGATCGACGTGGGACTTAGAGGGGAATGCTGGAGGAGAAAAATTCAGCCCTAGCAAGAGGACCAAGATCGCATTTCCACTTTGGGATCGCAAAACTAGAAAACCATATCCAAGATGAAGAAATTAAAAAGGTATCTTTCTTCTTTGAGATACATAGGATAATATATATATATATATATATATATATATATATGTAATTGTCGATACTAATTAATTTTGAAATTCAACAAGAATATATACATAATCTTCTTACATATATATATATTGTTTATTTGATTAGGATTTTCTTATACTTACGCAATTTTTGATCACAGATTAATAACATTTGAACGATCGTTTGAGATAAGTCTCTACATTTAGTATCCATGTATTTATAGGCATTTGAAGCAATATCAATTATTTGATTAGTCTAATGAATGAAATTAATCCATATCACCAAAACATTCATTTTGATTACACATATAGGTCTCGTTTAGTACACCGTATTGTACTGACTATTTCAATCGGATAAAATAATATATCAACTAGATAAACTGACTATTTAGTCAGGTGTTTAGTGCTCTGCCGAATTCAAAATCAACTACATTACACTGGCTGAATTATATTATAGTAGGTGATATAAAACATTTATATCATAAATATTAATTATGTATATTATTATTAATTAATTATTGATGTATTATTATTACTATTTATTAAATTATAATTAAATAATAATAATAATATTAGTATTGTTGTTAGTCATTCAACTATTTAATGTGAACAATTTCAAGGGTATTATTTTAGTGTGTTTGGACCTTATAAAAACATTCAATCATATTAATTTATATATACGATGACTAATTAATACAAGTGGTACCAAATACTGATTTCATACTATATTATCTTATTCAGTCCATTATACGGCATAACAAACGTAGCCATAGGATCATAAATAGTCGGCTTCATTAGTACCCTTTCAGTATGCGGCTTCTAAAGTGCACTAAGCTCCGCTTCAACTGATGACCTTTAGGATGTGTTTGGAAGAAATTTTTTAAAATTACTAACAATTTATCAAATAAATAATTTAAATTAATGAAAAATTAATCTTCCATAATTTATGAAATTTCATGTTTGGATAACATTAAAGTAAAGTGAAATTTAAACAAGTAATTTGTTATTCATATATAAATGGTAGTTATAAAGATGAACATTCGGAAATGACACATTTTTATATGGAATTTAAACTTGCGATTTGTGACATCCAAATTCCAAGTTTTTATTTTCTTATAATTTTAAATTCCTATATTTATATAACCAAACAAGAGAATATTGGTATATCGAAAACTTGAAATTCTATTTTTTTTAAAACAAATACCATATTTTTTCCCTTATTCAAACACAACCTTAGTCTTCTGATTAGGATACGGGTAGCGAAAGAGTACCACCTTGCTATAGGCACGAGTCTGTTTATAGTAGCAATTGTTGTCAAAGTAGATATTTTGGCAGAAATGCCACACCACGACCCATAAGGGCCTTGGTTGGAGCACGTTGATCAGGCGCTCGATACCCCCCACCACAAACATCTACAAGAGAGCAGTATATTTTCTTCATCTCTTCCTATTTTAATGTCAAAACTCTTAAATATGAGTATATTCACAGAAATATCGCAGATATTTCTTTATTCCTTATTTTAATGTCGAGACCCTAAATTAATATAGATATATTGACAAATTTTTTACGGATATTTTCATCTATGAACACAAGTATCATGGGATGTACGTATGTGTACATATATGCATGCATCCACCCATTAAATATGAGTATATATACCTACGTATGGTTACATACGCGTACGTATGACATAACACTATATCTCGCTATATATATACAAAACTACAAGATGAAAGTTACATCTGCTTCATAAAATGATATAGCTACCTTATTAATTTAGGGTTTAGGGTTTGGGATGCACCAGTGATTAGTTTCTGGCTTTCTGCTAGCTTTTATTTTAGGGTTTATATTCATCATATCGTTCTCAATTTGTAGCTAGCTATAATCAAGCTTGCAAAATGAAGCATCATATACCAGCAACCAGGGCTACGGTTTTGCGTTAGGAAATTTACATGACACCAGAAGAACCCTAGCTACCTGGACCATAAAAAGATTCATATCAGAGACTAATTAGACAGTTAATGATAATTACCGCTGATAATGGGATCAGGGACTGATAATATAATGAAGTCAAAAACAACAAGCCACATATCAATGGATGCCTTAATTCATGGGGTGGCACCGCCCAACCACTGAGGCACAAGTACTGTCACGATCCCGGCAATTGCCATGTCAGTCGACCACGATCCCCTTCCTTGACCCAATCTAGCTATAAGCCACGGTGACAAAAAAAATCGACGTGGCGGGACTTAGGAAGTTGGAATTGGGAGGGAATACTGTTGGTGGAGGAAAATTCAGCCTATCTACCTAGCTTTCATCAATTTGTCTAAAAGAAACTACGAAAAAGTTCATGCCTTTGGACTTACAATTTAGATATATACGATCAGATGAGAATGAGAAGGAGACTGAAAATGAAAATGAAAGAATTGTCAATATTAATTTTGAAATTTAACAAGAATATATACGTGAAGCTTCTTATATATATATATATATATATATATATATATATATTGGTTATTTGATTAGATTTTTCTTCTATTGGTACAATTCTCGATCACATGTTGATAATTAACGTTTGTTTTATATCGACAGTTTGAAATATATACTACGAGTCTCTATATTTAGTATTCGTGCATTTACAGGCATTTGAAGCAATATCTCAATCATCAGATTAATCTAATGGATAAATTAATTCATATCACAAAAAAAAAAATCACTCATTTTGATTGTACATATAGGATCATAAATAGTCGGCTTCATTAGTATACCCTTTCATATGAGCTGCCTAACGCGCAATATAAGGTGTGTTCGGATAAATAATTTTAAAATTATTAATAGTAACGAAATTTAAATGAACAAAAAATAATTTTTAGGATTTATGAAGTTTTATATTTAGGTAACATTAAAGTAAAATAAAATTTAAATATGTAATTTATTGGTTATATATAAATAGTAGTTATAAAGATGGAATGATACATTTTTATATTGAATTTAAATTGAGATTTGTGGCATCCAAATCCCATTTTATTTTTAAATAGAATTTTAAAATTATATATCCAAACAAGAGAATTAATTCCATCGAAAATTTTAATTTTTAATTTTTTTTTTTAAACATACACCATGTTTTTTTCCCTTATCAAAACACACAAGTGGGAGGAGAAAAATTCAGCCTAGCTGCCTGGCTTTCATCAATTTGTCTAAAAGCAACTACGAAAAAGTGAAAAGTGCTTGCTTTTAGACTATTGCAATTTTTTTATGCATATGATAAATCAGATGAGAATGAAAATGAAAATGAAAATGACAATGAAAGAAAGAGAAAGGAATATTGTGATACACTAGTAAGATGGTTGCTTTTCCACTTTCGGGCACAAAACTACAAAACCATTCTCCAGTGTCAAGGAATTAAAAGGGTATCTTTCTTCTTTTCAGATACATAGGATTATAATGGAAATGGCTCCGGCTCATCTCACCTGCGAAAATAGTACAAATATTTAGCTATAATATTTCACTTCTATTTTAATCATAGATTCGTGCTTGCATATATACCCCATTAATGAAGCTCCATATATACTTGTTGACCAAGAATCTGTCGTGGCTTAAGAGAGTCAATATATGTTTGCAAAAGAATGATATAAAGCATAGAAATTTAAGAGCAAAATCGTAGATACTTTGGTGGAACAGAAGCATGCAAAAATATATAATAATAATAAATAAAAAAAACTTGCCCTTTCAAAAGGGCTGCTTGAAAAATCGATACACAGCACCCTCTCTTTTATTTTTCTAATACAGAATTAATTACAGAATACCAGAAAATGAAAACAATTGAAAAGTTCATTGGCAAGATTAGGGAGCAATCTTGACTGATAAGGAACAATCTTAAATTCCCAGTATTACCGAAATCTCTCAATAAATTAAGCAGCTAGGTCGTTTTCCCATATCCTCGGTTTATTTTCAAATGAATTAAACTAAAACTGTTGAATATTGTTCAAGTTGCTTCCTTTCTTGTAAAATAAAATTATGATCTAAGTTTTAAGCAGAAGACGTGACTCAACAGAACATTGAATAATAGCAATCCAAAAAATAATCTTTTTTCTTTTTTCCGATACTGTGGTGGGAAAAAAATGGTAAAATATTCAAAAGCTCTAATGTTAACATCAATTTTTCTTTCTATATGTTTCAAACTTAAGGAACAAGTATCTCACGCGCCACCACTACGGAGTCCGCCGCTGTCATAGACTTACCACTTGCACCACCACCTTCCACCGCCTGACTCCTATCAATGTCATTTCCCACGTCATGTCTATTCACCATTATCATCACCATTGATTATATATTAATGCATTCAAAGTAAAATTTCAGTCGAAAGGAATTTATAAACTATATTTATTAGACATGAACATAATTATATCGATTAAAACATACGCGGACTGTTATATATTCAAGTTTTAAATCTTTATTGAAGATATTAACATTCTATATTTAAATTGTTTGGGAAAATGATCGTCAATGTTCCTAAACTTTATACTAATTTTATTAATAATAGTAAATGTCCCTGAAGTTTATTTAAACGTATAAATAATTTGAGATTTCCGTTTTTAAAACACACATTATATGAAATCTTTATTCTTTAAAAAAAAAGAGAAATCATTGAGAAATTTAACAAAATAACGATCTTAATTTGTATATTTATACATAATTCATGGACGTAAGTTATTAACAATGAAGTTTAGTAACGATGATTAAAATTAGTATAAAATTTAAGAATGCAGGTAACAATTTTCCTTAATATTTTCATAAAATAAATAACCTGAAAATGAATTAAGATCAAGATTAAGATAGTAATAAGGTCTCAATCTAAAAAAAAAATTCATCGAATGCATATAACAAGATCACATACATTTAAAACTTACCGATCGAGTGGAAATATGGCATGCATAATGCCATTATGATTATCATAGTTGACTGGGTCAACTGTAAAATCATCAAACTGCAAGACATGATTAATAACTAAGATCAGTAGAGTCCATATATTTTGGCTTTACCACGAAATTTCCTAATTACTAATATAATATACCGCACTAACCTTTAAGTTGGATACGGTATGAACTCTGAAGATTCTAAGCAACTTCATGGTGAAACAATTTCGTGTGTAACCTTTAGAAATATTACCAAGCATCCTATTTATCTTTCTCAATCGATTTTGGCGACCGAAAAAACTTTATCTCGTGCTTGGACTTCACCTGACAAGAAGCAGTAAATTAAGGATTGCCAAAACAGCCGAGCGATCGAACAACTGATCATGTATGAATTTACAACTATAGGTCCCACTTCTCACATCAAACCAATTTCTCTGCACCCGCACAAGAACAGAATTCAAATTCAAGACCTAAGACAAGGTAAACTTGTACACTTATACTTTCACCAGTGGACCACCCTCAGTGGTTTTATTTGATAAGCAGGGAAGTGGTCATTGCCTTTTGAAGTTACACAAGTCATTGTCTATCAATGCTTTGAATATCTTTTGCTTGAAATTTCCAAGTAAAAAATGAATAGATTTCTACCTCCACTAGTAAAAAGACTTACCAAAATTCATATATATCAAGCATGCGTGCCGACAGCATCACTCAGCACTAAGCCATTTCCAACCAAAACAAATAAAAATTAAAACTTCAGCCTTTTGATATCACCATGATTCATGCCCCTTCCCTCTAGCAAGCTCTCTAGTGGGTTTCCATCCTTTTCATATGTAGCTCATCAAGGATTAAATTTTATATGTAAATTGACCTAGATATTGCTACAAATCACAATTCTACCATTTTTGTATCTTACCATTCATTTTTTAGGTCAAGCAGTCAAAGCTGCAGGCTGGTGCAAAACGCTGCAACTGGGTTTAAGTGGGTTAAACCTCAGAGAGACAGAGAGAGACTGAGTGCGCCTGGAATGGACCTGGGTGAGCCGTGGACGCCAATCCAATGCCTAACTGACACGTACTGGTCTTGATTGGGACACACCTTCCTGTGAAAAACAACCATATGTCTTCGATCAGCAGCGTTTCCATCCAACATTATTGCCTTACTGTGGGAAAGAACATAACAAATTTGGTAGCCTTACCTTTCTTTAGGCAAGAAATGCACCCATTCCCTCTTTTGATTTCGTATTGTTAACGTTAGTAGCGCATGCATATGAAACCTACAATACAATATTAAGAATCACCAAATCAGCAATCACAACTATATCTTTTCCGTAAGAAATGTACCCCTCCCTTCAACTTAATGAGAATTGCTCAGTTGCATGTGCATGTACGGTCTACAATACAAGAATATTCACCAAGCATGATAAGAAGTTGGTAATCACTCTTTTTTGGATAAGAAATGCACTCATGCCTTGTACTTAAATAAGTAATAAGTAGTGCTAAGATTAGTCGCGCGCGTGCATGTGGGAACTACAATATAACACCAAGATTTGCCAAGCATATATAAGAAGTTAGTGAATGCACTCATTTCCTCTATTTGAATGATCGGTGCTAAGGTCAGTCATGCATATACGATTGATGATAGTTGATGTGTGTGAACCTGTAAAGCATTTAAACAAATACCATATTGGTCATAATCACAGTATCAATGTGCACAAAACACAAGTAGAAGATCTTATTTCACAAAAGCTAAACAGGAAATTGGGACATGGATTGAAGTTGCAAAACTAGTCATTTTCCTGCTTTTTATGCATTTCTGTATACAAAAGATTCCTTTTAATTTGGAACATCTAGACACCAAATGAAAGAGGAAAACGGTTTCAATGTTTTTATGCCTTACAGTCTTTAATTACCGACCCCAATAAGCGTATGCTATGAAGCAACTGCTGAGCAAAAGCAAATATGATCAATGACGCAAAAAAAAGAGTCAGCCGAAGGAGTATGAGGCACAGTAGTCAACCACTGAGCTCTCCTTTAAAGTGGCCCTACTGGATCCACTGAAACTTAGCTCATCTTTTACCGTGTGATAAGGGTCTGGTGATAATCCACTCTCTTTCCAAATATGCAAGGAGCACAGCAATGATTTTGACTCCTACTTGTATGACTCGGTGAGCCGGCTCGTACAACAGTGAACAGACAGAGGAAAAAATGGATTTGTGCTTTAATCATTGCTAATTTGCTTAGCACTAATCCTACCATAATGTTTTGATTAGTTCTAAATTTTTTGCTTACTATATTTTCTTACTCACCAACCGATTTGTCCACCCATATCTATGTGTATCAAACAACTATCATTACCCCATACCCCACTTTGGTCATGAATGCTAGCTTAGTAGAAAGAACAAAGATGGGGCCCACATAGAAACAAGGCATATCTGTAATTTTGAAGCACTATGAAGGGGAATATTGTGACCATCTCCTTTAAATACCAACCCATTTTCATTCCCAACACCCCTCACTCACACAACTCCCAACTAGTAAAACCAAAGTTTCTTTGCCACGTATTTGTAAATAGAACCAACCATGGGGAATTGCTTGGTTATGCAAGAAAATGTTACAAAAATCATGAGGCCTGATGGGAAAATCCTAGAGTACAGAGCAGATATGAAAGCTTACCAGGTGTTGTCCGAATTTTCAGGCCATGCGATATCTGAGACAGCTCCCCTTTACCAGCATCTCCGGCCAGATACCAAACTGCTTGGTGGTCGCCTCTATTATCTTGTACCTCTTCCTTTGCCACCAAAAAAGGCTTCCCAGAAGAAGGTGAGGTTCTCAAATCCCGAAGTTGAAGCTGATCAGCAGGAAAGTAAAGTTGTGAGGATTAAGATAGTTATAAGCAAGCAAGAATTGCATGATATGTTGAAAAATGGAGGAGCTACAGTTGATGACATGGTTTCTCAGCTTCAAAGAGAAAAAAACACAGATAAGACTAGCAGCTTCACTGATGATGGTAACTGCGAAGGTTGGAAACCTGTTCTAGAAAGCATACCTGAAGTAAACTAGCATAGAATAATTTTCTTATTATGTATATTGTATGCTGATCTCTCCTATCGAACAAAAGGAAAAGAAAGAAAGAAAATACGTAAGGATACTACTCTCTCCGGCTTGAACGGATTTCTGTAGTCTTAACATACATACAAGTCCTTATTGAACGGCTTGAACGGATACTACTCTCCCATCAAAAATATTGGGAAAAAGAAAAAAAACTTAGATTTTCTTTCCCTTCTCACATACAAGTCCTTATTATATTTCAATCTTAGTAAACAATCTGCATGTCATTCGAAAGCTTACTCACCACCCATACGTATTTATCAAGTACGTACGAAGTCACAAGACTCACAACCAAGCCTGAAACAGGAAAAAAAAGAAAATATAAAACTAAAAATACAGGGTTAACTAGGATATTATAAACATGAAATAGCATAAGATGCACCAAATCAAACTAAACAATTGAATTGCCAAGTTATTTCATACAACTTCTTTGCCAACAAGTATCGAAAGCGTGTTTGTAGTTTGCTACATCAGGATGAAATACCAAGGAGCAGGCATAGGACGAAAGCGTGATGTGGCCATTCATATGTCTGTATGAGTTGGCCTCTAGAGCCTCCAGCCCCACCTGCCAAATCACTAAAAGGGATAGAAAAAAAGAAAAAGAATTATTAGAGAAAAATTAGTGAATGTTAGTGATTATCATTTCTATATATCCATAATTAGCAGTAAGTGGAGATGCTGCTAGTGCTTCCATGATGAGAGCATCGTGCAACTTCCCACAATGGAATGATGGAATAAGTCAACTTTCTCTAGTAAAATGGCTTGTGTTTGTGTGTGTTTTCTCATGGAAGAAAAGCTTAGGGTACCATACCTTTTGGTTCATTTCATATACCAACCGTGGTGATTTTAGTAGGCATTACAGAGCTCTGTTGATGCTTCTTAGGACTATATGCTTTACCAATTCCGTTCATTCACACTGCTTCTTCAATTATGAATGTTGTGAATAAAACAGAAAACAAAATATCCATAGATTTAAATCCTAACCCAATAAAATGTTCCCACAATTCAGTATTCTAGCTTCCTGTACAGCACAGCCATACATGACAAATCTCATGCTAGGAATCTTCTAAGCATTACACTGTTTTGCAATGAAGGAAACATGCTGTATAATCCATAAAACCCTGAAAAACAGTTATATTCCAAGTTTACAGACCTCCAGCATTGCAGAATATAAAAGCTCAAGCCTATATCCACATCCCTAAATCATTTGGAAGGAAATCAAAACTATTCAACAAAGCATGATATAGAAATTATAGTACCGATTCCAATATATAGCTTAAGATATGATATATGACGAGCAACTCGACATCATCCATATCTCACACCCGAAATGCCTCCATAGAATCAATTGGTTTGTACCCGAGACACACGGTACAAGTCCTTGTTGCATCAATCTTACAATCAAGCATGTAATGTAACCGTATCCAATAAGTGGGTGTAATGGTTGATCGTAAGGTACAATAAAGCTAAAACGACTTTCATTCAGCAACAGTCTGCTGGTCGCATAAATACATAGTATAACCTTCCTTCAACATTCAAATTATAAAGTAGAAAACTCTATAAGTAGAATTAGTTGGTTCAAGTTCAATAATATTGCAAATGATGCAGAAACTTTTTAGCCAGGTGGACAACCCTGCTCGTGCATGATCTCTTCGAAACGGTCTCTATCTACCCTTTATTGTCCTATTGTCTTCTCAAAACACAAACTTAGGCCCCTCCTGGTAGATAGGAAAGCGGATATAGAAACAAAAGGTCCTAGAAAAAGCACAAGTATCTTAGATTTCTTTATAAAAGATAGTTATGCCATTGGTATTTCAAGTTGGATTACAGTTACTATGTTTCTTCTTACTAGGACATGCATTTTTCTCTGAACAAACAATCAGGAGGCCATGTCTATCCCTTTTGGATCTCAGTGGGTGGTCATACATTCAAACTCCACTATCGAACTATGTCCACTAGAAAGCCTTCTGATTGATTAGGGTTTCATTAGTCAATTTAGCTTCCAATAGAAAGCACTAGGCACACTTGGAGCAGCCTTGCATTAGTATATTGGCAGACATGTCATCCAAGCAGTATATAATGAGACATGCATTTCACATTTCAATTAAACTACTCACTTTGTTCTGTTTCAATGACTTTATCAAATCAATTACAGTACAAGAAATAAAACAGAACAACTCAGGCATTTGTTTAAAAATTCCCTCTATCAATATATGCTAATTTTACAGAGTGTAGAATTCAATAGCACCAGAACAACATGGGATGCTAGTACACAATACACAGCTGAGGAACTGTTCATCCCAATCATGCGCTTGTAGTCCAAACATAATCTTAGTATGTTTATGTAGTCTGGATTAATATAAGATATAATTACATACTGTATAACATTACATAATGATATTTGATTAGGCCGCTACCCAACTGATGCCTTTAGTTTTTTTACAGAAGAGTGTATAGTTAATAGAGGACAACATTGTAAATTGTTGTCTAGAGGCCACTATTCTTCTCTACTTTCGACTTCCAGACTGATCTCATTACGCCTTTGAAATGGAAGTGTAAATGGTGGATTATACTGCATTCATATTAAACGGGGGAAACGTAAATGGCATTTCAAAGACAGTCTAAACAGTGAATAAAAAGTATCTTGAAATTTGATTGTTCTAAGTTCTAACATTTTGTTACTAATCTGCAGTGAGATCATACCTGTGCAACTTCAACTGAAGTTCCCTCCTTAACTTGGAACTTTCCATCGCTTCTCAAAGCTTCTCTTAACTTGGATTCCCATTGCTTAACTTCCTCATCAGTAATAAACCCTGATTTAACATTGCGAACGTTAACTACGTCATGAATCATGATCTAGTCGGCAATTCTAGACTAAACAAATCATAAACTACTCTCTGTAAAATTGCAGTCTTTCAATATAACTCAAATTCTCAAAATATCTCTATAGCTAATAGAATAAGGGAGAGGAGAAACCTGAAAAGGCAACAACTGCAACTAATTTCCTTGGAACCTCAACGATCCTCACAGATGGATCTTCAGGCAATGGCGAATTGGCACCGTACTTTGAAGGAATGACAAAGGACATCTTCCATTTATCTTGATCTTCCAGCTAGATAAGTTATGGTGAAAGAAGATTTGATAAAAGGAAATAGAGAGTAATTAAAAAAAAATTGGAAAGAAACAAAAAAATTAATCCAATCATTCACCACTATAATTGGCTAATTGCATGTATAAAAGCTAATATTAAAAAATAAAGAGTCAACACTAAATAAATGAGACAACACCACTCAACTACATATTCTTGAACTAATACTTGGTGGGGTGCGTTTCCTACATAAATATTGCACAGAAAACTATAAGCGTTTGAATCTTCACAGTTCACATGGAAGAACATGTACTCTCAACAGAACTTCAGACTGTTGCACTTAGTTTGATCAAGATGAAAATGGTACTAGAACAAAATACAGTAATCTACGTATTTCAGAGGGAGTATCATCTGCTAACATTGATTTTTGTTCAGAATATCTTTTTTAAACTTAGTCCTCCCCAACCGCCAAACACCACCCAACCACACCCCATCCCCCCCCCCTCCCCTCCTGTCCAGAAACGGTTAAATAGGCACATCATAAATCCAATTTAAGATGAAAGTACCACTCCAAATTTTATCACGCAATAAACAACATAGCATTAACATAAACGCATGCAGAAAAATACCTTCTTTGTTATTACTGGAGTTTTCATTTCCATTTTCACCCCATCAGATTGAGATTTACGTGTAAAAACTGGAGTGGTCATCTCCATTTTCTCCTTTGCTGTATTCTTAACAAACAGAAGAACAGGGTCCGTTACCCAAACAGGGTTAGATGGATTACCAAATGACACTAGGTGATTCATGAAGAAAGGAGTTCAAACAAAACTATTAGAAGAGGGGAAAAAGCCCAATAGCAAGGAAAAACTTTCTCAGTACCTTACCAAACAGGTACTCAGCTAAGACATTGAAGGATTGGGATGCACCGGTGAAATCAAAGCCAGTGTTTCCCGGCATTGTTGTCTCTGCTATAAAGTAAGGCTAAGTTCATAGAATCACAACCCCAATTAATCAAAAGGGAAACTCGCAAAAAGCCGAAGCACCAAAATAACAACTATGAGCCCGAAAATAACAGCAATAAATTCTTTTTATTTATTTAGAAAAAGAAGACTTATAATAATACCTCAATTTCTCTAATTTCATACTGGTCTCTCCTGCTAAGAACTCTGAATTTCACCGTTTCAAGGTCAGGAACTACACCAAAATGCACATAGAAATTAAACACAAAATGCTAACAGTACAAAAAACAGAAAGCTCCATAACTTGAATAACTACCTGACATGAGGGCTTCTTCGAGGGTACGAGCCTCAAACTGTTTGGGGAAGACGTATTTGGCCGTCTCCGTGGCCAATTCGAGTACAACTGCATGTTGATGTTCAAATAAATTGGTAATTTGGTACCAGGTACTAAACATGTAAAGTAAGGAAATTTTTTAGCGTGTGAGAGGGGGTTGAACATTTACGTCGCTGCGAGAGAGATGATGCTTGGGAAGCGAGAGCGGCGACGAGGGAGATTCGGGCTTCGAGAGCGGACATGGTCCTTCTTCGCTGCGGCGGAGAGGGCACTGTAGCTCGGTTCGTGGCCATGGAGATGGTGATGCATTTGTTAGGGTTAGGGTTTCCTGAGAAGGGAGCGCAGGTAAGGGTTTTGGACGGGACTGTTTGAGTGAGCATCGTTGCCTTCCTGGGTTTTTGAAATGAGAGTTTGAGAATCAACCGTGGCGTGAGGTGGTTATGATTTTCCCCGGGAAACAGAT
The DNA here is from genome assembly GCA_032719365.1 of Prinsepia uniflora. Classification (NCBI taxonomy): domain Eukaryota; kingdom Viridiplantae; phylum Streptophyta; class Magnoliopsida; order Rosales; family Rosaceae; genus Prinsepia; species Prinsepia uniflora. The sequence continues at coordinate 1,121,679 of CM064862.1, read as the reverse complement.
GCCAATTTTGTCGAATGTCATATTTGCCCCTATGGATTTTTTCAAAATACTCGGAAAGAATATTTTTTAATTTGCTTTTCTAACTTTTTTGTTTGTATTTTGCCACCTATCTTTATGTCTTCTCTTGATGATAGGGAGTGTTGTTACTTATGACAACTTTTATTTGGATCCCACAAAAAAATATCTCGCTTTGTATCTGAAATTTTTCCTATGAATCGACAATATTAAAATTACTTTTATTTCTTATATAAATTTTGAAATAACGAATTATACAAATTTTAAGAAATTGACATATGAACTTTTCCAACCGTATATGAAAAAAGAGCGCACTCATTCAAATGAAGTCAAGTTTATCGTTACGGAATTTTTGATTATGAGCTAAAAATTAATATATTTGGGTCTCTAATTGGGAAAGCCCCTACAAGGAAATTAAGAAGATACATGAATTGGGAAAAGATACATGAATTTAAAAAACGAATTTACTATAATCGGACGCCTAAATTCAAAGTTACGACATTTTAAATATGTTACACCGAATGAAAATAAATAAATGAAATACTTGAAAGCCAACAAATATTCTACATGTCTTGGCATTTTCTTGTGATGATGTGGAGTAATTACGGATTACCTCTTATTCGAATTCCAAAATAAATTCTTAATTTTCACAATTAATCAATTAAAAGGTATTGATTATTTTTTTTTCATTTTAGATCATTAAATATGAAATTGTTAACTAAATAATAAACCAAAAACTACCACCCGACATAGTATCAATGTCTTTTTGCCATGAATAATACTATGGGTATCACCTGGTTTTCCTCTTTTTTGTATCTCACTATATGTGACGGCTGATGTGTCGTTTCATATCATCATTTTTTTTTTGTTAAATCATATCGTCATTATAATTACTTATTTTAAAATCAAAATTAAAATAAAAACAAAAGCAAACATTACAAAAATTAAATTAAAACACAAAATGAACAAAATATCAACAAGACCAATTGTCTCCTCCTAAAAAAACTTAAACTCTAAGAATTTCAAAGCATCAAATCGTCTTTTTTCCATAAAATCATAAACCCTAATAATATGTATATATATATATATATATATTCAATCATTTCATAGCATCAAAGAAACTTCTGCCCAGTTTACCTTGATTGCCTATAAGAACTTTCGCCCAGCAGGCCAGCATAGATGTCAAATTCACTTGCTGAAGACCCTAAAAAAATCTCAGCTTTTCCCAGACACATTAACTTTCCTGGATTCTGGATATTGCATACTCTGCCCCTCCATTTCAAACTTTTAAGACTCGGAACAAAAATCTTCATTGATGTCATATCATTACAGCATAAACATATTTATATTTATATTTTGAAGTTTGTCACCCATGATACTAAAATGGAGCATGCCAACATCAAGCGCAGCATGAAAGGATTCTAACGACAGTCTCAATTGTGACACTTTGTATCCCTTTAGGTTTAATACATTGAAGGTGTAATTTCATAATGCATTTGCAGCAACATAAGATCCATTTGAAAAACATATCGTCCACGATATATAGCTTCCCAATTTCAAGCAATGGATTTTTTGGAAATTATTTCATATATTATTAGAGTTTAGGAAAAGACGATTTGATACTATAAAATTCTAAGCTTTTAATTATTATTTTTTTTGTGAAGGTGACAATCAGACTTATTGATATTTTGTTTAATTTGTATTTTAGTTTAATTTTTTTATTGTTTAATTTTGATTTTAAGATAGCTAATTAAAATGATGACATGGTTTGACAAAAAAAAAAATAATGACATAGAACGTCATAACCCATAATATTACTCTTTTGCCATTAACTTGATAATCTTTCTTCCTTTCTTTCTTTTTGGGTGTACAATTAACTTGATAATCTTAATTAACAAAGAACCATCACGACCATTAACATCACCGATGACGTCATTGTTTCCGTTTCATAAACGACCGTTTCCATCCACTGCACGCCGCAGTGCCTGTCGCTGATGATGTTTTTTTTTTTTTTTTTATCCAGAACAATAAATTAGGAAACAAAATGCTTTAAATGGAAAAATAATTTTCTTCGAAATCGGTGATATTTAATATTGGAAATTTGGACAGTACGAATATGGCACTGTCCATGAACTTGTGCTTGTTCCTGGGACCATGCATTTCTATTTTCTGAGTAAGATAATTAATAAAAGACATTTGTACCAACCTCAAAATAGAATCAAATGTGTTCACACTACAAGCCTTTGAAAATAAATTTTTTTTTTTTTTTTATGATACAACGGATCATAAAATTGATAACTAATAACTAATTTACACTACAGATAAAGAAGACTTACACACCCATTGTAATATACTCTTAACTACAATCAGGATATTACCCAAGATAAATCGAATATAGAATTAACCAAGATCATACAATGTCTAGGAGTGCCCTAACCACTTGGTCAATCTGTTGTGATTAAATAATTTTTTTCATTTCTGACCACAATCGAGATATGATTCAAAGGAAATCGAGTCTAAAATTAACTAGGAGCATACAGTGTGTAGAAGTGCCCTAACCACTTGGCCATTATGTTGTGATTAAAGTAATTTATTTCACTTCTAACCACAATCAAGATATAATCTAAAGGAAATCAAATCTAGAAATAACCAGGAGTATACCGTGTTTAGTGCCTTAACCACTTGACCAATCTATTGTGATTAATTTTTTTTTCTGTTTATGAAATTGAACTGAATTTTAATTAGTGCAGGCAACAAGCCATTTAATAAGTATTTAATTTTATATATAGGTACATTTTTTATAAGACCAAATGAGATTTGGTTGGTCCATCTAGTAAATTCAATTAATAAATATCGAATTTTATATAAACAGATAATATTAGTATATAACTTATATCTAATAAATAAACTGTATATCCATTTTAATAGTAAAAGCAAAATTTTAGTTCCAATTCATTCGTTATCACTACCAGGTTTGAACGGAAAGTCTAAAAAAAAAAAGTTTTCCAAATTTTCTAGAAACAAAAAAATTGAGAGTGATTGGTGTGTTTCAATTTTAGCATATTTTTCAATTTTTTTTCCTTTAAAAACTGGGATAAGTTGGGCAGCATATCCCGTTAGCTGATGGTTGTCGTGGCGATTGCACAGTCAGCAAAGATAGACGGCAGATGCTTCGACAAGTGGCAAAATTCCGTTTACACGAAGAGACATCAGAAAGCTCTCTCTCTCTCTCTCGCCCTCTCTCTCGCCCTCGTTAGCCCGATGAAAAAGCCACAGTCGCCATATAAATAGCTGACCAACTTACTCAGCTCAGAAGAATCTCGTCGCATTCTCCCACTTTTTTCACCAGCAAAAAAATTGGTCACAGAGCAAAGGCGCTTTTTCGCCTGATTGATCAGTCAACAATGGCCGGCAAGAGCTTCAAGTACGCGATCCTCGGTGGCGGAGTCTCAGCTGTAAGTCTTTCTTGCGAATCGATTCTTATCCGTTTGATCAAACATCGTTAATTTTGTGCCGTTCTGTAAGAATTTGTTGCGAAATGTGTACATTCGGCTTTTACTGAAGTTTTCTGTCCCTTCTGATGATTTGGCTTTGGATTTTGAAGGTGTGTTTTTAGATCTAAGTATGAATATTTGTTTTTCATTTTCAATTATTTGAGTACTTGATGTTAATGTTATTGAAGTCAATGCGTGCGGTTGTATTTGGGTTAGTATAAAATAATGGAAATTATGACAACAAATGAATTAGTTTGGATTTGGAAATAGCGATCACCTATTGAAAATTTGTTGTTTGTGCTTTGTGATCATTTTTACGGTATCGTGGAAACCTCGATCGCTATTAAACATTAATGGTTTAATTACTTCGTTTGGAATATTATAGGGATATGCAGCTCGGGAATTCGCCAAGCAGGGAGTTAAGCCAGGCGAACTAGCAGTCATTTCCAAAGAGGCGGTATGTTTTCTGATGCCTTTTCATGCTCACTTTCATGTGTGTTTGTATTCACTTGACTAAAAAATTATGAGATAATTTATGTAATTAATTTGGAATTTTGGATAATAGGTTGGTATTGTGAATTCTTGAGTGTCTTGTCATTCGGTGTGCTTATTGCTGTCTATTTGCTTGGTTAATGATTTTGTTTTTTACTTTGAACCTTGATTAAGATACTTCTCTGGTGTTATAAAACCAAAGTCTTATCCGGTTATAGATGGAGGGCGCTAAACGGAAGTTCGTGCCTGCTTATCCGGCTGGACGCTTTTCATTCCAATTTTTATATTTCTTGTTCGGAAAATTATAGATGAACGAATTCCATAACCTGAGTCTTAAGCTCAGCGGCTTTCATTGTTGATGAACAACCTGCACTAATTCTTCCAATGTATAAAAAAAAATTCCAATGGCTTTTGCTACGGGCCGGGAAGGAGCCAAAAAACGTGAGCCTGAACGCCAACCACACCGGAATAAATGAAGTTTTCTGAAAAAAACCTGCTAGTGGAGGTAGACCTCCTAAGGATAAGAGACATAGGGCTAAAGACTAAAGAGAGCCAAAAAAGGACCTTTTGTGTATAATCCTGCATAATCTCGAATGTTATTAGTTCTAGTATGTAGACCAAATGATACGATGCAAGCCGTGGGGATGTAGATCAATTCATTCAACAAGATCCATTCGGATCGGACTAGGATGAATGGGTAAATAAAGTTGTTAATAGTGGGGTTACCATTATCCTTTTTGTAGTGACGAATCTTGTACGTGTTTCTAAAAAGGGGAAGTTGTTCATTTTTTGAGGTCTCGAAGGGCATGGAAACACACGAGAACTCTTCATATGGTCATTGCTCGTTAATTGTGTTCTTACTTTATCGGAAGTTATTTTATTAAATGTTTGTTATAATATAACTTGTTGCATGTTGTTTACTTTTTTCTTTCTTTTACTCTCAGGTGGCTCCCTATGAACGTCCTGCTCTCAGCAAAGCTTATCTCTTTCCTGAGTGTAAGTCGTGTCATTTCAGTTATAGTTTTCCATTTCTTAAATAAACCTGTTATCTGCCGTATGATCTTTAGCTCTTACTTGACACATTGATAAAGAGAAACCTCGTTGTAACATACTATGGGGATGGTTTTTGCAGCTCCTGCTAGACTTCCTGGGTTTCATGTCTGCGTTGGAAGTGGAGGAGAGAGATTGCTTCCTGAGTGGTACAAGGAGAAAGGTGTGTTCATGTTCTGCACATTACAGCACTACAGCATATTTCAGTTATGATTGAACAATGTTTGATAACTTTCCTAAAGTATTTAGTGGCAGTTAAAACCATTATTACTCGTTTTTGTAACTATTTTATCTGACCTTCCGTTTCTGCGTCCTTTGAGCATACATTATTCTTATGGAAGAATAACTTGTAATTGCAGGGATAGAATTGATTCTCAACACTGAAATAGTTAAAGCGGATATTCCTGGGAAGACTCTTGTCAGTGGAACTGGGGAGTCCTTCAAGTATGAAACCTTGGTTATTGCCACTGGCTCAGCTGTAAGCAACTCTAGAAATTTTTGGAGCTTTAGTTATGCATGATCCACCTGATCATTATGCATGATCTAATGCATTATCTGTTTTTTCAGGTTATTAGATTGACAGATTTTGGTGTCAAAGGAGCTGATGCCAAAAACATCTTCTATTTGAGAGAGATTGATGATGCTGATAAACTCAACGAAGCAATTAAAGCAAAAAAGAATGGCAAAGCTGTTGTTGTTGGAGGAGGGTACATTGGTCTCGAGCTTAGTGCAGCTTTGAGAATTAACAATTTAGATGTTCAAATGGTTTACCCTGAACCGTGGTGCAGTAAGTGAATATAGCTCCAAGCCTTTTTTTTTTTTTGTGTCTGTATAATATACACTTGAAATTGTTCACTCTTTGCATTCTATGTGCCTCATTTCCCTAATTTTTCCTTGTTCTGGTAGTGCCTCGGCTTTTCACCTCTGACATTGCTGCATTCTACGAGGGTTATTATGCAAACAAAGGAGTTAAAATCCTCAAGGGAACAGTTGCGACTGGATTTACTGCTAATTCAGATGGAGAGGTAAATACTCAAATCACCTTCATTTTTAGCAGTAATGTTATGATGAAACTGTGCTTCTGACCGGTGACTTTTCCACAAACGTAGGTCAAGGAAGTGCACCTAAAGAATGGCACTGTTCTTGAAGCTGACATTGTTATTGTTGGTGTTGGGGGTAGGCCTCTGACAACCTTGTTCAAGGGACAAGTTGAAGAGGAGAAAGGTGGCATTAAGGTTATGCGACTACCAAAATCCCTTGGTTCATTCTCCCTTTTTTGCTATATCTTTAATAATTCAGCCTGGGTGCTTGGAATTTTCAATAGTTTCAACCTTTGTAAGATGGATTGGTCAGTTAAAAAGATAAGAAAGGAAGCTTGTTAAGCCATTTTTTGTGAGCTTTAGAGATTCTTTGAAGGGATAAATATGCATTATACTGATTATTCGAACATTTGACTATTCATCCAACTTCTGTATTTAAGAATGCATAGAATCCATTTTAATAAGTGCCAGTTGATTGCAGACGGATGCATTCTTCAAAACAAGTGTTCCTGATGTATATGCAGTGGGTGATGTTGCCACTTTTCCTTTGAAGTTGTACAATGAGATCAGAAGAGTTGAGCATGTTGACCATGCACGAAAATCTGCTGAACATGCTGTAAAGGTATGTAACTCCCCTTCCATCTTTATTTCCACTAAGAACCCGTCCCTCTGTCAATTTGCACATATTCTCCCTTCCCTTGTGATTGTCAAAGTCGCTAATGTAGCTGTCTTGAGTTTTGCAGGCCATCAAGGCAAGTGAGGAGGGGAAGCCGATTGGGGAGTATGACTACCTTCCATACTTCTACTCCCGCTCCTTTGATCTGTCATGGCAATTCTACGGCGATAATGTTGGTGAAACTGTGCTCTTCGGAGACAGCAACCCTGCCACACCAAAGGCCAAGTTTGGTACATACTGGATTAAAGACGGTAAGGTGGTTGGAGCATTTCTGGAGGGTGGGAGTCCCGAGGAAAACCAGGCTATTGCCAAAGTTGCAAAGGTCCAACCTCCTGTTGCCAGTTTAGATCAGCTTGCCAAGGAAGGTCTTTCTTTTGCTAGTAAGATTTGAGATTTGAACGCCCCATCTTAGGGTCAAAATAAATGGATTGCTTGTTGCTGGAGGCCTAGAAATAGGCCTAGAAATAGCTCTAGAAAACTGTTTACTTCTGTTTGAATTGAGTGGCTTCGATATTTGTAATTTGGGATTGATCACATAAGTCTTGTTGTTTAACACAGCCACACAGGTTGTTTAACTTTGCTCGTTATTTCTTCCTAGGCTACTTTGTAAAATATTTTTCTTTTAAGTAATTTGTGCCGCTTATAGCCGGTCATTACTTAACCAAGATTTTAAATCTGTGAGATTTTGAGTTACGAATTTATGTCCTCGTCTCACATAACCCTCGATATAGGATCTCTATCAATAAGGCGGTACGCTCCTCCATTAAATAATGTAGATCTCTGCGATTTACGTTGTAGCCAAGACCAAGTAAGAACGTTTTCAATCATCTTCCAAGTCTATAAACCTTCACAGTAAGGCGTTTCTATCAACATAATACTTGATTTGTTAGATATTGCGGAGGGGAGGTTCAGTGAGCACCATGCCGAATCTCTTTGCCATTTCCTTCTCTTCCACTACTTAGTACATGAAACACAACTCCAGTACTCGGCAGAATTTGCTAGTCCTAATTACCGAAGGATATGGTTTTAACTTGGACCACCACTTCGAAATCAGTATCTACACATTCCAAAACCGCAAGTTTGGAAAAAAGGCCGAAAAATAAAGCCCCGGTCAAATATCATGGTTTCATGGGAAAAATCCCCCCGGTATGACACTTACAAGTTGGACTATAAACAGGTAATTGCAAGAGACAATACGAGAGATCCAGGCATATAATCAAGCATCCAAATAAGAATTATAAAATAGATTCAGTACACACTATCATAAGGACAGAAACGATTCATAAACTTTGATTGAAAAGCTCCAAATTCAACATAATTGCATAATCTAGTACATTATAGATTGTCATTAAGTCTTCTTCTACAGGCTACGATCCAAAAACCATACATCCCACTGGAAAAAAAAAATCTATTTAACTCAAAAGAAATCTGCTAGTCGAGGCCATAAGCACTTCCAACACTCTAGTCGAACAGACTGAAGCCCATATCCTGCAAAAAGGAAAACCAGAAGATATAAGATGAGACTATAACCACAGCACAAAACATTCTGATACGATGATATCTCCTACACGATTCCTAACAAAATGAGTAACGGGAGTGTTTCCCATTGCTCAGAAAAACATGCTTCCGATGCTGCTACAGGAATGACTCAACAATAGCAAATGTAATTAGGGTTTGCCAGTGTTGAACCCCAAAACCCAACTAAAGTATAGTATCGAAGAACCTATCTTACACAACATGCACAAATACTGAGCTTAATGAGATAATCACAAGAGTAACTTACGTCATCAGACTCCTCCTTCTCCTCGACCTTTTCTTCTTTCTTTGGCTCTGCTGCAGCTGGAGCAGCACCAGCACCGCCACCAGCAGCAGGAGCTGCGGCGATACCACCACCACCAGCTGGTACAGATGCCAACTTCTCCCGTCCAGAGGCAATTAGCTCTGTGATATCCTTTCCTTTGACTTCCGAAAGAAGAAGCTGAATCCTATCATCATCAGCCTCAGCCCCAACTGCGAACAAGGTGACCATTTTAGAACTTCGAATAACAGATACATTTATACGAGCACACTGATGAACTCAAAGATTGACATCAAGAATCCCAAGATGGTTATTACCAATAGAGTTTACAAGTAGAATCCATGTAAAACATATGCATAGAAATCAACAATTCCAATATAGTTATCAAATTTTCATCTCTCAAAATCATCACAGAAGGAGAAAGAACCATATGCAACCGAGAACAAAAAATCGATTAAAGAGGTGTTATAAATGGCACTAAAGTGATCATTTTCACTCAATGAATGCATCTAGGCCATAGAAACTCGGGGCAATAGATCATAATCAAATAGCAAAAACTAACCTATTTTCTGAACCCGGAACCCCCAATTTCATATAAAATTGCATTTACAAAGCCTAGAACCCAAATCCCAAAACAAGTTCAAAGAATATTGATTGGGTCAATTTTGAAACCAGCCTAACAAACTAAGAACATTGATTTTCAATTCATCCGGACAATATCGGAAAGAAGCACACTTAAAAATCACAATCTTGGATCAGAGACTAGTGAGTAAAACTACCAGAACCAAGGATGCCCTTGATATCTTTGGCGGAAGGGCTGGTGTTGCCACCCAACACAGCCAACAAGTACGCAGCTACAACCTTCATCTCTGCCTGCAAAACACAATTGAATCAACAACGAATCAATAACGAAAACTAGGGTTTTCAGTAATTGAGAGAGGAAGAGAAATAGAGGGGGTACTTGAGAGGCTCTGGATCTGCGGAAAACGAAGAAGGGCAGCCGATTGCGAAATGAGGCAAGGCTCTCTGGATATGAGGTTTTATTCTCAGCCGCTAGGGTTTTTAGACAAGTATGATACCCATATACGGGTCGGGCCTGTTTAAACTACTATATGGCCCATTTGAATTTTGGTTGCGGTTACCCGGAATGGCCAATTTCAAAAAGCCCAAATCCTAAATTCCAATCAGTTAAGTACTCTATTAAGAAAATTACTAAGCATTTAATTTAAGAGAATAATATTGCGGTCTGAAGTCTCGAGTTCTATGTTATTAGGGAACGAGCTTGAGACTCAATGTATATATATCATCTCTTAATATTTTTGCATTAACAAATTATGAAGATTGGATAAATAAATATGGTATCGTTAAACCTGGTACACCTTTGTTATTAGTACTCGGTCCAGCCCTTTTAATTGGTTCGAAAAAATCGACCGAAAAATCGAACCGAATCGGAACCGAACCGAAAAATACCGAATCGAAGGAAAACCGAGACCGTTTGGAGAAAACCGAACCGAACCGGTTCGGTTTCGGTTTTTGATATAAAAACACCGAACCGAACCGAACCGAATGGACCTATAAATCGAACTGAACCGACCCAAACCGAAATGCTTTATGTTACTTTGTAATGAATATTGATTAATTATAATGAATCTTGATTAGTTGTAATAAACATTAATTAGGTTGTAATGGACATTAATTAGATAATAAATATTGATTATGGTATAAAAGTACAAAAAAAAATTGGTTTTTAGAGAAAATTGAACCGGTTCCACCGAACAGATTCACCATAATTTGCAGAAAAAAAACCGATTTTAACCGGAACCGAACCGAATAGGAGGAAAAACCGAATTGAACTGCATTGGAGGAAAAACCGAACCGAACCGATTCCCCAACCGGTTTCGGTAAAAAATCCAAACCGAAAAACCGATTAAAACTCTTAACTCGGTCTAGCGAAATTCCTTGATAGTGATAGGCCTCAAATATCGAGTTCCACATTCAAGCAAATTTTTTTTTTTAAAAAAAAAAAACTTATGATTAAAAGGAAAAAGATAACACACATCAACATTTATGTAACCAGAGTATTCTCTAGTATTGCATAACTCCCAAGCAAACACATACAAAACTAAAGGCTCGATGCCTACCTAGCCAGGTACGGACTCAAGCTAATTTGGGATAAGCTCCAGTGCACTTGGGAAAAATTAAAAGGATTTTTTTATTAAATTTATATTAAATATTAGTTTACTAAAAATTTTGATTTTAAATCAACTCATCTCTATTTCTAACTCTGGATTCAGTTCACCTCTATTTTCTGAGTTCGTACCTACCGGTTATTACAATAAGTTGACATATAAATTAATAAACCTCTCAAGGTAGCAACCTCTCATTTTGAACACAAACTTTGTTCCCTTAGATTTCTGAAAAGCTCAGCTACGTCGTTTTGATGGTGTCTATCTTGAGGAACAAGTTATAATATTCCCATCACCACAGGCGGGCTAATTTTATTAGCATTACGCTCTATCACAATTCGATAGTGCATATGAATTTTATTGATAAGAAGAAATATATATAACGATAAGCTTTATCCTAAAATTAATATTTTTATATAAAAAAGGATAAAAAATAAAAAAATTATACGAGACCATGTAATATAAAAGTACTAAAATTGTAGTCTATTAGTTTTCAATATATTAAATGAGTGTATTATCAAGCCAATGTCAATATTATCAACAAATACTCTTTTATTTGAAGAATATATTATAGTCTTAAAAAATATCATTTTTTTATGTTATTTAAGTATGTAACAAATTAATTGGGTGGACGATAAATATTAAAAATATAATATTCTTTCTTTTTGGCTTACAATTTCAAATAGGCTGAAGCCTACCGTAATCCGTAGAGTATGCTCGTGCTTGTATATACGTATATACATACTCAAATACGTGTGCTTGGTATTTGGATCTTGGTACATTGTGAGGCCAACTAATCTAAATCAACGTCTCACAATTACTTACTTATGCACGTATTTAAGAAATATTTTACTTACTACATACTTAGTGGGGTGATTACTACGAGTAGTTACTGGCTTCATAAAAAAGGTCATTCTCATGATTAGTGTTTAGTGATAAAGAATATTGGGCGTACGTAATTTAGAGATCCAAATTATTTATATCCACATGATGTGATTGTACGTACAATTAGTGCATGACAGTTTTCAAGTGTGTGATCAATACTACGATTAATTTTTTTTTTTTTTTGTATTGTAATGACATTTTAATTAAAATGTTGTCTTAATACTCAATGTGGGTTGTCGTTTAAATAAATATATATGATGAGATATATATAGGCACGTGTCACACTTTAGAGTTGAACAGCGAAAAAATTTATATAATGTTAGCATATAATAAAATTTATTAATTTGTTTTACAATTAGTTAAATAATATTTTATACCTTATTTATTATATGATTGTTTCTTATATGAAATATTCATTTTTATTAGGACTATTTTATAAATCAATAAAATTTACTTAATATTATCAAAATTTAATAATAAATAAAAATTATATTAATATTTAACTAACCTCATTTATAATTGGTAAGTTCGTGATTGCGCACACACAAATATATTATAAAGTCAACCGACTCAAAAGGCTTCACCAAATAATTTGACCAAAATATTTTTTAAATGATTTAATAATTAGGAATATAATAGTATAATCAAATCCTAAAAAAATAATAAAATATTGAATAGATAAAAGTAGACGTCTGATCATATTAATACAAGCTGGAATTGAAAACTTTTACTTCATCAAATTAATTAGTCACAAAACTATTTTGAAAATCTTAAAAAATAAAGAACAACTTTTCTCTCATAATTAAATACATTTGTATTAATTTGAATATTCATTTTAAAATATTTCTAATTCAAAGGTATTTTTATGTATTATATAATAAAAAATTTAAACCTAAAAAATCAACATTTATAAAATAAAATAAAATCGATATTCGATATTCCATATACAAATAGTTGCTCCAAAAATAGATGTCATAAAATAAAAGAGCAGAGCTTGCACTGAGTTGGCTACCTGGTTTTGTAGTTGATTATCAGTGAGTCGCTATCTTTTGAAAACATTCAAAATCAAGGAATGGATCGCATGGACCCAGAAAAATATAACAGTGAATGGATCGCATTTCCTTCACTTTCTTTCTTTATCTTCTTTTTTCTTTTCGATATATATATATATATATATATATCATCACCACTTTCAATAAGGTGTAGTAGTTACACTAATTAAAAATGTCTATATAATTAACAACAATTAATATGTGGATAAGCCCGTGCTTGGTTCGTATGCAGTTGAAGAAAAATATATAATTTATGCGGCAGTGCTTGTCTACAGTAATATTATGCAGCATTGCTGAGATGATCAGAGCACTAAGAACTCAGTTTCTTTCTTTCTAGTACTCTCACCGTCTCGAATTCGAATCCTCTTAGACTATTTTTGTGTGACCAATACGCCTTCAAAGTCATATAAAAATTGCTTCAAGGCTAAGATTAGAATTTATAATTAATCGTAGAATCATGCGTGATAAGCTGTTCGGCCTCACAATTGCTTCCCGAGTTCCTAATTTACCGCGACTCTCGGCTGGTAAGGTCCACCCACGAGGAGGGGTAATGAGGCAAGTTATTTCTCTCTTGATGGTTTCATCCAACAATTGACAAAATATTAATTCGATGGGTATATAGCTTGGCCAGTTGGCCACAAAAAAAAACAAGCTTGAAAAATTAGTAAGGTCTCTGGGTCTCTGGATCTCCACCTACTCACATTGATTCCATTTGCATGGAGCACCAGAAGATTTGGTGTTGGTGGACACCACAGCTTTACGTGGCGGCCGTGCAATTTCGCCACTGTTTCTCACTCAGAGTGATAAGGTCTCTCTATACTGTAGGTTCATATATGTCGTACGTGCACATGCACTGTAAATCATTTATTGAAAACCAACGCAATGAAGCCACGTGGATATAATTAGGGTTGAGGATAACATACGCACATTTTAAATTGAAAAATATTCCGCATCCTATTTTGATGGTATATATATATATATATTATAATTGAAATTATTTATTCTTTAAATTATTGTACATTTATTTTTTAAATTATCATATCAATATTGTATCCATAAAAAATAATAAAATTGAAAGTTGTTTAGTCATTCATGTATATCAACTAATAAATAAATAATTGTACCGTATGGTATCGGTATTCTAACAATTTAACTATTTGATATTTTTTTCGATATGATATGATCCGAAAAAGGTATAATTTCGATTTTTTTTTGTTCCATGTACTTAGTGCTACTTGGGAGCTCATCATGTGGCCCCAAGCTTTGATTAGTTTGGGTTAAGCTAGATTAAAAGGTTGGTTGATCATTGTTTAATGACAAATATCTTAAACAAAGAAGGGTGTATGCATGGCTTATCTGTATATTCCCTTTGGTGGCCGGACTTGTCACTCCTTTTAAAGAGTGGTGTGACATCAATATCCACGTAACCATATGCACATATGGAATTAAACAAAATGATCTCTAATAACCTCACCCATGATTGCCAAAACATACCATCTATATATATATATATATATATATACACTATTGCGGTCCATATAAGTGGGTAATTTCGAGAGACACTTGTGTTTGAGCTACTCGATATAGGGGAAGGTTCTAGGAGGTTGCATGGTAGCTAGACTTATGACAATATTCTCTACGTGATAATTTATTTATTCTTTACTAACAACTTGCTAATGCGAAAGTGGAAATGATAAGTTTAGATATAAAGATTAACCGCAAATCGCTGTGATGTGTGTATAGTAAATATAAGTTTGTGTTGAAATGTACGTACGTATGTATGTATACGATTTTTTAAATATTGCTTTAATGGATTACGTTTTTGACGCATAAGTTTAATGCACGTAATATTCTTTGTTTATTAACTATGTGTTGTCGTACTACGTTTTTTTAGTATGATTTTCAATGAGGCAACAATTACGTATATGAAGTTTAATACTTATCTTGATGACGCGTTTGTTTTTCTTTTCTTTTTTCTTTCTCGTGAATGCGTTTCAACATCTAATCTTTTTTAGATTAAATTAGTTTTAAAATATGGTAAACTTGTGGTGAAGAGGAAGACGAAGACTAAAAGGGAGAGCTAGGAGAGTGTTGGTCGTTGATGAGAGCACGAGGTGTGACCAAAAACCGTAGCGCCTAAGAACCCGAAGAACCATCTTGACTCTAACAAATACCACCACAGTTTTAGTCATTAGATTTTGTTGTTTCGACGACCTGGTCCGTCGTTTTTCACAATCAATCGTCGCCAAAGTCTTTGCCATAATATATATTTGACTAAATTAAAAATAAAAAATTAGAATAAAAATTTTAAATTAAAATGTTAGCCATAAATAAGACAACGACATGACGTAGATTGTTACCTACGCGCAAACGACAAGCACAAATTGGGGCAGGCACACTTGTTGGTACTTCCTAGCAGTATGCGTCTCTTTCATCGCAATCGGAAGCGCCACGTGGCACCGGCGCGTAGACCTTCAAAGAACTGTAGTTTTCTGTAAATCAAATACCAGTGCAGATTCTAGAGGAGGCTATTTTCTGATCTTCAAAACTCTCGATGCGATAAAAATAGTTTGATTTTTTAAAATTATTTATCAATCAGATTCTAGAGGAGACTACTTTCTAATTTTTAAAAAATTATCTTCAGTAGTAGTGTGTTAATAATAATTACAAATTTTAAAATTATAACGGCCTACTTCGATTCGAAAAATTCATTGAAATATTATAATCGGAATATATTGGTTGATACTTGAACCGTAATTATAGCTAGAAGACCTGCACGTATAGTCTTTGAGGGAATATCTAGTTGAAAGACTCGTCAGCGCCCACCCGATTGATTTGTACTGAATTGTCATTTTCAGTTTCACTCACTTTTTTATTTTGCGCATTTGAAGACTCAAAGAGCTTTATATCATTATCGATGAGAAATTCGCCGATTGCAGCTCCATGTTATCAAATTATTGTATAGGTTGAGAGCCCGTTATATTATTTACCAACTTATGGGTTTATGTACTTGATCATCGTGCATTATTGTTATCTATGCCATGTATCAGTCACATTATTCACTTTGTATTCGTAGTTAAACTTTAATTGTTTTCTTGCACTTTTTTGCTATTTTTAAATACTTTGTTTCGTTTATAATTTTCCTTATTTGAACGTCATGATTTAAGTGTCACTCAACATACCTCAATTATAATATTAAGTGAACTTTTTTGTGTCGAAATGTGCATAAAGAATTCAATTGCAATAATGAGAGAAATTAATAATTCTCACCATTTTTTATATTTATTGACAAAATTCAATTCGGTGAAATGCACATTTTTCTCCCATAATAATATTTTAAGAAAACATAAATATTCTAGAGAACTTGCAAAAACCGGTAGCCAGTAATCCTAGTGCATAAATATCAAAGATTCCAAATTCTGACCGGACAAAAAAACATCTATAATTTTTTGTTTTCATTCGGGCGTATTAGATGTACACCTGACATTAATTTCGGCGTGTCCAGAACGTACATGATCACCTTTAACACTAACTTATTACATCAAAACTTACGATGAATGCATGATCGAAAATCGATTTTGCATAGAGTGCATTATTTAATTTTAATTTTTGAGGGCCTCTTTTCTGTACATGGTGTGGTGGCATTCCACATGGCCAAAACGATATTTTGCAGTGCAAAATTGAAAGAAAGTAAAACACGTGAATAACATTGAAATCAAAAGAACTGCCGATAGCTAGTTGTTTGATTTTCAGTGGTGATTATTTTTGTAATTTTATTTTGTATAGCTCTCTCTCTGACCTGCACTCGTGAAGCTTGGTTGTTTAATTTTTCTGATGGTGGCTGTCCCCGTAATTTTGCTTCGTAGTCTCTCTTTAGCATAAAAAAACTGTGAAATCAAAAGCTAGCTCTTCTCCTCCTTCTCTGTTTCTTCCTTCTCTATAAAATTCATGCCCTCATTTTCAGCAGCAACCACACTCACTCCCGCTCACTCTCACTAAGCCACCAAAGCGAGTACGAATCCCAATGTCCAGTCGCGGCGCGTAGCCACAGACACGTACGCCGAGAAATTAATACCATTTATTAAGTACACAGGTAGGCTTCCCGGTAAATCCCAACCCACCCATCCCAAGCTCGTCGAAAAATCAATAAATTTGGGAGCTTTCACTTTCTGAGTGTCTCACAGACTCCAGCTCTCTCCATCTTGGACTTTGAAAGTTTCAAGCCTTCTCCTTTTTTTCTTCTCAAGCTCGACCATTTTGATTTTTGAGGTCTGTATTTGATCAAAATGGAGGTGGAAACTCAAACACAGAGCCTTTCAGCCTTCGACAAGCGTCCATTATCTCCATACTCTCTCAATGGCTTTCGGAGCTCCGAAATTTCTGACCTTGACCCGAAATACGCCGCCTCCGAGGTTCTTCCGCCGGTGCACACGAACGGAAAGCCGGGGAGTGGGCCGGACGCGCCGGGGAGCGAGTCTTCCGTGTCGACTGCCGCGGTGAAGGTGCAGAAGTTGTACCGGAGTTACCGCACCCGGCGCAGGTTGGCTGACACCGCCGTCGTTGCTGAACAGTATTGGTGAGACCTTCTCTTGCTCTTTCTAACTGTTCATTCAGTGTACACAAAAATATAAATTTATTTGACTAAAAATGTACGGTCTTTATGAATTGAAGGTGGCAAGCGATAGACTTCTGGAATTTGAAGAGCCGTACAATTTCTTTCTTCGATCACGCCACCACTGAATCCGCCACTTCACGGTGGAACCGTGTTGGCAAGAACGCTTCAAAGGTACGGTTTTTTCTCGGAAATATTAAATTTTAACTTTTGGGTTTTGATCAGAAAAGATTGTAGTTTTGTGGGCAATTACTGTTTGGTTATGAAGTGAGAGGGAAAGTGTAAAAATGTTGTGTAAATTTGGGCGTTTGGCTTTGTGCAGGTGGGCAAGGGACTCTCCAAAGACGCCAAAGCACAGAAATTGGCTTTTCAGCATTGGATTGAAGCTGTAATTATTATTTTTCGCAACTCATTTAATTCAATGTTGATTATTTGATTTCATTTTTTTCTTGTATTGAATGATTGGTATTTGTGGTGGTGGGTTTTTAGATTGATCCAAGGCATAGGTATGGACATAGCTTGCATAAATATTATGAAAAGTGGTGTAAAGCAGATGCTGGCCAGCCATTTTTTTACTGGTAAGCAAAGTTACCATCTGGCTCAGACAAAGGTTGAAGCAGTTGCTTATTATATGATTTTGTTTTAATATATTTTTTTTCTTTTAAGGTTGGATGTAGGAGATGGGAAAGAGCTTGAACTGGAAGAATGCCCAAGATCGAAACTTCGACAACAATGCATCAGATATCTTGGACCTGTATGTGCTTCAATGATTCAATTTTGTTTTGTTATTGACTAGATTTTCATACACGATTCATGAAATTTTGTGCTTTGCCTTTTTTTTTTTTTTTTAAATGAATAGCAAGAGAGGGTACACTATGAATATACAGTTGAGGAAGGGAGAATTATTCACTCACAAACTGGAGACGCTCTTGATACAAAAGGCGGATCGCCAGGAGGAAAGTGGATTTTCGTGATGAGCACCTCTAAGACACTCTATGCTGGTGAAGTAAGTGTTGAACAAATATAAAGATGTTTGCTTTTTGTTCGACGCAATTTCAGAAGTACTCATAATATTGTTGACTCTTTTAGAAAAATAAAGGAGTTTTCCATCATTCGAGCTTCTTGGCTGGAGGAGCAACAATTGCTGCTGGAAGGCTCGAGGCAGAGAATGGAATTCTCAAGGTACATTTTTACACCGGCTAGCAAGATTTGGGCAGTGTCAAATCAACGCTTTGAAATTTTGTTGATTTATGGCATCTGATCTTTATAGTTCTTACTTTGCAGTCCATCTCTGCATATAGTGGGCATTACCGGCCTACAGATGACAGGCTTGAAACCTTTTTATCCTATCTCAAGGAAAACGGTGTGAACCTTGACGAAGTTCAGGTAATTGTGAGAAAATTTGGTTTTTTTTCTTCTTCTAGAGTGCTAAATTAGCTATCTGAAAAACGAAACTATGTTCGGTGTACACCTTGCGTGAGCAGATACATATAATCTGCATTTTGTTCTCCAGGTATCCAAGGCAAGTGACGAATCTGATAGCTCTGGAAGTGGCAAGTACGATGGTGGGACTTCAGGGGATTTTTCAGCGAGCCTTTTAGCTCCTGAGTCTGAGATGCCAGAAGAAGTGGAGATGGAGAAATCCCAATCCCCAGAGTCCATTGAAATTCCTCAACCAGAACCGAAAACGAATTACCAGAGGACTTTATCCGGCGGCCTTCAAAGTCCAAGAGCTGAGGTCCCTAAGAACAAGATATTGCAGAGGATCAACTCCAAGAACTCAGTAAAATCATACCAGCTCGGGCATCAGCTATCACGCAAGTGGTCAACAGGAGCTGGCCCGAGAATTGGCTGTGTTGCTGATTATCCATCGGAGCTGAGAACGCAGGCCTTAGAGTTTGTCAACTTGTCTCCGCGATCTCCCTCCACCCCGTCCTACAGAAGGTTTGCTGGTCTTGCATCACCCACGTCAAATTCCAACTAAGATGTCAACGATAGTGGTGTTTAGACAGACTTCTCTGGTGATGAAACTGCACTTATTTGTCACCATCTTCTTCTTCACAATCATAATAATCGTCAGCTTTTGTGCACTTTGCGTAGTGGATGCTTTAGAGAATGTTAATAATTACATGTCTCATCAACTTCTTGTCAAACTCAACTTTTCACAATGGTTATGGCATTTTCTTCCTACTTCTTACATCTTTCATCGCTTCATGGAGAAATGATCCAATGGATATGTTATAATATTAGTGAACGGAGGGAGGTAGAGTTCTCGTTAATCTCTGTAGTCTTATGGTCATTAGCTGAGTAATTATTCCTTGTGTTTGGTCCACCATATTCAAAGTCCATTGTAGCTCCATAACTTTGACATTTTTCCCCAGTAAAAATCGACTGCTTTCACACCTGTGTTTCGAGATTCTCAAATCTCAAAATGCGTGATTAACATGGTATAAACAACTTTAGTCAAAAGAAGAAAATGGTTCTCATTTCTTAGAAATTAGGAAGAGATCTTGTAAGAAGAATAATAATTACATGTGAAAATGAAGCAATATTTGACCAAAGATGCTGCACAGTGAAAAGGGCAGCTAGTCCCTTGAATTTTTTTTGCAACCTTGAAGAAACTCTCGCAGTTCTTTATATAGAACCCTAAAGATGGTAACCTTATTCTTCCTCATGCATCCTGTGTTGACACAGCAACATATTGGCCATCCTGATGTAAATATTGTTGGTTGCTTTGAATGTTAAGGCTTGCATTCTCCAGCTGCACCAACCAAGTTCAGGAACAAAAAAAAAAATCATAATTACTCACAATACACAACCATTTTAAAATATAATTCTGGTAATTATTTGGTTAGATTTTGAGGCTGATATACGACATTTTACTCTAAGTTTAAACCGCTTGGAGAGGTGTGAAATTTTTGCATAGAGATGAACACATATCTTCTTTACTTAACGTGATTGCGCCTATGTCTGCTTGTTGTAAATTATCTTTGAGAAGTAAAAGAGAGTACCAACACATAAAACGCATTACCTGAATTAGGGTTTGAAACTTGAATTTCAATTGATTGTATTCATGTGAGATTCTGTTTAAGGCCTGTAGAAACCTGTAAACATAACCAATCGATTGTATTCATGTGAGATTCTGTTTAATGCCTGCAGAAAAATTGAAAAATAAAACCCGATATTCTCAATTAAAATATGAACAGCTTAATTAAGCATCATCTTATATCTATCAATAAAAAAGCTCAGAGGAAAAACCAATTATTTAATAAATTAAACAGCTTCGTACCCTTCCTTGTTTTGATCATCGGAAGCTTGGCGAAGAACAACACAAGCAAGTTCCATTTGCCTTGCGCCAATGCTGCGTCACCAAACAAAAGCGAATCAGAATCGGCCAAGTGTCTAAGGTTCGTGCTAATGGAGGCGATGATAAGAATAAAACCGAAGATAAAATTCGAGGACAAGTTACATTTACCTGGAGCTACTTCCTTTTAGTTGATGGACAAAAGGAGCCATCTTGCAAAAATCAACATCTTCTTCAGATCTGCAAGCAGTTCATCATATTTTACTGAAACACATTCATCACCAAATAATCCCAAGCTGGAACACAATTTCTATATATATATATATATATATTGACTTTGAGATTGATTACAAGTAATTGGTCAACTTGTTTATGGTCTCTTCTGTGTTGTCACAAAACAAGTTGATTATGTCAGCAACAAAATTCGGATTGCTTTCATCTTGCAACCCTTGAAGTTGAGTAAACTGGTGATCCAACATGCCCTGTGCAACACACGTTTTGTTAATTTGAATTTGATTATGGAGAATTTCATACGTAGCTCAGTTATTATTTATCTCGTGAAACGTTAAAACGTAGAAGAAGAGTTTGATTAAGTACCTCGTCAAGCATGGATTGGACTAGGTTTTTGATTCGTGCTGTGATTACCTCCATGGTAATATTGTGACAATTCCTCAGAGGCTGAAAAACAATATCAAAACCCTAATTTTATTTTCTATATTGTTATATTATTACAATAGATCTATTTTTCCAGTGGAGGAAGATTTATTTCTCAGGACATGGATATATATATTTTATTGCAAAATAAATAGTATAGTAAATAGGAAAGTTTATTTTCCCACAGCAAAGAAGGAAAATAAAAGCTGCGAATGAGTTGAGGTTGGGCTTGGATCGGCCCGAGTTGAGCCTCAGAGTGTTAGGCAAAGCCCAAATTAGCTCTTCTTAATATAGCAACGAATGTTGACGTAGGAATTCAATCATAAAAGAACACGTGATACAAAAAGAGCATGTGACATATAGTCGGTCTAAATTAATCATTCATCGCATTTTTTTATGAAATATGTTGCTCCTTAGAAGCACGAAACAATCTTTTCGGACATAGAATCTTAATTCATAACTTTCCTTTATTTATTTCCTTTTGGATATGGTTATTTATTTCCTTTTGGATATGGAAAAGTTTAATTCACAATTTTTCCTAATTCATTTCAAGCATATTTATTGTGAAAGAAATATGCGTCGACTTCTTTAGGATATAAGAAGACGAAAACACATGTTTTTATCTATGCTCTTCTTTTGAAGGTTTATAAGGCTTTACAATTTGATTGTGAATCTTGGTCGAACTTTCAGTTTTTTTTTTTTTTGGTATATTGAAAAAATATATGTATAATCTATCTTCACGTAAAATTAAGAGATACGTTCATTTAGGGATATGTACGGTACAGTTCGATACAGATATTGACAATATCCAAATCTAAACCGTTAAAATCTTAACAGTTCGATACAGTTTGAATGTTCTAATATTAGAAATAAAACTGTTACTAACAGTTCAGTTAGGATCGAAACGGTCTGAAATCGTTTATGCATAAAAAAAATAACAAGGATATTAAAAAAAAAAGTAAAGATATAAAAAACACAACAAGATAAACAATACTCAAAATTTTGCATATTAATCTAGCAAAAGATTGGATTGTAAACATTACCACTACATCAAACAAACATTACCACTACATCAAACAAACATTACCACTTAATAATCTTTTATTAATATTCTTATTTGGGTATATATGTATTTATCTTGATATATATATATATATATATGAGTATCTTTTATTTTTATTATTTTTACTTTGTATTAATAATAGATTTAAAAATTAATATATTTTTTAACGGTCTTATTTGAATTTAACGAATTTTCAAAATGAAAATCCAAATTCAAATTGAAATCGGTACTAACTGAGCAGTTAAGATTTTCAAACCGTTTGACTTTTATATAGTCAAATCTAAATCGTTGGATAAATTACAATTTAAAATAACCAGTTAACAATTTTAACGAATTTATATACATTCCTACTTTCATGTACCCTTTACGTTGTCATCAACGCACAACTTAAAATATTGCTTATTACTATACCAATGGATGAAAATGTCGCTAATATCGCCGATATATCAGTCGATATATTGGAAGTATTGGCCGGCGGCATGTAAAGGGGGGGGGGGAGAAGAAATTGAGCGAAATATCGACATTTTTATTTGTTTTAAGACCACCGATCTCCTTATTTCATTAAAACGATCGAGATAGGGCTAAATTTCATGAAAATCGAACGTAAAACCACAGAGTCTCAGTCGGGTCATGTTGCTCGGGTCAAAAAACCCGAATCTCAGACCCCACGCGAGGTAGGAGATGACTGGTTTTAAGTGAATTAATATAGTTTATATATTAGTGAGTTGCTATATTATCAAACTGAGTCTGTTAGCTTAGTTGGTTGTGGGCTATTCTCGACCTTTGTTAAATGGCTAGCAACCTGGGTTCGACCCCAGGTGCTGCAACTTGCGAATTCTTTTTTTCTTCTTCAATTTTATTTGTCTTTTTTTTTTCTTCAATTTTCAATTATATCAAATCTTTCAAACTTTTAAACAAAAATTGTGTTTTTCATCATGTTTTTTTCAATTTTACATATATTTATTTATTTTATAATTTTTATTCTATTTAATTTTTTTATGCTTATTGTTATGTTTTTAATTATATTAACATTCAATTATAGTAATTCACTTCAATTTATGTTTATGTTTAAATTTTTATATTATTAGTCATCGGCAGAACTCTATTGTATCATATTATTCATTATATATTTATTATATCATAGTCATTTTATAGTTTTTATTAGTCCTATATAACCATAATTGGATACTTAAGTTTTCCCCAAAGTTTCGTTCTAAATTTTCAACTTTTAGATCGAATTTCCATCATTTTTGTTGAATATCGATATCGATATTTGAGACGAGATATCCGTAAATTTGACTAGCGATATATCCGTAGATATCGATATTTCAATCTTTGACTATACCTTACCCCAAAAAAAATTCTTATTATTTAATCTTATTAAAACACTGGTATTGTCCCAAAAAAAAAATCACGGTAGGAAGGACGACACGTGTCACTTGTATATGGAGTATATCGTATTTCATGCAGTGGGACCTGATGACGACAGCTGTAGCCCCAGTTGGCACTTTGGTGTCTAAGTAAAAGATTACTTTGTTTCCCCACGCTTTTCACTGCGCGGTCAAAAGAAAAACTCACCGTCTGGTTCAACAGTCCTCCACGTTATCCACATCGCCATCCAAATTAAAGCCGGATCGAAAACGCGGAAAAACAAAAAGAAATCCACGTGGAAATCCTACATGACTCCACGTGTAATATCCCCACCACTCTTCCCACGTGCGAACCCACACGCAGACAATCGGCTACAAAGTGAAACGTGGCGCGCAGAGATATATGGAGCAGGATTTAGAGAGGACGTCGTGGCCTGAGGTGGCTTGACAAGTGGCACTCTCTCGCGACTCTGGTCTTTTGCCTTCGAACCAGTAACCCTCTCTCTTCTTTCTCTCTCTGTCTCTCTGTCGCTTCAGTAGCTTACCGTGTGCTGAAGAAATAACAAGCTTACAACTTGCAGAAGCCCCAAATACCCACAAGCACTTACTTTGTGTTTGTTTTATGAAACATGGTTTCATCTGAACGGATGACGTCGTTTTCGAGCTCCACGGCCTCCACGGCCTCCACGGCGGTGGCTTCCTCCTCTTATTCGTCTTCGTCGGCGGCCTCGGCCACCAGCGTTTCGGTGGACAGGTTTGGCTCCGTCGCGGATCCTATGGTGAAGGAGGAGCTCGAGGCGGCGGAGGCGCTTGCCGATTTGGCGCATTTGGCGATGCGTGAGAGTTGCGGCGCCGAATCCCCTGGGAATTGGGGGCTGAAAGGGAAGCGAGCTAAGAAGCGAGTCAAGAGCCAGTCTCCTCCGAGTCAGTCGGGTTTGAACCCGGCTGACCCCGCCGCCGCCTGCCCTGATCTTTGTCAGGTTTGTTGCTTTTTTTTTTTTTTTTTGAAATTATTTGCAGTTATTTATATTCTTACATAAAATAAGACTTACTGAAAGAGGGAAAATGTTTGTATGGACTAAAACTAGTAATTTTACATGAATTGAAATAATTTAAAGATTCCGCTGAATGAATATTTTAAGAAATAATGGACCTTAAGGGTAAAATACTTCCCTATCTATAAGATGTTGTTACAGAGAAAAAAAAAAAAAGTAAATAACTTTTGCAGTGCAGGATAGCATGGTGGTCATTCATGGATTGAAATGTGAATCTTTGTTTGATGAAAGAAGGTCATAATGTTTTCAAATTAAGCTCAACCATTTTGGGAAAAATTCTAATGGAGGAAGTGGGTTTATATCGATTTCATTAGACTTTTTGTGTACTGAAGGCTTTATCCCAATGCTAGTTTCTGGTAGTGTAGTTATCAACCACCTAGCAATCCAAAGGATGAGACAATAATTTGAAGGTTTATGCAAATGTAACCATTTGAATGCATCCATATGGCCGGATTTTAATGGTATTAATGCCACGGGGTTGGAGGTGAATGATGCGATTGTAATGGGGCCGTATCTATGGCTTGTTAGCTATAATCTTTTTCCTTTTCTTTATGGTAAGCTAATATGGGAACCATCTGGATTTGTCTAAAGTATGATTGGCCACTCCATTGATGTTTTATTGAAATTACTTGAGCAATGTGAACGTATTGCGAACAAGAACCCCAAATTTAAGCCGAAATTTGGCAAGGGGAAGGGCGTCATAGTATGTTGGTGACTTGTATGCTTTACTTCTGCATAAGCTAATGGACAGAAGGCACTATCTTCTGCAGGGCTTTTGAAATATTTTTTTTATTTCAGGATCAAGCAATAGGTCTGCAGCTATGTGAACCAGTCTACACAGATGTTCACACAAAACCAGTGAAGACCGAGCAGGTTCTGAATGAAAAGGTTGTGAAAAATGAGGATGATGCAGAACTAACTAAACTAAGTTCTATATCTGCTACTAGTTACCCATCATTAAGTTGCAGCAAGTCAAGGCGGAATTTAACTGAGGTACTCAGAAATTTAAAACTTCTTCCCTCTAAGTTGATGATCTATGGATGTTTTTCTTTTTCTTCAATTTAATTAATTTTCCCTATTCAGGAGGAAAAAGAAGAACGCAAAGTACGCAGGATATTGGCAAACAGAGAGTCAGCTAGGCAGACAATTCGTCGACGGCAGGTAAGCTGCTGTTACTCTGTGGTTATGAATCTTATGACTTAGGACTAAA
Organism: Prinsepia uniflora; assembly: GCA_032719365.1. Taxonomy (NCBI): domain Eukaryota; kingdom Viridiplantae; phylum Streptophyta; class Magnoliopsida; order Rosales; family Rosaceae; genus Prinsepia; species Prinsepia uniflora. Next base: position 1,095,723 of record CM064862.1, on the reverse strand, counting down.
ATTTCTGCTTACTTATTTTTATCCATGTTCCAATCTTTCATGTCATTGTGTCCTTGTAGTTCTTCACTTAATCTTATGGCCGACACCAAGAACAATGTATTGCTACATCTTATACTGTTTTCCTTTCTTGTTTTCAACCCGTTGGACAGTGGGATTGCACGTTTGTTCTTTTCATTAGATGGCACGTTTGTTCGTTATATTAGATGCCACATATATTCGTTTCACTAGTAGCCACATTTGTTTGTTTCATTAGATGCATGTTTGTTCGTTTCATTAGATGTCACTTATGTTCGTTTCTTAAGATGCCATGTTCATTCGTTTCATAAGATGCCACATTTGTTCTTCTAGATGCCACGTTTGTTCGTTTCATTATATGCCACGTTTATTCATTTCATTATATGCCACGTTTATCCGTCAGTATATGCCATGTTTATTTGTTTCATTATATGCCACCTTTATTCCTTTTTCATTTCATTATATGACCGCTGTGTATGTGGACTCTTAATGGTGAAATTGAATGGAATTCCTTAATAAATTTTCAGCTGTGAAGTAATGCACCCCATATCCAAAGCCTCCACGTACCAAATTGTACCCCGACCCAGCTAACATTTCTATTTGCATATTAGGTTACTGTCGATCGCTATATTTGCAAATTTGGACCTAGTCATGAAGCTAGATAGGAAGTTGAACTTCTGGTGTCAAAACCTAAAGAAGTTGGCAAGATGAGTAAACATTTCAGATATTTAGGTAGCAATACCATATCGCTCCACATGGTAACTGTATCTTCCAATTTTGTTATTCAAGATTCCCAATAGTCTGGTGTGAAGTTAATAAGTTTTTTAAATCGTCTTATGATATGGAACATTCGGAAAGTATGTTGCACAGCAGATAACAGCAAAGTATGTTGCACAGCAGATAACAGCAATATGGGTGCGATGCCCTATACAATCTTTTGAAGAGTTCTCTTGTTCATTTTTCGTTACTAGGTTGATTCTACAAATTATGTTGTTCTGAACCATTCTTATGGCTCCAACTAATTAGGTGGACGACAGGTTTAGTTTCGCAGAACGTGGCCCTATAGAACTATGAGCTGGCTATTAAAAAGCTTCCATGATTGTAATCTGTCTATTTTTGAGCTTAAGGATGTAGAGTAACTACCTGCTTTGGGACCCCCTTAGATATGTAGCTGTTCTGCTTGCCTCTCTAAATTAATCATTTATCACACAGTTGGGAGCCTCCTTGCATTTTCAGTCTTTGGAATTACCATATGGTATGATAGGAATGTATTAATATGTGATTCTATCGAAGAAAGATTGAATTTTAGTTTCGGTCAAGTAACAGTAAAACGTGTGCTATACGGTATTAAATCAAATGGGTCACAAGGCACAATGTGTTTTGCCTCTTTCTCTCATGTCCTCTTTCTGTTATATATATATAATTTGAACAGTATATTTCATCACTTGTGTTTGTGATTCTCAAATTGCATGATATGTGTCCAATGCAGATTGCTTTCTTAGCTATCATGCATTTATGCTTTAGCAAATCATGCATCTTTGCTTGTTCTACAGGCTCTATGTGAGGAGTTAACCAAAAAGGCTGCCGATCTGGCTTTGGAGAATGAGAATCTAAAATTGGTATTCACTTGCTTTGCTTTATCTCCTCTCTTTCATCCATTCCCTTTTTTAATGTGTGCGTGTAAAAACCAAAGGACGATTATTCATTTCTCATTCTCTAATTTCTAGCCCTCTTCATGTATAAGTTCTAAAGCGTGCTGAAATTACTTGCTTGTTCCCTTCTTTTTCATTTTTTGACGGAGTAGAAAAAGGAGTTGGCCTTGAAAGATTATCAGTCCTTGGAGACAACGAATAAGATTTTGAAAGTTGAGGTGAGTTATGAATGCCTAACATTGAACCATTGTCTAACCTTAACCAAATCTCAGATGCTTGACATGCTTTTCCCATTCTGCAGATGGCCAAGATAATAAAGCAGGAAACACCAGGTGAAAATATGTCAGCCTATGTGCACATGCAAATACCTGCATCTTCGCCTACAAATTCCCCATTGTTCTTATATAACCGTCCACCATTTACACCACTCTTCTGGCCCCCTCCTATCATTCAATCGCCCAATTCCATTCAGTTCCAACATGTTTCACAAACTCCAATGGCCATTCCATCAATCCCTTTTCCGGCCAACGGTACAACTGATACTTCTCATGAGCAAGAAAACCCCCTAAGCATCAATGCAGCAAGAACTCCGTTATATGTATTCCCGTGCCCTTGGTTCATCCCGCATTTTGATAATGGGACTGGACTCCAACCCCAGACCTCCTTGTGCCTGAATAATAAACAAGAAGTAACTTCTTCTTCAAGAACTGTTGCACAGCTGGACAACCAGCATTTCTCTTTCCCTACTAGGTTAAAAACAGAAGCTTCCAGTTCAATGGAACCTAGACTTTCGAATGATCTCAACAAAACCCCAGCTCAGCCTAAAGAAACTAGTCCTCCGCAGTTATCTCTTGCTCCTGCATCCCCTACTAGAGTTGCATCTAGTATCAAGCATGAGAATGGATCCGAACCAGAGTATGCTGCAACAACTGAAAAATTGTATACATTCTCTTCCTTAGCAGAGAAGAACAACGAACCAATGATGTACCCTAACAGAAAACTAGCAGATGCAGTTGCTGCAGCTGAGGCAAGAAAGAGGAGGAAGAGCCTCACGAAGCTAAAGAACCTTCATGGGCGGCAGTGTCGGATGCATTGCTGAGTTTTCAGGCAAATTCTTTTGCTTTGAGAACTTGTTGGAGATTATGGGTCCAGAGCAGATCACCTAACCTTAATTACAAAAGGTTATTGAGTCACATTGATAGAGAAGAAAAAAGATGTTAGCCTGTAACTTAGGTACATCTTCAAGGCTTTTTTGCTTTTGCTTTATATGTTGCTTCTAAACCTGGAATTTTCTGCACTTCCCGGTCCAATAAGTACGGGTAGCTTGGCATTACCTAATCTTTTGGAACCAGCTATCAGAAACCAACTATCAGAAGAAATGTGTTTTACTAATGTTTTCTCTTGCCGGTTTTATCATCTGATGGCTTTGACAATTTCTGGCCAAGCCGCCTAGGGTTAGCTTGGTGGATGATATAAGAGGAGCAAGATGATGGACAATAAAAATATCAAATGTTTATTTACAGGAACAAAGGGAGTTGAGTTGAGTTGAGTTGATGCTACTATCAAAAACACTGCTAACGGAGATCCTAATAGGTTTGCTTGTAGACTATAATGGGGCTTGCGACGGCGTGCTTGGAGTCTCGCCACTCAAGCAACGCCTCAGTGACCTTGCCATTCACTATCGGACCGCCGCTTACCACCACCTTAAAAGACCGTTTCTGATGCGGCTTTGTGAATTTCAAGATATTTGGTGAGACTTTCACGTTAAGAGCAGCCCCGCCATTTGTTGGTCTGATTATCCTCGCCTTGTACACAGAGGCACCGAACCCTACCTGAGTTACTGTTCTCCGGAAGACGGCATTAAAGTTGGTTGCATTTGGGAGTTGGTTGATATGGAAACAAGGGTAGTTGAGGCCGTCAAACCCTAGAGCAGGCTTGAAGTTCTTGCAGCTGATGTTCTTCTTCCCGACGAGCCGACTGATGCTGCTGTCATTGTATCCGTTTTTGCACAAGTGGCTGATGTAGTCGTTTAGACTGATGTCATAAACGAGCCCCGGATTTATTGCCCTTCTCGGGTTTAAGTTCCCAGCTCCCCAGCCTAGCCCGTCATCCTCGTGGAGTTTCACTCCTTTGGCTGAAGCAAAGGGAGTGAAATTTCGACATTTGGTTAGAGGGCATTTATTGTTGGACTAAGACTATTTACCGGTAACGTGGGTTGAGAAACACTGACTAACCGGTTGTCATAAGAGCGGACTTGATGGCGGCAGGCGACCAGTCGGGGTGGAAGGACTTGACGTAGGCAGCTGCACCGGCTACATGAGGGCAAGCCATGGAGGTACCCGAGACAATGTTGAACACATTGTGTCGCTTGTCGTCTAAGTCACCGGATAGGGTTGGTATCTTCGAATAGGCGGCTAATATGTCGATCCCCGGTGCTGCGATATCAGGCTGTAAATGGAAATGAATTTAGTAAGGTACTTGATCAATGTGGGGAGGAAGAGGAAGAGGAAGAGGAAGAGATTAAAATTTTCATTTTGTACCTTGAGGATGTTTGGTGTTATGTGTTGAGGTCCTCTGGAAGAGAAAGAAGCAAGCGTGGGGGCCGGCCTTTTAAGTGTCCTTGTCTTGTATATGACTGCCATAGGGTTCCTGGAATTTGTTCAAAAATAGAGGATGAGATAACGACGACAGTGATTTTCACACTCGCAGTTTCTCTTTCTGAAACTCCTCATCTGTCACAACAAAAGTAGAATCAACGGACAAAAACTAAAAAAGTGTATGCAGAAGGAAAAACTGAGAGTATTGAAAACTCATCTCGAACATCCCAAGCGTCAAGCGATAGGATCTTAGGGTTCAATAGTTTTCAGAATTCGGGGGTTAAAAAACAAGGATAGTAATTATCACACTCGCAGTTCTTCCTTATGCACATTTGTCATACCCTTGATTATGATCTTTAAGAATGAATAAAGTGAAGGAGAATTTACGAACAAGAACCAATGAAATGAATGCAGAAGGAGAAACTGAGAGCGATAAAAACTCGTCTTAAATTGAAATTAAGGATCATACTTAGTTTTGTTGATGTAGCGTTCGATCATGACACCATCTCTGGAACGCATGAAAGTACCAGGGATTATAGGGGTGTAAGCATAATCATCCAATTCATCTTGTGTCATGAGAGCTCCAGCACCCTTCAACTCTTTAATGGTTGAATCTTGACCACTAGCTCCTAGGCAGAACACAATCTTCCCCTTCACCTTGTCCCGGTTTAGTGTGTACATGTCACATGCACTGCCAGAGTTTTCAAATTTGTTGACCATTAGGGTTTCTCGAATGGAAAATACTTGCATCTATGATGAATGTGCTCCTTCCTTTCATTATTGAAATTTCCTTATGAGTGGTAATCGGAACGGTCAATTTTATAAAGTATCATGTAAAAATCATCTTTGCAAAAGTTTAAACGAATAAGAAATCGATTAATTATCCACATGTATCAATCGAATTGACACTTTATCATAATGATATTAATTATTATTAAAACCGTTGATTATTTTTATACATATGAATGACTAACACATCTAAAATTTAGTTATTTTTTTGAAAACCAGATCTTTGTATGTTGCTTTAAAGAATCAATCATTCATATATGGAAAATTTGATAATCAACAATGGGGAATGAACTCATCCACTATGAGGTCGATGTAAGTATTGCTTTTCATGAAACATTTAATTAAAAACAAAAACAAAAAGTCGAAATCGTTTAATACAATATCCTTCTCACAATTGTATTATATATATACATATATATACATATATATATATATATATATATATATTCCACATGCATACAATTCATTCGTACCTTGCATTTCCATAGATCTTTTCACTTGTATTTGTTGCTAGGGTTCCACTTGTGAGAGGATACATTTGTCTCTTGGGCGAAAAGGTATTGAGTGAATTTCCCTACATTCAATGAAATCGGTGACCTAATAAGCACGGTGCCAACTTTATACTACCGTGTTAACAAGCAAGGATCACGAAGGCGTAATAACGACAAATGACAATTTTTGCATCTCATTTTAGTGATATTTCCTAGTACCATTATTTTGATTAATTTAATTGTCATTACACATATATTATGATCGAAATCGTTCAACTCATAAATTACCAATTCAAGATTATCTATGCTCAAATTCAGAAAAATTAGAGATAATTTAGTTACTCATATATATCAACAATATATGCAGCTCGTTATTAGAATCTTAATTCTTACAAAAAACGTCGATTTATTTGATAGATATGAATGGCTAAATGACCTACTATTTTGTTGTTTTTTTTTATGGGGATGATCTTGACATGATGATTTAAACAATAAACGTTTTCGATTATGATATACGTACAAAGATAATTTGATAAATAAAAAATCAAAAGGATAGTACGAGAAGATATCAACAGAATCGGATGCAAGTACGTATTATCACAAAGAGAGAGCGGGAGAAACTTACAAAAAATTTCAAGCCATTACCAAGCTTAATAACAGTCTGTAATCCCCTATCAGTTGTGCTAGCAGCCACCGTCATAACCCATGGTGCCACATTTTCGACACTGCCTGGAGTGGGACCATCATTCCCAGCCGAGCACGAAACAAAAATCCCTTTCTTCATGGCATGAAATGATCCTATGGCAATGGGATCATCCATGAAATTACGCGACGCGCCGCCTATCGAGATGGATATCACATCCACACCGTCAGCCACGGCGTCGTCAAACGCCGCCAAGATGTCCATGTCATTGCAGCCGTTGCTCCAGCAAACTTTGTACATGGCAATGCGCGACAGCGGCACACCGCCGCGTGCCGTCCCTTTTGCAACGCCGTACACACTGGCGCCTCTGACGGGTGCGCCGGCGATGGTGGAGGAAGTGTGGGTGCCATGGCCTTCTTCGTCGATTGGACTCATGTCCCCAATGTCACTCTCCAGATGATAAAATCTCGCACCAACTACCTTGCTGCACAAGAAATGACACGTAACTTAAAAACTTTTGGTCAAACATAAATTTCTAATAGCAAATTACACTCTCCTACACTATATTTTACGCAAAAAATTGAAGATTATAGGTAGGTATTAAAATTTTATATTTAAATACTAAATTTTAAAATATTTCACCGTAAGTGATTGATTATAATTTTCGTCATAAATTACATTAATTCATGATTTTTTTACGTGGTGCAACTAAAAAACGACCTAAAATTGAATTTAGAAGCAAAGTAATAATTTTACATTATTTTATTTGGACGAAAAATTGACGCAATAATCAATTTTTAAGTGAATGCACAATATCAATTAACGGAACTAACGACGGAAATGACAACAAATTGATTATGGCGGAATATTTTAAAAATTCAAGGTATTTGATTGAAAATTTGAAAACACAGATATAATCTTAATTTTGGTGTAAAACATAAATATTAAAATATAATTTACTCAAAATTTCAACGTAAAATAATTTGCCAATGAGAAAATGACACGTACTTGTTGCAGGCTGTGAAGTTTGGACCCGTGACACATTTGCCTTTCCACTTAGGTGGCGGAGGCCCGTAGCCTCTATCATTGAAACTCGGGGCATCTATGTAAATTCCTAGTACATACAGAAAATATACACATTCACTTTTCCGACTTTTTCACTTTACGAAGTTCAAATTTCATGAAGGATAGTTGTTTATACCAACCTGTATCGAGCACACCCACCACGATATTGCTTTCTACTCGGGGCTTCCGCTTCTTCATGCTGAGAGGCAATTTTAAGAAAGCCCATGACCTCGTTGTATGTAGTTTACGAATAGTATTCGGAAATACCGATACAACATTATCTTGATCTAGAAATCAATGAAAATTATTGAGATAAAAATGAAATGATCAATATACATGTGAGTGCGCAAACATGTGAGTTTTTAGTTTTCATTTTCTATGTATGTAATGTACCTAATAATGCCTCTACTTCATGTGGCAACAATCTTGCTACAAACCCATTGAAGCTCCTTCCATAACTATGAATTCTTGATTCTCTGGCTATTTGTTCACTGAAATGTAAAAGGGTTTGTTATTTGGTGTTAGTCAAATATAACAATTATTATGAAAAATAAATGGTAGGAAGAAACTGATCATTACTCTCCGATTGCATCCACAAGGAGGTTATGATGGTAGTCCATGGTGGATTTGGCGGAATGTTCGTGTCCCGGAATCTCTCCCATGTACACAATATAAGGCTGTAAATAGAACAATGCATACAGAGTAAATATACTATGATATCACACCGTCAATTAAAACCGGTAATTAAGTTACGTTGTGTGAATATACGTACCCTCCTAGCATCATAGCCATCCTCACTTGTTTCTTGACCCGACGTAGCTACGAAATACGTAATGAACGCAATAACCACCGGTAGGTTTTGTAACACCTTCATCGTATTGCAGCTTGCAAAAATTTGTCCCCTCACACGCATGTAAAGTGAAGTTTTGTTTTGTTATAAATAGAGGAAGTCGATCTCTCTCTCTCCCCTTAAAATATGGCGAGGGGAGTTAGAGTGAGTGATGTTTTGACTGTTGAACAAAAGAACAAAGCAAAAGGAAGAGTCTTTAGTCCACTTCAGGCTCAGATTTTGGTGGCTTGGATTTTGGCTTAGTTACAAAGGGACTGGCCATTTTGCAAGGTTCAACAACTTTTACTTCCACCAACCTACCCTATTAAATATCGGAATTTCGCATCAACCGTTTACGCGCTGAATTAACCCTAGACTTCGCATCAATCATTCACGCTCAATTAACCCTATTATTGAGATGTAGGTAAATTCTATAATGCATTAGAATTCGACCATCTTTCACGCTTACTCGTGATGAATTCCTATAGCCACATCATTGGCCTTGTAACGATCTCATCTAAAACATTTAGGCCATCACTAAAAATAGAACCATTCCAAGATAAAACAACCTTTTTGACAAAAAATGAAAGAGAAATAGCAACCTTAAACAATTGATTACTTCTGCTCTATAAATCATTTTCACAATATTATTTGCTTTCTAATTCAAGTGATAGTAGTAAGAATCATGCACAGAGGCCTACGATAACTATAATTTACAAAAAAATGGTATCAAACATCGCTAAAGAACTACAAACATAACATAATGCACATATGTCACATAGATTAGCAGCATTCTTTCGGATTGAAAGATGACGCCTTTTTCCGGTCTAACCCAAAAGATGACACCCTTTTTCCGGTGGAAAGATAACTCGCCTTCGGTCTTGTTACTTAGTTGTCAACCTACCCAATGGAACATAACTAGGGGTTCAAAGAACCAGAAATATACAACAAACCTTGGCTTCTCATCTCTTTGCTGCCCACACCCTTTCAAGGTCGGACAAAACAATCTCTTGACAACGAACAAGGCCAGCTGCCCCTCCATAACACAACCATCTCTCACTACCTTTGTTCATATTCCATCTCACTCTATGCATTGCCACCAATTTGTCCGGAAAAGCTTGAAGCTCTTTCCCGATTTCTTCTTCTTCTTCCCGAGTATCAGTCACCTTTTCATCTATGCATACCAATTCTAGGTCCTCATTTGTCTTTTTATTGCTAGATCCAGATTTCTTTGCCTTTTTCTTTTTCGCCTTCCCAATCTCTTCTTCCTGAGTGTCAGCCTGCTCTTCATCAACACATACCAACGCTTGGTGATCATTTCGCGCTTTCTTACTAGACCTGGATTTCTTTGCTTTTTCCCCGAATTCTTGTTCCCAGCATACCAATGCTAAGTCATCCACTGAATTTTTCTTACTTGACACAGATTTCTGTGTCTTTTTGCTTTTGCTAGGTGCTACATTTCCTCCAGATTTATGTCCAATCCCCAGATCATCAACATTGCAAAGAGCTGCAACAAGAGACAATTCGATGAACATTCTAAAACAAAGATAACAAATACACATTCGGGGGTGGTTATATAATTGACAAAAAATTTACCTAAAGACTGATCTTCAGATGTACCATCTTTTGCCAACTTATCATTTGCTGTTTTCACCTTGTTTGACTCAGGGTTGTTACGAGTAAATGGAGCAACCTTCAATGGGAAAGGGGTACTTGATACTGGTGTCTTGATGGTCACAGCAGATTCTTCCATTGTAACCGATACGCACAAAAAATGTGGGGCCCGGTTTCTTCTTGGATCTTTATCCAAAGCTTTGGATGTGAGCTGATTATTAAGAATAAAAAATTAAGTATATAACAAAATACAGATACTTTGAATCAAATTTCCAAGCGAAGAAAGAAGTCAGAAGTTTTAACTAACCTGGAAGCGGAGAACAGTTCCGTCTGCACCACAATATGCAGCCAGACCTGAGATTTGAAAGTGAAGTTTTCTAATAAGTGGATACAAAAATATACCGGCCTCATTTGACAAGAGGCGATAATGAAATTTACTCTTAAGGTGATAGGAACAAGAAAGACCTGTTATTCGCGATACATGAACACTCCAGATTGCAAAAGGCAAAAAGCCGAGATTATGCAAGCCTGGTTGTTTTGTTCCAACCATTCCTGTTACTGGGTCATCAGATGCAGCCTTCACCAAGCTGATAACTTTAATTGCTCCATCATCAAAGGATAGAAGAACACACCTAAAAGAAAAAACACAGAACTTCACCAAAAATTTACCAACTAGATTACCATATGTATGTTCCACACAGAGATTATGAATACCTTGGATCCGGAAGCCAATCGAGACTATATATGAACTTTGGTAAGTGATCGATGTCCCACAAGGGACGGAATGGATCACTGCAAAAGAGTTAGAAAAAGTTCTTAGTATGAAGTGTAATTTCCACTGGAAAAACACAAGCAACATTTAAGGGTAAAGATGCAAGCATGTACACATGAGTGTAAACAAAAACAAGCCATTATACTTACCGCAGGTCCCAAAACTTTAGGCCTCCATGTCCAGCGGTTACTACAACATTTGCACCCTCCGAATTGCTAAAATTCACAAAAATTCGCATTCGCATGCCACAAAAAATGAGAAAATTAAATTATTAAACAAATATGAAATAGTCAGAAATGGAAATCTATTTCGTAAGTGTTAATACACCAACCCTCTCCAAACTAAAAAGTGGTCTGTTATTTACCACAGAAATGATAAATAAAATTGAGTTCTAGCATAGCTAACCTTTCAACTGGGGCCCACGCAAGTGCCCTAATAGGATTTGTATCAGCACTAAAGCAAAGTAAAGGCCTTGTATCTGCAGCCAACGAGTAGAGAAATGAAGCAAACCTTGTTAATTTACTTCCTTATCAATTTTACATCACTCCAAGACAGATGCAAACCATATCTACACTTTTTTTTGGGTTCTATGCTAGATTTACCTTTACATGGGTTACTGGCTGAAAACTTCCACAAAGCAACCTGAATATACGGAAAACTTTTTCAGTTATGATACAAAAAATTTAAAAATAAAAAAAAAACAAATAAACTAAGCAAGAAAATCCTTCCAACTGAATGCTTAGTGGATCCTGGAAAATAGATTTAATTAAGATTAAAGAACAAGGTGCAGGAGAATTACAGTTCCATCATGGCATCCGGCAAGCAGGTAATCATGAGCTGGTGAAGTTGACCACTCCACAGTAAGAGGGATGCTGTTCAACAAAGCAACGGTATATTAAATCGCCAATCAATCATATAAAGTCACATAACATGGCCAAAGAGAATCTGAGCGAGTAAGTAGCTGTAAAAACCCATGACCACTCTGTAAAATTATGCAGCTACATAAATTCAGCCTCAAATCAAAGAGTTATCCATTAATGATTTGATGCTATGGAAATCTTACAAAGTAACCAAAAGGAAGCTCGTATACAATATTATTGTCACAAATTGGAAACGATGATTTTAATTAAATGGAAAACCGTTGTCCCATTATCAGAAATATCCAAATTATTGTAAAAAGAGAGTATGACTTGACTTGAGTACCTATTTCCACTGCCACACTTCAACATTGAGCATCTGAAAACTGGCGCTAATTTTACAAAGCGAGGATCAGTGCCCTCGCCAGATGACGAAGAATATATAACTTCCATTGCACAAGGAAGAGGAACATCCCACCTGCATTTAAGTAGTCCAGGATAAGTTGTATATAAAACAGAAAAAAAGGGAAAAAAAGTAATCCAGGATAAGTATCATGAAATAGCAGAGCACGAACAAATGTCAATGTAACATGCTTGCATCATTTCTCTAGTGTGAACCCAAAAATTAGCTGAATATCAAACAAATTGAGAGTTGTGTGCAGCACAATTCATATTATGGACATATTATAGAGAAAGAATATGCAAAAGGGATCTAAAATCTAGAAAGCAAAAATGACACAAGTCTAAACAAGTAAATAGATGTCTTACACTTCCAGAGACCCATTTCCTAACAACACAGCTAGATAGCCCATCCGATGCTTACATTCGGAATCATGATCACCAGGAGGACGCCATTTTACATCCCATGCAACCTTTCCATGGTGAGCTAAGGAAAGTACGATTCTTGGCAATGCTACATCGTTTGAAACTGGGGGGGCAATTTTAGAAAAAAAACTACTTTGAATATTATGACTTGTTTGAGGATCCTGTCTGGAATTTTGATGCATATGATGATCTGAAACATGTCCTTCCTCCTCATTTTGATCAAACAATGGTGGACGCGCAGAACTGTTATTACTCTCTGCATCTTCCATAGTACTGAACTTTCTCTGAACAGACGATTCCAGATCTGTATTACATGCAGATGCTGCATCTCTGCAACTTTTTTGTTTTTTACCATGACCTTGTACACCATGCCTTTGAGTATTTGCAGGAATAGAATCCGTAGAATGTAACTCCATTGATTCCTCTGGATATCCAATGGCAAGAGTCTCAACACAGCTGCTGCTCACATCCAAGTTGTCAATAGATTCTTCTATTTTCTTCTTAGAAGGTCTTCCTCTAGGCCTCTTTGGCCGAGTTGATTTATGTTCTGTGACCTCTTTGTCAATAGATTCTTCAACTGGCACCTTTTTAGGTCTTCCTCTAGGCCTCTTTGGCTCAGTTGATTTTTCTTCTATTGGCTTTTTTCTAGGTCTTCCTATAGGCCTCTTTAGTTCAGTTGATTTTTCTTCTACGAGCACACCGTTTTTACGCCTGCACTTTGACTTTTCTCCTACAGGATGAATGTTTCCTTCATTGACACCAGCATTTAGAAGGCACCATATCTGAATTGCACCTCTTCCAGTTAGTGGCTCTCCTAGTTTATGATAAGAAGATCCAGGAGGATGAGCAGCTATAGCAATAAACTGAAAAGTAGGATGGTGATGATTTTGTCAGAAACAGTAGATTTAAATCTGTATTCTAAATTTCTAATATGAAAAAGTTCTCTAACTTGTATCCATCTCTCAAATTTTACAGATATTACTAATCCTAAAATAAACAGTTTCGGAAATGTTTCAAAGCAAATGCCTTGATGTACTATGGGTTTAAAAAAGAGTTGATTATATTAATTTACACCAATAAACCAAAACACCAGAGCGTCTAGATACTTTGATTAGTGGAAATCAAATTGAACAATTTCTAATTGTCCAACATCAAAGTTGGATAGTTATTACCAAATGAATGCTTGATTATTCATTATTTAACATTTAAGCTAATATATTTGACATTGGCCTCAACTTGTTAGCAAACTAGCATGAGTAAACAAATACAAGAAATTGAAGCCAAAAAAATAAAAAGATGAAAAACCATACTAAGAATCACCTTAGGAGCCTTCACCCAAACAAGAGAAATCTAGTTAAAGGAAGTGGATTATAACATCAGTATAACTTGAATTCTAGAGGTAAATATTTGAGGCACTAAACATTCTTAAGTAATCTGTTGAATGTCTATATTGTATTAAATTCCTTGAAGGACATAATATAGTTTGTCACTATATTGGACAACACTTAATGATCAAGAAATTTAACGTAAAACTTCACCGACATAACCCGTACACATGCAAAAGGTATCACATCATATTTCATTTGACAATTATACTATTGAATTTGAAAGCCCTAGACCCTTAAATATATAGATTTTGATGAATACCAGGAAGAAGAAAAAAACACAGAGCCTTGAGCAAAATCATGTACCTCACATTTTGGATAATAATCAGGACTTTGATGAACTCTAGGGCACCAATCCAACGCCCAAACAGGCCCTCCAACATACATCACAAAGTCTTGGCTGCAAAAACGTGTAACAGATGTTTGAAGATGCATATTGAAGCTTGTTTAAATGGTAGCTAAAATCTAATATACAACAGTAAGTTTAAGACATGCACAAAACTAAAGGACGATCTAAAGTTTTCCAAGGCAAATGCTCTTTCCAATAGATTGTATGACATATTTCCTACCTATTTTAGCACAATGTTCAACAACCAATTAGCAGAGAACATGTTCTATACATACATGCTCAATGAAGAATAAGTTTAAGATAGCTTTCTTATAAATGTCATGCTTCAAAACCAAACCCACTTTAGAAAAATGAACAAAGCACGAAATTTTTCATATTCAGTGCAAGAGTATACAACTAAATCAGTAACAGGCCTTATTGCTAATGCAAAGCCAAGTACCTCAACTCGGGAGACGATTTTTCGCCGGAAGGTGCCCCCTTCTGCATCAATATGCAAACCAAACTAATTAATATTACACGCAATGCTACTTGTCGTATGAAAGCCAAGACAACAATTCATTTTTTGCAAAACAATTCAGACTAAAAGATATAACCTTTGGAACTGCAGCAGAAGAAAATTGAGGCAAGGTTGTCCCACTGATGGCTTCCTTCCCACAAGCAAATCGAACTTCTCTTGGGTCATATTTAAAATATGCCCATTCCCTTAAAAAACAGTTCTTTCCAATGAGATACATAAAACCAATATGCCAATAACAAGCTAACCAACAATGTACGATGAACAAAGAGGAATTACTTCTTTTTACCTTAAGAAGGTTACTGAGGACGATAACCGTTGGATCTCACTGTCTTCGATTAGATGATCTTGATTTTCCTCATCATCCTTACCACAGAGCTTGGCAATGGTGTGCATTGCTCTGAAGTGATTCTCCACCGAGTGGTCGAACATTGAGACACTAATACCAGGGCCATTATCTTCGTCAGTTTGGGCCGGCTCACGCTCAATGTGAACTGGTTCAGGCTCAATTTGAACTGGTTCAGTCTCAATTTGAACTGATTCAGGCTCAATTGGAGTTGGCAATGGCTCAATTTGAACTGGCAAGGCTTCTGGGTTCTGATCCTTTGACGTTGTGGCTTGGTTCTTTCTCTTCACCTTGGTTCTTTTCCCGCGCTTTCGAGCCAGTAATACCCCAATTGGAGCTTCTGCTTCATCTTCGACTGTCTTGTTCATACCTCACTCAATCTCAAGTTTCAAACTTTCAGATTTTTTTTTTAGTGTTGAATTGATATAGGGAGAGAGCGAGGGAGGAAGGAAATATAGAGAAGGAGGCTCCGACGGTGATAGGGTTAGGAGGGTGGGGCTTTGGGTGTTGTTGTCGGGGGTGACAGGCTGGCTGACGGAGTTGTGTTGGGATCGTTTTAGGTGGCTGTCGGGGGTTAATTCGAGTTGCTGTCTGGGTTATTTCGAGTTGCAGCCGGAGGTGTCGGCGGCGGTTGGAACTTCGTGCACGTTGTGTTACTATTCACTTATTCGAATAGGAGTAAATATTTTTCAAGGATAAAGTAAAAATAATAAGAAACAAAACTATGTTGTTTCTATCTCCTATGTACATGAGGATAAAACTTAGGTGTGCTTCTATTTCCCATGTACATAAGGACAATGATGTCCATTAGTCGGATACTAACAGTAAACATAGTAAGAAACAAAACTATTTTGTTTCTATCCGCTATGTACATGAGGAAAAAACTTAGGTGTGCTTCTATTTTCTATGTACATAAGGACAATGATGTCCATTAGTCGGATACAACCCAAGTTAGTATCAGAAATTTTTTTATATAATATGTCATTAGAGTTCAATTTAAGGTAAATTGTCTATAAGTCAACGCTAAAATTAACTAAACTAAACTTACTTAATAGTTAGTATCGAATTTAGTTTGGATTATTATATATTTTTTAATTAAAGGTACGATATTAATTTGATTAAAAATATAATTCACTACAAAAATCTTAAGTTAAAAACGAATTTTTAAAAATTAGATGATGAGTATGGAAAAATACCTCTATAATTAAATTTAGCGAATGCCAAAATCAGAAGAGAATCACAAACAATTTTTGAAAATCAAGGTATCTCTTGCACGTAGGCGATAACTAATCCCTTGAGCCGCGTAGAACCCTAATACGGGAGAGTTTCCTAATGTTGGCTATTATATTCATAAGGCTTGAAGTTGAGACCTTATTTGAAGGGAATACGATCTTTTTCACTTAAATCACCTAACTATTTGGTACAAACAACTAATTTAATATCAAAACGCATATGTATTATCAAAACCAATTAAAGGGAACAACAACACCTAATTCGAAAAAAAAAAATTACAAAAACACTAAAAGCAAAAACTATCTAACAAGTCCCTACCTGAAAATCTCGCATCCTCAAATCCCAATCATGAACATTGTTGTGCATCCTCTAAGACGTCATTACAAATAAACGTGATAAATTCGATAGATCTGGACAAATTGATGATGATCATTTCTTTAAACCATTAGAAAATTAATAGTGAAAATAGACTAGATCAACAAGACGAGAGATGATAGGAGGATAATGGGGGCCAAGGTAGAAAGGCATCAACCACCAAATGATATTTGGGTCCAATCTACCTCAGCCGCCACACTATCTTGAATGAAAGGTTTATCTAGAGAGGAATTTGCTAGAGATAAAAAGGAGGAGCAAATCAAAGTGTTATTTTTCGTGTGGACTTAGTTTGTCTAAACCTCGCTCAAAATAAAATCAATACAAATAAGATTCGTAGCAAGAAGAGTTAAAGTTATTAATATTTTCAGTTCTTAAAATTTGTGAACTACATATTTATTAGGAGATAGCTTGAATTTATTTTAAATTTAATTTGCTTTCTAAGTTCAACACAACGCTATGTTTCATATGTTGTATAAGAAACTAGATAGAATATATAATACGAATTGAAACTAATGTTTGGTATCACTCGTATTAATTAGGCATCGTATAAATTAATATAATTGACTGTCTTTATAAGGTACAGACACACTAAAATAATACTCTATAAATTGTATGTATTAAATAGTCGGAGTAATAATAATTTTATGAAAATGGATAATATTGTTTTTTTTAAAAAAAAAAATAACATGAATGTGAGTAAGTGGTGGGTTGTCATAAGAAATCACTTTGTTTGCTGCCGGCCGAATAAGAGGCAACATATAAAATAATGGGGTCGTTTCTCAGAGGCAACAAATACTAGTCATTCAACAACTATCATGAGTTCATGCTTAGCACTTGGATTAATTTGATGAAAACTTAAAAGCCCCTTTAATTATTGAGAATTCTATAAATATCAAATCCCACTTGTGAGTTGAAAAACTTGGATGGGGATTAGACATTGATAATGTTTTGGTGATGACCTCCTACATTGAGAATAGCCGCAAACCCTCATTCAATCAAATCACTTCACATAATTTATATCATCTTTTTTTTTTTGGCATAACAAGAAGTATCTCCATATTCAGAAAATGAAACTACTAATCTTATGGGTGATAGGTTGGGCCGGGTACCAACGGGTATCTCCCTTGGCCACCATGGCCGACCGTTATGGACTAATTATTACAAGATCGATACTTATAAGATGAAGGGGTCCCTATAGATTGGATTTTTTTTGGACGTATATATATAAGAGTACCAACCTCAGAATAATTTAGTGAGATTTGGAAATTTGGGGGGAATAAAATGCAAAGAGTGGGAGCCCAAGACACACACACGTGAACACCTCTCGTATATGTCTCACCTTCCACTTCATGACTTGGTCCCAACCTCCTCCTTTTCTTGGTTTTCTTTATTTCCATCGTATTATTTATTTACAAGACAAATTTGATCATCATGAGAAAGTAATATGAATCTTGATATATACCAATGAGTAGAAATATGTGTTTAGTGGCTTAACTATAAGTCATATATCCCACGTCGTGATTGAAATTTACACCAATTAACGTTGAATGATTCGAATTATTCTTCTAGTACAAATAAATCGAGTTCAATTAATTAGTTTTCAAAAATATAATAGTTATAAGTTCGGTTAAATTGAATTTCTCAGTCGACTTCCATTAATAGAAACGTAATAATTTCTTTTTGATCAAAAACTGATATTATTATACTATAAGAAGGGTATAAATATACCATCAAAATTAATCAAGTTATGACAGCAAGATCTACAAACTAATACGACAAACTGATACAGACAAAAAGCTACAAAACAACTAAAAACTACATATCACTCAAATTATGAAAAATTACAAACCACACAATGCTAAAACAACCAAAATCCTAGTAGTACAAAAGCCTAAATAGATTGTCGCTCTCACCCAAAAGAAACTGTGATCTACAACGATCCGTTGACCCATAAATGTGAATAAAGGATCAAGAGTCCTAATCCAATTACTATGACCAAATTCAATCGAAAATATTGCGGAAAACTAATCTAAAAGTAAAGTAGAACAAGATTCGGTGAAAAAGAATAAATTTTAAAGGAATATATTGGGTAAAGGAATTGATTGAAAAAAAAAAACCAAAATAACAATGATGGAAAAATAAATCTGAATATGGTTTAAACCAGATAATCACCACAAATGACTCTTACTACTAAGAAGTAAACCGTTCATGTAATTCGAGTATTAGAATCCCAACTTAAAAAAAAAACATAATATATATATATATAGAAGTAGAATCCTTGAATCTTCATTCTACTTTCACCTAAAAAAAGATTTTTCACTCTACTCCTTCCAAATTAAAACAACCTTATTACATACATAAGCAGTCCACAGGAAAAATTAAGAAATAACACAATATATATCATAATTAAAATATATCAAAATAAATATGTTATAATATAAATCGAAAATACCAATTCAATCGAAAATACCAATTAAATATTAGGGCACGAGCTAATTGGTATATACTACAGTTACTACTCCACGAAGGAATCTATATATATATATATATATATATATATCTCATCCACTTGCACAGTTCGTGGGTCAAAAAACACCAGCTAGCTCATTTTAGTGTGCACCAATCGATCTCCATTTCCCAAGATAACACATACACCAACCAAATGTTCAGGTTAACATGTGGTTGAAGTCTAGGTTGCTACGCCACGTGACGTCACTTTCATATCTGGTGTCACTCTGCGAAGTGCGCACCCCATCCCCATTGGTAGACCATACTAACATGCACACAATATATGTGCACACCTTCTATGCCAAAGTACATCGATGTGACGACTCATTGATCTCATGCTGCAGCTTTCCTTTCTCTAACATACACTGGAAGCCCACCGCAGAAAGTTGCAGTGAGCCCGGGTGAAAATCGTGGCACACGACTTAATTCATGTGTCGCGAGCTTGATATTAAACCGTCTGAGTAATGAAAGTGCCACGGCTTTTATCTCCATCAGGGCCATTTCTTTTCCGAGACAGACTCTGAATCCCGGTTGAAAAACCGGGTACTTAAAAGGATTCTCCGTGAAGAAAACATCGTCCTTTAACCACCTTTCCGGCTTGAATTCCATGCAATCGGATCCCCAAATCTCATGGATCCGACCCATAGCGTACGGATGGTAGGTAACTCTAGTCCCTTTGCTTACAGACGTGCCATCGGGTAAAACATCATCTTGTTCACAAAACTTTGAGTCAAATTGGACAGGAGGATACAGCCTCATGCTTTCATAAATTGCTGCTTGTAAATATTGAAGCTCTTGCATTTGCTTAAAACTCTTGAGGTCCTGATTGGGTCCGAAAACCCTATTAGCCTCATCCCGAATTGCTGACGCGATATTTGGGTGAGTCCCCATAAGCCAAAAAAAACTTGTCAATGCCGATGCAACCGTATCACGTCCTGCTAATAAAAAACTTACAACAATGTCTCTCAAATACGTATCATTTTTTACATTTCTCATGAAGCGTGACAAAAGATCTTTTTGACTTGAAAATCCCATTTTGCGCTTTTTAGCAATAACCTCCTTGGCTAAATTATCGATCATGTTAATGCATTGTTTTAATTGCTTCTCGCTTCCCAAATTAAGCATCCGCTTGATCTTCCAAATGAAAGGGGATGCTGTAATGGCTCTTTGGGCGGACAACTTCGAGGCCATGTCGAAGGCAATGGAGAATTCAGACAAGGGCAGTGACAACTCTAGACACATAGGATCCAACCCGAATGAGAACTTGCATATACTGTCGAACGAGAATCTTTTAAACACGTCTTGCAAATCAAGCACTTCTCCATCACCACCTGAACAACTGGCCGACGAAAGAAGAGGAATGAGACGTTGTTCGATCTCATGGCTGACAATCTCGAAAGCATATGACCGGACGGAGTATCGATCGAGCTCGAGGCTTGCCATCTTCCTTTGAAACCTCCATGAGTGGCCATCCACGTTGAATATGCCTTGGCCAAGAAAGTCACCTAAGATGGAAGAAAATGCCTTCCCTTTCGGGTAGTTTTCGAACCGAGTTTTGAGCATGTACTCGACGTTTTCAGGGTTCGCAGTGATGGTGTTTTTCAAGACATGGATGTGGATGGTTTTGGTTGGAGAGGCTCTAAGAAGATGTGCATACCAGTCACAAAGGTTGTCAAATTTCAAAGACCAATTTGAGGTGACATAGGTGTGACAAATTTCACAATTGCACCATAGTTTTGATCTCAAAAGGAAAAAGCTTATAACAAAGAAGAGAAGAAAGAAAATGAAGGTGTACATGAATTGCAAGAACTCAGAATAAACTTGAACCTCCATCAATGGACTTAAAAGGAAAAGATAGTAGTAGTGATGAGATAGAGAAAGATGATGATGAGGAGATGGCATATGGTTGAAGGCATATATTTGCATTATTATATATCCAAATTTATGATTTTTTTATGTGTCAAAAAATGTAACATTCCGAACATGATAATAATATTGTAGTATTTTATAATTTTTCGGGATTAATACAGTCATGAATTTTGAGTTAGGTGATTTCTATGCAGGTGTATATGTAACGACCAGAACATCAGATGTTGTGAATTTTATTGATACTATGTGATATTTTGAGGTTAATTTTAATTTATGTTACTAATTGTCAAACGAAAGTAGAATCCTTCGTGTTTATCTACGTATTTTGAGAAGGGATCCTGTTAGTATATGTATCCACTTGCAAACAGAAATTATTGAATTTGCGGAAATTGACATAAAATATAGGTTCATGAAGAACTCGTGCGAAACTGGTGGCAGGTCCATGATATGAGGCCATGATTTAATGAAAAATGTGACATTCATCCACGTGGGTTTATTCTTATTTTGTACGAACGGGTCTGCCGTTTTATGTTTACGAGCTGTGTTTACTGTAATACTAAATTACAATAATAATACAATTATTATAATCGATAATATTTACATCTCATCTTGATGAGACTTTTTCGTTTTATTAAAATATTTTTATATACATTTTGTATACATATTGTAATCGAAATTGTTCATATTTTAAATCAGCATGTCAAGATTATTTCCCTAAAAAAATCAAGAAGATTGGAGGTTGTTTTTATATATATAAATTAAATAGACGATTCACCATGATCATCTTAATTTTTATCAAAATCGTTGATTTATTTAATACATATGAATGACTAAACGACCTCCAATCTGATTAATTTTTGTACGGATATGATATTGACATGGTGGTTTAAATAATAAACGGTATCAATTATGAAATATGTGCGTAGACAATCGATAAATCAAACATGTGGTATAAAGAGGTATACCATCATGGTGAGATATAAGTATTATCCTATTATAAATTTATAATATACATTTACACTAAACGAAATGTTAACCCTATCTTTTATTGGTATGTGGTATTATTTTTTATCATAAATTAATACTATATGAAAAATACTTGTATCTATATCTGAGGGTGCATGACATTTAGTTATTTTTTACTCATAATTATTGATTTATTAAAATATTATGCAAAAATCATCTCTGAAAAAAAAAATCAAATTGGAGATTTTTTGATAGTTGGTATATATTGAAACAATTGAAAATTTTAATAGCGTTCATAAATTTAATGAGAAGCTCTTTGTTCCACTTTGGTTATTAAATGACTCTTATACATATAATATCATAGTCGAAAGTATTCAAAATCGGCTAATAATTATTTCAAGATTATTTATATGTAAAAATCAAACTAAACAGATCAATTGAATGGATAATTCAACATGAGAATTATAATTATTATCAATGTCATTAATTAATTAATTTGATATATAAATAATGAAACGACTTCTAATTTTATTAATTTTTATAAGATAAATTTTGAAATAACAAATTAAAATAATGAATAAATTTATTTTAGGATATTATGTACCTTGAAGGTATTCTATATCAAATGAATAAAACAAAGAAGTTCCTTTATAGACGATGTGTGATGTACGTATTAGCCTTTTTTATTTATCAATCACCATGATCTGCTAAATTAAATATATTTATGTACTGAAACTGGAGAAGGGCCGATAATGGAGGCTTTCGGTACAGTGCCCACATATCCACACATGAAACTATTATTGGAAATATTGAAACACTTTTTTGGTAGGGTTGGGCATATTGAACAAAAAAAACCAAAATCATATTATTTCAGACTAGATCAAACCGAACAAAATACTGAATAGTAGAGTCGATGTGATGATCGGTACGGTTCCGAACCGGTACCAATTCAAGTCGGTACGGTTTTGGTTTCGAGGTTTTGAAAAACCGTCCCGTACCGATACCGAACTAAATTAACATTTCTACTTTTTTTGTAAATAATTAAAACTATTTTCCTATTGGTTGATATATGAATCATATACTAAAAACTATTATGAGTTCTTTGTGGCCTAATGATAATAAATTTATTTAATTAACATTATCTTGTTTACCATACTTGAAAATACTCTTGTTGGATTACACTAGGAACCAATTTTCTTAACCTAAATATTAGCAACACTAGTAGTCATCGAAGGAGTTGACGCCATAATTACTTTTTAATAGTAGAAACAAAAAAAGAGTTTGCTAACCGAGTATTTGTTACCCTATAAATCATAATTCCTTATTAACATTCACCTAAATCCTAAATCCATAAAATTTGGCTCAAAACTGAAATCGTACCGAAACCATACCGAACTTAAACAGTACGGTACGATCCGATATCAATTTCAATTTGTGGAATACCAAACCGTACCAAACCGATTAAAATTAAATAGTATGATTTTAGTATCACTAAATATCGTACCATACCGAACCGTGCCCAATCCTACTTTTTAATTTGTGTTCTCCTAAAAAATAATAGAGAATTTCAATTTCTATTATTAAATACTAGAAATAAAGCGCACGTTTGGCCCATGAAGATTTAATTTGTCATAATTAATAATGTTTTTTTACAATAAATAGTACGAAATGTCTTAATATTTAAATTTAATTTTCATTCGGACAAATATTTCAAGCTGTTCAATCTTACGTTGTTTAAAATTTATCATTGTATTTATAAGAATCCCGACCTCAATCTATGACTTTGAACTGTAGTTTCAATCAGGTCCATTCATTTTTTATTGTGAAAGCTTGTGGTCGTATTGTATATGAAACATGCGGACATGGAGGTTTCCAAGATAACCATTAACACTACTGCTACCAAAATATAAAAGAAATTGAAATTACTTACAATGATCATCCAAGCTTGAATGAAGCATGACTCGAATAAACAAACTTGAATTGTCTCGTAATTACGACATTCGAGCTTTTCACGAATTGAATATTTGAAATTTGAAATTTGACCGAACTTATTTATACTATAAGTCTATAAGTTGAGTTTAGATTCGTCAAATTTGATACAAACTCGAACAAGAAGTGAGAACCAATTTTCATGCAGCCTTATTCATCTACCAACTTATTAAAAATTTGTCTATTCGTAAGACGACTTTAAAAGTACATTAAGATTACGTTTGATACGCTACATAAGAGACTGAATATAATAATATAATACGAACCAGTGTTTGGTACTATTCATATTAATCAGTCACCGTATAAGTTAATACAGTTGAGTGATTTTATACAGTCCAGACACGCTAAAATAATACCCTCGAAATTGTCCGTATTAAATAGTCGGATGACTAGTAATCTTGAAAAGTGTAATAGTAGTAATAATAATAATAATAACAATAATAATTCATTATAATTTAATATTTAGTAATAATAACAATATATCAATAATTAATTAAATAAATATTAATTAATAATAATAATAATATACATAATTAATATTTATTATATTAATGTTTCATATTACCTACTATAATATAATCTGACCAGTATAATATAGTCGGCGTTTTAGTCCCGTAGAGTGCAAAATGTCCGATTAAATAATTAGTTTATTCAGTAGATAGATTAATTTACCCGATTGAAATAGTTAATATAATACGGTATACCAAATGAGGCCTAGACCCTTAGATTCTTTTGTTTAAGAATAATGTTGATATTTCATTTCCATAACATAGGAGACCAAAAACCTTAAGTTGATTAGCTCATTTTTCGAAAAAAAATAAAGAGAGAGAATAACAAGATGTGGTGCAGTTGATAAATTGGTTTAATCTATATGTTGCCTAACTATCAGGGGTTTGAAGAAAGTGATTCGGAGTAAGTCGGATCCCAAAAGTGAAATATTTTGTGATAGTCTGTAACGACCCGTCCCGAATATCGGGATTTAATAATATTTAATTGTGATTTACTAATCTGGGATTAGTTGGGCGATTTCGGACGAATTGTGCAAAATGACCGTTTTGCCCCTGGGTGTGGGCAAAACGTTGACTTTTATTTCGGATGGTCAAATGGACTTTGACCGATGACCGTGACGTAGTTCGGGACGTCACGAG
Source organism: Prinsepia uniflora (assembly GCA_032719365.1). Classification (NCBI taxonomy): domain Eukaryota; kingdom Viridiplantae; phylum Streptophyta; class Magnoliopsida; order Rosales; family Rosaceae; genus Prinsepia; species Prinsepia uniflora. Next base: position 1,070,892 of record CM064862.1, on the reverse strand, counting down.
TTCATAGACAGGTGGCACGTTCGTTTCCGACGTTCGTGGTGAAAGTTATGATGTACGGAAGTCCAGGGGCATTTTCGTAATTTGGACGAAAGAAGGGGAAATGTTGACTTTTTGACCGGGATGTCCGATGGCCGAGGGCCAAGGACCGTTACGGAGGTTTCGTCGATGCGAATCCAACGACAGGCGGCACGCCGAAATCGGACTTCGTACGGAGAAGTTATGGTCTAAAACGTGAATTCGGGAAGTTCGTGTCTCGGTTTTCGTGTCGAATATTATATTCAGAATTGGTGGTTGGAGGACACTTGGATGAGTGACAAGTGTCACTCACCCATTGGCTAGATTGGATCTTGATCCACTAATCATAAACTATACTAAAAGCTCCCACTACATAATAATCTAGAATTTAATCCTTGCTTTTGATCTGAACCATCCATTCCACCCCCAGATTGCATCACAGCCGTCCATCTCATTTTCCCTCTTCCATTTCTGATCATTCCTCCCTCACCGTGAACAACAAAATTGAGAGATTGGGTTCTGGCCATTGCCAATCTCTCTTCCACAATTGATTGCACAAATGTTTAATTGGTGAGTTGGGGAAGGTTCTGGCTGAGGGAGAGCACGGGGGACGGTGTGGGGTGGTGTAATTCGAGAATCAAAGTTTCGGGGAATTGGGGGGAATTTCGAATTGGAGTAATTGGGCCGTGTCGATCAAAATGGGGATTAGCTGGAGTCTTCTGGGATCAAAACGTGAAGCTTTGCAGCAAAAACGACGGGAAACCATGTCGGATTGAGGGAGAACTGAGCTTCCATGGCAGCTCGATTTCGAGCTTGGGTTCAGTAAGTTTAAGGTGTGAATTCATCAAATTGTTTGTGCAGAAACATCCCTTACACTCTCACGATGCTTACTATATGATTTAATTTGGAAATCAGGGATGGAATCGGTGAACCCGATTTGAAAACCCGTCGAGGATCCATCGTGAGTCGTGGAGATTTTTACCCTAAATTGTGTAATTCAATCTACAGAACTTAGTTGGTGATTGATTACAAGGGATCAGTGGAAAGAACGGATGGATTTGATGTCGAATTGGGTGAAATTGGACCGGGTCTGTTCGCGGGTTTTTCAACCCGTTTTACAGACAAACGGGTGAGAGGGATGACTGTGCGGGTTACTGTAGCAGGCGCGTGGCTTCCACGCGCAGCCGCTTGCGGTGGCGCGTGGGGGCGCGTGAGTGCGAATCCCGAGGTATGATCAACATGACTTTTATCCTATACATTGTAACGAACATTTTGGGATTGGTTTCGTGTCGATCGGACACCGTCTCGATATTGTTCGGGATGTCCGAAGGTTTTAAATCCAGTTTAAAAATACTTAAAAATTCGGGAAAATTACGGGACTTGAATAGGATGTTAATGATGAGGTTAGTGATCCTCTAAATTGATTTGAACAGGTTTGGGAGTCCCGGTGATAGTGAGGTGGCCCGGGAGGGCCTATGGCACGCGTATCGAGGCGCTCGGTTAAACGGTCTGTGAGTGGACATTGGTTTCATAAATTCGATGCATGCATAACTGTTTTATGATTGTTATAATTATGATTTAATGATTTACTTTGGATATCGGTGAATTTAAAATGATTTCACGCATTTCGAGGTGAATTACGTATTTGCACGTAAACCGAGATTTTCTGGATTTTCACCGATTTCCATAAATGTGGTTGAATATGATTTCATGAAACGGTTACGAACTTGAATAAAGTAAAATCGGGCCAGGGGCCCAGTTGAATTATGAAATCGGGCCAGGGGCCCAGTTAACTTGTGGAATCGGGCCAGGGGCCCAGTTGATTTCTACATGTGATTGCGGGTCGGGGACCCTAAAATGGAATTGAATAAATGTTTCTGGTTTACATTTTATATATGTTCACATGCTGGAATCTATAAATGGTTTTGATGATATTTCGGTTATGGCACGTTTCACGGTATTTGGGCATGAGACCCGTTTGATGAAACGTAACGAATGGTTCGGATTTTATCTATGTATACCTATATGTTTTGCATGTGGATATCTATAAAATGTATTTGGTACTGCACTGTATAGATCCTTCCATATTATATTGTCTCCTCCGGCGAGGTACCCCGGAGAGGTCACGGACGTCTAGTACGTCCAGCGTCTATGACGCTAAGCATCGGGGATGCTGTACCCGAACGGGGTTCGGGGATTGAACTCGGAAATTGAGACCCGAGTGGCACGCGTAGCCTTGTGATTGTGACCTTATTGACGTCAGAGACGTCAGACATCAGGGATGTCGGATTGGAGTGTATAGTGCAGCAACTAAAATTATGGTTATGGTTATTATTATATGCCTTATGGTTTATATTACTGGATTTATGAAATAACTCTTGGATTTACTTTTGGAAATTGAAAATATGCTTTGGTTTCCGGGCTAAGGCCCTATTGATTATTTCTAAATAAATATGGGATTATTGGTTTTTGGTGCATGCATATGATTTTACTGAGGGGCATAAATGTCTTATAAATGTTTTAACAGACTCGTTTATTTTCGTCCACTCACAGCTTTGTTTTTAATGCCCTTCAGGTTGATTCCGGATACGACTGCAGCAGAGACTTGAGCATCGCACACCTCCTCCATCGATCCTTACGCACTCTGGAAGCCCGGTTGGGCAAAGGCAATCGGTTATCCCTTGTCGGACGCCTCTTGTCCGACGGGAGCACGTCACATTCCATGGTAATCCCGGGGGGATTGGGATGGGTCGTGTCAAGTGGTATCAGAGCAGGTTTTGCTCTTTTGTGCGCAAAGGACGAGGGTGTGATGTCTCTTTGGGCTGCTGTTCCGTTGTCAACCTGATAGATAGTTTTGGGTTTGTATGGTGAATTGGGTGTGTTTGGCCCGATACGCCGTGCACGGTTGCGATTCAACCCAGGTGGGGTTGTATACGATTAACTGGTAATGTGGGACCGTCGGTTCGGTCATGTGATGAAGGGTTGTTGTGCCACTGGGCACAACTGGGTTCGGGGAACCCCAATTGAATAATGGTTTGGGAATGCGAAACTCAGTTGAGTATTGGTCTATGTTGGACCCTGGTAGTGTTGGCTAGTGTACGGGGGTTGGTGCATCGGAGTTAGCCGATGACCTTCGTGGTGGAACCTACGATGGAACCCACGTTGAGTTGACGATGGGATTGGATTGGACGTCTATATGATGTCAGGACCGCGGGGTCGGTCAGGTTGTGGATTTTACTGCAAAAGGCAGTTGGGTTCGGTGGAACCCTAGGGTGTGACCTTGGAACCCTAATTTATAATTGATGGACCGAAAGGTGAACCTTAAGTGAGAACTTGTGCTGCGACGAGCGGCTGAGGTCATGGATGACCATGTGGATGACTCTAGTGAGTCTAGTCTGGATTATGGGATTCGATCCACGGATGCGGTTATGAGATAAAATATGGAATCCTGTTTTGGATCGAATATTAGTATGATGTGTGGATACGGATCTTGACAACAATGACTGTTGGTCGACAGTTGTGTCGAGATGACTGGCTATCGAGGGTATTTTGTGTGGCTTTGATACTTGGGGACGTTCAGGGAACGTTCATTATCCTGATGTGCCAGTGGTCAAATTGGAGGTACCCATAGTCGTGGGGTACGAGTGGTGTTACGGGATCGTCGTTCGTAATGAATGGAGATCCAGGGTAACAACTTTGCACACAGTGTGCTAGCATGGATGTTCGTGTGCTAGCATGGGTGTTCGTGTGCTATGTTTGGATGTTGGTATGGTGATACCTATATGCCAATACTAGTATGGATGCCTGTGTGCTGATACTGGTATTGATGATGGTGCGTGGTGCTGGTACTAGCACTGGTGCTGGTACCGGTGTCGGTGATCGTGATGACGAGGAGCCACCATTTGGGGTATGACTCTGTCATGATGAACAGATGATTGGTATCTGCGACCCAGTGGTGGTTGAGTCTTGGACTGGATGGGATCCAGTGGAGGTTGTGTCGTGTTGGGATAAGTCCTAACAGATTTATGATGACAAGTGATGAATGGATAAAATGGTATGATTGAAACTTGGGGAATCTAGGGACGATGTTCCCTATGTCATGCGAGTTGGTGGATTTGGGGAGTTGTGGTCAACTCCGAGATTGGTAAGTTTGTGTACTGCTTATATCCCCTGAGAGTACAAGGAAATTATTGGAATTGGAAAAGTCGGGGAAACCATTCGTGGTATTGATGTGGGATTTTGTGATTGTGAATCACTTGGAACCTGAGGATTGAACCTGTTTAGATTGTGATGTGAGACGAAGGCAGTTGGGTATGCACATCCAGGCAGTGTTGTGGATATCCCGTTCGGAATCGGGATGTGTGCATACATGATTATTGACGGACGTGAGGTCCGAGTAATGAATTGATTTTGGACACGTGGTGGTCCAAGTGAGGTATGGACGTGGGCAGTCCAGCGGTTGGACTTGACATCTCATTGGGAGCATGTCTGTTTCCAACATGGTTGGAACTCCCGATCTGGGGAGAGTTGTGATTGGGGGAACGAGAGGAGTGCTCGTTTCCGCATCAGTGATTGGTATTCCGAAGTCATTAGGGTTGACTTCATATTTTCTGCCGTGGCAGATGATGATTGTTGCTACCAGTACGTTGAGCGTGTATTGGTAGGTGGACCCAGGTTTGGCCTTGGGTCATTGGACACAAGCAGTTGTGTATGATTTTGGATTTGGTGGTGAAATGCGTGGCCATCTTTCCACCATGGGGAATTTGGCAAAGGATTCAATTGAGGGCGTAAGACCCTACGATCAGCTTTCAGATGGTTTGTTAGCTATGTGAGCATGTGTGGATCCCAGGTGGATCTGATTTGTGATGTTGTCGACTTTGGTCGATGTGACGATCTAGGATCGTGATGTTACTTGTCGGGTGACGTAGCGATGGATATGGTTTGTGATCTTGATGATCCAGATGGGTGGAGAGTTATCACTCTTACCTTGGTATGTGAGTCGTAAATGACGGGACTGAACTTCTTTTCGGAGTGAGTCCATATGGTTGTTACTCGGTTGAGTAGGTTTCCGATGTGGTCGGATTTTGTCAACCTTTGACGTGTGGATATTGGGATTGGCTTCCCTATGAAGTCAATCGAGTGTTTTGGAGAGGCAACCGATAGGTTCGGTTTTGTTACGTCTTGGTGGACGTAAACGAGATTTTGGGTTTTGGAATCGAATTTCTGGGTGACGATTCAGGATTCGATTGCAAAGCTCGAAAATGGATTACTGGATTTGGGTACGGAATGGTTATTCCAATGCTAGCTTACGGAATAATGATTTCGGATTCGGATCTGGAACTGGAATAAAAATGTGATGTTTGGGTTCGGATTCGGGATTTCTTACGAAATTGCGAATTCGGATTCGGAGTTGGGACTAAATGACGGGTGGAGTTCGTTTTGTCTCATGTTGGTTTGGGCAAATGTACTCCATTACTAGAACGTGTTTGGCTATAACCTGGGTGGCTATAGTCAGATTGATGGATTGAGGTACGTACAGGGTACGTTGTACGATTATTGATACTGGTTAGGCTGAGTGGTGCCTAATGGCGGTACATGGGATGTACCAGTGGTGTGTAACTAATGTGTTGGTAATCGGATTGGTTCTGATATCATTTGTTTGGCTGTATTGTGGACTGGACATTGGATACTGTGCGCTGTGCAGAGTGATTTTGTCGGGTTCAGTGATTGTGTGAGCAGGTGCTCTTAGCCATGGTTGGCTAGTGGAACCCCGGTATTGATATGTGTGTTCCCTGCTGGGCTAGTATTCAATGTGTTCCAGTTACACCACTTGATTGAGTAAGTTGGCGGTATACGTACACTCAGGATGAGTGAGTTGGTGGTCAGAGTAACCACGAGTAGCCTTGCGTGATGCTACTACGCCGTTATATTTTCCAGCGTCTTGGTTCGCTGAGGGAGTCGGCGATTATGGACATTGAGATTTATTTATGTCGCAGGATGGGCTTGCCCTGCGAATTGAGATCATGTGGTTGATCTTACGCTACATTAAGGGCGATGTAGTACATGGTGTTGTCATTGATTAACCGATCGGTTGGGCTTTACTAGGGTGGTAAAGCTTAGGGGTGACAGTTTGACTAGTGGTGTCAGCGTGGACTGACAAATGAGATTTGGTGACTCCCAACGGGAGCAAATGTAAGGATTTATTGGCAATAGAAGGGAACCGTCTAGCTGAAGGAGTCAGCTAAATGGTTAGGCGATTTTATCGCGAATCAGGTGATCATTTCCACTCGAGGTGGTCGAGTGTTGTTGCTATTATGACGTAAGACTGTGATGGGATGTCTGGGTACAAACGACTGGTGTTGTCCCAGTATGTGGGTGTACAAGTGTACACAGATGTGTGGTCGAATTGTTTCCACAAGGTGGTTGTGGAATAAGGTTATTGGTAATTTCGAGGACGAAATTCTTTAAGGAGGGAAGGTTGTAACGACCCGTCCCGAATATCGGGATTTAATAATATTTAATTGTGATTTACTAATCTGGGATTAGTTGGGCGATTTCGGACGAATTGTGCAAAATGACCGTTTTGCCCCTGGGTGTGGGCAAAACGTTGACTTTTATTTCGGATGGTCAAATGGACTTTGACCGATGACCGTGACGTAGTTCGGGACGTCACGAGTTCATAGACAGGTGGCACGTTCGTTTCCGACGTTCGTGGTGAAAGTTATGATGTACGGAAGTCCAGGGGCATTTTCGTAATTTGGACGAAAGAAGGGGAAATGTTGACTTTTTGACCGGGATGTCCGATGGCCGAGGGCCAAGGACCGTTACGGAGGTTTCGTCGATGCGAATCCAACGACAGGCGGCACGCCGAAATCGGACTTCGTACGGAGAAGTTATGGTCTAAAACGTGAATTCGGGAAGTTCGTGTCTCGGTTTTCGTGTCGAATATTATATTCAGAATTGGTGGTTGGAGGACACTTGGATGAGTGACAAGTGTCACTCACCCATTGGCTAGATTGGATCTTGATCCACTAATCATAAACTATACTAAAAGCTCCCACTACATAATAATCTAGAATTTAATCCTTGCTTTTGATCTGAACCATCCATTCCACCCCCAGATTGCATCACAGCCGTCCATCTCATTTTCCCTCTTCCATTTCTGATCATTCCTCCCTCACCGTGAACAACAAAATTGAGAGATTGGGTTCTGGCCATTGCCAATCTCTCTTCCACAATTGATTGCACAAATGTTTAATTGGTGAGTTGGGGAAGGTTCTGGCTGAGGGAGAGCACGGGGGACGGTGTGGGGTGGTGTAATTCGAGAATCAAAGTTTCGGGGAATTGGGGGGAATTTCGAATTGGAGTAATTGGGCCGTGTCGATCAAAATGGGGATTAGCTGGAGTCTTCTGGGATCAAAACGTGAAGCTTTGCAGCAAAAACGACGGGAAACCATGTCGGATTGAGGGAGAACTGAGCTTCCATGGCAGCTCGATTTCGAGCTTGGGTTCAGTAAGTTTAAGGTGTGAATTCATCAAATTGTTTGTGCAGAAACATCCCTTACACTCTCACGATGCTTACTATATGATTTAATTTGGAAATCAGGGATGGAATCGGTGAACCCGATTTGAAAACCCGTCGAGGATCCATCGTGAGTCGTGGAGATTTTTACCCTAAATTGTGTAATTCAATCTACAGAACTTAGTTGGTGATTGATTACAAGGGATCAGTGGAAAGAACGGATGGATTTGATGTCGAATTGGGTGAAATTGGACCGGGTCTGTTCGCGGGTTTTTCAACCCGTTTTACAGACAAACGGGTGAGAGGGATGACTGTGCGGGTTACTGTAGCAGGCGCGTGGCTTCCACGCGCAGCCGCTTGCGGTGGCGCGTGGGGGCGCGTGAGTGCGAATCCCGAGGTATGATCAACATGACTTTTATCCTATACATTGTAACGAACATTTTGGGATTGGTTTCGTGTCGATCGGACACCGTCTCGATATTGTTCGGGATGTCCGAAGGTTTTAAATCCAGTTTAAAAATACTTAAAAATTCGGGAAAATTACGGGACTTGAATAGGATGTTAATGATGAGGTTAGTGATCCTCTAAATTGATTTGAACAGGTTTGGGAGTCCCGGTGATAGTGAGGTGGCCCGGGAGGGCCTATGGCACGCGTATCGAGGCGCTCGGTTAAACGGTCTGTGAGTGGACATTGGTTTCATAAATTCGATGCATGCATAACTGTTTTATGATTGTTATAATTATGATTTAATGATTTACTTTGGATATCGGTGAATTTAAAATGATTTCACGCATTTCGAGGTGAATTACGTATTTGCACGTAAACCGAGATTTTCTGGATTTTCACCGATTTCCATAAATGTGGTTGAATATGATTTCATGAAACGGTTACGAACTTGAATAAAGTAAAATCGGGCCAGGGGCCCAGTTGAATTATGAAATCGGGCCAGGGGCCCAGTTAACTTGTGGAATCGGGCCAGGGGCCCAGTTGATTTCTACATGTGATTGCGGGTCGGGGACCCTAAAATGGAATTGAATAAATGTTTCTGGTTTACATTTTATATATGTTCACATGCTGGAATCTATAAATGGTTTTGATGATATTTCGGTTATGGCACGTTTCACGGTATTTGGGCATGAGACCCGTTTGATGAAACGTAACGAATGGTTCGGATTTTATCTATGTATACCTATATGTTTTGCATGTGGATATCTATAAAATGTATTTGGTACTGCACTGTATAGATCCTTCCATATTATATTGTCTCCTCCGGCGAGGTACCCCGGAGAGGTCACGGACGTCTAGTACGTCCAGCGTCTATGACGCTAAGCATCGGGGATGCTGTACCCGAACGGGGTTCGGGGATTGAACTCGGAAATTGAGACCCGAGTGGCACGCGTAGCCTTGTGATTGTGACCTTATTGACGTCAGGGACGTCAGACATCAGGGATGTCGGATTGGAGTGTATAGTGCAGCAACTAAAATTATGGTTATGGTTATTATTATATGCCTTATGGTTTATATTACTGGATTTATGAAATAACTCTTGGATTTACTTTTGGAAATTGAAAATATGCTTTGGTTTCCGGGCTAAGGCCCTATTGGTTATTTCTAAATAAATATGGGATTATTGGTTTTTGGTGCATGCATATGATTTTACTGAGGGGCATAAATGTCTTATAAATGTTTTAACAGACTCGTTTATTTTCGTCCACTCACAGCTTTGTTTTTAATGCCCTTCAGGTTGATTCCGGATACGACTGCAGCAGAGACTTGAGCATCGCACACCTCCTCCATCGATCCTTACGCACTCTGGAAGCCCGGTTGGGCAAAGGCAATCGGTTATCCCTTGTCGGACGCCTCTTGTCCGACGGGAGCACGTCACATTCCATGGTAATCCCGGGGGGATTGGGATGGGTCGTGTCATAGTCTATATGTTTTTTTTAAACTAAAGAATAAATTAAAGCAAACCCACGCGAACAGCCTCCACCAACAAAGACAAACAACCATGTTTCACGAGCAGAATTCGGGAGAGAGGCCTCCCAAAATAAGCTATCAAGATAATTGTGGCCTAACTTAGCGAGAGTACTAGCGAAAAAATTCACTTATCTGAAAACATGCTTAAAGGAGATGCGCTCAAACCCAAAAGAAAGTTCCTTGATTTGCGCAATTATATATAGTGTGAAGCAGCTAAGAGGAAGAAATGGAGTCATTCACAGCATCAATGAGGATGTTGGAATCACCTTCAACCTGGAGGTTATGCAAGTTGAGAGAAAGAGTTTTATTGAGACCATCCATCAGAGCGTGGACTTCCACCAAAGCTAGTATTTTTAGTAGCAGCAAATTAAAATAGGAAAACCCTCGTCCATCACGAATAACATAGTCAGAGGCTGTCATGCCATTTTGAACCACTGAACCATCAAAATTGAGCTTAAAATAATGGTCATCAGGGAACTGCCAGCAAATAGCATCAAGATTCGGCTTATCACACCAATAGTTATAGAAGTTAGCTTGAAAATAAGAAGGAATCCAGGATCTAGCAGCCATGATAATACCAAACGGTTTAGGTTCCTTTCTTGAGAAGATCGAATCATTGCGAGCCTTGCAGATGAGCCAACAAATGATGAGAACATTATCTAACTCAAATGGGATGCTTGGTTTATCCAAAGCATTTCTGGACTTAAGCCAACATTTGATTGATAGGTCTTCCCCCAACTTGATCATGAGCATAGCTCCAGCATTCTTGAGCAATAGGGCATTCAATAAGGAGATGTTGAGCAGAGATAGTCTATATGTTGGGAACACTATGGACAAATCACATTCTTAGAGAGTAATAGTCTCACTCATTAAGTATGGGAACACCTTGTAGTATTTTTGAAAAACAAAAAAAACATGGTTTAAGAAAGTGCATGTTAATTGTTATCATTTGTTCACAAATTGGGAAGAGGAAAATATTGTAAAGTCAATGTCCAAATAATAATGTGTTTAATTATCAGTGACGTTTGATGCTTAAACGTAAGCATGCAGTATACCAGCTTGATTCATTTTAACTGTACCTTTACAATAATGTAGTGTTTATAAGAAGCGTTGATAATTTGAGAATTTTTTAAAAAGTTTGAGGTGCTTCCATATATGAAAACTTTTGACCTATCGATAATTACATAGTATAATTACCTGAAATTTTGTCACGTGTTATTCGAACAATATATGTATATTATAATTTATTCCTAGTGGTTTTCCATATAATTTCTACCACCATCATTAATTCCACTAGGTAATTTCTAGATGAAGATCGATCATTCTGATGTGGGTACCCTACGCACTAAAATGTGGCCGGGTAAATCATTTCATTAATCCAAGAATTCAAAATATATATGCTTAATTTAATTATATAATTAGAAACAACGATAATCTCTTATCATCAATAGTTAAGATGGCTCTTCCTCGATCCTTTATCATTTGCTTAATTAATCTTTAAAGAGATTCTAGCATAATATTTGTTTCTGATGATTATTGCTTATTAAATTTTTTATATGAAAAGATAAATATGATTGGAATCGTTGATTAATTCTTAAGACGTCGTATTAAATTATCACCAATTTATTAATTTTTTTGCACATAAATAATCTTTACATTATGTGTCCTAACCATTTAACTCTTAAATATAAAAAGAACGAACACATTCACCCTACAAGCAATTATTCTTCCTTGATTCTTTTACTATCTTGCAATTCCTTGCATGCCTCCGCAACTTGCCGAACTGATTATTAGCAGCATTAGGAAACAATAATATATAAGAACAAAATTACTATATATATATATATATATATGATGAGTTTGGATAAAGTTGTCGATCCCTAGCTTGATTCCATAAGAGGCGTGTTAGGGTTTCTTATTATCACCCGATGATGATCATTGCTGTATAGCAATGAGTAAACCCAAATGGGACCCTTGATATATGTTCATCTTCCTAATCCATCCAGATCCATCCATCCATATCCACCTGAGGCTTCTTATTAGGTATACATAAAACAAGTTTGTTGTCCAATCTGTGCAGCTACCTGTGTCTTTCTGGGTGTAGGTGTGCTGCTGCTCAGTCCTTTTCTTTAATTTCTTCACCATATATAATAATAACAAGATACAAGACCTCCATACCATTCCTTAACCTAATACCATAAACTTAATATAACATCAAGACTTATTTTATGGCTTCAAGTAATCAAGTTACTTTCAGCTTCATCATCAGCTTACTTTGTCCACAGACTGCTACAGCTAGCTAGAGACAGAATTATTCAATTGTTTGACCCAAACATCGTGTCATAATTATATGGTTGCTATTTATGTATTACTCTTAAAAAATCATCTTAATTAAGTGATTCTGAGTTTTCCAGCAATGCTAGAGATACAGATTTTTTTGCAATCTTTTGTCCTATTTTCTTTCGGATTATCATGGGGGAACTGTCTTAGGCTGTTTCTAGTGGAAGAGCGAATAGAATTTCATCCTCTTTTTATTGGAATGTGAGACAATATCCCATATCAGAAAACACAACTTAGATTTATGTCTTATATATTAATCTTGGGCTATTCCCCCTATTGCCAATTGATTTTGAAGTGAAACCTCAATTTCTTACACTACCAGAGTAAGGTTGTCCCACATGTTTGACTTAACTGTCACGTTGACTCCACGTGCTCCACGTCACCCATTACGAATTGTCCACATATTAGGCTTTAAAATGCGCCACACGTGAGGGGGCACGTGAGAATGTGAAGGTACAAATGCCTCACATTGGAAAGGGCTTATAAATAGTTGAGCTACTCCCCCTAGGTTTTGGGGTGAACCTCAATTTCCTATTGCCACTAGGAGTTGAGCTACTCCCATATTGCCAATTAGTTGAGCAAGGTTGTCCCACATATTTGGCTTAACTATCACACGTTACTCATTCATTACCACGTGATAAGGTGAAAAATCCGCCACACGTGAGGGGGCGTGTTGGAATGTGAGATAATGTCCCACATCAGAAAAAAAAAAAAAAAACCTTAGATTTGTATCTTATATAATCTTAGACTACTCCCCCTGCTAATTGTTTTTTGGGTGAACCTCAATTTCTTACACTTATAAGGTAAGATGATTTTCAAATTTTATTAACTTAAAAGAAGTTGTATCCATTGGAAGGTTGAATAGTTTTCCCCTAATGAGTCCACTGTATTTTAGGTTAGCTAAAAAAAATCACTTCAAATTAAATAAGATCATGTCATTTTTCTGGATATTAATTTTGACATAAATTTTGGCACAGTTCTTCATCCGTCAAACTAAAAAGCATCTGGGATGGTTAAATTAATGTTTCTTAATTTTCAATTTTAGTTGACTTAAAAAAATATTAATTCTATTAAAAAAATAATAACTTTCTTTAGGATAATAATTATAAGAACATTCAATTTTTTACATTTCTTTCCATATTCGAACCAAGAAAAATTAACCATATTCTTCGTCAAAAAAAAAAAAAAATTTCAGTATGCATTCATTAATAAGAAGGCTACTAGTTCAAAACAGGATACTATTACTCTGATAAATCGGTGATCATAACTTTGCTTCTTATTTGGGTGTCTTGCATTATGACGAGTTTGGAATATGCTGGTAATAACTTTGTCTTGTATCTTTGGGCATGACCATGGGAAGGCCATGATAATGATAAATCTTTCTACCCACTGGTGGAGTAGATTGGACTTATATGGTAGATCTGGTTCCTGGTACATGATAGCTAGTATGATAAAGGATACATCGTTTCAAAAAAATTAAACTAAAAAAAAAATGATAGTGCCAATTAAGAAAATTATCTATTACTAATTTTCCAGTGCCCAAAGCGCATGATAGCCTTAATTTTGAAGTGTAAATGATCTCTCTGATTCCATCATAAACTCCATGAATGACACCAACACCTCAAGAAAACAAATTGGGGTTCTTCTTTTCGATTTGGCTTTGTACATGACTCGCCTTTAAAATCATCAAATCGTTTTGGTCATGTACGTACGTGGTTCATCCAAAATGATTAGATCTTCCTATGACTGCCATGTAACACAGATAAAAAGAAAAGAAAAAATAAGAATGGAGAAGATGGATACGTAGTGATGAAGAAGAATGGAGAAGAAGACATATGGTGAGGAACGGAACAGGAGATCGAAATAGAAAAATAGGAAAGGGATAGATATATAATTAATAAAAAAAAAAATTAGGGAAAGCAATTAATTAATAATAAATAAAATTTATAATAAAATATATTTTTAAAGGATAATTATTTAAAGAAAGAAATATTAACTTAGAAAATAAGATTAAATCTGAATCATTGATCGAGTAAGATATTATTAAGTCCCCCATCACATTACTCATAATTTTGTGGCCGAAGTTTAGGGAATAAAATGGTTTTGGTGAATGACTACGAGTCCACAAAATGATGTTTGGTCTTATCTGTAGTACTGGACTTCCATCTTCTCTCTTGTCCAACACACGATCATGGGAGGGAAACGTCGATACGTGTACATAGGGTTTTTATCACCAATAGTCCTTGTATTATTTAAAACTCATCATTCTATTTTTTATTTTTTATTCAATCAATGTCATCCATTTTTTATTTATTTAAAACACATCAAATCGTGGCGTTGTTTATTTTTTATTTTTTATTCAATCAATGTCATCCATTTTTTTTATTTATTTAAAACACATTTTTTATTGAACCAAATAATTATTTTTTCTGAGTTTCTATTAACCCATAATAAATTTACAAGCATGATGCAATAGTGACTTTAGGACCCCTAAAATAAAAGTAATGTCATGTGTGAACTTTAAAAAACTTAGATCAAAATCGTGGCGTTATGATTTGGGATTGATCGATATGTCGATATGTCATGTGTGAACTTTAAAAAACTTAGATCAAAATCGTGGCGTTATGATCTGGGATTGATCGATATGTCATGTGTGAACTTTAAAAAACTTAGATAAAAAATGTTGCCTTATGATGTGGGATTGATGCCCTTGATAGTTATAAAATTCATCAAACACTTAAATTTTATATTTATTTATTGATGAATTGATGAAGCTGAGTTAAAATTACCCCTCTCACATATTTTTATTTAATATAATATTAAAAACTTTATTTAAATAAATATTAAATTAATTGTGTTTTAAGAAAGTATTTTCATTTTTCTTATAATTTTAATTTTATTAAATAAATCAATTAAGTCTCTTATTTATATTATATTATTTGTTTAGCCAATAAATCTTTATATAAAGAAGTATTAAAAATATGGTTAGTTTTATTTTGTTATATTAATTTAAATAATTTGAATGACACTTTAACTCAAAACAAATTATTCGAATACTATCATGAGTTAATTACATTAAATTTTAATTTTTGTCTATGTATTTTGTAGAATGCCCTCACAGGATTCTAATCCTGACTATGCGCCACTGTTTTCAATATAAAGTTTAAGTCAATTGATGAATGTGACGACTAATAGTCTAATACGACCAATTAAAGGTATCTCATACTATATCACATCAAAAATCTTCTTTACTGAAGAACCCTAATTAAAAGAGGACCATGGATGAAAGCCCGGTTGTAATATTCGTCTCGCGTGGGCTCATGATAAGCTGCAGAACAGTATGTACTTAATTTATACGATGTTTTTATTATAACAGAATGAAAAACCCCTAACAAATTAATCAATTACATGTAACATGAAATTAATTAAAGGCTCGCAAAACAAACTGACTGGAAATTTTAGTACATTTCTTCAAGTGTAGATTGCAAAGCTGAATACACAGCGTGCCAGCCCTGTTGTGTAGGGTGAGCATTGTCCCAGAAGAATGAAGATTCTGGGTTTTCACAGATGGTGTACTGCTTTACCTCATTTTCATCCACCATCCCGCAAGAATAATCACTGCTTTTAGCAATGCAACATGGCTTCAATGGGTTCTCAAACTTTATGCTTCCTGCCCAACAACCAAATCATTATTAATTTGCGGAAACGAAACTTTCGCACGAACACAATTTTACATCATTAAATTTACATAGATGGACAATTAATCAATTTTCTTGCAATCAACGATAAACTCATTTTTTAAAAATGGTGATTTTACTAATTTACCCTTAATGGTGCTCAGTGCAAAGTAGAAACCCAATACTTAGAATTGTAATTTTACTTGTTTTCTTTAAGGAAATCAAGAGTGCTGTATAGAGTTTAATGATTTAGGTGTTAGCTAATATAGTTAGTTAGGTAGTTAGCAAGAAATGTTAGCAGGTTAGATCAATCAGTTATCGCAGCTGTAAACCAGCAGTCAAAGAAGTTAGAATTCAGTTAGGGTTTATTAGAAGATTGTTAGATGCACGTGAAGTATATATAAGCCTATAGACAGCGTGATTCTAATACAATGAAAAAACGATAATGAGAATTAAGTATTTTCTCTCAACTTTCTCTCTTCTTTACTGTAAAATTTCCCTTTCTCACAATCCCTTGCAATCTCCATTACTGATTCCAAGATTAGGATATAAGGTTTTATATAGTTTTGGGGAGGGGGAAGAGGGTGTTTGGGCAGAGATGGTGGTAGGAGCCTTTATGGCTTAGAGTTTAGTACCTTCTCGAGTTCTGAGTCAAACCCAAATTTGAGCCGCCTAAACCCTAAATCATAACTATTACCTAAATATTTTCTTTTATTTAGATGCACGTTGGAATTTTAAATTTAGTAGAGATGGATATTTTTATATTGTTTGTTGGAATTTTTATCCTTAATACGTTGTCAATTTTCTAGTTGAGTTGTTATTATTTGTAAAGATTGGACCAAATATCCTTCTGCGTGAGGGAAAAAAAACTTGCTAGGGGATTCTGTATCATTATAATCCTATTAATTTCATCTATATATTAGTATTTCAGAAAAATCAAGGGCTTCTGTATCATTATAATCCTACTTACGAAATTACAATATATAATAACATGTCAGATTGGATAACGAGCAAGAAAACTTGTTATATATAACATACATATATATATATATATATATAGAGAGAGAGAGAGAGAGAGAAGCTAAATTAAAGAGTAAAGAGTTACTCGTGGCTCACCTTGATCTCCTTTGTTGGCGAGCACAGATGTGAAGGAGGCATAAAGATCAAGAATAAGAAAAGAGGAAGTTTTGGTTTGAATGTTCAAGTTGGCCACAGCTTGGCGCAGCAAAAGGTTGTGGAAACCAACGAGTGCATTTTGGGTTGCATTGCACTTCTGGAATGAGAACTCGGCTGTGCTTCTGGGGATGCATCCCAAAGGTTGAAGAGCTGTCACTACTACTTTCTTCACTCCCATGTCGTAGATGCGTTTCAAGTTCACAGTCGTTTGATTTACTACTGCTGTTATGAAGGGTTTCCAACCCTTTAATTCACACAATAGGAAGAAGAAATCAGATATATGATCAATCGAGATTATTTCATATTTCTCTTTTCAATGTTGAACGATACACATAAGGGGTACGTGAATACGTAAGGATTGAATCAACATAATTTATATCGAGGGCAAATTAATGTGTAAATTAGTAACAGTTGGAACCGAACCGCTTTCATGATTTATACCAATTTATGTTCTCTCCTAGACACACATGTACCTAGCTAATCCCGGCTATAACACTTTAATACCAATGCCCTTGATCTGTAATCTCTATATATAATGGAATATTATGGACCACCATAATGGAATATTATGGACCACCTCCTATTTGTTTTTCATGGAATTATTTGCATCCCGAATTTTGGTTAGCTAAAATGAAATTTGACTGTCACAATATGACGTGGGTTTAGTATATCAATACGTACCCATCATATCAGTATTCGTTTGATTTATCCAATTGTCGTCATACATATATTATCATCATCAAAACCATTCAATTTTTAAATTATTATTTTAAGATCATTTACAAAAAAAAAAAGTTAACATAATTTAAAATCATTTGATCATTCATATATATCAATTAAATAAACAGTTTGTCATGGGAATTTTAATTGTCATCAAAACCGTTGATTTATTTGACACATATGAATATCTGAACAACAATCTTTTTAATTAATTTATGAAAGTGGTCTTAAAATGATGATTTTGAGAATCTATCGTTCGGATTATGATATATGTACAAAAATAATTTAATAAACTAAAATAGTGATATAACCAGGTACTAGGATGAGATGCAAATATTATTCTATACATATTAATTAACATCTTTTCTTCTTAATATCTATCTATATATATATATATCATATCCACGTTAATACATACTAACCTCAAGAGAGTTATTTGTGGCAATATAAGTGGAGTAGTCATTGCCGGAAACGGTGACAAGGGCGACGGAGGAGCTAAAATCTCGGGGAGTGAAGACGGAGTCGTAGTCTCTGATGAGTTGCTGGAAGAAGTCGATCTGTCTTGTCATATTTGGGTACAAAACCAAAGTGTCAAACACACCTGTGCCTCCATATGCGAAATTCACTCCACGTTTCAAATGTTGGACTCCCACTTTTCTAAATATGTATGGTATTGGAGACTTCACTCCTATAAACTTAGCTGCATCATCCATCACAAATCATATGTCACATAATATTACATAAATACGTAAATAATGAATTATGATATACGAATAAATACGGCTAAAAAATAATAAGAAAATCAATGAGAAAATAAAATTGGTGGAGCTTACTAAGGCTTCACATTCGATGAAAGTTGGTAGAGTTGACTATTTTTAGACACGTAATATTCAGTTTATGACCAGTTCGATTGCTTGGATCAACGACACATGCGTATATGGTGTAGTGGTTTCTACTTACTACAAGCAATTAGGTCATTATCAGTAGTGATGTGTGAGTCATCACACTAAAGTGTTTTCTTAATCTTTAATGATAAAGAAAGTATGTGAATACTTCTTTACATTAGATGACACCTACCGCCACATAAATTAAGAACAATGGGGACAGATCGAATGGGGGTAAAGAAGGGTTCAAACAAAAAAAAAAAGAGTAGAGATTTAACGCACAAAATGATGAGTAACAACAGTCAATATTCAATACTCAATAATGCAGAGTTGCAGACGCCTAGAAATGTCCAAAGCTTCACCATATCTCACATGAAAAAGCAAGAAATTTACAGGCCGACATGTGGATTCAAACCAAAAAGAAGGCCACGCCAATAATGCCACATTTTTACATAAGAAAAGAAAATGACCACCCAAACCTCCCATTATCTTAAGAGGAACCCACCACTTTACCATTTACAGCCATAGTAAGGTATTTATGTAGATAATTTTCACTCTTCCGTATTTTTTCTTATATCAGAATAAATTTTTCGGATTCACTTTTAATTAATAAATTTGAATTTTCTATATAGACTCTATAATTTTTAAAGAATTTATGAATCAGAATTTAATAAATATAAATAAAATTCGAATTCATGACTAGACTAGAAAGTATAGTATGATCCATGTATGTAGGTTCTAGTAGGTAAAAGTAAAATATAAGTTCCTATGCATTCCCAATTAAAGAGAAAATTACAGTGGGGAACAACTGGCAAAGAAAAAAGAAAAGGCGATTACTTTGACACTATGTACTTAAAAGTAATGAAGTGCACATGATTAAAGAGAGATAATGGGTTGGAGTTGGTACCAAGGAAATCGGTGAGGACACGGCCGTCGGAGTAACGGCCACTGGGTTTTCCGGGGAATGTGATTCCGTAGGGTGGTTTCCACGAGTTGGCCTCAGCTTTTCTGTTGTTTCCGGTGTCGGAGTACGAGTCTCCAAAAACAAACAGCTTTGTGGGCCGCCACGTAAACAGGTGGCCGTGGTGGTGATGGTGGTGGTGGTGGTGAGCAGCTGAAACCAGCACCTCTGGTTGTCCTGTATAGAAAATGAAAAATAAAAAAAGAAAATTTATTAATGAGTAAGAAAATAGAGATTGATTAATGGAGATGCATTGAGAGGTTGATCAGTTTGGGACCTGAGAAGAGGTGGAAGAGAAAGAGAGTGGGGAGGAGGAAGAGGATTTGAGGTATTTCCATGGGTACGTAGTTAATTAGGGTTTTGATGAGAATCCAATTGGTGTTTTGAACAAGAAGGAAGCTTTGCTGTAAGAGAGATGGAGAAGATTATCATGCACGAGTTAATCAATGAAGATATGGCTGGGAAGGAATGGAACAATGGGTGAGATTCTTAATGCTTTATATAGTGGAAGAAATCAAAATAGTTTATATAGTTATATTCGAAATATCGTGTGCTCTGCACTCATTTCAATTTTATATATCATAATCAAACTGTTCTGACATAAAGTTATATATATTGAACTGAAGCTACGATATTCGAAAGATTAACAGAACAGAACAGGGCCGGCCTGCCGAAGGTTTAATGGACCCACAAGGTTTAATGTATTTTTGTATATATATATAACCATTCGGTTTTGCTGATATTATATATGTGTGAAACCAGCAGTAAAACGTAAGAAGTGTCAAGACTCAAGAATATAATTTGGCTGAATATTTGATATACAATGCTTATGAGGTTTTTACAATAGAAAATCTAACATAGAGCCATTTATATAGGGATATAAAACCTAATATTAATCTAACTCCTATAAGTAATTGGAAACTTTATTAGTAAAAGATAATCAAGTAATCAAATCTAATAGACAAATATTTTAAGTTAGGATAGCAAATCAATCAAGCTATTTGATTTCTAAGGAGGAGGACTTTTGAGAATTGTATATCCAAGGCCAGCCATGCATAAACATAGGGACTTTATTTGCTTTTTGGTAAATACCATGAGGTGTATAGATCTAATTTTTGCTCAGGTGCTGGCTTGTTCTTACCCATAAAGTGCGTCTATCGAATTTTGAACTCTTACCAATTAAGTATTAAGAAATTAATTCGCTCTCTAAAAGTGACAGTTTGCTAACTGTACATCGTAATCCGCACCTTGTGGTTATATCTAGGGACTTTATTTCATTAATCTTCAATTGTATAGAGTAAAAAGTTCTTACCATAAACGCTGGATTTATATAATATCTAATGACAATGATAAATAATGAGGTATATATACCACTATCATTAGTATCTCTTCTTTTGTTGAAAATAAAATGTTATATATATAAGATTACAATACAAACAAAAAATCAATAATAAGAGAAAATCTAATAATTATATATGATTCTACCTTGGTTTGATTAATGGAGTGATCTTAATGAGCAAGCCAGGAAAAACATCATCAGCGTCATGAATATGTGGATTCTCTTCAACAATGTAAGGGTCTCCACACTTTTCACCAATTGTTTGCAATGTCTCTCCTTCACGAACCACATAAATTTCTTCGCATGCAGCTTTGTTCAAATTATCATCCCTTTGGAATTGGACCGCATGTCGCCTCTCCATGAACTCGTTGTCATCGCTCGATTCACAGCAACTGAGAACCAGCATCACTGCCAAGAACAAAGCACAATACCAGCAAATCTTTTCTGCAAGCAGAGTCGATGAACACATGACACACCCCATGTTGATGTTTTTGGCTACTTTAATAATTTAGTAGCCTTTGCATGTTATATGGTTTTAATAATTGAACAGGTTTATAGAAGAAGCTAGCATTTTTATTTCATTGTTTGGTGGTTGAAGTGGGTGTAATTCTTGGCGGGTACGTGTTTGAAACTGCTTCTCTTAATAATGTGATAGGTAGATATGAATGTCAGCATGTAAGACTTAGAATAATGAAAGAAGATGGAGGAAGTAGAGTTAGTTAAACTGCTTTATTAAATGGGGTTTTGACATGGGATGCATACTCTTTATTACCTCATCGATTTGATAGTAATTAAATAAAAAAATTAATGAGAGGTCTTGATTGGGACTGTAGATTGTTGCATTAATTTTTTTGAGATTTTACTTGATAAGGGGATGAGTTGCAATGTGACTTTTTTTTTTTATGGGACCAATGTGACTCTAACTTGAAGGATGAAAAAAAAGATCCTCATCATAAGGATCATTGTATTCCGGTCATTAAATTAGATTTAGCGGTTAGAAATTGATTTAAATTGTTTTTTTCTTTATAATGTGATCAATGTATCCGATCAAAATACATCCTATATACATTGATGAGCATGATGGGGATCTTGTCAAATCCCTAAAGGATCCTTATTCAATATTTATGGGCTGTATTACAGATTGGGAGTTATAATAAAATGAACATTTATAATATGAGATTGGGGTCTTAGAGTTTAAATTATTCGTATAAAAATTATGAGTTTTAAATTGGGAGTTATAATAAGTTCTCTATGAACTTTATGGTGTGATTTTGTAAATTAGAGAGAAAAATTTGACTTTTTTTTAGAGTTTGATTTTTCTATATCAAGGTTGTGGTGAATTCTAATAATTCGATATTTTAGTTTGGAGAAAGAATTCTAACTATTTGTGAATTTTCTTTATTTTTTTTATATTAGGTTGTTATGAATTCTATTAATATACGAGTGTAGTTTTATAGTTAATTTTGTTCCTTTCCAAAATTTTGAGTTTGGATTTTGGAATGACAACATTTGTATATGAAGTCTAGTTTTTGATATTGCAGATTAGAAGAAAATTTTTGAAAATTTTATATTTTGATTTTGAATTTTTCAAGATAAAACTTTATATGAATTCGATCTAACAATATATAATTGAGATTTTTTGAAGTCAATTTTTTTTTTTTAATTTAGAATTTGGAGTTTGAAATTATAAAGTTTATATGAACTACTACGGATTGGAAGAAAATTTTTGAAAATTTTCCTTTTTGAGTTTGACTTTTTTAAAACAAAGTTTTATACGGACTTCAAATATACGATTGGAGTTTTGAAGTGGAACTTCTTCTTCTTTTTTCAAAATTTCAAATTTGGATTTTGAGATTATAACTTTATATGAAAGCTAGCATTTGATATTGTAGATTAGAAAAATAATTTTATCATTTTGAGTTTCTTTTTTTAATAGAAATGTTCGTGTGTACTCTAACATTAATATATACAATTAGGCTGGGGTTTCAAATTTAATTTAATTTTTTAAAAACTTTACGATTGGATTTTGAAATTCTAAAGTTTATATGAATTTTAGTGTTTCATATAACGGATTAGGAAAAAACAAATTGGACAATTTTAACATTATGAGCTTGGTTATTTCAAATAAATTTAACTATGAAACTCCAATTGTATATTGTTAGAGTAGTACTTCACTAAATCTTTCTATTGAAAAAGCTAAATAAAAAAGGGAAAAAATGTCAAACTTATTTTTCCAATCCGTAATATCAAGCATTAGAGTTCATATAAACGTTATAATTTCATAATCGAAATTAGAAATTGTTAAAAAAAAATTAACTGTGAAATCTCAATAATATATTGTTAGAGTTCACATATGTAAACTTATATATTGAAAAAAACCAATCTCAAAATAGAAAAATGTCAAAGTTCTTTTTCCAATCTGCATTATCAAACACTATATTTAACAAACTATATAATTTGATTTTTTAAAATAAAAAAAAATATTTGCAACCTCAACGCTAAATCTTCTATTGTTAGATGAGTTCGCAACTTCACATAAACCTCTTTTTTTAAAAAAAAAAATCCAAATTAATAATGGAAAATGTCGAAATACTTTTTTCAATTCATAATATCAAATTCATAGTTCATTTAAACTAAAACCCAAAATTCAAATTCGAAATTTTAGAAGAAAAAAAAAACTTTTGATATATCAATTTGCCGGATATTCTTAGGATTGATATATAAATCTTCCTAGTAAAATTAAAAACCAAACTCAAAATGAAAAAATGTCAAATTTATTTTTCCAATCTACACTATCAAAAGCTAGAATTCATATAAATTTTATAATTATAAATTACAAACTCAAAATTTAAAATAAATAAATAAATTGAACTTTGAAACTCCAATCCTATATCATTCATATAAACATTTCTATACATAAACTTACAATTTAAGGAGAAGAAAAATTATTAATTTAGTAACAATATATTCTTCCTTTGCTTGAATGGAGTAAGCTTAATGACCAAGCCAGGGAAAACATCATCAGGATCATCAACATGAGGATTTTCTTCGACAATGTGAGGGTCACCACATTTTTCACTGATCGATTGGAGCGTTTCTCCTTCATGAACCACGTAAATTTCGTCGCACGGCTTGTTAAGATGATCAATCTGGTGTTGGATCACCCTCACCCTACTCAACTCGTCATCACCGTCGCCGGAAAACGATGACTCACAGCAGCTCAAAACCATCATCACCACCAAGAACAAAGCACAGTACCAAGAAATCTTGGCCGCCATTGAAGCTGGTGATGAGCAGACATTCACAACACAAGCCATATATAATGTGTGTTGTCAGTTGATGACCCTTTTAAGCTGTCTGACTTTAATTGATATGAGGCTTATGAGGAGTTGATTGAGTTATGGTTTGAAGTTATTTAAAGAGATTATGGTTTGAAGTTATTTAAAGAGAAGGATTCTCTGTCTTTGGTTGTTGGAGTGGGTATTTCTTAGCGGGGGTTGAAAGGGATCTCTCAGTGTGGTAGGTAAACGAGCCATCACATAAGACTTACTTGAAAGGAGACTGAAGAAAACTGAAGAAAACTGAAAAAAAATTATAAATGAAGAGAGGAGAAAATGATTTGGTTAAACTGCTTCTATTAAATGAATTTGGTTCTAGGGTTTTGACATACCTGCTTCTCGATCTTTCTTATGTTTTTTTTTCGTGAGCAATTGAATCAAATCTGGATCACTAGTTTGCGGGTCAAAACTCTTAATTATCAACTGAGTTAGGCCTCTTTACCACTACGAAGGTTGAAATTATAGTGCTGGTAGTGCGTGTTAAATGGTTTCTATTAAATCATAATGGATTTGGTTCTAGGGTTTTGACATACGTACCTCCTTCTCGATCTTTCTTATGTTTTTTTTTTTCATAGGCAACTCCGCTCGAATTGAATCTAAATCACTAGTCTACAAGTCAAGACTCTTAATTATCAACTGAGTTAGACTTTTTTACCACTACGAAGGTTGAGATTGTAGTGCTGGTAGTGCGTCTTAATTTTTGAAGTTGAGTCAATAAAGACATGTGTATTATTGCATTAACAACATGGTGGCTAAATAATGAGGTGATTGAGTAAAAAAACTATGGCATTATGCTCTTGATGGAGTGATTGATTAGCTAAACGACGATTCTGATGGGTGTCAAACAGTAGACAAGACAAACGAAGGGTGTTTTGTCATTGAAAATAATGGATTAATATCTGAATGGAGGTGTTCTTACACTCTTACTGAGTTTGGAACTGAAATGATAGTTTGCCAACTGCACCGGAATTTGCAATTATGACCTGTTTTATATGTATAAGAATATAAGATTATATGAATAGGCAAATACATGTGTTTTCAGTTTCAATTTAATTGAAAAACTCATTTCAATTTGGAAATACTGGAATTTTGGAATGTTTTAGGATTTTTTATAAATCATGATATTTTGGATTATGGTTAAAATTGTTAAATCTAATCCATGATCCATCTATGAAATTCTTCTGGATTTGCTGTTAGGAAATGGCTACTACAGAATTGAATGCATCGAAGAAGTTCCAAGTGGATTGACAATTTGATTAACGACTAATTTAACACCATTTAGCAAATGTTTTACAAAATTACAAGTTCAAATGATTGAATGGGGAGCAAGGTTGCACAGGTTACCTAGCTAGCTCTACAAGCCACCGGCGGACGGACTCTTTTGGGCATCTCCGGTAAGGAAAGGAGGCCATAGAGAGATCTCCATTGGTAGCAAGCAAGAGCAACAACACAACCTTCATTTGACAGTTTTTCTTTTTATTCTCATTTTGGATTTGGAGTCAGATAATTATCCCAGAGTCCTTTCACGGTTTCATCAAGTGATTTCGTATGTAATCCAGAACTTCATCAACATTCACCGTCCAAGCAACTTCAACTGGGGAATAGCCCGTCCATGGATTGCTTGTGTTCCAACTGCAATACAGTAAGCATTATTATTGCATATGCATTTACATGAACAAATAAAATATTACATGAAGAGCAAGGGGGCTATATGTGTATATATGCTCGTACTTTTTGAGTCCTTGATCCATAAGCGTGTGCCCGACACAGATGCCCTGAGTCTCAACCCTGACAACGCCCTTCTTGTAAGTAAAGAGATCAGGACGCACTAGGGCTACGAAACTGACAGGGTCATGGAGGAAAATCCCTGAACCAATAGTGCATCAGAAACAAAATCGAAGTAAACAATTGAGAGCTATGCGTAGGGTTATCAGATGATGAAGTTACCATGAACACCATCAGATTTCACATGCCAATCTCGGTAGAACTTGCATGTGTCACAGATCAATTGAGCAAATTTTCCTTTAGATTGTCGCAGTTGAAGAAGGTCAGCATCTGCAACCATAAGATATTGACAAAGTCAGAAGCGATCTAGGAGAAGATTGAACCTGTTTTGGAAAGCTGGGCAAACTATAAAGTAGTGTTACCGGTAAATTGAACTTGGGTTGTAATGTTTATTCCAACAACAGTAATGTTTGCCCCAGAAGTAAACACAACGTCTGCTGCTTCCGGGTCTCCATAAATCTGCAAGTCAGATGGGTGTTATCGCGTGTACAATTGATTTTAGCCGAAAGTAGGAGGAAAATGCTTTCTCCATTAAATCTATGTCATTTAGTGAAGTTTTATGTAAAGTTTTCGCCTACCCAGCTAAGATTATTGTGGAAGAAAGTGGTGACTTACATTTGCTTCAGCAGCAGGATTTACATTTCCCAGTGCAAAGAAAGAACCGCCAAGTACGACTAGCCTCTTCACGTTTCTTGCAAACGAAGAGTCTCTTTTGATTGCCTGAGCAAGGAATCATTCAACAGTAAGGAAGGATATAAGATAATAGGAGCTCAGGGTAGCACAGAAAAGCAAAGATGATATTTGAACTCACCAATGCTATGTTTGTTAAGGGACCAAGGGCAAGTATAGATACTTCGCCAGGATGTTTAGAGACAATATCGACTAAAAACTCAGCAGCATTCTTCTCAATTTTCTTTGCTTCTGGAGGAGGTAGAAATATGTTCCCCATTCCATCAGAACCATGTACAAAGTCGGCAACACGTGGCTTTCCACCCTATTTCAAGAATGAAAAAATGGGCATGATAAACTAAAAAAATATGCGACTAGGAAACTAAAGGAAGTGAAGGGCAATTAAACGACAAAATGCACATCAAAATTATTACCTTTAGCGGCTCAGGGCTTCCCTCCGCCACAGGCAAATTTGGATGCCCTGCGATCTCACACTATGCTTTTGCACATTTAAATTAATTGGTTTGATCATGTACACACTAAAAATGCAAAAAGGATAGACCTTTTCCAGAAGGATAAAAGTACATACCAGAAGCAAGGCATTACGAGTAGCATCTTCAGCTGTAACATTACCAAATATTGTTGTGAAGCCCAAGATTTCCAACTTTGGATGTTGAAATGCCATTAAGATAGCCATGGTATCATCTGTTGATTACGAATACAAAAATCAGACATGAAACTTGTTGAAAAAGGGGAGAGGAAAAAAAAAGAGTAGTTATTACAACAGAAGCAAGTCATACAACTGTGTGTCCATAAGCAGAAGCTTTTACAATACCACTTAAATCTAAATTTTAACCCAGCTTCATAAATTTTATTTGAATCTAATTCTATGCAGGGAAGTTAAGTAACAGAAATGGAAGTTAAGTAACTTCTTATCCACATCTCCCCTTCCCTTTTCTCTAATTTTTTCTTACTTTACCAAATTTTATAAAAACTATTGCTTCATATTAGCAAAACAGAAGAAGAAGAATTGGCTTCTGAATAATCAAAATGAAAAGGACTGAAAGCTAATTGCTTGACCAAGAGAGTTGTTCATAATAATTGTTTCCATTTTAGTTTCCAAAATTCTAATCTAATATTATCTAAACAGGGTGAAAAGTCAAACCACCAAACAAAAGGAGGCATGGACTCCACAAGACGATCGTATTTCCACAGACGTAACTAATTCAATCTCTAAAGACTCTCACGCTAGCAGACTAACACCAAATTAATGTCACATACAAAATAGTCAATATTCGATAAATAAAAAAGTATGAATATAAAACACCGCTTGGCTGCTGTGAAAATGTAGGAAAAATAGAGGCAATTCAACGAACCAAAAACGCAAGCTAAGCCTAACAACAACAACATGGAGCCTAATTTAACCGTTTTTGGCTTAGCTAAGGCAAGTTCCTCGCTTTCCAGAAATCAAACCATCAACCAACACACAAAAATAAAAATTTCAGCCAGTTTCCCATTCCCGCATTTTCTCAGCAACCAAACAGAACAATAAAGCAACAGGAAAGCATAGAAATTTAAAGATGCAGCGAAATCAAATTGAAAACTCACCGATTCCAGGGTCGGTATCGATAATGAGCTTCTCGCGCTTCAGCTGACAGCCCGAAACGCCTTCGATTTTGCCATCGACCACCGCACCGTTAGAATCCGCCATCGTGATCCCCATAAATGAAATTTGATCTCAGAACGACTAGGGCGTAGAGATTAATCCCAGGGGAACGACGACGAGGACTTATACAATGTGTATGTATATGTGCGTGTATATTATTATATTATACAAAGACATATACATACACGCATATATGAATTTATTATTATTATCGAAGTTGGGGGGGTTTCGTCCAATTCGCAGGGACGAAGATGGCGATGCGAAGCTCAGCTCCCGCAAGGCCGCAAGGTGAATTTATATTGGTTGGATTTGTTAGGTGCCCCAATACGAAGATGAAGAGGACTTCTGTGCTTGCAGTCTTGGACCAATCGTGATCCGACAGTTGGCAAATTTTAAGTGGATCTGAGAAAATATTTAACGATACAAATTATAGTTAAATTATATATTCAATCTACCTACCAAAAAATGAATAGACGACATTTTGAACCATAATGCTCCTAGAAAGTCATATTCGGTGAGAAAGTAAGATTAAACATTTATTAATATTATATGGAGACGAAAACTAGGTTAGAATCCGATACTCTAGGTAACCATGGTGACGTTTGAATCACCTCATCTTGATACCATTGTAAGTATAAAGAACAATCGTCATGATAGATCCATAAACTAAAAACGATTAGACACTTAGTGCAACGTATCATGATGGACAATACTTTATAACAATGTTCAAAACGGCACTATGCGATCATAGTGCGGTCAATAGGAACCTAACGCCTAAGAGGGGCCTAGACAGGAACCTAGGCGGGTTTTATTTTTTAAAAGAAAAAATTCAACAAATGAATAATATATTGAATACTATCAAATAATTTAGGAACATAAATTAATTATCAAGATAAATAAATTAAGTTGAGAATGATAAATGATGACAATGTAAGTTTTTTTATTAAATTTATTATACAACATTATATGTTTTTTAATTTATTATCTTTGTTTTAATTAATACTTATATTATCAACAAAGTATTTAACAAATAAAATAATTTATATAACCAAATATATATATATATATATACGAAGTTATATAATTAAATAAATAAATATATATATATAATGTACATCCAAATCTACTTAAACGCCTAGTCATTATATGTTTAATTTATATGTGATTCAACACAAGTACAACGAGATGAAGGTTAGCCCTGTTAATTGGTTCGAAAAAACCGACCGAAAAATCGAACCGAATCGAAAAAAAACTGAACCGAAGGAAAATCGAGACCGTTTGGAGAAAACCGAATCGAACCGAACCGAATCGAATAGACCTAAAATCGAACCAAACCGAACCGACCCGAACCGAAATGTTTTAGGTTACTTTGTAATGAATATTGATTAGTTGTAATAAACATTAATTAGGTTGTAATGAACATTAATTAGATAATAAATATTGATTATTGTATAAAAGTACAAAAAAAAATTGGTTTTTAGAGAAAATTGAATTGGTTCACCGAATCGATTCACCATAATTTGAAGAAAAAAAATCGATTTTAACCGGAACCGAACCTAACCGAACTGAATATGAGGAAAAACCGAACCGAACTACATTTGAGGAAAAACCGAACCGAACCGCATTTAAGCAAAACCAAACCGAACCGAATCGATTCTCCAACCGGTTTCGGTTTCGGAAAAAAAACCGAACCGAAAAACCGATTAGCACTCTTAATGAAGGTCATTTTATACTATGATATTAATCTAGTATTCTTATCCTCTAATTGGGTAATCAGGAAAGTAATCACAAAATTAGTTTAATAATTTTCAAATCTCCATTGGATTACACATCAGAACGCAATTCTATTCTCACTAACCCACCAATGTCACTGTCAAAGCTGTCCATCTTGACAATTTTTAGCGTTTTATACCGTCATAAAATAAAATTTTACATTAAACAATATCTAATTCTCGTTCAAATAAGGATCAAATTCACATTCGAAAAAATATAATTAGATGAAGAGATAAGAAGAAAAGGAGAGTGATTAATTTAATCATTAGTTAAGACTATAATATAATTCGGGTCGGAGGGAACATGGGATTGAAGATATATGTGACGAATTTGCACATGGGCAGTTTGGGCACACCGACACCAATTATTTGTTTCCAACTGGGAAAAAATAATACACGTAGACCAAAGAACGCGTACCATATGAGGCACGCTGTAGATTTTTATGTTTCATGCTCAGTAGACGAGAAGAATTTGTGCCCTATTTTTTTTTTTTTTTTTGGGACAAGAGGGTTAATATTCGTTTATAGATTAAGTCGAATAATAGAGATAGAACGTCTAAGAGACACAATCTAACAAACCCAACGTAGAAATACAAAAGTCCAAAATTAAGTAAAACCCACATGAAAAACAAATCCAAAGAAAGCCTGGAGACTAAACGAGTTTCCACTAGCCGCCAGCTCCAAGCATCCCAGCCACCGATGTTTGGAACCAAAGAAATCGATTGGTAGAACATGATTTGGAGACACGGAACTACTAATGATCATACTCAAGCGATCAGCAAGACCAAGAGCAACTAACAAAATCCATAACCAAAATGCCCAAACCTGAAATTTGGAGAAAAGTTGAGGAAAAATAGCAATGACCAAATGGTCATGAGAGAAACCAGAATAAAGCCATGGGCGAAGGATACGGGGGAGAACAATGTGGATGGAGGAAGTTGGAAGGGGGACGAGGGGATCAGAGTGCTCTTGTGAGTAAGAAAACGGCCTAACGTAAAATAACCATAAGCAGCCAAGGAGACCTAAAGACCGACGATGAACAAGAAGTTTGAAAGTTTCCAATCTCCAAAAATCCACCTTAGCATCCAACATCAACACCAACACCACGCTCTGAGGTGAGGGAGGAGGCAAGAACCAGCAACCCAAAGAGGAGAGAAGAAACGGATTAAGAGAGAAGAAACGGATTACGGGGGAGGAAGGGAATAAGGGTGGGAGAGGAGGAAGGGGGTGGAAGTTCGCTCCAAAACTACCACCAGAGGAGGTTGGAGAAACCTCCACCCCATGCCGGCCGTGTTTTCTGTGTCGGAGAGGTTGGAGCTTTTGTTTTAAAGGGAGATACAAAAACAAAAGCAAAAACGGCATTTCAAATCTATTCGTATCTTTCAATTTTCGTAATAAGGAATTGAAATTGGTAAAACATGGGTAATAACAAGAACACAAAATCGACGATTTCGATCACCTTTACACCCAAGTTACCCCTGCATTACATGAAAAGAGAAGCAAGCAAAAAAGGCCGGGTTAGTTGATTGGTAGAAGTGAAGCTTATACTTTCCAACATCATTGATGCAACTCCAGGGGAAGACTTCCGGTGCCTTTGCTAGCCCCTAGGAAAACTTTGGCCCACTAGGATTTTGCCCGACTCAACTGTTGCACGTCAAGACTTTCTACATCAAAATTTGGTCCCTGCACCGAGGGAAAGAACTATGCGATAACAGAGACCTATCCAAGGTGGGGAAAAAAAAGCACAAACAAATCAGCAGTGCTAATCATGTGTAAATACTGGAAGGAATTGAAACCAAACATGCAATCATGGCACTGTGCATGCTAATGACAGACCAATAACTTTTGATCAAGCACATCTACTTAAGTCTAGCAAAAGAAAATATGAGTGTGCCCACCGGCACACAAACATAAAAGAAATAACTAATCTGTTGGCTAACCAACCATCCGAGGTTAATTGAAACTTCTACAGAAGCAGACATCGTAACCACAAAAAGAACAAGCAACCTTTCGTCTAAGCAAATCCTGAACTGTCTACATGCCTACTTGCAGTTGTGGGTAAACAGAATATAAAATGGGAGCTGATTTCCAGTCCATTTTCACTTGCTGCAACCCACTCCTTTAAAAAGATAAAAGATAAAAGTAGAAGTGGAGTGCAACAGGTAAAAAATTGAGTGAAAATCAGCTCCCTGTAAAATTTGGGAGCACACATATCTGCAGCAATTAGAGGCAGGATTACCTTGTTTTCAAGCATAACTGTGAACAGAAATATTAGGCATTGAATTGGACATACCTTGTCAGTACAAATACTTTCGCAGTAGTTAATGTCATCAAGTGACTTCGCGCATTTTGACGTTTTGGGAGCTTATGATGTTGGCTGGTGTTTTAACAACACTACCCTTTGCATTCCCAGTGGATTGTCCAGTTGAAGTCCTTGCATTTGCTGTCTCAGTAGTTAATATAGACTTCTTTATCTGCCAAATAAGAGGGCAAAAATAAAACATTAACAAAACAGGGAAAAGAAAAAGATAGTATTTCCACATTTCTAGGATTACCATGCATTGATCTAATTACCCAAGTTCTCATAAAAACATGCATGCATGAGCAAACCGCCAACTCAAAGATATATAGATGTGAGGGTGGGTGTGTACTTATGTATAAAATAATAAATATCCATAAAATAGAGAAGGTAGTCAGGCCAAACTTACAACAGCAAGACGTTCCTTGTGAATATCATTTGCAAGCTGCAAAACCATCATACAGACAAAAATAAATAAATAAACAAAAAATCAACAGTACGAAGCTTGTTCTTCATCGCATCATCATCATAAGAGTAGACTCTAAAGTTTTATGATACTAAGGATAGCAATAACCAGTCAATCAGTGCTTACTGGTTTTCTGAAGCCCTTAATTTCATCACCACCAAACCCGGGAAGAGTGATATTCCAATTTTTTTCTGTATGAAACATAATAAGATACAGAAGATTAAGCACTAGATTTACATAATGTAAACAGAAAAATCATGGAGGTCTCCTCCCACATAACTAACCAATATGAAGAAGTATGTCTTTTGCTTCTAATGTGTTTGATTTTCGATGCTTGGCTAGTGAGCAACCAAATGTTGTAATCTGCGAAAGGAAAAGAGAATGCTGTCACCAGAGAATTATGATAAAAAGAGAAACGCAAATTTCCAGAAAATAATAATAGAGGATAATGGAAAGGGCTAAATCCTTGTAGAGTTTATTGTAAACGATTAAGCAATCAACCAAATACGACAATAAAATAAATCCTATCCTATTGGTGCCACAACGATGCTATGTTACTGACGCAAGTTCTTCACGCCCAAGCATTATTTCAGCTAGACAAGATATGGACACAAGGATACCCCATGATTTTAACTTAAAAGGGAAATATATTAAATACTTAAAAATAAAAAAAATTGTGAACAATAGCCATTTCAACAATTCAGAAAATATTCCCTATTTAACTGGCACCAGCTCAACCAATTGGAATAAAATAAAATCCTCCATTTGAAACTCACAGTTCCTTGGAGAAAAATAGAAGGAATTTCATAACATAACATATAAAAATGACTACTCAAAAGTTCTTTTGATTTTGGAAAGTTAAGACAATTATCCCGTAAGAACAAGATATAGTTAACAGCATACAAAAAGGCTCAGTTGCACAAATTATGGATTCTAACTTTCCAAAATTTGTTTAGGCATAAATGCCGAATAATAGGATATGCTTTAATGTAAGAAAA
Organism: Prinsepia uniflora; assembly: GCA_032719365.1. Lineage (NCBI taxonomy): Eukaryota > Viridiplantae > Streptophyta > Magnoliopsida > Rosales > Rosaceae > Prinsepia > Prinsepia uniflora. The sequence continues at coordinate 1,037,287 of CM064862.1, read as the reverse complement.
AAACACAAAATATTAGCTCAATTACTTACAGAATCAACAAAGTCATCTGCAATATCCATGAGAATGTCATCAACTTCTGGGTCTAACCTCTCAGATGGATCAATCTATCCCAAAGCAGATAATTCAGTAAGATAAGGCAAAAAGAAGTATATTAAAATGCATTCTAAATGAAAACAACAAAAATATTATAGTCAAGTAGTTCTTATATGTAGAGTATAAGTGGAAAAGAAGCATACAGCAATTTGAGGAGATTTAAGCTGTCAATTAACATGCTAGAGGCAAGTTTTCTCACTCAAATTTACAATAAAGAAACTAGCCCTTTTAGAACCATCAACACAATGTGATATGTGTATCTACTCTAGCGTGAAATGAATGTATCTCCAAAGTGGTTTTAATAATGAGTACTGAAGAAACTTCAGACAAATTCTAGCACAAAGAAATATCAAAGTATAGATGCTTCTTCTGAACCAATGTTATCATGAAAGAATGTCTCACCTGGTTGACTAGCTCATGGATGCTTCTTTTGCTAAGAATTCTATTACAAGATTCATCTGTTTCTGCACTAGCAGTTTTATTTTGTGGGGGACCCGATGGGACAGTACTAGGCTGTGCTGCTGCAAGAGTGGAAGACTTTTGGTGGGCCTGAACCCTTGTAATTTGTTGCTGACGAGGCGTAGTTTGTGGGACTCTTGACGGTTGAGCTTGTTGCCCAAATTGTTCATGTCCCTGATTCGATGAGGAAGATTGTTGTTGCTGTGCAGATGTCATATTCTGTTGCTGTGCAGATGATATATGATGTTGCTGCGCAGCTGGCACATGCTGTTGCGGCACAGATGACATATGCTGTTGCTGCGCAGATGACATATGCTGATGCTGCGCAGATGACATATGCTGATGCTGTGCAGACGGCATATGTTGTTGCTGCGCCGAAGACATATGTTGTTGCTGCGCAAGGGATGTATGTTGTTGCTGTGCAGATGACATATGCTGTTGATGCGCAAGTGATGTATGATGTTGCTGTGAAGCTGAAGGCAGGGAATGGGACTGTTGCTGTGAAGCTGTAGGTAAGGGATGGCTCTGTTGTTGTGAAGCAGGAGGCAGGGGATGGCTCTGTTGTTGTGAAGCTGGAGGAAGGGGTTGATTCGGTGGCTGTGATGCTGTAGGAAGAGAATGGTGTTGTTGCACTGGAAGATGTGATCTTTGCGGCATGGTTTGCGAGCTCAGCTGATGCCTATATGCAGGGGATGGTATAGGAGGCTTGCCTTGTGACCCAGATGACAACCATGGCTGAGTATGAGGCTGCAAACCTTGAGATGTATTTGGTGATGAACCAAGGGTTCCCACTGACGGACCCCGTGAAAGGCTATGCCCTTGGAAATTCTGCATGAAATGGAATTAGTAGTCATACGTATAACACAGAAGAAAACAAAAAAACATGGTCACCAGAAATCTTTTCAAGACACAGTAGCAACAAACGATAGGGAAGAGATGTATGTAGTCAATATAAAGTTTTAAAACGAATGAATTCACATCCAACCGGACCACAAAAGAGAAACAAGACACAAATTTGAAATCCAAGGGTATTTATTAGTAGGTCCACCGTACCATTAGCAACGGAGTTCAAACATTACAAAAACGAAGTTTATAAATATACAACATCAAATCGTTTGATGAATAATGAACTTAACAATGAAACTCCGACCATTTCTTTTGCTCCACTAATGTACAATGTCCATGCATTCATATGACCAATATAAATAACTGGAGAAAATGCAAATAAAAAAGAATCCCAAACAAATCAAATCAAAAAACCCTTGGCAGCCAACATAACTTCATCATAACTTACAACAGAGCACTGTTACATAATATATGAAAATCAAGCCATGCCTAAGAGCTAAAAAATTGTGCATTGAATATCAAACTATTTGTAAACCGCATACTAACTTGGGAAGAACTGGATTGACCACTTGCAGTAGAGGGTGGTCTAAAAGAGGATTGGATAGATCTCTGTGGATGCTGTGCAGAAACCCCAGCTGATCGCATTTGGGAACTCGAACCAAGCGAACCCATCATCCCCATTCCCTGCATTCCCTGGATGGATGGTCTCACCTATATATCCCAATACATCTATTATTGAATTTTCCAGCAAGTAAACCACACAAAAACAGCCTCAATCACAATGAGAAAAAGCAACCCTCTTTATGGACAAATAGCAACAGAATGAAAACAAAAATTCCAGTTCTATTGGTCACTCAAATGTACCAAAATTTCAAAATCCTCACTATAATTAACACAAAATGACTCTTTTTTCTTTCTGTAATCTTCAGTTGACAATGATTTAATAGTAAATGGAACTAAAACGTCACCTGGGAAGCATTGGAATTGGTTGCCGGTTCAGGCGCAGTGGCTCCTCCGCGGCCGAGCCCGCCAAAATGCTGCCCATAAGAGGACGAGAACGGAGTGGGTTGAGGTGAAGGGCTCGGGTGATGCGCGGGTACACCAATGGCAATACCGCCCCTGGGAGGCGTAGGGGTCGAGACTGAAGATGGCGGGAGAGGACCGGATGAAGCCGAAGAAGAAAGAGAAGGGAAATGGGCGAAGTTTGACTGCGGCCAGGGTGGGCGAGTCAATGTGGAGGGAGGCCTAGGCTGTGAAGGATTCGTAAGGGGCTGGGGTTGTGGCTGTTGATGGTGCTGTTGTGGCTGTAGGGGTAGTGGGATTGAGGGTTTAGGGTTAGGGTTTGGGCTGGAGGTTGAAGGAGTTGTTGAGGAGGAGGGTGCGGGTGGCTGAGGCTGAAGTTGCGACTGAGATTGGTGGGGAGGGGGCTGGGATGGAGGCTCAGACGGCGGCTGCGCGGTGGAGGGAGTTGGGGTTGTGGTGGAGGTGGTGGAGTGTTGTTGGTCCATATCAGTTTTGAGGGGTTTGAAAGGAGGGAAATTGGTACTTTGTTGGATTATGGTTTGGGTATTTATACGAGAAAGGAATTTGGAAAAATTTATGAAGCTTCGTTTTATCTCTTTGTGACTTTGTCTGAGATTCTCTATTCCATTATTAGAAAAGTAAAATAAATAATATTTTTATTTTCTATTCAACACGGATATTGACTATATCCAAATTTAAATCGTTAAAATTTTAACGGTTTGATATAATTTAAATTTTTTAAAATTAGAAATGAAATCATTTCGATCCAAACCGTTACTAACGGTTCAGTTTAGATCGAAATGGTTTGAAATCGTTTAGGTATAAAAAAAATAGTAAGGATAAGAAACCGTAATAATAACAAGGATACAAAAAACAACAGAATAATCAATACTCAAAATTTTGTATATTAAGTTTGTGGAGAATTAGATTGCAAACATTACCACTGTATTAAGATTTGTCAAACAGACATTATCACTTAATAATCTTTTATTATATTATAATCTATATATCCATATATTTATCTGGATATCCTTTTATTGTTATTATTTTTATTTTGTATTAATAAAATATTTGAAAACCAATAAAAATTAATATATTCCATAACGATCTGATCGAAGCGATTTTGATTCTCAAACCGTTTGATTTTTACCTGATCGAACCTAAGATCCTAAACCGTTGGATAAATAACGACTTGAGGTGGATCAATTAACGGTTTTAATGAATTTTTGACCACCCTACTAGGGACAACTCAAACATAGAATTAAAATTAAGAAATTGTCCATTTGTAAAACAATATAGGGATTGAAATTACAAATCATCCATACTGATACGTTTTACGTTTGAGGCATCAATATAAGATTGTTACTTATCAAAAACAAAAATTACAAGATTGGTGCAGAGAAGAAGTTAAATGAATAATTGTTTGGATCACAAGCAAGACTGTAAACGTGTTGCTCTCAAAACCCTACGATTGGAAACAGTTTGTCTACAACCTGGACTCTGCATCCTTTGTCCGAAAATTGGAGCTTGTCGTGGTTGTTGCTCCAGTTGCACGAATCGCTGCCTAAGGCGAAAATCATACCATTTTCCGGTATTACCAGTCTGCAGATTTTGCTGCTTGAGATACGACGGTGCCTGCTTCTATGTCCTTCATGAAATCAAAGACTCATTTCTAGATGCAGCAGCACTTTCATCTTCAAGAGCGTGGTATTCCAACCAGGAGTTTCCATTTTCGAGTGCAGGTATAGGAGCCGGATCCTTTTCCCTGCGACAGCAAACAATCAAGCGGTCTAGTAAGCAATAATTCCAAGATCAAAATGAGAGAATTGACAAAGGTGAGAACGTACGTTAGGGAGTAAATGATGAGGCCGATAACTACAACTGAGAAGGCTACATAGTATAACCAGTCCACCTGCAATCAGAAATGGCACCCAAGTTAAGTTTCGGTATCAGGGTGAACATTTCTATAAGGAATGGGGAAGGTATGAACATGTTAAGGTACCTGCTGGTGGTAGAAAAAGATACGAAAAACGACTGCCCACATATCAGATGTGAGAATGGAGAGATTGAACAGTGCGGCTCCACTCATCTGTTTGCAAACCAACCATTTTAGATATTAGTAGCGAGTAATTTTTTCGAATATTTGCTTCACGCCGTGGGAGTTTTTAGAATCAAATAGTAGTTGATGAGAAGAAATCGAACCTTGAGAATAAGTGGAACAAGAGTGTAGAACAATATGCCTGCTAGGCCGTAACCAGCAAAGGCTAATATCTGGAAGAAAACACACAGAGCAGTCAATATAAAACAAAAGGAAGAACAGGTAGCTTCGTATATGAATTCAAGCATTTATATAAACAATATTACGAAGAGAGAAAATAGGAAAACAGAAAGAACTGAAAACCTGCTTCACAAGTAAGATAGGAAACGGGCATTAATTTGAACGATTATTTATGTGGTCAAATCTGTTCACATGCTATACAAAGCTAAGATTACTTACAATATCTGTAGTCCACATAACTGATTCCAGGCTCTTCAATTCCAAAACAGATCTAGAAGAGGGTTAGGGAATCAAAAAAAGTAGTGGTCTCCAATACAGAATAATGGAATAAATTTTATAAAGCTAGTATCTTGTCTGCATTTTGTGATGAAAAGGATACATCTGGCATACACTCACTAGAAATCCATAAAGGCCGAGCATGCAAATTACTTCTACACGATCTTTTTTCTTGACAAAAAACTCCTGCAGTTGAGAAAGAACCAAGAAGAGAAGAAACTCAAGAAAAGCAATAACTTTGATATAAAAACTATTATAATGAAATCAACCAAAAATTGGAAGGGAGACATAGCTTCCCTGTATACAAACTGATGCCTTGTAAAGGATAAAGTAACAGAAAATAGGAGTTCAAAAGGATTCACCAACCTCCCCGACATTGCTCAGAGCAAAAAAAACTGTTCCTACGATGACAAGTAAATCTCCTAGAAGAGGTTTTGAGCCACCTGAAAGGATGAATGAATATGATGAGAAAATGCTTCATAAGGTTATGGTTCCAGTGATAGATGTATGACTTCACCAATTAGAGATCACTCAAAAGGAAAGTATCAATTCAAAAAGTGTCAAACATATTCCTTTTTTTTTTCTTTTAAAAATCACCCAAATGTAAAAGTTAAAAGAAGATCACCTCCACCGCCCAGCCCTGCATCAGAGAGGAGCACTAAACCAAGCCCAAGTACACTGACGGCTGCACCAAACAACTGCCATAGGGAATATCGAGTGCGTAGGAAGATCCATGTCAAAATTATGGACCAAGCTATTGTAAAACAGTCCAATAACGTCACACTAGTAATTGACGCGAACTGATATGCTTTGTTAACTGCATCAAAACAACTTAAATTAAAAAATTTCCCCATGATATGGTATAAAAATCAATTATATGCAAAAAATATCAATACCAACACTTCTCTACAGCTAGCCAATGCTAGTCTGGATGCTCAAATTACGAGTTTGGGGTCTAGTAAAGGCAAAACACTGCAATATTTCATATCATACACTTGTACAGACAGGACATAGTTCAATGAAATACACATCGTAGTCATGACCTAGAAAGACAGTCAGAGGGGAAACTTGCAGAGAGCGGATTTCTGACCTGTAAGTTGTTAACTTCCCTAATAAATATACTCTCACAATTTTGATGTAAGTTGTTAACCTGCACATCCTTATCATCCCCGCATTGTATTTTGCTTCCTTTAGTTTTTGGTATACGATATAAGAGTTGCTCCTTATGTAAATTCATCCCACCAAACATCAAACAATACCTAACCCAATGTCACAATGAAGACGGATTTGATTCCAAAAAACAGCCCAACTCGATGTCCAAGGGAGAAATGATCAGTAGAAGTGAACTTAACAAGCATTGATTATATCAGCTAACAAATCACATAGACTGAACAGAAAAAAGAAAGCTCAACCATTGGCACTCACCAAGATAGTTCCCTTGAACATCAACAAACCCCAAGAGTAGATACCAATACCAAGACACCTGAAAAAACAGGCATGCATACTCATCCTTAATCAAATTAGCAGGAATTGAATTGAGAAAGAGTCCAATTCCACCAAAATCAAGAATAAGAATACTTCCAGAATTACAAGTAGAATCCTTTATATTGTGGGCCCTACTATGTTCTCATTCGCATATCTTATTTCAATTTTGATTAACGAATTAGCAAGCGTGTCAACGACAGTAGGAGAGGCATACCCGTAGCTTTTTACGCCTATAGAGCAAGATGCTCCCATAAACCAACGCCAAGCCCAAGTAGGTAGACGAAGTCTGTGTAATAGGCGTATCCACACCTGAAAGCACACACCCAGCAGCCATGAAAACAATACCCTATGGTACCAGAAACCCAACAACAAAATCAATGGAGTAAGAAGAAATCAGAAGAAAAGCCCAGATTTGAAATGGGTTTAGGTTCTAAAGTTACCGAGAGTGGCAATGAGAGAGGAAAAGAAGCTCATGAGTGCCATAACGAAGGAGACAAGCTGACCCAGGAGCAGCAGCTTCAGAGTTCGCAAGGTGCCATGGCTTTTCCACCAGGCCGTGGCTCTCAGGCGCAAGCTCATCACTCAAATTTGATAAATGTCGAGGCTTGAGACTTGAGAGAGTGAATGCAACATTGGAATTTGGATCCACTGTGATATATAGGGAGGAAGATGGAGATGTCATTTTGGGACTGCGATCTCGTTTATTGTTAATTCGAGAGATCTATCACCTACTTCTAGTGTGCTACACTCCGCACACGGCAGCTACCGTTCCTGCCTTCCTGGGCTTTCCAATGGCGGGGAAGTACGACCTGCTCGACGAGTAAGAACTCTATCACGTGATCTTACTTTCTTTTTTTTACGTTCGTACCTCTGTCACGTGATAGAGCAAGATGCTCCCGTAAGAACTCTATCACGTGATCTTACTTTCTTTTTTTTACGTTCGTACCTCTGTCACGTAAAAAGCTACGGGTAACTTTACACCCTTAAACAAAATTTATTTTTAATGCATGTTTTTTTTTATGAGCAAAGGAATGTCACGTTAATTATCACATTAAATATGTCAAATAATATACTTAATTAAATTAAGTGTGTTAAATAATATTGTCAATTGGACGTGTTCAAATAAACTAAGGGGGGTGTATTCGATTGAGATTTTAATGAGTTTCAATAGATTTTAAATGATTTAGAATTATAATGGATTTTATATAATTTCACTCAAATCATTTCAAATTTTAATAGATTTTGTAATAAATTTATATAGATTTTGAAGTGTTTCTATGGATTTTATAAATATAAACCATGTCCAACAAGACCAGATGTGCACATTCCCCATTTTTCCTCTCCCCATTACCATTCGGTGATGACAGTCACATACTACAAAGTATCAGACATGACTTCTTTCAATAGACAAAATTTCGTACCAAAACAATGAAACATGACCGTAGTCACACTCTTCCAAACGAAATTAGCTTAATAAAAAGTTTATCATCGTAATTATCATAAAAAAAAGAACAAAAACAAAAATCAACATACATTAAAGTAACCATTCAAAGTTATAAAAAATTAGGAAAGTAACTGCAAATAGAATGGTCAATCCAATAAACCAAGGGAAAGGGAGGAAATAACAGAAAGATGGGTAAGAATGAAGCGTGGGCTTGTTTTAAGTCAAACTTGGATTGTTAGTTGACTCTTTATGGTTTTGTATTTCCAGATGGAGATTTGGTCTTGTTCCATGTAACATCTGTTATTAATATATCTTGTTATGTTGTCTTCTCTTTTGAATAACTGTTTCCATAAAAAAAAAAATGGCAGTGGTGCTGGTGCTGGTTCTATTACTGAGAGTTGTGGTGGTGCCGCTTTAGTTAAGATGAGGAAGAGGGACAACGTAAAAATGTTTTGAGAAGAAAGATTTTTTTTTTCTTTCAAATCCAATGAAATATTAGGTGAGGTGCGATGATTTTGATGGTGGAGTAATATGTGTAATTTTCATTAGCAAATCTATCAAAATCCACAAATTTAAAAAATCATAAGAAATCATCTAACTTTTGAATACACATATATTTGTAAATTGTATTTTACAATCTTAATTGAATATACCTAGATTTTAAAGAATTTTAAAATAATCTATTAAAAGATAGATTGAATACACCTTGATTTGTATAAAATCTATTAAAATCCTAATTAAATACGTCTGGATTTGAAAATCCTGTAAAATCATTTAAAAACAAAAATTGAATACACCCCCCTAATTATGTATTACATGTTAGGAAAAAATAATAATAATGAGACCAATTCCAAAATATTGACTTTGATTTTAATTTTTTTGTAACGGAAGTTAAATTGAATTTTTTTTTTATCTATTTAGGATAATTTTATTAGGCTTAGAGAAAAAGAATAATTTTTTTTTATATGAGAACACGGCCAAGCCTGTTAACAACAAGACTTGACAACCGGTCATCGGATTCTCACGTCGGGTGACTCTGTACGGTAGGAAGCGGTTGCAGGTTGGGGTTGCCAAAGGAGAGGTCAATGACGGCGACTTTGTGATGTCTTATGTTTTGCTCTGTAGCAAAATATTGCAGAATATACAGTTAATTTCGAAAATAAATTTGACTTCCTTATAAGGAACTAGCTAAACCTAGGGGTGGGCACGGTTCGGTATGGTACAAAATTGATCGATACCAGAACCATACCATTTAATTTTAATCGGTACGGTACGGTTCGGTATTCAATATTTTGAAAGTGAAACCAGATCGTACCGTACCAATTAAGTTCGGTACGGTTTCGGTATGGTTTCGGTTTTGAGCCAAAATTTTGTTTGTGATTATAGAGCAAGGAAACGACTAAAGAAAAAGCAAAACTACATTTATGAAGGACTTAAGTTTTCAAATATGTATTGAAAAAGTTGCACTAAGTTGAAGATATCAACTCTTAGAAGCTAACTTAAGACATGTATGGTCATATCAACTCTTGAAGAAGGCCTAATAAACCAATAAGAAATAAATTTAATTATTAAAAAAAAATATTCTAATTCGGTACGGTATCGGTACGGGACGGTTTTTTAAAATATCGATACCGAAACCGTACCGAATTATATCGGTACGGTTTCGGTACCGTACCAATCATACAACGGTTTTACTATTCGGTTTTTTTTTCGGTATAGTTTGATCTGAAACGGTACGGTTTCGGTATTTTGGTTCCATATGCCCAGCCCTAGCTAAACCTGGAAGTTAGCTTTTCTAGGAGGAGATATACTGACTATTTAGTCGTGCATTTGGTGTTCTACCGAATTAAAACGTCAATTATATTATACTGTCCAGATTATATTATATATTAAATATTTATATCGTAAATATTAATTATATATTATTAATAATTATTAATTATTGATATTTTATTATTATTACTACTTATTAAATTATAATTAATTATTTTTATTACTATTTATTATTATTATTGTTCAAATAATAAAAATTATTATTATTACTATAACTATAATAATAATAATTATTATTATTACACTTTTCAATATTACTAGTCATCCGACTATTTAATAAGAACAATTTCAATTGTATTATTTTAGCGTGTCTGATCCGTATAAAAATATTCAATCGTATTAATTTATATAGTAGCTAATTAATACTAATGGTATCAAATACTGACTTTGTACTATATTATCTTATACAATCTTTTATACGGCGTACCAAACGTAAACAAAGTATATAAAAAGGAACCGAATATCACTTTCACATTATTGAAAATAAAAAAAAATAAAGAAGCTACAAGAGTTGGCAACAATACAAATCGAGGAAGAAAAACAATAGTAATACGATTTAATATTATTTCTCATCAATATAGAATAGGTGATATTTATTCAATCATTTTAAATAATGATATCGATACTCAATATATATAATAAATCATGTGTATATGATAGTAATGATTTAAAATCTTGAAAGTGAAAATTACATAACATACAATTACAGGGATTAAAGTATTTTTCCTTATTCTATATAAACTATATTTTTTACTCAAGATAATTCCTAAACATCAATTTTAGTCTCAAATTGGTCCATAAACTCGATTTTAACTCAGGAGGTTTCCTAAACTCTTTTTTCATTACAAATTGGTCCTTTTTTGTCAATTACGTTATCTTACAGTCAAATATAATGGTAATACGGTTACTTTTGAACAAAAAAAAATAAAATAAAACTAAATATTTAAAAAATAACCGACCATCACCAAACCTTCTGCCATTTGTGTTGACTCCTTCATCATCTTCATTCTTAGACGGCCACAAGAACTTCCCTTTCTTGGAAGGAAGCAAAAGCACTTTTCTCGTGCGAGACACAGCCACAAAAACAATGCTGACTCGCTCCTCTTCTTTTCCCTCCTATTTCTCTCTTTTCCATGAAAACAAAGAGCATAGAGAGAAAAAGCTCGAAGAAGAATCGACAGTTGGGTGATTGGGAAAAGGCCAAAAATGACAAGGAGCGGCTCATTAAGGAAGTTGACAATAATTTTTTTAAAAAGATTTAGTTTTTATTTTTTATTTTGTTGTCCAAAATGACCGTATTATTACCTTTATATTTCACAGTAAATTAATAGAGTTGACGAAAAAAAAAAACATATTGAGACGAAAAAGGGATTCGTGGATCATCCTAGATAAAAATTGAGTTTATGGATGTTGAAGCAGAAATCATACTTGCCGCGAAAAATCTTTATAATCCCTATAAACAGAAAATAAGAGACAACTGAAGTTAAGATTGAAGTCTCGGGAGATTGTTCAACCAAAAACACTATGATGTTTAAATTAACTCTAAAAGAGGAATATGAAATACTTCGAATTACCTTGAGACTTTAATATGGTTCATCTCATCGGAGCTCTCTGATTCGTCCGTTGAATTTATAATTAATAAATATTGTGTTTTTAATAAAAATATATTATTTAATAATTATAATAATTGATCATGATGATAATTATAGCACTTTAATATTAATAATAATTGTTCATTATTAAAAATAATGACAATTAATATTATTGAGACTTTAATCCTATTAAATAATATATTTAGTTAGAAATACATTATTTAATAAACGGATGTCTGTGAATTGTTAATGTTATTACTATAAGCAATTCGGATATTTTGAGAATTATGGGTTACATGACAGTTTCATAATTTTTAAATAATTTTGGATTCCATAATAAACTATTTTGATACTCGAGATAACATTCAGGGTCATCTCGAGTAAAAAACGAAGAAATTAATGAGTGAACTGTGTTTTGAAAGAACTTTAAGGAAGATTTTGTAAAGGATTTTCCATTTTGTTATATTGATATTGGTCGACAAAATTAAATTGGTTTTAATACAGTGTTCACATATAAGAGCTTTTTTTTCGTGTTTCTGTGTATGCCCACAGATTGATTTGCAGATGTGAGCAACGCAGATAAATGTTCCATTTTCTTAAGGCATAAGAAAGCAGCCGAATTCAATGTATATACACACACAGCTGCACCAGGGAGCCAAAGGAATTAAGCAAAACAACACTTACGCGTCACCTTTCATATCAACCCACCTAACCACACCACCACCACCACCACCGCTTTTCTTTAATTTATTTTTAAAAATAATAATATTCATCACCGTTAATCGCCACCCCAGAAATATATAAAAATCAACTTCTGGGCGGTAGATGGGATGGCACGGGCTTCTAGGCCAATGAATATGTATTTCGTCGAGTCATGATTTAAGTATTTATACGGTTGAAGGTTCTCGGTTATGTAGATCCCAGTTTACCAGTTAAAATTGAGTCCAAAAAACTTAATTTTTGGTGAATTCTAAGTAAATATATATATATGACTACAAAATTAAATTAAAAAGGCAACATAATTAATATCATATATAATTATTTTGTCTCAATTTTCACTTGAAGATTTAATTCTTTCTCGCTATAATTGAATTTGGCGTTTCTATTTCCATTTAATCTTACAGTTACTTATGTTGGTTTGCTAGAGTAGATCGGTCAACACAATTAAGACGCATACAAGCCAAAGGAAAACCAGGGAAATTGACCATCTTACCCCATATTTATCATTGCTGTAATAACAGTGACATCCATCATCTTCCATTAAAAAACTTATTTGTGTTGACTCGTGGTCCTTTGGGTTCGGAGGACTTTACAATGATATAAGAATGTAATGAATAAATCGAATAATTTAATTGATTTTAGTGTTAATTTTATATAACAATTTGATAAGATAAATGTAAAATAATATATCGACGGGATCGTAAGCAATCGAAGTTTATTTATCTTCAAGTTTCTTCTTATGGTTCATAGTCTCACCAGTTTCAGCGACCCGGATAGTCAGACTTTATGTAATGGCTTATTAGACACAATGTACCATTAACTTACACACTACGATAAATTTTCACTTTTATAAATCAAATTATATTATTTTATACGTTATTTACTCTATATCATTTTTGGGTTAATCAATATTTCAAAAAAAAATGGCGTTGATAATAAAGAGGTTGCGGAAATTCATGCCTTTTATAGGCCACCACCGTTGATAATATTGATTAACCATCATTTTCACTTTATTTAAACTGTCCAGACTGTCAATGAAGATAATTCCAATTTTCATAAAACTAATTTGATTTCTCAATAATATAATATTACGCTGATTATTCCAAATTTGTCCCTTTTCGCCGTTCCTTCCCACCTTTAAATTTTTAATATTCCTCTGACCTTCTCGATGTATCTTCCGTCTTAAGATTCCCAACTCTCGCTTCCCTTCTTCATATTCTTATCCCCACGACTTCCCGTTCTTCTTCACAAACCTCTCAAACGCCTTCACAACACAGGTACTTAAATTTCTCTGGCTTTTTTTTTAATATAAATTTTTTAATTTATTTTTAGTTTCCGTTTGGTAGCTGAGAAAATTAAGGCGGAAAAGGAAAAAAAAAACAGATGGGAGAATCCAGAATCCGCAACTTTCGTTCGTTTGGTTCCGAGAAATTCGTTTCCAAACACGCGGATCTTCTGGACGGTGGTGGTTATTTTTATGAGCCAAACGACTCGTTGTGCTTCTGAGTTTCGGAACCGTTTTTTTTCCTCTTCCTTTTCTCAGCAACCAACCAGCCAGCTTAGGATTGTTACGGGATTTTGTTTTTTGTTGAGAATTTGTCGAATTTTTTGTAATTCTTTTGCCTTGTCGATCTCAGATCAATTTTCGTAGATCGATCTCTCTCGAAGAAGAGGAGTACGATCGGATCTAGTTTGTTCCAATCGCCGAAATCAGTAAGTGAAATTCATTTTCTGATCAGATCTCGAGGCGGGGGTTGAATCGAATCGATTATCGTAGCCATGGCGGAAGAGCACCGATGCCAAGCGCCTGAAGGTCACCATCTCTGTGCGAACAACTGCGGCTTCTTCGGCAGCCCAGCCACCATGAATCTCTGCTCCAAATGCTACCGAGACTTTTGCCTCAAAGAGCAACAGCAGGCTTCGATCAAATCCACCGTCGAAGCCTCTCTCTCCGCCTCCTCCTCTTCTTCTTCATCTTCTTCAGCATCATTTCCGTCTTCGCCTTCCCTGCCGATCCAGTCTCTCTGCCAACCTCCTCCTCCGGCGTTGGCCTTGCCGGAGGTCGCCGGTGATGGTGTCGGAGTTACCGCCGGAGATATTCGGGCTCCTGAGGTGGCGGCTGCGGTGGCATCGCAGCCGAACCGATGCAATATTTGCAGGAAACGGGTCGGGTTGACCGGATTCAAGTGCAGATGTGGTACTACCTTCTGTGGGGTCCACAGGTACCCGGAGAAGCACGCTTGCTCGTTCGATTTCAAGACGGTTGGGAGAGAGGAGATCGCGAGAAGCAACCCGTTGGTCGTAGCCGAGAAGCTCGAGAAGATATGATGCCATGCGGTGTGAACCGTCCGATGGGATTACTCTGATAATTTGGTCGATGGACCCTGCGTCAGCCACGGGGAACCGTTGATCTGATCCAGGCCGTTGATCTGATCCAGGCCGTTGATCACTCACGCGTGGGAATTAAGTTTATAAATATTTCTCTCTCCTTGTGTCTTTAATTTTATATTAGTTTCTGGAAATAAGTTGATTGTGGGCTTTGCTTGTATGTTGCCAAAAAACAAAAAATCTTTAGTTCGGGAGTGAAATTTCGCGTCCAATTCCTGAGTAGATAAAGATTCGCAGCTCTAATTTTTGGATGTTTGTGTTGTTTGTGCATGTGATGGCCCTCAGCTTATCTTTGTTTTGAAGTTGGCTTGCCCCCAAAATGAAGGGATTGTCTGCAGGACAAAGACATGAAACCGTTTGATCAACAAATGGTGGTACAGTTGTTCGAACAACGATGGGATGATCAAAAGGATTCTGTTGTTTGATCAACGGAACGATGGGACTAGAAACGAACTGAAGAGTGTTTTATTGTTCTGTTGTTTGATCAACGGAGCGATGGGACTAGAAACGAACTGAAAGAGAGTTTTGTTGTTTTATTAATGGAATGATGATGGGAACGATGGGAGTAGAAACGAGCAGAAAGAGAGTTTCGTTGTTTTATCAATAGCATGATGAGATGAACCAAAAATTGGTTTCGTTGTTTGATCCACTGAACATTAGACCCAACATAATGATCATGTTTTTCAATCAACATAACGATGGAACGAACTAAATGTTGGTTTCGTCGTTTGATCTAGGGAACGTTGGAACGAACATAATCGTTTTCTTGTTCAATCAACATGACGATAGGATGAACCAAAGATTGGTTTTGTTGTTTGATCCGAGGAACATTGGAACGAACGTAATGGTCCTGTTGTTCATCAAGTTAATGATGGGAGTATGGGACGAACCAAATATTGGTTTTTTATGTTTGTAGAACAAACGTAATGGTCATATTTTACAATCAAGAGAATGATGGGACGAACAAAATAGTTCTGTTGGTCGATCAACAAAACGAAGAGGCGAACAAAATGGGTCTACTGTTCAGTCAACAGAACGATGGGACGAATAAAATGGTTCTATTGCTCGATTAACATAATGATGGGACGAACAAAATAGTTTCGTTCTTCTATCAACAGAATGATGGGACGTACAAAATTGTTTCATTGTTTGATCAAGGGAAAGATGAAACGAACAAAATAGTTACCCACACTACACCAAAAGCTGACTTTTAGGGCGCGGGCGTGCAAAAATGCATGTCCTAAATAAGTTCTTTTTTTGCACGCCCTAAAAAAGTGTATCCTTAGACTATTTTGGGCGTGTAGTGCACGCCTTAAAAGAATATTTAGGGCGTGCAGAGCGCGCCTTTAAAGAGTATTTAGGGCGTGCAATGCACACCTTGACCCACAGTATTTAAGGAGCAGAATGTGTGCCTCGAATAATAAGCGCTTTTTACGGCAGAGCTTTTTAAGGCGCGCAACCATAAGGAGCAGAATGTGTGCCTCGAATAATAAGTGTTTTTAACGGTATGGCTTTTTAAGGTGCGCGGTTGCGCGCCCTAAAAGCACTCTTTTGGTGTAGCGCCTAGCTCCGAACAAACAAAATGGTTCCCTTTTTTATATACTTGTAAACCGGTAAATTTCATAATGGCTGAGAAAATTGTACTGCCTTGGAATTTTGTGGGTTTTTAGTTGTTCACGATAGTTGTTCACGATCGTGTTCAAGCTAAATTCCTTTCTGGAAATGGGCAAATTCCAAACGGATGAGCTCTTGCTGAAATGATCAACAGTTCGTATAAAAGTTTTTGGGTGCTATGTACTCCGGGAATGAAGTAAAAAATGGAATAGTTTATTTTTAAATATCGATGATGTAATAATATAAAAAATAAAATGAAATTTTAAAATTCGATTCACTTGTTTTTAAAGCCAATTCGGTTATCTTTAATTGCGGATTTCTGTCATTATTTTTGGTCTTGTTGGTTTGTTAAGCCAACTACCCGACCAGCTTACTCTCAGCTTCCTTTGTACGTGGATGCTGCTTTAACCCGCAAAATGAGAAAAAGAAAACTTTTGCATCACAAATGTAATTATACAAGAATTAAAAGGCAATCTATTCACACCTTCTAACTTAATTACAAAAGGAACTTATTTGCTTTCCCAAAAAAAAAAAAAACATCTCTATATAGCTTCTAAACCTTCATCAATTTCAGCTAGAAAAAAAAAACGAGACGTGTCAAGAAAATATAATAAAAATTTCTCTATGTAGCTTCTAAACCTTCATCAATTTCAGCTAGAAAAAAAAAAAACAAGACGTGTGAAGAAAATATAATAAAAAATTATCTATGTAGCTTCTAAACCTTCATCAATTTCAGCTAGAAAAAAAAAACGAGACGTGTCAAGAAAATATAATTCACTAAAGTTTCTTCTAACACATGATTTCATTTCTTAAGCAATATATACGACGATAAAACAATGGTAATGTTTTTTTTTTCTTCTGACACTTTATGATCTTATAATTCATCATTAACCTTGTCGTTCTGGTTTAAAGATTCGAAGCATGTCTTAGAGCTGCTCAAACTTTCTAACCAGAGCCCATCTTTCACAACGGAGTTTGTGTCGTTGTTTCGATGCCATCCCCAGTATGCGTGCGTTTCATTTACTATTCTCAGCCTTCCATGTCCAAAACTTGGCTCTCTGTACAACGATAGAGGAGAACCAGGCTCTTGGAACCTACAAATTGTAGTATTATACACACAAATTTTAATATTAGATCACAAAACAAATCAAATTCAGGTGCATATACGACACCACATATGTATTAGGTAATTTGATTAAGCCCTAGTACAAGCTTGTTCTTCAAATTTTAATGAACGATCGACCTGTCTTGAGCTATTATGTACATTAAGGAAGGGTGTTTTATTACATATCATCGACGATCATAATTAACTCTATGATAACATAACATTTAAATGTAAAATTAATCGAAGAGAACTTACGTTAACGCCAATCCTTCTCGGTTTCCACCATCGCCAATTGTCATATAAACCGGACCACACGTGTCAGCCTCGTTATTGTAAATCCTAGTCTGCAATAACATTAATCATTAATAGCATTCACCGTACTAGACATGTGATTTTTTCAACATTTTTTCTATGGTGAACGGTAACAGAAGCTCGTAATTAAAATGAATCCATTTGCAATTAATTAAGGAATTAATCAAATTAAATAGACTTACAAATCGTTCATATGCATGAACATGCCCTGAAAAGACCAAATCGACCCTTGCCCTGTACAACAATTCTTCCATAGATTGCCTCATGTCCTCTCCTTCACCTTGATGAGCAGTGTTTGTGTTGTACCAAGGTGCATGCAAAAGCACCACAATCCACGGTGTCGCCTTCCTATCAATCTTTGCCAAGTCAGCTATAAGCCACTTGTACTGATCTGACTCAGCATCAAACTCAGCATAGGACCCCAGCATGATGACGTGGGTCCGAGCAACTTCAAAAGAGTAGTACAAGTTGGAGGTGGACCCGCTCTCTTGGTAGGGCATGAGCCACCTGGCATTGAAGGCCTTGAACCCAGCTGGGTAGAAGATGGGGAAGCTCTCGATCTCATGGTTGCCTTCTGTGACCATCCATGGCCGTTTGCTGGCGTAGGGTTCCACTATGCGGCCAAATGAGTCCCACAGAGGTTGTTGGGTATCGGCATACGACAAGTCGCCGGGCAGCAGAAGCACATCGTAGTCCATGCTTCCGATGTGCTCTAGGGTTGAGTTCGTCCATTCAGTTTGTCCTAAATCGCCTGAAAATGAGAAATTTTATATAAATCTCAACGATTTTCAATTAATCTTGAAATGAATAATATATATAAACAGCCTCGATTATTACATATATTGCAGACATTAAAGGTAGAATAAGAAAGTTACTTAGAGAGCAAGATACAAGAATATTATCCTTAAAAAACAATACAAAATACAAAATTAAATTATTTACGTAGTCCTCTATAAAAATAAAAAATTTAATTTTGTATATACTTATTAAACTGGATTTTTTTTTTCACATATTTAATTCAGTTTTTGTTGGTATTCTGACAAAGAATTCTTTCATTAACTGAGATCCTCTGGTATATATATATATATGTCTTTAATTTTAATGAGAATCAGTCAGCAGATTAATCAATTGAATTGGAATATATATATATAATTAATTAATTATAAGCGGCTAAATGTCTAGCTAGGACTGCTAATCGATCAAGTTGACTAAACCATGATTAAAGACTAATATCCAGTTAATTTCCCTTTAGAGTAACTTTATACAATTGTCACACTACATCATTTAAATACAAGCTATCAAGGCCGCTCCAATAAATTCGAGATCTACGGCGAAAAGTATAAAAATGCTCTCATAAATCATATTTATACACACATAAAATTATACTTTTTTCAATTTTTTTTTAACTTTTTTATTCCGTCTTTCTAGCATTACACAAAAAAAATATTGCAAGAATTTAAGCACATCATTCATGTACAGAAAAATATTCATCTTGTAATACTATGTTTTAAAAAAACAATGGAATTTTTTCAAAATATTTAGAATTGCTAGATAACTATAAATCAATTAAAATAACTCTTAATAATCTTTCAAGAATATGGGCCCAATTTTTTAATAAAATATTTCTTCGAACTCAATTTAAATATTTTTCAAATTTTGTATCATTCTTTAATTTTTTTCTGATAAAAACAAATTAAATTTAAAAAATTTAGGCCTTCATAGTTCGTGGGCCTAAGCGAAGTCCTTGTGGTCCTAGGCCATGGCCGGCTCTGCAAGCTATTAATCTTCCATCCCAATTGATATAGAACAAACTCTATGTGACGATAATCAACTCGCTATTTATATAGAGCAACATCCTAAATAGATGTGTACCTACTAACGCGAATGCAAAAATCAAACTGTAGCTGAAGATTCCCAATTTTCCACCTAAGCAGTCATCCACTATGGGATGCATCAAATTTTTTAACGACTAAAATTTAATTTGTTTCTTTTTATCCAAGTAGCTTAAAAACATGCGATGAATACCAAGGTTTGATCCAGGACGTTGGTGCGACTTACGAAGACTTTGTGAAGACGCAGCAAAATTTGCCAAGAATACGTACAACTTTTTCTAACGAGTGGTCTACACTCATCCCCAATCTCTATTTGTTGTCTTTGTTATGATTTCCCTTCAAGCAACCTCAAATATGAAAAAACAAAAAAAAAATCGCGTATATATTTATCGTTCATTTCATGTCAAAAGCTGTGAAGTTAACTTGCCGGTATTTAAACAGTTTGGCAGTATAACATATATATTATCTTAAACTAATAAAAGTGTAACTTACCGGCAACTGCGAATTCGATGGGAAGATTTTGCGGGGGAGTCTTGAAGGAGAACTCCGGACCTGAACCTCCACACCGGTAGAAATATGTAGTGGAAGGCTCTAAAGGACCAACCGTGACATGGTGGATTTTGCCAGAGGTGTAGACAAAGTAAGTGTACGATGTGCTTTCTCCAGTTGCTATTCCATTATATTTCCCAGGTGCCTTTCCATATTCAACAAATGATTTGCCATGGCTGCTGTCCGTAACCCATGACACCCTCATGTGATCTTTTCCCACCAGCGAAATATGCACCTTAATTAACATATAATAAATTACAATAATCAACAAAAATAAAAGAAGAAAAATAACTAACGAACGTCATGTAATATATTAATTTAATTCAATTGCTTATAAGTTCTTAGAAGATATGTACCTGTTGAGCGTCGGATTTCGAACGGGTGTTGTGAGTGAAGATCACGTTGCGGGCCGGCTGTCGGACAAAATCATCGTCGGCTTGTAGGAGGTGAGGGAGGAGGGAGATGAGTAGGAGGGAAGAGAGGACGTGTAGGGTCGATTTCTCCATTGTTATCGACCTTTGAGAGCTATATTTGGGTACGCTAATATTTGGAGAGGGTTAAAGATATTTATAATAAGCTAAGGTTTTTTGGGCTGAGGGAATGAAAAATATTAAATATATATACCACGAGATTGCAATGGCGTGAAGTAAGTCTGTTTGAAATAATTATCTTTGGGTATGCTTACAGCAAGGCACTGACCCCCCAAGAATCCTCAGGCTGTGTATTATATAACGAATACGGTATTATAATACGTGATAAATATAACGTATTCAACGTACAATATGTATAGATCCAATACAGTATTAGAGTTATGTGATGAGTATAACAAATTCATACGTTGTTGTATGAAACGAATCAAATTTTTGTTGATATATATTATACAATCTCGTATCAAAATTCTCGTGGACTAGGTTATAGAAATATTGAATGAGATTAGTTATTTGCTGCTTTGCTAGCATGATAGGTGACAAGGCAGCAAGAAGTTTCTTCACGACCGGCCATGGCAGATACATCTTATTCACTTTCATGACGAGAGATTGCTAAATTATTGCATATATTAGTACATGATGATACCTTGCTGTTCTTAAGTAATTATTCAACTCATCATGTGCTAATAAGAGAACAAAGAAATATATATATATATATATATATATATATATTTCAAATAATTATATATCTATAATGAGATCAACTTTCTTCATGATATCATAGTAGGCTATCCTAAGTGTAAAGTTTAACCGCCACGTGATCTACGTCGCCCAATATGAATTGTTTACTTGTTAAACCTGAAAATTTGACACATGTGAGGAAGCGTATGAGAATTCGAATGTACAAATTAAAGTCTCATATTAGAAAATTCACAACTTTACAAGGACTTATATATAAGGAATTGGATTTCTCTTCCATAACTAATTGGTTTTTCATCCAATAAAAGGTTGCTTTGTAGACCAAATTATCACCAAAAACTATACCTCAGAATTTTCGCAACAAAAGAAATTGCATATTCTGCGGGGAATATAAATTATATAAATTAATGAATTAATTAAGATGCTCTATATATTCTTAAATTATGAATTTGAAATTTAATCAAATAAATATGTATCGATTCTAGATAATTGTTACGAATCCGATACGGGAATTTTAAATTTCGGATCATCATGCACTTTAATTAAATGTAATAAAAATTATATGAATACTAAAATGCCCTTATGGTTGTTTCAACACATTATCATTCCAATTCTGAAACTATTATTATAGAAGGTCAATTTTGTCAATTTTTAAGTTGATGTAGTTTTTAATATATAATCATTTAATATGTGAGTTTATGTATACTGTTTTTGGAACCTAAGAGGGTGTTTGTGTAAGATCTAAAACCTAAAGAGAATATTTGTGTAAACAAAAAAAAAATCCCATGGAGTGTTTATGTAAATGACCCAAATAATAATTGATACATGTTTGATATGATCAAATAACATATTATAATTTGACCAGTATAATATAGTTGAAATTTTAATCTGTTATAATACCAAACGTCTGACTACATAATCAATCAGTCAATCGGATGGACAAATTAGTATATCCGACTAAAATAATCAGTATAATACCAAATGAGGCCTAGTTGTTTACAATGCTCAGACGCTCAGTATCACGCTAAACTATTTATTTTGACTTTAGTGGTTAATTCCTTGCTTTTACTACTATTTACTCTTTTACTCCACTTCATGACTTTTTGATGTATGAGTGCATTATTCTATCTATTAAAATCCTACCATTCTTGTATTTCTTAAGTTTAAGAGTTAATGATTTGCGAATAACTCATATATGGAACGAGGGCGGCCTGTGGATATACATCAGTTTCTTACTCGTGCAAAGAAACTGGGGTGCTCCCTATTCCTTTATAGATCGGGATCCGAAAGTCTTTTTTTTTTCTTTTTTTCTTTTTTCTCAAGAGGTGATTTGGAGATGCGCCATATCACTTGGCTTCGTCATGCGAGCTCAACTTCCAATATATCGGTTAATATGTCTCAATTACCAGATTCATATGGATTTTCTGAATTGAAGTGTGTCAATAATATTTAGACGGTCCCAATATGCTAGTCTGCTAGGCGGGTGTGAGTGTTATTTGTCCCTTTTTTTTTTGGTAATTAGGTGTGAGAGATATGAGTGCGTGTGTTAATTTGTTGATCGTAGTCACATGGAACTCCATTAACAAAGACTATAGGTCGATCATGAAGTAATATCAGCATATCCCAGGAATCTACTTTTGAGAAGAATAATACAGGGTTATTCAAGCTAGCTAGGAAATTAAGACTCTTATATTTATAAGTACTGTTAGCATATAATATAATATAATTAAATCGTGTGTATAATAGAAGTGGATATATTTATTGTCGTTGATAGTTAATTTTTTTTTTAATTTTTCGATATTACAAAAAATAAATTATATAATATAAATATTGAGTCTCGATATCATCCGAGACTTCTCACTTAACAAGTAAGTAGGAGTAACTTTAGATAATAGCACTAAGTGAGTAAGTGATATTAATAGTTTATATATACTCAGATGAAAATATCATAATTCGATCAATATGATGTATGATCAATATGAACATCGATTTTAGAGAAGCTGAAGCTGCTGACCGTGCCTTGTAGATCGAGCATAGAATTTACTGCCTCGGAAGGGCTTAAATGTTACCGATCTTATGGAACATATACATGTATTCAAATGAAAGCTTGTGAGGTTTGTAATGTAAAGAAGAACATGTGGCTGTGAAACTTGTGACGCATAGACGATCAATTCCCTCATCCAAAAGTCAACATCAGTCGACAACCTAGCAACATTTTGGTTCAACCATGGAGATTAAGAAACTACAAATTTGGCTTACATCTTTAGCTTTTGGTTGGTAAAATACCAACCACCCATAAAATATGTATGATATAGATTGGAGTGGGTGTCCATTTCTAGTCTCGAACTTACCAGCACTTTTAATTAATAATATTATACACAGCAAAAATATTATTCATGTGTAAATTATCTATTATAAAAATCTAAAATTATATTTCGTAATTCTATAAACCAATAAGGAAAATAACTTAACCATTCACAAGATCTTCATTCCTTATATATATATATATATATATATATATATAAATTTCTGGTAGCTTCCTCTTCAATCCTCCATCTATTTTGTTTCGTTTAAACACATAATATGTTATTACAAATCCTTAATCTCATGATTTCCCAAACTCCTCACCTTCCATTAAGTGTGGTAATTGTTGATATGATTAGATACATGACTCGAAATTCGTACAAAATTTTATTTAGATCAATCAACGCGATTAAAATTTTGGATTATTTTCGGGTCAATTTGCTATGACACGTACGTTTAATAAACGTGTGAGTTTTGAGTCAACCTGCTAATTCATATAATAACTTATATATTAATTCATTTAATAAACATGTCAATCATTATTAATTACTTGATTTATTAACAGGTCGAGTTCGGATTAGATATCTTTGACACGATGATTAAATGAATTGGGTTCAAGTTAGGCATTTTTGGATAAAGTAGAATTCTTAATGCGGCATAAATCCGATACGACACAATATATTGTCAATTCTAAAGCTCTAATGATCTACATCAATTTGCTTCTTTCCTTTTTCTTAGAAATCAAACTTGAAGGCAGCGAAGATATATATATATATATATATATATATATAGAGAGAGAGAGAGAGAGAGAGAGACTGAATACATATCTACAATAAAATTAAGTTCAACCATGTCCATTTATTAATATTTACATATAAACATAAAACATATATATATATATATTATCTATCTTGATCGACAATATGGGGTTTCGTATAAATTATGAATATTGTAAGAGACGAAAGAGTAAAGACTGCAAACTCTAGGGTGCTGATTATCAATCACATAGACAACTTAATTAATTAATTAATCAATGATTAGTCCTAATTATTAAATAACGACTAGTCCTAATTCTTTTTTTATTGAAAAATTAATTAGGTGTTTCTTTCATATTGAAAAACTTGAAGGCGAACTCATGATGCTCACCACACGCAATTACTTATGAGAAAAGAAATCACAGGGTACGAGTGGTATTATTTTACGTGGGTTTGGCTTTACATTTCTACATTGTATCTCTTTTTTTAATAAATTTTATTTGCTGTAGGTGCTTTAGGGACATGGCCAGGGAAGTTTTATCGGGAGTTTAGTTTCCACTCATTTATTTTGTTCTTTAGAAGAGTAGGCCGGCTATTATAATAGTCCGATAATTTATGGTGTATATGTAGTTTTACTCATCGAATCTTTTATCGCCTTGTTATCATTTTGGAAAAAGAAAAAAAAAATTGGAACAGTTTCATTAGGCTAGCTTATAAATTAGATCGATATAATTTGAATTTAACCCTTAACATTTCTTCTTTTGATAATTTAATTAAAAATATTATATTTTGATGGAAAGATTAGGCAGGATCTTGAACCTTGAGATACTAGAATTTTCGGTGAGATGACTTAGAATTTCTTCTAAGTTCGGCTAGCTAGCTTTGTCAAAACTGATCGAAGACATACATGCAAGACTTTGTAATCTTACAATTAAAGGTGAACGATGTTAATTTATGACATTAAACCTAACCATGAATATGATTACAAGTTAAATCCAATTAACTATTAGGTAATTTCAAAGTAACCTGACAATATCCACTAGCAAAAAATATTATCCGAGTTATTTATTTATTTATTTATTTTTGTTAAAAGATATATTTTATTTTAAAAAAAGCAACCTGAAGATATTCGTGTTTGTTGTACTTGGTTGGTCTCTTATTATCATATGTGTATTAAAAATTCATTAATTAATAAACAAGTCTTAATTACTTGTTTAATTAACATTTGTGCCGGATCATGCACACCACACTCAATTATTTAAAAATTAATCTTACAAATAAAAAAATAACTAATAATTAATTAACGACGTTCGAGCGAGGATTAACACGACTACTACAAAAAGAATAATTAAAATGCAAAATTATTTAGCTGATCGATCTGGATTATTCTCTTAATCTCACACGGCTCTGAAGTCATCTGAACTAAACGTCCTTTTGCTTTTGCATCCCTTGTTAATGAACTTCGACCTTTTTGGACATAAGATTTGGCAAACTTGCAAAGGTTGGTAATTTTAGGTCGGTGGGAGACATGAGTTGAGAGCAACCCAGGTGATAGCTAGGAAATGTATATTTTAATTTTGGATTATTTCACTTATGAATAAAAAATAATATTATTATACGATAACGTTTGTAACTCCTAACAAATGATATGATATGATTGGGTATACGTTAACATTTGGTAGAGCAAGAACACTAAATTTGATACGGAAGTGAGGCACATGAGAAGACGAGATAGGTGTATCAAAATTTAAGCATTACCTGAAGCTGATTAGTCATAGAGTAGACGTTAGGGTGTGTTTAGATGAAATTTTTAAAAATTACTGAAGATTTATTAAATGATGGAATTTAAATTACCGAAAATTAGTTTCCAAAAATTGTAAAGTTTTATGTTTGGGTAGCATAAAAGTAAAATGAAATTTAAAAATTTAATTTAATATTCATACATAGATGCTAGTTATAAATATGAAATTTTGAAATTGACACATTTTTATATGAAATTTAAACTTGTGATTTGTGGCATCTGAATTCCAAATTTTTTATTTTTTTAGAATCTTAAGTTCCTATATTTATACATCTAAACAAAAGAATTTGTGCATTGGAAACTTGAAATTCTATTTTTTTTTAGCAAATTCCATTTTTTCCCTCATCAAAACACACCCTTATTGATTTAACTTTGAATTTGATTCTCGTAAATGATAAAATCAATAGATACGCTATATTTACGGAAAAACAAAAATGGCAATAATAATAATCGAAAAAGAACTTGATTTATTTTTAACAAATATATCAATATGGCCGGAAAAAGGGAAGCTGTTTTAGTTTTAACAGATATGGCAATTGGGTAATGATCGAATACCTTTTGATTAGTCTTCCAAAATTTAAATGGTGGATTTGGTAATTATTTATTCCTCAGATTGTAATTAAAAAAACTCAATTTTATGATTGATCATAAATCGCAATAAATCCTCAAAAACTTGAAAGATTTTGAAAAATTTACTGTTTCTCCAACTACCAATCAATGAGTGACCAAAACAAAAAAAAAAAATGTATGTGAAATATCGGATCGAAGCTTCAAAGAGGAGGACGAATTCAATCTCTTAAGTACCTCTTTCAACTTTGCAACAAACATTTATGTGAAATATAAATGCATTGGAGATAGCCAGATACTGAAATATTGCGCCACCAATTTGCCAAAAGCCGACATGCATGCATGGCATCGATAAAAAAAAAACCGACATGCGTTCAAGCTGTCACTGCCAAAACTGAAGCGGCATGCAGTTAGCAATAGCTGCAAATCGTGGCAACCACCGACGTACTCGGTCCGTCACGAAGTCTGCACCAAATTTTACGTTTGTGCTTTAATTTTCGCAAGTTAATTTTGTGTCATATTATGAAAATTTGAGTAAAATCGTCGTAGTGATGAGTTATTATCATAATCGTATGAAAATTTGTATAATTGACATATATATATATATATGAGTATAATATGACTCTGACTTATACGCGAGAGTCACTATGAACCCAACAAAACATAAAAAGAAATAATAAAGCGAAATTGGCAAAGTACAAACATTTCCAATCTTTCGTGACCCGAAAAACCAAAATATATTGGAATCAAATTTGCGAATACATGTTATATGCCCTAGGATATGCTTTGTGGACACGCGTCCAAATGGGTGGCTCTCCACGTGTCATATGCAAGCCGCTAGTGGAGTTGTCCGAAACTTTAAATCCACCGGGGCATGATGACATATCGATTCGTATATAAATGGGTTTCATATTTGAAAGCTCTTATTATATTATACGAGTAAGAAGGTACAACAAGAAGAAGAAATATTTTCGCTTTAAGGTTTGGTGAGAAAGCATTAATTTTTCCTTTATGTGTGTGAGAAAATATCCGAGTTATTTACTTATATGAGATTTGGGTTTATTAATTAGGGCCTAATCAATCAGTGAAGACATGGCTGTCGTCAACGGCAGTGTGCGGTGGTTTCTGATTGTTTTGACGATAATGGGGTTGGCCTCGACTGGGCTGTTCGGCGAACTGGTCCAGGGGTATAATCGTCCACCGCCGCGCAAAAACCTTGTTGTGCCTGCTCATGATCCTGGCTCTGCTTCTTCAGAACAGGTACTCCGAATTGCTTCCGCGTTAAATCGTAAATTATTTTTTGTGATTGCTTGAATTATATGTAAAATAAATAAATCAGCAGTTTTTTTTTTTTTTAAGACGCAACTTGAAAGCCAAATTGTAGGCTTAGAGAGAGTGTAATTAGGCGAAGAATGATTAGTAGATAAATGAAGATTGATTAACCAAAGCTCTCGTGATCTATTAATCCCTAATTTTTCTGTAAAACAATAGATACTGTTTGGCCAAATTAATGGCTACAGTCACCTGTGACACAAGAAGCCAAATGGGAAGTTGATATTTATAAATATATGGAAGATTTTGCCAACTCTTTCCTCGATGAATATATATATTTTTTTTTCAGGAATTACGATGTTGCATTATATATGTAAATTAGATAATATTTTGTTGGTGTAAAATTGCGTGGCTTCATTAAAATTTTATCGAGATTTTCAATTTAATTTAAGAAAAAAAAGAGCTACGCATCGATCATTAATATTAATATTTATTTGAATTCTTTCAAATAATATATGTGAAATTATGTTTGGGGATGATTTGACTTTTATAATCGATGAAAATAATATATGTAGTTTCAGAGAAGTTATATTTATTAATTGATTAATTATACGACTTAACTTCAATTTTCTCTCGTTCTTTATTACAAAATGAAGTCTAATAATTTCATATAATTTTTTTAATCACCTGTACATTTCATATGGCATAATACATTTTGAAGGTGTTGATAAAAGTTTGATTTTGTCCAAGAGAACAAAAATAAATTCCAATTTTAATGTAATTGCAGGTGCATATATCTATAGTGGGCGAGGACAAAATGAGAGTATCATGGATCACGGACGGCCCAAGTACTGCAACAGTCGAGTACGGCACATCTCCCGGTGCTTATGCCACCTCTGCTACCGGAAGCACATCTTCGTACGATTATCTACTATACAAGTCCGGCGAAATTCATGACGTAGTCATCGGTCCGTTGAACCCCAACACCGTCTACTACTACCGCTGCGGCGGCGGTGGTCCGGAGTTCAGGTTCAAAACCCCGCCTTCTGCCTTGCCTATCAAATTTGCTATCGTAGGTAAGTATCAATTAATTTGATAATTCGTATAATTAATGCATGCATTCTACGTAAAAATTAAATATCGATATCGACGGATATATCGCCAGTCAAATTTACGGATATATTGCTGTAAATATCGATATCGTTTACGGTCAATAAAAATTACAAAAATTTAATCTAAAAATTAGAAAATTTTAATGAAATTTTGAGAAAAACTTAAATACTCAATAATGATTATATATGACTAATAAAATTATAAAATGATTTTGATATAATAAATATATGATATGATGCAATATGATTCTGACGATGACTAATAATATAAAATTTTAAATATATATATATATATATAAATTGAAGTGAAGTACTATAATTCAATGTTAATATAGTTAAAAATATAACAATAAGCATTAAAAAAATTCAATGAAAAAAAATGATAAAATAAGTCCAAATATATTTGAAATTGGTAAAAAGATGAAAAAATAGGGTCAAACTTCGTTCAAAATTTGGAATGAATTAATATATTTAAAAATGAGAACAAATGAAAAAAAAAACAAAGCTTGTTGAAAACTTGAAAAAAAAAGGATTAAAAAAAAACTAAATATACAATTGTCACTAGGGAGGACGACCCGAGACACCCCAAACCCCCCAGAAGTCTCATAGCCAACTCGGCTAGTAAAATTAGTTGACCACTTAATCAACGTATAATATATAACTTAACTATAAAAGCTAACAGTCATATTTTTCCTCCAGCGGGTCTACACTCGGGTCTTTTCAACTCGACGGCATGATCCAACTCAAACAACCTTGTTTTACGTCCAATGTTCACAAATTAATAGTATATTTTCGTCGTTTTGATCTCAGAATGAGATCTATGTGCTCAAAATAAGACAACTTTTGATATTTAGGTCAATTTCCTTCACCCCTTCTTATGTGTCGCCAGTTGAATTTTCCGAAATTTCAACCGAAATTTCTAAGACTTAAATTAAGTTGATATAATTAACACGTGTTTTATAAAAATCGTGTTTAGATATATATGATCCAAATGGGTACCATCAATTATTCAATTACAATTATTATATGCCAATTACCTCTTGATTTGATGTATATAAACTTTTGATTATTACACTACGTGACATGATTATAATCACATTCAATTTTAATTTTAAATCTAATCACACGATCATGCATAGAGGACAACTTTTTTCTTTTAACAACCAAGATCCATTTTTCTAAAACTATAATCACACCCGTGCAAAAAGGAAAAAACTTTGTTTTTAACAACCAAGATCCATTTTGTTCTAATTATAATCACGCTCATGTAAAAAGGACAACCTTTTTAAAACAAAACCAAGATCCATTTTTTTTACAACTGTGATTAATTCACTTATTTTCTCAACCAAATTAACTAAATTCAAATTATAAAATTATAAACGTAATTTCCAGAGACGAGTTACATTTTAGCTTCAATTGGACATGACATTCTCAAAAAATAAATATTTGAAAAATAAATACCTTGGCATCGTAAAAGGCAAATATATATTATTCGCCCTCTTAAAATATAGAAGCCGGATCCGCTCTTAATTTTACATATATGCTCGTAGTCTTACGTCTTAGTATAATCAATGGTGTGTGTTGTTTGAAACTTAATAGGTTATGATTTAAATGTTTTTAGTATATTATGACGACGTGTTTTTCAAATTTAGACTAAATTTTTTTCAACTCAATCTATATTTTTGCAGGTGATCTTGGACAAACTGAATGGACCAGATCAACCCTAGACCACATTTCCAAATCAAACTACGACATGCTAATACTACCAGGGGACTTATCGTATGCAGACACAATACAGTTCTTATGGGACTCCTTCGGCCGTCTGGTGCAGCCATTGGCAAGCCAACGGCCGTGGATGGTCACACAAGGCAACCACGAAATCGAGAAGATCCCGGTCCTCCACCGTGACTCCTTCACTGCTTACAATGCGAGGTGGCACATGCCACATGAACAAAGTGGCTCCGATTCCAACCTCTACTACTCATTCAACGTGGCCGGAGTTCATGTGGTCATGTTGGGGTCGTACACTGATTTTGATCATAATTCGGCCCAATACCGGTGGTTGCAAGCTGATTTGGCGGCAGTGGATAGGGGAAGGACACCGTGGACCGTCGTGATTATCCATGCTCCTTGGTACAATTCTAATAAAGCTCATCAGGGGGAATCTGAATCTGTTGATATGAAAGAGGCCATGGAAAATTTGCTCTTTCAAGCTCGTGTTGATGTTGTTTATGCTGGCCATGTACATGCCTACGAGCGCTTTGTAAGTTTTCCTTCGCCAACTGCTTATTATTATTACTATTTACTTGGCATTCTCAATTTATTATTACTTGCTAGATAGAATAGTAACGTCAACAGATCCCACCGTATATTAATCACATTAATGAATTATAATACCATAGGTGTTACATGTTTAGGATCATATTATATATTAACAATTCACGAAATAATTAAACCATATCCATAAAAAAAAAAATGTCCTCCAACTTTTTATACATAAATTGTATTACGTGACTCGGTAGGACTATTTCATTTTATACACGAAAAGAGATTAAAACTTAAGTGCGTAGATATATAAACACATCGTTGTAACTAACATTTTCCCATTTACGATTTTTTTATTAACTTGATTTGGTTAATTAATTTGTTTTTACTAATGGTTTCATCTCTTTAATTACTTTGTTCTCCTAGACTCGGGTTTACAAGGACAAAGCCAATGATTGTGGTCCAGTGCATATTACCATTGGAGATGGTGGCAACCGTGAAGGTCTTGCTAAAAAGTAAGACTACTTAAGCTCCGAATTTCTATTTTTATTTTTTAAAGAGTGCGAGTCTCTGTATTTAGTTGATTAATTTGACCATTAAATAAATTAATTATTATTTCATTTATATTACAGATTTCAGAATCCGCAACCTCAAATATCAGCTTTCCGGGAGGCGAGCTTTGGGCACGGCCAACTGGTGGTGGTGAATGCAAGCCATGCACAGTGGACATGGCGTAGGAATGAAGATGGTGATGAAGCAGTTGCAAGTGACACCATTTGGCTCACAAGCCTCTCTTCTGATCCTGCCTGCAAACTATAAACTTGTAAATAATGAGAAAGAAAGAAAGAAAGAAAAGAAAAAATGTATATTTTTTATTCCCAACTCAATAAATAATCAGTAGAAAAATGAAAGCTAAATTGTGGTTTCTTTGTGCTACCTGGCCCAATTACTAAACTGAGGCAAGCCCACAACACTAAATGGCATTGTTACCTCTCTCTACTTCGATTTCTCTCTTGGCTTTTTTAATAAGTTTTGTCACTGTTTTGTCCGCCGTTGTTGATCTTTATGATTGCCAACGTATGCTGATCTCGGTTCCGAACTGGTTTGTAATCTTTGTTCCGAACTGGTTACTATGTGTTGCTTTATTTTTTATGTTTAGACTTATTTGTTTTTTTTTAGATTGATTTTTTAATTTCTGAATGCATTATTGGATTCTTCTAATAAATGGATATTAATTTTTGGCAAAAAAAAAATTAAAATTAAGTGCAATAAGTGAAGATCGACAATAGAAATATGAATGATTGTCGATAGGGGTGGGCACGGTTCGGTATGGTACAAAATTGATCGATACCAGAACCATACCATTTAATTTTAATCGGTACGGTACGGTTCGGTATTCAATATTTTGAAAGTGGAACCAGATCGTACCGTACCAATTAAGTTCGGTACGGTTTCGGTATGGTTTCGGTTTTGAGCCAAAACTTTGTTTGTGATTATAAAGCAAGGAAAAGACTAAAGAAAAAACAAAACTACATTTATGAAGGACTTAAGTTTTCAAATATGTATTGAAAAAGTTGCACTAAGTTGAAGATATCAACTCTTAGAAGCTAAATTAAGACATGTATGATCATATCAACTCTTGAAGAAGGCCTAATAAACCAATAAGAAATAAATTTAATTATTAAAAAAAAATATTCTAATTCGGTACGGTATCGGTACGGGACGGTTTTTTAAAATATCGATACCGAAACCGTACCGAATTATATCGGTACGGTTTCGGTACCGTACCAATCATACAACGGTTTTACTATTCGGTTTTTTTTCGGTATGGTTTGATCTGAAACGGTACGGTTTCGGTATTTTGGTTCCATGTGCCCAGCCCTAATTGTCGAGCAGATATAAATTTTGCAATAATAATCCAACTGTGGTATGTAACATGTCGGACAATTAATGTTGCAAAAAATTGATCATGAGTGTGTGGAAGAAAAAGGAATCAGCAGTTGAAATCCCTGACATTGAAGCCAACAACAATTTCACCCCCATCCACAAGAAAGAAAACTGAAAAAAAAAAAAAAAAACAAAAAAATGATGATCAGATTCAGATTCCCTGAGCAATTAAAATCCCAGTTGAAATATTGTTCATAGTTGGCTCGTCGATCATGTTGTGTCCAATCAAAGCCTTGGTTTATAATCGATTGTTTTTGGCAATAATAGTGGTGTGGGTAAAATACAAGACTGCCATATTTACATGCCTCCTCCAATTTCAGCACCATTTTTTAAAATACATTAAGGTGTTTTTCTTTTAAAATATGAAGTCAAATTTGGTTATAATAGATGCCGGTAATATCCGGTGATATTTGTATGATGTTCGATACGTAATATCCAACACGTTATGTGACTTATTCGATTAAATGTGTGTACTTTGAGTATGGTTGTACCAGAAATTAGAGACTGTGGCTCTGATGTGGAAGTACTTGTAGTTGCCTCACCAGATTGAATCATGAGTTGTGTCAATGTTGCACATAAAAGCATCATTTTTTGCACCAGTAGATAAAGAGGTCTATGTTTTGGAAGTTCAATTTAGTCCATGGATGAAGATAATTTTGTTTCCTACTTCATCATGCCTCCTCCGTCCCATTTAAAGTGATAGGGACCAATTATATCACTTACAAAAAAATTGAATATGTTGGGGTTCTATTAAGAGTAAGTTGTATGAAGAACGAATAGTAATTATGTAAAAAGACATCATTTATAATCTGAATCGATTGAAGTTGCCTCAAACAAAGAAAAAATTGCGTCAAGTTGTTCCACTGAATTTCCATATTTTTTTAGTAAAAAAAAAAAATTACTGTTACTATTTCATCTTTTATCTTTTGTTTTTCCCCCTTTTGGTTTGGTATTACTCCTTAAAACAAAACTATTTTTGTCATGGTCTTATACTCTTATCTAAGTGGGTTCCACAAAAATGAAGCCATACTTGGTACCCATTGACAAATGAAGGTTCACTAAGGTGGGTCCTAATGTTTTTGGGGTTCAAACCACACCAAAATTTTAAGGAAATTTTATTTTATTTATATTTTTTTATTGAAGGGTACTTCTTTCATATATTGAGACTTATTTGGGGATGAATTTAGCCTGAAGAATTGAATTCTTCTTGTTAAATTTATTTAAGATTTATGGTAGCTAATTTAAAAATAGCATTATTTTTCTTTTATTTCAAATAAATTACTCGAAAATTTAAAAATCAGATCACGATAATTTAGAATACTGAAACATATAGTACATCGATCAATGGGAACAAAGGCCTTATCTTTTCCAATCTATTATAATCCAGTTTAATTACAACGAAGTCAATTATACGTCGAGAACAACGATCATGATAATATAACATAAAATTGGACCCTTTTTTATACATTCCTAATCCAAAACATGGCTTTTGAACAAGTAGTTTATGCACCAAAAAGGTGTCATGCATCCAATTAGAAGTAAGAAGAAATGTGTGGTACAGAATCCAGATTTCATTTGAATAGGTAGAGCCACCCATAATAAGGCTACATATAGGCCTATAGACGTGTGAAATCAAGTGTGTTGGCGATCTTTAGATTTAAACCCACAACCCATAAGAAAGGGTTCGATTGATTTAATATCTCTTACACGTGTGGTCCCAAAAAGATAAAAAAATAAAAAAAATAATTAAAAAAATTACCAGCCTAAGCTAAAAATTTAAAATTATGAAAGCCCTTCCTTAGCTCACGTGTAGGGTTCAATGCACTTACTAACCATAATAATGTAGAACTTCATCATTAGCCATGCAGGAAATTGGAATTATTATGTGAAATCATTAAAAACCACCTCAGAAAAAGGTTAGGTCTTTTACTTAAAAGCCTTTCACATGTCCATGGCCTCATGCATATCTGCTCTAAACCGACCAATCTGTATATTCGTAACCTTAAGGTAGTCCTTCGGATTTACTTTTAGTCGGTAAATTGAAATCTTTCATGCAGATTTTATAATCATTAGTGAA
This sequence comes from Prinsepia uniflora, assembly GCA_032719365.1. NCBI lineage: Eukaryota > Viridiplantae > Streptophyta > Magnoliopsida > Rosales > Rosaceae > Prinsepia > Prinsepia uniflora. Next base: position 1,002,211 of record CM064862.1, on the reverse strand, counting down.
AGAATTTGACGAATATGAATACGATTTTAAAATATTGACCAGATGTATTAGTAGGCATAATTTCATATCGTCCTTTCACCGATTCGCTTCAATCCTGATAGGTGGCCGTTGTCAACATTTGAACTCGGGATCTCCAAAGAACAAGCCCCACAATGACACTCAATTTTACCAACTCAGCCAACCTCTTCTATTAATAAGGTGAGATTATTACGGAGTTGTATAAGAGATTTTATTAATTATAGTTGATACTTAAAGTCGTTGTACGTACTAATTACTACACTCGAGAGAGTATTTGAGTGTCAACAAGGGCAATGATGTATTTATAGTTGGGGTAAAATTAGGGTTTATTAGCTATGTATATGTAGGGGGGAGGTGGTAATTATAGGCAATGGTGCATGATGAAGATGATGATGAATGCTCCTGGGCTGACCAAGTCATAGTCATATGAGTCATGAGTCTCATGAGTCTCATGACCATCCAAAATATTCAAGCTCTTGATGAGCACTGCCATAAGGCATTTATGAAAACAAACAACCCCCTAACCCCTTCAAATCATTCAACCCCGTTTTTTTAAAAAAAAATAATTTAATTTAATTTCAAATCCATTAATAGGATCTCTTTTATTTATTTAATTTTGCTGCAAAAAGTAACGAGGGTTATTTAAGAAGGGTGAGTTTGAAAGGAAAGGGATGATTACAGAGAGGAAGAAGAAGGAGGCGATTAATTATTATTGGGGATGGGCATCATTGTTTGTGTTCAGAAGGAAAAGGTGAAGAGGAGATGGATTTATTATTATAATTAAGGCCTTAGATTTTGAGTCCACTCTTTTGCAGGTCTATCCGCAAACCACCCGTTTGCCCCTCCCTCTATATATATGTCTTTCGTTGACTGGATCTTTCCATGAATGACCCATGGATTTGACCCGCCACATCACACATATATATATAATTATACAAAAAATTCTTTTAAATTTTATCCCTTTTTTCCCGAATTTTTTTCCCAAACAAAATTTATACTAACAACGCGCAAGGTTAAATTGTTGGGTTATTTTTAGATTAACTTGTTATAACATGTTTAATAAGCAAACTGATTTTATTTTGATTTGTTAATTCGTATAATGATCTATTAACTTTTTAAATAAACGACTAAATTTTTTATTACTCTGTGAATCCGTATAATAATATATATATTAATATATTTAATAAACGTTGTCAATATTCAATCTTATAATTTAAAATTACGATAAAATTATATATAATATAATATAAAGTTGTAAAGAAAAATATCACATCAGGGGCCCGGAAGAACCCCTCTAGTCCTAATGTAGCTCCACCATGCTTATTTGAACTCTATTAATAAAGTCAGGGCGGTAAGTTCGGTGTTACAAGTCTTCATAAATATTTTTGTGTTACAACAATTGCCCTTAATTACAAGCTAAATTGAATATATTTAAGGGTAAAAAGGTAATAATATTTATAAAAAATAAATGTAACATAAGGTCACATTTTTTTTCACAAATTAAAAATAACAGCAGAAGGAAAAAAAAAACAAAAATGGTGGAATATATTGAAAAAATTAGGAGAGTACATTAGGAGAGCGAAATTACGAGAATAAACTCCAAACTACTTATCTAAATGTTAGTGCGAGGAGGGATGAATCAATTTCAACTCATCACTTACATCATATAAAAACCGATTATATCAAGCAAATCAAGAATATTAGTTTGTTGGGTGTTGAGTTCGATTCCAAATACAAGTATGTCTCTAGATATCTTTATTTTTTAAGGGAATTTCGTAAAACTAAGTATCGAAATTTGGTTGTTTTTGTTATATGAAGTTCAAGTATTTTGCCACTGAGGTTGAGGCAATCCTCCGGGATCTGCTACAAGTACAGTGGCTAGTGTTATAGAATGTGGTTGTGGAGACAAATTGTGCAGAGACAGGTAGTATGATCAAATCGGCTCAACATATTTGGACATCGGTGGAGTTGTTAGCTCATAAGTTTCAATCCTTAATGGAGGCGACCCATATTCCTCTCGAGTCTCTAGCTTGTGCCCCGAACTGCGAACTTGGCTTGTTGCCCACCATGTTGCGCTGGAGAGGAGGAAGACACGTAGAACGAACAGGTTGGGGTCCTATCTTTCCCCCTTGGTTGACACCACTGTTAGTTAGGGATATTGATGGATGATTGTTGTTTTATCTTGGTTTTTGTTTGGGGTACCTTTTTTTTTCATCAGATTTCTCTCCAGCTAGCTGAGTTTTATGATGAGACCGCTTATGGTGCATTCAATTAGTATATTTCTCCTTACTTCTTATCAATGACCCATTTTTTTGAATAAAAAAAAAGTTCGAAGTATTAAAATATCTTCTTTTTTTTTCTTCATTTTTTCTTATGTAATTTTTTATCTATATCTTTCTCCATTTCTTCTTTTTTCAAGATTTCTTATAAATTATATATATTTTTATTATCAATTCAAGATAAGTCATCAAGTTTTACTCAATATGGAAGTTGTTTCTTGTTTTATCTCCATATTTTTTTTCAGATTAGCACGAGTCTTCCTTCCTTTTTAGTGCACATGTCTCCCTTTTTTTAGACATACGTATTGGTCTTAGAGCTTTTGTATTGCTATGATAGTGCCGATTTAGTAGTTGATAATTTTGTTTGGATCTTTAGTTTTTAAATTTCTGATTATTTATTGCATTGATTTTTTTTAGAATTTATTTATTGCCTAAATAGTATTGAGATGTTAGTTTTTTTTTTCAGTAGTATTTCAAAGTTGACAATTAAGAACTAATCGAAGTTGGGGTCGAAAAGATGTACACATGTGTTTGCAATGCATATATAGACACAATCAGGATATAATCCAGAGGGAGCTGAATCCACGACAAGTTGGGTGCATACCGAATTTAGGAATGCCCTAATCACTTGACTAACATGTCGTGGTTGCCCTATTAGTGCCTTTATTATTGCCGATTCATGTTTAGTTCTAAGTTTTATATATTTTTGAGATATAAAGTTAATTCGTCTTGTAATGATAAGAGCCTCATAAAGAAAATAAAAAATATTAGAAACTTCTCCCGTAGTTATAAAAAATGGTGAGTCTAATAGATGGTTTAAGGCCCAATATACTGGTGGAATGTAGGAGGGAGACAAATATTCTCTTAATTTATAAGAAATATCCCTATTTAACTTAAAATTAATAAATCATTTATTTTGACGTCATTTTATAAAAAAAAAGGAAAAAAAATGTAAATTTATGCGGATAACATGAAGCTGTAAAAGAAAAGAAAATGAAAGGAAGAAAGCTCTCGTAGTTATCGTTTATTGTGCTTGGAGGGAACGTAATAACCGGGTTTTTTCCAATTTTCGTAGCACCCCGTCGAGGCTCATTAATTTGATTATGATCAAGATGAGGTTGTGTAGGTTGAATTTAAGGGAAATGTAACTAATTATTTGCTTGCAAAAGCATGGAACATGCCTGACTTATAGGCGCCTAGGCGGTTTGTGCCCGGGGGGTAGCTAATGTTATTGTTGTTTTTGTTCGTAGAGCGATCTGTTCCTGAGTTTATGTGATTTCTTCTTGGTTTGGTTGTTCCTCTTCTAAAATTTGTTTATAGGGCTTACCATTTAATCCGGCTTTATGAAAAAGAAAACAAAAAGAAGAAGAAAACCGTCGAGGTCAGCATGGTAATTGCAAGCATTGCCAGCCCATGAAAAAGAAACCCCTCATAATTAAATTTGCGGTGAGCATAGGCCGAAATAACGAGCGAAGTGAACGAGCTCCACGAGGAACACCCAAAATTGTGACGAATTTACCTCTGAATGATGGACCCTCCCAAAAAACCACCTGCCAAAGGCATGATGTTTCACGTTAAGACACTCAATTCATCCCCAAGATTTCAACTTTGAAGCCCTCAGCCCCTAAATTTGGCAAAAAAAAACCTGCTTTGTACTTATGATAGTAGCTTGGGGCTAATTATTATGGTTGTAATAACGTAAAAACAAAACACAATTGATGGATGGGGGGGTGCAAATCCTGCAAGTTATCTCTCAAGGGTAAAATGGTTATTTACATGTCTAGCTAGGTTAGGGAGGGGCTCAATCAAGGATCCATAGGGCTTCATTAAGGCATACTGCCCTTTTATTCTTTTTGTTGGAACTCCTTATTTTTAGCAGTTTATGATTGGGTGGTTGCATCGGTTTAATGACGTCGTTATTTGATATTGTAGAAATTAGTTTTTTTAATAACATTTAAAATCTAAATCGTGATACGCAATTCCGTTAGATAAATTTACCCACTGAATCACCATCGTGATTTTAAGAGAGATTCACATTTGGAGTAAATGACAATCGTAAATAAATATAATTCAAATTAACTTCCATCGAAAACAATTATACGTTTTCATGGATAATATTGTTTTTTATCGCTAGTATCGTTAAAGTTTCTAAAAAATGAAGAAATTTTGTGTCATAAATCAATAAGATTTGGAAAAATTTATGTTGTAAAACAGTTACAATTCTATAAATATTTGGAATACAAATCAGAATCACTTGGAATAACACGTGTATAGAAAAAAAAAATATATCCGTAATATATAAATATTTACATTTTTCTAGACACATAATCATGCAAAACGATTGAGATTGGAATAAGAATCGGTGCAAACCTAATTTGTTCTCATGAAGATGGAGAAATCTTTGATATGACCCAAAAGATTACAGCACATATGAGACATTAGGTTTCTTGGCAAAAATGACAAGAAAATGCAATCCAATGCATTAAACCGCCAGTTTGAATCGGAGGGGGGAAGGGAAAAGAAGTCCATAATGGCATGAAATTGATTATGTGGAATAATGATTAGAGATTTCCAACAGTTCCCAACACAAAAGAAAAAGAAAATTATGAAATTGAAAAGAGGGACAAAAATAGAAGCATAAATAAAAACAAAAGAGTAATTGATGGAAGAAAGAGGGTGATGATGGTTTAGAAGCCAATCCAAACCATCATTGCGAATCTTGGGACGGCCTAGGCTCACCATCATTTTACAAGCCCTAGCCATAAGTCCCATAATGCATGGTTGAGTGACGAAAATACCCCCCTTAGGCCATAGATGGGGGTTTCAAAGTTCAAACCCCAAAAACCATCATCATACACATGACGCCATGGATTCATCATACAAAAACCCGAAACACTAAAAATCTTTTAGGCTCCTAACCGGCCGCCTTCCATGCTTCCTCATGCACGATTGTTGTGTCAGACAGACAAAGCGCAATGTCCCTCCTTTGCCCCTCCCCCTTCTCTCTCTCTCTTTCTCTCAACAAGCAAGCTAGCTTTGTAGTTTTGGGGTCTATAAATTAAGGCCCTTTTGTTCCCTTTGTCCCTCACCTCTCTTCACCACAACAAGGCTCTTCCTTTTCCATTGCAACATAACCAGATTGCTTCCTCTGCCTCAAGTCTCTCTTTCTCTCTCTCTCTAAAAGGTGACATCTTTATCCATTCTCCTTATTAAAAAAATCAAACCCATTAATCTTCTTGCTTATTCTCATATGGGTTTGTTTCAAAATTGTTTATTTTCATTTGGGTTTGATTCAAAATCGCTCCTTTTCATTTGGGTTTGTTTCAAAATTGCTCCTTTTCACATGGGTCTGTTTCCAAATGCCTATGGATTGGGTTCACATTCGTTTTTACCTGCTTTCTCTTATTTGAATCTTTTGATCAAACCATCTCTTCAATGTGCAAACGATTTTAAGTCTGATTTCTGATCCTTTTCTTTCATATACGTTAAGCCGAAAGAACAAACCGAAAAAGATTAAAATTTTCTTCTTTTTTTCACTTTGTTTGAGTGTAGTTCTAAACTACTTATGATTCCTTCCTCCCCCTCTTTCCCTTTACCTGCATTTTCTATATAAATTTGCTACTAAATTGCTCTTCAGTCTTATCACCACCTCCTCTGTTTTCCCCTGTTAACTCCCTGTTTCTGGGTAACATTTCTTTAATTCCTGTATAAAATTCACTAATTTTTATTTTATTTTTTATAGTATAATGTTGTTGTCTCCATATGACAATAGAGAATAATATTTTATTATTATTATTATCTGAGATGCTTTTTTTTTCTTCATTTTCAGGAATCAGAAATGGAAAGACTGAACTCAAAGCTGTACTTGCAAAACTGCTACATAATGAAGGAGAATGAGAGGCTGAGGAAGAAAGCCCAGCTTCTGAACCAAGAGAATCAAGCCTTGCTTTCTGAGATCAAGCAGAAGCTCTCCAAAACAAACACATCATCAGCAAATGCAGGTGCATCAAAGAACACTGTACCTGATCTCAACCTCACCTCCACCTCAGCCCAAAACAACCCTTCCAGTTCCACCAACTGAACATGATCATCAATCAGCAAGATACATTATGAGGACCCCACTAGCCAGCCAGCCAATAGAAATTTAGCTCCTCTTCTTTTCTTCAAATATTTTGCCTATGTAATATTAGTCCATAGGGAGTCACATAGGACAAGTAGAAGTTGAAGACTTGGAAGTTCTTGCTTCTGCTTCTTCTCCTGCTTTGTCCATATATTATCAGTACTTTCTATTTTGGGGGGGGGGGGGGGGGGGGGGGTTTATTTAGAAATTATTATATATTTCTGTTATCTGTTGAAAAAAATATTAATATAATATCCTAAATATTGAGATTATTCTAGTCTTTTTTTTTTTTTTTTGTCTTTGGTACCTATCACCATGTGTCCTAAATATGTTTGCGAATTTTGAATTCTTGTGACTGCCTTTCTTTCAAACTGCTTCAACTGAATATCCGACTTGGAATGAGCGCTCTTGCCCCATTTCAGATCATGCAAATCAGTCTTATGAATCTCATAATCCAAAATTTTACCAAAAGAAAATAGTAAATATCAGTGTCCACCTTTGTAACTAAGCAAATTTGTAGCATCAATTTAAAGTTAAAATTATATCGATTTAAATATACTTACTAGATATTTTATTTTTTAAAATGTATAAATAATTCGTGATGTGTGAGATTCAAAGATGTTTACTAAATTGATGGCAATGGAAATTATATGGATTTCATGCAAAACGTGAACCAAATAACTCCGATGTTTCTTTGTTTTAGGATGGATGGATTCATATTTGAAAGGAAAAAAAAATGTATATTTTTTTTGTTTGAAAATAAGCTTCAAGCTTTTGAGTTTTCATTGAGATTCTATGACCATAGGGTAAGGGAGATGACAGGAGGATCTAATCACAAACAGAGGCAACGTCATACAAAGATTCAGCATACAAAGTCAATATGAGTTTTCATAAAAAAAAATGAAGAATTATGTTATAAATGACTAATTTTCTAGTGTTTAACTAATAGGATTTTAAAATTTCATAAGAATATTTTGTAATTAGAATTAAACCTGAGCAAAAATTAAATTGATTTTTGAAGTATGGAAAAAATTCGTGATATTTGAAAAAAAAATTATTTTTTATTTATTATTTTATGAAGAAAAAATTCATTAATCTCTTTGGCTTTTTTAAGTTGACCATCACACACATACAAATCTATCTATCTGTCTAGAGAAACATAAAGAATGTCTTATCAAACCTCAAATCCAATGACCAACTCACCAAAATCAATTTGATCATGTGAAGCTTGAAAAGAGCAATAGGGCATCATGACTCCAAATCTCCATCAGGACCAAGCAAAAATTCAAACCCAAAATTCATGACAAATATAAAATTGGGATAAAAAATTATTTTATTTATTCTTCTGAAATTAGTGGTAATATCAATCACAATTTAATATAATTTCAATTACGTAAAAAAAATGTTTTGTTGAGGTATTTTCGCACGTATCAAATTATAATTTGTAGAAAATATGAATGATGTCTATTTTCACATTTGGGGTAATGGGTTTGTCACAAAATGAGCTCGTTGTCTTGAATTAATAAGATTCAAAATCAATTACATCGAAAAACAATTTTTCCCATTGTGTACGTCTATCCATGTTATTATTTTTTCAATTATTAATATAATTTATAGCCGTCTCTCCTCTCTCACTTTTCCCCATATTTCTACAAATATGCTTCTTCTAAGGAATTGAAATGTTGATTTGTAGTTTGTGCTAGCTAGTGACTGGTTGTTTTGTCTCCTTTTGGCGGCCTTTTCAGAGGTTCTTTCCTTTATGTGTTTCTACTTCAGATTTGACTCCGGAAATTTACTTCTCTTTAGTTAATATAATTTACGTACCAAAAAAAAACCAATTACACTTCTATAAGGACGTAATAACATGAACAATTGGAATATGAACGAGTGGAAACTCACGCGATTAAACCCACACGATTAGACCCTCAAAGTACTTATAATAGGTTGGTTGGTTTAAACTTCAACATTGTACATTGTTAATGGAACATGCCACGATAATGATACATAATATCCATCTAACCTCCAATCATATTTTGAGTTCTGAGTTGCCTAGCCATATATTCTCCTGTTTCATTTTTCTGCTTTGATACAAATCGAACACAAAATCTCAAAATGTAACAACGAATGTTCTTATATAGAAATTTCATATCATTGAAAAATATACAGAAAAGAAGAGGTTTTTTAAAAATTCGACCTTTTTTTCTTCCCATATTTACCAACTCGGCTTCTTACATTCCTCATTGTGAGTACTATTCAAAATTTACAATTTTGTACCTATGGGATATAAAGTTTGCCTTGTAAACAAGCAAACGTTGATGCTTCATGCTTATAAGGACTAATCACCAGCATAGACAAGGAAACAAGATAGTAAATTTCAATGTAGATCAACTCATCATTTCTGTGGCAATGAACACGGTTGAATAGAAGCATAACCAAGGAAGAGTAATCAAATAGAGAAAGACTAGGGTGCATTACGATCTTCAGAAAGTAAAAATCTTTTGCTGAGAATAGCTGAAAAATTGTTTACAGTGTAGTAAGCAATCAAGCATAGTCTTGTTGTATTTTACAAAACGAGTAGTATCGCAGTTAGGTAATCATCTATCTTTCTCCTGGCCTAACCAGCTGTTTAAGTTTTTTTCTTGTTAGCTGAAGAAACAATGTTCATTTCATGCCAAATAATGCTACAAAGAATATAGCATTGAACAAACCTCTTTATTCTGAAGGCTCAGTGTCCAGAACAATAACCTTGCCAACATCTGCAATTATCTGTTCTATCGTTGTATAAATCTGAGAGCGTCATGGGAAAAAGAAGCCACATGAAACCCACAATTCCAGCTACAGCTGCTATACTTATTATCCCTGGGACAAAATAATGAAGATAAAGATGAGGTTCAAGAACTTATATAATAAAGTTAGAAAAATGCAACCATAAGAAGAAAACAACTTATATAATAAAGTTAGAAAAATGCAACCATAAAAGGAAAACAAAGGATTACAAAATTTTGAGGTCCTTTAGGTGAATAATGAGGTTCAGGACTTTAGGATTTGGCTTAAGTCTGCCCATTGTGTGTGACTTCAATGGGCATCCTGCTTTATCTCCTATCCTACGGTGAGCAGGACACCATTCCCAAATTTGTGTTATAAGTTCCCAACTTCTTCAATTGACTTGTTCAATTTATTCTTGTTTCCTATAAACGTTTCAGTGTCCTGCTTGTCTCTATTTACACACATGGCTGTCCATGTTGGTAACGAAAAGATCGACCAAAGGAGAATTATCTCTTCGTTATTAGGTGCACAGTGAAGATACCCAAAATTTTGCAGGAGATCATAAAAGGACGAAATCAATACCATGGATCTAGACTTGCTAATAACCAATAGCACTTGCACAAGTTTCTAGGAATAAAGATGAGGTCCAAGAGTTGAACTAGTACAACAAAGTTAAAAAACAGAAACACAGCCATAAGGGGGCAATAAAATGTCCTTTTAAGAATTTTCATGGGAAGGAAAAGATTTCGTTTACCTGTGTGAACAGAGCAGACTCTAGATCTACATGAGCAGGACTCCATTTTACAAAATAGAGTTATAACTTTCCTGTTTCTTCGTTTGATTTGAATGGCTCATCTTATCCTTGTTTTCTACAACCACTTAGGTGACTTTCCCATCTCCATTTACGCACATGGATTTCCATGTTTGTAACTAAAAGATCGAATGATGAAAATTATCTAATCTCTTCATTATCTATGTGCAAGTTGCATATCACTAAGTTCCATTAAGAAGTTTTGTGATGTGAGAGAGGAGAAAAATATTCTATGCATCTAAACATGTTGATAAGTAACAGCACCAGCAAAAGTTCTAAGCATAATCAACAATAACCACAAAGAAAATCAGAACCATATAAATTTTAGAAGTTATTCTAGGATTTTGCAGTCATGCATCTTTCTCGTAACTGGGTATGCATTACTAGGCAAATTACTCGCATACCTCTTCCCTGTGAAACGAGCACAGGCAATCCCATAAAATTGCAAAATGCGTGAGCAACTAAAGGAGCAAGAAAATGTCCTGCAAGGAATAAATAAAACACAAATAAACAACAAAGGAAAGTTATCTTGGGAAAAGAGGAATGAAAAAGCTCCCCATATGCGCTTATTTTGTGAAGGACAAGAGACATGATACCAATATAGAAAAGAGTCAACAATCACCTACCAGTTTGAATGAAGAGAAAAGAGGCATATGAGCCAAAGACCATTGTATAGCCAAGCTGGAGACCTGACATATGCACATTTGACCAAGTGAGCATCATGCTGACAACCACACAATTTCAATATGTAAGTGGTTCGCCGAATTTCAGAACTAAATATTCCACAGGTTAGGTTTACTTAATGAAATGGGGAGAAGGAGATTCTATAATTCAACGGCCTAATGCTATCCATTTATAGGCTGAAATCTCTATGTCCATCGAATGCAAGGAGAGAAAAGTGGAGCATACCTATAGCCATCAAGGCTTTGATCAAGTTAAAGTTTTGCTTTTTGTAGACCTCCATTAGATGGTTTAAATGTGCTGCAAAAAGTTACCATGCACACTATAAGGCTAATTTCTTGCTCACTTCAGTCAACTACTATGACATAGAAAAGAAAAATGTAAGCAAGCTTCTTTGCTTTTAATCTCAAACTTGAATTTCATCAGAAACCAATGTGAGGCATGTAATATCACCAGGAAGTGACATTGGTTTAACTTACACAAGCTGAAGAAAATGGGGCAGAGCAATATGACCGTGCACTTTTGGAATCCTCCACAGAGAAGTAATGGTATCATGCATGCTCTAAACACCAACTCTTCGGTAAATGGAGCCTGTTGAAAAATTCTATTAATGATTTATGACATGAGATATATTTTCTAAACCTCCATCTCTCAACCAACTGAGGCCAAGAGCTACAAGCTGATAGGTAAATCTACATTCTATATCTTTATCACATGATACTTACAGTTACGAAGGAGACAGAGATAGAATTTTACATTAAAAAAGCAAGATGAAAGCATACAAGATTACAAGGAAACTAACCACAACATAATTACGCCAAACCAAAACATTGGAAGCTACTGAATGCGTACATGAAGCAGTCTCTTGTAAGATATTTTTTATATAGCCGAGCGAAAGGCCTCCCTCAAAATTTATATCTTCCCTCAACGAACTCATCAAAAGTAGAGATTTGAGGACTAATGATCCAGTGTACATAAGAGCAGTCAATGATAGAGGAAAAACCACAGCTTGCCACTGTTTCATACATAAAATTGCAATTCAGAATGCATAATTTCACCGTTTCCCAATCTGCATACCATCCAAGACTTTAAATCCGAGATTATACCAGAGTGTAGAACGGCTGCTTCCTTTCGATAAAATTAACAAAATTTAGAACCCACCAAGATTTATCAAAGCATAATAACGTTAGTACTCACAAGATGGTCCGATCGGATGCCATATACACCTAATATTTGTGAAGCCTCTCTGCTCCTCATCTGGGATTATTCAACAATGTAACAAAGTAAGTTATTATGATCAAGTCCTATTACAAAATTACTAATTTTCTACTTATAACTTTACCCAGAAACAGAAAAGTAAGCAAACAAGGAAGAGTAAAAATTTCATCTCTTTCAAATCATACTGAAAAAAAAAAAGATACTAATTTCAGAAGCCCAATCGTAAACCTTAAGCTAAGTCCTTGTATGCTAAATTCTACTACAGGGTAGCATACTCAGAGCTGCCATTGTTCAAAAACAATCATCTAACTTGAAGATCCATACTGGGTCAGTTGAACAGGGAGCAGTCAAGCTTACAGGAAGGAGGAGAGCAGAGACGGCGACGGAGACCACGGATGAAATAGCGGCGCATATGAAGCGTCGGATCATGAAGTTCTTGAAGGAAGGAGGAGGAGGAAGACGGAGGACTAATGTCGGGGCATGGAGAATTGCAACGTAGAATAACGCCATTGCGGCGCAGGCCACCACCGCCACTACCTTCGAAACGGTGCCGTCCTCCTCCATCTTCAGTTGAGAAACTCACAGTTGATTTTTCGAGGGCTTTCTGGTTTTTTCAGTTGACTTGAGCGCGTGAAGGGGGACAACTTCGTAATTTCACTCATTGTCCTTCGTTAAGGACAAGTGAGTAATTTGAAATCCAAAAGTGCCGTCACCTGACCAATGCCGCGCGGCAAAGAGAAGCACTAATGAGCCGAACTTCACCGTTAAAAGTCAGAAATACCCTTGTCCCCTCCCAAATACAAACCGCTTGCTGTGCAACTGAGAGACTCGCCCACTTCTTTGTCTCCTGCTCGTCTCTCGATCCCCCAATTTTGAAAACCCTAATTGGTCTCACCACCAAAATTGCCACGAGAGCTCTCCCGATCTCAAAATGACGAAGGAGTTCGCCGTACCTCCGGTGGTGTTTCCTTCCGGTGGAAACCCTAGCGCCGTCGGATCCAATAATATCCAGCAACGCCGAGTCGCCGCGGCTCCGTTTCAACCTCCCCGATCGTCTACCTCCTCCATACCCTTCATGTCCTTCGACATCGGCTCCGCCGCCGCCTCCTCATCCTCATCATCCTTCTTTGGCGGCCCGATCGGATCTTCCGCCACCGTACCCGGCGGTTCCCCCAACTTCGAAGACGAGGAGCCCCTCCTTGACGAGCTCGGCATCCACCCTGACCAAATCTGGAGAAAGACCAAGTCCATCCTCAACCCGTTCCGGTCCAACCCCGCGGTCCACAAGGACTCAGACCTCTCCGGTCCGATCCTCCTCTACATGTCCCTCTGCCTTTTCCAGCTCCTCGCGGGAAAAATTCAGTTCGGAGTCATCCTTGGATGGATTGTCGTCTCTTCTATCTTCCTCTACATCGTCTTCAACATGTTGGCTGGGCGTAACGGCAATCTCGACTTACACAGGTGTACGTCCGTGGTCGGCTATTGTATGCTACCCGTGGTGATCTTCTCAGCTGCCTCCCTCTTCGTACCTCAAGGCGGGACCTTTAGGATCGCTGTCGCGGCCGTCTTCGTATTGTGGGCCACTAGGGCCTGCACTGGGCTCATGGTTGCGCTTGCTGACGGTGGTGACGAGCATCGTGGGTTGATAGCGTATGCTTGTTTCTTGATTTACACTCTCTTTTCGCTTCTTGTGATATTCTAGTGGCATTATTGGCAAACAATTGTTACTGCAAATTTTTGGTGGTTGGTTGATAGTGAATGGATTTTACATCTTCGTAGTTATGGATTTAGAGGAATGTTATGGGAAAATTCATAAATTTATATTGGAATTATGTAGAAATGGAGATGCTTGGGAAAAAAATGTTCTACCTCATTGGTATTAGAAATGAATTTAGCGTCCAAATCGTCTAAATTGTGTTCCATTGTTGTTATTCATTTTATTCATTGTCTTTCAGTTCATGAATTAGATGATTCATTTTGGTCATATCCTTCCTGCTTGTTTTTTTATCATATCCTTCCTGCTTGTTTTTGGTCTTATCCTTCCTGTTTGTTTTAGCTACAATATTAGTTGCTCTGTTTTCGAGCTTCATCTAGCATAGGATCTACTTGTCTATAGTTTGAAACAAACCAGAATATTTGATGGTTTAATAGTGAAGCATTCTACCTAAGCCTTAATGACAACAAAATGCACGGGGATAAATGTGATAATCAACTTTTAGCATGATGGTTTTCTATGTGTAGACTAGACACTAGCTTGAACAGAAGTTGTGCCTGCATCAAATAGTAAGAGAATGGAAGGCTAGTTGACGAAAAAATAGTCACCCGGTGCTCATTATATTAGTTAGATGCAAAAGGGAAAGAGCCAAATGAGTTTTAACTTTGCTGGTTAGGTTAACAAAGCTTTTTTTGTTATAGGGTAATTCTTCCTTACGATGTCCTTGTACTTTAATATGTAGAGTTTGGATAGAGGTTAAGGTTGGTCATTGAGTACCCGTTGCCCGTTGGCCCAAATTAGTACCCATTAGATGTGAGGGATGTTGTTTTTAGGTGATGGTGGTGATGATGGTAATGCAGGGTTACCCATCGGCCTTCCCTACTTGTAGAGGCTTGTTCATGCAATGAAAGTATCCCTACATTTCTTTATGGTTTGATTGGTTAGAAACTTGGACTCATTGTAATCTGTTTCAAATTGTTTTCCGAAGGTCTGCTTGCCTTTTGGGTTGATCTGGGTGCCTCGGTTTCCCCTTCTCTGTATAATATTGGACAAAATTCAAAATTTATGGCCATCTTTCCTCGTCAAATACTCTATACAATGCTTAAGTGGAAGAAACCTATGATGTTTTAGCTTTCGCATGAACCGGTATTGAAGCCCGAAAGATCGGTTATGTAGCATCGTTAAACTCCTGACAAGATTTTGGCTATTCCTTTTGGTTTTGGTAGCAGGGAGGTGGCTCCATTTTCTTTATTAGAGAAACTGTGAAATATCTTGTGTTCTGTTGAGGTGGTTAGGTCTGCTGCACAAACTTTAGTGGTTTTGGTAGATATTGATTCAACAGTTCCTTAGCTAGATTGGATTTTCAGCACTTATCCATTTTTAAAACAGATCTCTATATATTAACTGGTCAACCAAACTTAAAATCTTGACTTTAAACACTGCATTTTCATGAGGAAATAGGCTTGTGAAGATTATATGAGTTTATTCTTGGATTTGGCAATTAGAATGGTAAGTTGATGTTTTTGTTAAGAAGGCGATGTTCTAAGTTACTCTATTCGACTATGGAGTTTTCCTATCGGGATGTTGTTAGCCGTACTTGGATACGGTATCATCTTGTGAATTAACATAACATGACTGTAATATGCTATTAATTAATACAAAATCCATGTTTGATATAAGTCGGATTAATTAATCACCGTATAAATTAATATAGTTGAATGTCTTTATATGGTTCTGATATGCTAAAATAATACATTCGAAACTATCCGTATTAAATAGTCGTAGAAATATAATAATAATAATAATAATAATAAATAGTAATAACAATACATATAAAATAATCATTTAATTATTACTAAAATTGACAAAAATAAAACTTAATAAATAGTAGTAATAATAATAATAAAATAAATCGTAATAATAATAACATACCTAATTAATATTTAAGATATAATAATTTTGTATCAACTGTTATAATATAATCAATTTAATATAATATAATCGATATTTTAATAAAATATCAAATACCCAACTGCATAATAATCAATATAATACAGAGGCTAATAGCTTTCGACGGCCAACCTCCACATTCTTTATTGTCATTGTAGATTTGTTGAAGAGCGTTCTACTTACCACCTGAACTCCAACCTCACCACCAAACAGCCGAATTCTGAAACATACAAATATAAGTTATAACTGGATCGAAAGACATGTCTTCCAAACTTAAAACAACAACAAAAGACAACCATGGCTTCTCTCCTTGGAGCTGCAGAACATGCCGGACTGTATCAAGATCTAGCAGACATGGAAGACGAAGACGATCTTTTCGAGATCGATCTTGACTCAGTGGACAGCATTCCTCCACAACCACATTACAATTGGGACAGCAACTACTTCACTAAAACCGGCAATGCTCTGCTTGCCAATTGCCTTCTCCCGGTTACCGACATCTCCCGGGCCATTCCGATGGTTCCCAAGGCACTGCCGTCGCCGGAGGGGGCGGTTAATGTTGTAAAGCTGCCGGAGACTATGCCGTTGGGGAAGCTTCTTGGGTTGCCATTTCTGGAGGCTTATGTGCTTCACCAAAAGGAAGTGAAACACAAATGGAACATCGTCGGGGATAACGATCCGTTAACTTCTTGAATCTACAACTACACATCTTCCTTGCTCCGCAAGACTACAACTTTATTTTTTTTTCACGGCTTCGTTTGGCAAACTAGACTGTTCTTTCTGGTTGTAAGGGTGAGGTTGGGAAAAAATATAAAGAATATATAAATTAAAATTAAAAACTATTTTAAATTATTCACTTTTAGACTTTTTTTTATCTTTACTTCTATAATTCATCCTTTTCTTCACATGTGTTCTTCGCATGTAAAGCACAAATTTTTTTTTTTAAAAAAAAACTTATAGTTAATAACCGAATAATTATTGAAATTAAGGACCTTAATTAAAATTAAAAAATTATCAGATTAAAATTATTTGTCTATATACTACTATTTAACTCATGCATGCTAATATTCTTTTTCAACCCGCACGTACGTGCATGCATGCTAATATTTGAGTAAAAATAAATAAATAAAATTTAATTGCCTATTTACGTATATGTAATTATTTCAATCCTGGTTTTATTGTCATTCTCCAAATTGTTGAAATCACTCTCTATATGCTTAAAAAAATTGCTTATAATTTTTAAATCTCTACGACTACTAAAAACACCCACCAATTACCCAAAGTACCCTCACTATATAATCTCATTGTACAATTTATTTTTAAGAGAAATGAACTTAAATTAAACTGATAACGCAAAAATATACCAATATATTATTATTATTTGGACAATACTATATTTGGATAAAAAAATCTATATACCTTAAATATTAATTATGTATATTATCATTTATTTAATTTATTATTATTTAATTTATTTAATTATTATGAATTTATTTTTACTATTTTCTTTTATTATTATTACTATCTATTATCCTTATTTTTTTTCAAGCTTACTAATTATCTGACTATTTAATATGAACAGTTTTTAAGGTATTATTTTAATGGATATGAATCGTATAAGATGACTAATTAATACGAGTGGTATCAAACATTATTGCCGTAGTATATATATTATCCAATCTGATTACATATTATCATTGTGGCTTTAATTTGAATTTCTCTCCAAAGAATTGGTTTTCTATCTTTTAAAAAATCCATATTAATTCCACGATTTCCATTGGATGCGGGTTTGATCTTCAATTTATTAATGATATTGTTTTAGAAATAACGGGAAATTGAAGGAAAAAAAATTCAGACTTCATAATTTGGGATGATGTGTCAACATTTTAGTGGGGGATTGTAGGTTAAGAAGAAAACAGATGGAAATAATAATTAGGTTTGAGATTTAGCTTATTGAAAAGGATATATGCAATACCGGCCATGTGGTAGGGTTTTTAGTGTATATATATATATATATATATATTTTTTTTTTTGCAAGAGTTTATTTGTTGGTAATTTAGAGGGTGTATATATGTCATAAATTAACTTATAAGTAATTAAAAATATTTTTGTCCTTATTAGTAATTTTGTATCTGAATAAATCAGTCTTTTAATAATTGATTTTGACGTTTTTTTTTCTTTTCAAATCACATAAAACAAATGCATAGAATCACATACGATATTTTAACACATTTAATTGACTAACATTAATTAATTAAAATGATGTAGCTAGTAACTAATGAGAGATGGTATATATGACAATAAGTTAACAGAACTCTTTTAATATTATTGATATTTGAATATTAATTATCATTTGTGTAATTCATGGTATAGTCAGGATTTAATATTGGAGGGAATTTAAATAAATAAAAATATAAGAGGGGGTCCAATATATTTTTTTTATATATAAAATCTCTTAATGGGTGATATATATTTTTTTTCATCAAAAGAAGATTTTTTTTTTCTTTTACAAAATCAAAAAGTAGATTTCATTGATGATTAATTAGTTATCTTTTTATATTGGTTATCCCAAATTTTCAATAATATATGGTTATACAAAATTTTAGATTTTAATAAATTTCAAGGGCTTTCTCAAAGAAGAAAAATTGTTACACGGTTTTTTTTTGTTTTTTTTATTTGTATGAACACTATGAATCATATATTTATATGAACATTATGAATCATATATTCATACTCTTAACTCTAGTATAAAAAAATAATTTAAGAAAGTTTCATTATCATTATAAACATTTAAAAATGAAACAAAAAAAAAGTGAAAAAAATAGGAATTAAAAATTGAACTATTTGGAAATATATATGGAATAAACACATCTTAGGAGTATTTGTAATTAAGGAAAAAAAAAGAACAGAATTAAAAAAATAGGCAAATAGGATAAAGAATTGTTAAGAATTTACGTATTTGAAATGAATATTATATATATGGAAAATTAGTATAGTACTATCATATATTTAAATAATTATTTTTTTAAATACATAAAAAAAATTGAATATAATATTACAAAAGAAAGTAAAAACAGCATACATATATTTATTATTTTATGATAAACATCTAAAATAGAATTTAATTATTATATAATTATATAATAAATAAATAAAATAAAATAATTGAGTGGGGACTCAGGCTACCGAGCTGGCCCCTGCTTGGCTCCGCCCCATGAAATACAATTATGTCTAAAGTAGACCAGTACTTCAAGTGTAATACACGTCTTGGAAGTGTAATACACGTCTTGGAAGTATAATACACGTCTTGGAATTTCATAGACTTACGACCAAAAGTGATCAAGTGCAAAAGATCTAGCAGACATATGCATCTTCCCGATCATGATTATGATCATTGAATAACATTTGGTTTAATTAATTATCCATTTGCAAAACACAAGCTTTAGTGTTAAAGATAAAGAAAAAATCTAGGGTATAGTTTGACATGAATATATTTAAGGCACCCCACGACAATAAATCTGTAAATTAATATTAACTCTTGAGAGAATTTGAGCCCAAGAGTCTCAAAGCTAGGTAAAATCAATGAGACCAAAGATGGAGATCTTTTGTGTATTTGGAGGCTAAAAATGGAGGCCTTTTGTGCATTTTAGAGGTTAAATTTTTTCGTTTAAGCAACTTTAGTGGTTAAAATTGTAAGAAGTTGAGGTTCCACCCCAAAATCAATTGGCTATGGAGGGAGTAGCCCAAGATCTTATAAGGCACAAATTGTAGTTGTGCTTTTCCGATGTGGAACATTTTCCTCACATCTCAACACGCCCCCTCACGTGTGGCGGATTTTCCAGCCTATCACGTGACGATTTGGATGGGTACGTGTGACACCTGTGACGGTTTTTACCCCTTTAATTATTAAAATAATTACATGAAGATTTAAGACAGTAAAGCTGTTAATAAATGTTGGCTCTTGGGAGCATTTGGCCCCAAGGTTTTCTAGCTAGGTGAAATCAATGAGGTTAAAAATGATTTTTTTTTTTTTGCAACATTAGTGGTTTAAATAATGACTTTGATCGTAAGACACTTTTAATCGTGTATGTTCATGCTTTTTATCGTGTTTTAAAATTGCCAAATCTTTTAATTTTTACTTATTGGTCTTGATCTATTGACTTTGGTAAATGTAATTATGTAAGTCTTGGTCTATTGATAGTGACAGGGCTAAAGTTTGGGTTGGAACGGTTACAGCTCTTTCCACTCAAGAGCTTGCTCCCTTACATATTTACGGGTTAGACCATATCAATATTAATTTATAGTCAATCTCAATATTAATTTGTAATTCATTTCAATATTAATTTATAGCTCATTTGACTATCTCAATTTTATTATGTAGCTCAATTTGAAGTTAAAAAATAAAAAATAAAAAAGCTACAACATCCAACTTTAATATCAATTGTACATACTGAAGTTAGTAAGAGAACCTTCTCCCACATGGAGCACTACAGCAGCCAGCAGCAAAAAAAAAAAAATCATTCCTATTTCTTTCTTTTTCAAATTCATCTCACCATTTTTTCTCACTTATTTTCTTCAAAAAAAAATTGGGTGGAAATTGTTGAGATGCGAGAAAAATGTCTCACATCGAAAAAGTACAACTACAATCTGTGTCTTATATGATCTTGGACTCTCCC
Source organism: Prinsepia uniflora (assembly GCA_032719365.1). Taxonomy (NCBI): domain Eukaryota; kingdom Viridiplantae; phylum Streptophyta; class Magnoliopsida; order Rosales; family Rosaceae; genus Prinsepia; species Prinsepia uniflora. Next base: position 981,978 of record CM064862.1, on the reverse strand, counting down.
CCCATTGCCAATTGGTTTTGGAGTGGAATCTCAATTTCTTACATGATATCAAAGCGAAGTTATCTCACGTGAAGACTTAACCGTAACATGTACCCATTGAAAATGTCACGTGATAGGTTGTGCCTTATATGATCTTGGGTTACTCTCTTCATTACCAATTGGTTTGGGGTGAAACCTCAACTTTTTACATAAGTTTAACCCATTCAAATTTTGGATTCAGCAACCGTCATTATCTATTGACTTTGACATGTTTTTGTTCATTATATATTCTCAATATACTCAATAATATTAGTTGAAAGGTAAATTGATTACCCACTCTAGCCCTTGGGTTTACCAAAATTTGAACCCAAAACCTAAAACTGGATCGAAGAAGAGAAAAAAGATGTTAATTAATAATAATAATAATAATAATAATGAATCAAAATTAGAGAGAAAAACCCTAACTTAAAAAAAAAAAACCAAAAGTGGAACATAATTGGATGAGAAAGATCATGGTATATATATATATAAAAAGTAATGTTATTTGGATATACTAAATTGATCATGTTTAATGATACAATTGATGTGGCAATAAAAATAATAATATTATTTTAATAAATTAAAATTACTGTGCATTCACCTCATAATTTATTAATTGTCACATCAAATATATTACTAAATATAATTAATTTAGTATATCCAAATAATATTATTTGAGACTGTTTATAAAACAAGAAAATGACAGTCAAACACACACATACACACTTGATCTCTCTTTCTTGATTGGTGGAAATTATTGTTGTTACATGGGAATAAATTTAGCCTAATGAATGACAGAAACACACTCGATTTTATTTAATTATGATCCTAAGTTTAATTTTTGGGGTTTGGCCGGTTGGCTAGCTACCTAGCTAGCGCCGTCTGGCGGCGGTTTCTCGCTGGCAATTGAAATAGACGGCGGCGACAGGCAGATCGAGGTCATTTTCGGCGGCGAAGCTTCGAGTGTTGAAGTGATCCCTTGAGGAAGGTGGGTTCACAGCCTGCCTTCTTTTCTGCTTGAAGAGCACAAACACAAACCTGTGGATGCCAATGTTGGGCCTTGGCATCTCATAGCTCACCACCTCTCTTCCTGTAAAATTAATTAAATTAATAGTTAATCAGTTGAAATAATTTAATTAATTAATGTGTATGAAACGAAATCAAATAACCCGAGTTATATATATTGAAAAGAAAATACTTGCATCTCACGCTATACTTTTTAGTACCATTCTTTCGAACTATCAAATTATCTTTATAAACATATTATAATCAGAATCATTCAATTTATAAATCATCATATCAAAATTATCTCCATAAAAAAAATTAATAAAATTGGAGGCCGTTTAGTCATTCATATGTGTCAAATAAATCAACGATTTTTGTAAGAATTAAGATCCTCATGACGAATAGTATATTTAGTTGACACATGAATGACTAGAAGACCTCCAATCTTATTTATTTTTTATGGAAATAATCTTTATAACATGAGAACTTTAAAAAATGAACTGTTCTAATTATGATATATATACATATATATATAAGATAATTCGATAAATCGAAAAAATGCTATAAGAATGCATGTGTTATCAGGATAGGATTAAGTAATAGTATTGTCCATATTGAAATAGGAAATAGCCAAAAGAAGAGAAACATTAGTGGACTTACCAAATGTGGCATCTGTGGTGCCTGGAATGTCTGTCACAATCCTGTTCGTCGATCATCAGTTCAAATTAAATTAATAAGCAAACTCAATTAGCAATTGCTTTGGCTTAATTAATTAATATATAGCTAGCTCCATTGATCCATCTTTTGTTGCATGATTCTCATAAGCATTATTGGTCTCTAGCTTAGATCCAAGTTGGAAAAATTCGGAACAAGTTCGTACATACGAAAACAAACACACACACAAAACGAGGGATATATATTGCATGATTGATATATGCTCAACAAGTGACTGTTCTTGTACCTGGAAATGTTTTTTTTTTATTAGGGCTAGCTTTTTGAATATAAATGCTATTAATTTAAATAAATGCTCAATAAGTATGTTAATTATTTTTAGGGTTGTATATTAATGAGGGCATACCAGTGAAGGTGCTCCCTGAGATAAGGATCGCTAGGGCCAGGAACATCTGGGTCTGTCATCACCTGCAACAAGAGAATCATGAAGCTTAGAAATGGAACACAAAATGATTGACCAAAAGAACAAAAATAATGGAACACAAAATGATGGTAGAATGGTACACATTGGTGACTGGACTGACCAATCCAAGAGCATATGTTTCTTTAATTACAATATAAGAAATAGAGAAACAATTAATTACGTAATGAGTAAATAAATACAAATTGGTAATTATGATATTTTTAGTTAAGTACCAGAGTGAAGAAAGATCTCAAATCTCCTCCTTGAATCTCAACTCTAGGTTTGGTGGTGACAGCAGAAGGAAAGAACTCGTGTCCGTTGCAGACTAGCTTGGTGGTGTAACTCACACTCATTTTTGTTGTTGGAGTGAAGCAATCAAGAACATCTCCAATCACTCTCCCAACAACCAGCGGCTCAGACATTCTTGCCATTTTTTTCCCTTTCTTTTCTTTTTGTGAGAGAGAGAGAGAGAGAGAGAATTTTGTGATGATAGCAATTAATAAAGATGAATGGAGGAGACAAATGAGGAGGAGGAAATATTATTAGTGGTACTTATATTTGGTTTGGAAGTGGAATCCCTATTTATAGTGATTTCAAGTACATTACTTGAAGCTGCTAATTCCCTTTGGATCTCTCTTAGTGTGTTTCGAAGGAAGAAGAAGAGTAAGGAATATTAGAATAATACAGACATCTAGAAACAAAGGAAAAAAACTTGCACCTAGTCCCCCACTTCCCACACCCTCCCTTTCTTAATGTCACATCGGCTGAGTTTTAACTATTGGTTTGTTTCTAGAAAAAATCTTATGTAAATTAATTCATTCAGCACATAGAATGAGTTTTAATTACATTGTTAATGTTTGAGGAGGGGGATACTTTATAATTTTCTAAACCCTCCCTCACTTAACATTATGAGATTTACGTAAACTTTCAAATTATATTTGAATGAGTGACTTTAAATTACTATTAAGAATTTAGTTAAAATTAAGGAATTTCAAAATACGGAGGAATTTCAAAATACGGAGGAATTTCAAAATGATTAAATTCAATGTATTTAGATGGATTTGTAAGTAACACCTTGATAGGTATCGTAGTGGTTTTGTGTATGTGCTCATAACTACTTAGTTACTTATTACAATCATCCAATTCAATGGTTCGTTGACAACTTGATACTGTGAAATTCATCATTCAAACATACTGGTCGCAAGCAATTTACTATATTGAGCGCACACACACACACATATATATATATATACAGTCGTTTGAGTGGCAGAGTCGCCTTTGTTATTTGTGGAAAAGCCTTATAATATTTTTGTAAGGACGTACAATACTTGCATACCACCATGATATTACATTCTCATACTACCTTCTTGATTTATCGAATTGTTTTTTTACACATATTATAATATGAACTTTTTATTCTCTAAATCATCACGTCAAAATCATTGGAGATCGTTTAGTCATTTATATATATATAATAAATTAACAATTTTCGTAGCATTAGATCCTCATGGCGAACTGTTTATTTAGTTGATAGACATGAATGATTAAAATATCACTAATTTTTTTTTTTACCAAGATGATTTAAAGAATGAATAGTTACGATTATGATATATACAAAGAAAAATCGATAAATATTTTGAAGAGATATCACTAGAAGATATATCTAGAGTGAGATACAATTTTTTAAAAAAAAAAACTGTTATTTTTACTCTGAACCTTATAAGTTTTACATAAACTTTAAAAAAAAAATGTTTTCAAAACTCTATATTTCTGTGCCTCACATATAGAAGAATTGGGTCCCCTAGAATTGGTTCTTGATTGGCCTTAAACCTAATTATTGAATAGTTTGATTAATCCAGCATGGTGGGGTCTTTTTTCATTGCCGTAGCTGCCCTTCCTACATATTTTTATCAATTTTTTTAAAAAAACACACTCACAGACATCAAAAAAAGCAAAGGCAATGTTGTAGATTTTTTCTGAACATTCAGAAGCTAGCTAACAAAGGAAAATAATCTTTTGCATCTTTTGCACTTAGGGTAAGATCAAAAGGAAATGTGTTGAATGAGAGAGCATCAAAGAATTTCAGGAGAATTCTTTTCATTATTTTTTTTCCCTGTCTCTTTTCAACTTTAAAAGAGAGATCATGAGTGCCAGGCCAGTTGATGAGGCTGGAAACTGAGAGGCCTGCAACCATAGCTAGCTCCTATGCCTGCTGGCTGCTAGTTGTTCTCTGAGAGGTCATTTCAATGAAAATTCAAAAGTTTTTTTAGCTATAAATTATTAAAAAAAAAGAAAAGATTCATTTGCCAAGATTGGCAAAGAGGACGATGGTGGATTTTCCATAACTAGGAGTCTAAGCACTTTTTCCTGTATATCCCCACGCCAAGCTGGGCCTCGTGAAAGAAAGTCTGGTTCTGTGTAGTTATTTTTAACCCAGAATATTTATTCCTCTTTTTCCAATCAGGATCGATTCTTTCCTTTCTATTGTTACCATTTTTGTTATATTAATCAAATATTGGAGGAGACTGTCGTCCTCGAAAGTAGGTTAGAGTTATTCTGCTCCCAGCCACAGCACAATATATATTATGTATGTTGATATTGTTTTGGTATATTGTTATAAGCATGCATGTTATTATGTTGATTTCGTTGATATTAGGTTCATAGTATGCTAGTATACATTAATATATTAGGTTGATATTGTGTTGGTATTTATAATTAGCATGTGATTATGTTAATTTTATTGATATTAGGTCGATATTATGTTAGTACTAGATTTATGGCACCCACTAATATAAGCGCTAACTTTTTTATGGAAAAAATAAAATAAATAAATATGAATTTTAAATTTTTAAATAAAAATAAAAGTATTAAAAACTTGAACCGGCCAGTACCCTTTTCTTTTTTGCCCCACTCTTTCCATTAACTAATCAATTATTATTTTTTAATTATAAATTTAACATTTGATTTTACTATTAATTATATCTTTAATTAACTACATGGTATTTCTATCAAAGTTTTTTGGTGAAGCCTTGTGGGCTTTTTGACTATATAATGTTGATTTCATATTGGTATATGTAAGAAGTTGAGGTTTCACCCCAAAACTAATTGGCAATAGGAGAAGTAGCTCAAGATCTTATAAGACACAAATTGTAATTGTGCTTTTTCGATGTGAGATATTTTTCTCACATCTCAACACGTCCCTCACTTGTGACGAATTTTCCAGTCTATTACGTGACGATTTGAGGCAATGAGGGAAGTAGCCCAAGATCTTATAAGACACAAATTGTAGTTGTGTTTTTCCGATGTGAAACATTTTCCTCACATCTCAACATGCCCCCTCACATGTGGTGGATTTTACAGCCTATCACGTGACGATTTAAATGAGAGATCTTATAAGGCACAAATTGTAGTTGTGTTTTTCCGATGTGAGATATTTTCCTCACATCTCAACAAGCCTTCTCACTTGTGGCGAATTTTTCAGCCTATCACGTGACGATTTAAATGGGTACGTGTGACATGTGTGGTGGTTAAACCTATCACGTGGGATAACCCCGCTCTAATACCACGTAACAAGTTGAGGTTCCACCCCAAAACCAATTGGTAATGGAGGAAGTAGCCCAAGATCTTATAAGGCTTTTCCGATGTGGAACATTTTCCTCACATCTCAACACGTCCCCTCAGGTGTGGCGGATTTTCCAGCCTATCATGTGACTATTGGGATAACCCCACTTTGATACCATGTAAGAAGTTGAGACTCCACCCCAAAACCAATTGGCAATGGGGGAAATAACTCAAGATCTTATAAGACACAAATTGTAATTGTGCTTTTCCGATGTGAGATATTTTCTTCACATCTCAACAGTATAAAATATTAATGTATTTTTAATAAGCATGTTATTATATATATATATATATATGGTGGTTTTATATTGGTATAATATGCCTTGAATATCAATAATGTTGTTGATTTTACACACTATCAAATGTTTTAATATATAATAGAATATAGAATCATCTTAAGAAAGTTATATATTATCATGAATGTTAATCGGTATAGAACTATATATAATGTGTCGACACATCACAATCGAATCACAATATATATCATAGTATATAATAGAATTCTATTAAATTTGGCTCATATATAGTTAGTGATCGATCCTTTATCAAATGATTGAATAATCTAAAGCAATTTACTTACGATATTTTATTGTCGACATTCATAACACTGCATGCACGCATTTGGAAGTGTAAATGGGAAAGGAATTGATTTTGTACTTTACATGATGCCCCATTGTTCTAGGAGGAAAGGAATATATGGACTTAATCAGCTTATTTTTTTTTATGTATCATTTTACTTTTCCACATTAAGCTAAGCAAGCTATCTCTAATTGCATGAGCAGTAATAGGCTTTGCATGTAAAGGATTACGTACGTGTACATGTCTCAAAATTTCTTTGTGAAGCTATATGAAACATATTTGGAGAATTGTATAGAAAAATTGTTGCCGATCGTCGAAAATGAGAAGCAAAAATATTTTGATAAATACGTTTTTAATGACCAAAATATTGTACTTAATGACCAAAAAAGTTGTACTAATAAGAGTCGAATTTAAATGATTGTTTATACATATATATAACGATAGTGAAAAAGATTTATACACACACAATGACTTTTAAATGCAATTTTTATGAGAGTCGAATTTAAAATTGCTCACTAAATAAGAAAAATACCCCTAAAATCATTGTACTTAAAAATCCTTATTTTCTAGAATCTCTGAAATGATTTAATTGGAAAAAAAATATGATAAAACTCTATGCTTCGAGTCTATAAAAGTGATCATTAAGTTGAGAAAAATATCATCAATTTATAATAATAATAATAATAATTTAAAGATAAACTGCATAAAACCCCCAAATTATATATATAATTGATTTTAATTAAGTTCGTACTTTAATTATTAAAAATTTCAATTTGATACCTAAGTTAACTATCAAAACACATAATTTTAAGTACTCATTGTTAGTGATATGTTAAAAAAAAAATATGTTAAGTGCCCAAATAGTATTTATAGGGCTTTTTTTTTAATGTTGACATGGACTTCATATAAATAAACAAACAATAAAATTTTGAATATATTAAAGATAATTAATATAATCTTAAATAAATAAACAAAAAAAGTTAAAAAATGGCTGAAATTAATTGGAGAAAGAGAAAATAAGTGGGAAGCAATTATCGATGAAGGGTTGACCTCAACGGCTCAACCACGATCTCTTGTTCGTCAAATGGATTGGGGTCGTGGTGCCGATTCATGACGTTCTTCTTCTTTTTTTGGATCAGAAAAATATGTTCATGCCTAGGATCAATTAACAATTATAAGGAAATAAAAACTCAAGAATAAGAACACCTACAAAGTACAAACATAAAATTAAACTTAAAAAATTAAAAATCCAAGTTAAAATCGCTATATATATCTGAAATTAGGAAAAACCCAACATTTTTTGCAATCATCCCACCAAGCACACTACAACACCACAACACCACAAAGTCATCACAACCACCAACAAGAAGAGAACGCAAAGTGAAATCGAATAACCAACCAGAAAATAGGAGTGAGCTAGCCACCCATATATAAGGCGCTCTATAATTCATTCAACTGATGCACTTTAATCCTTTTTTCCAAACAATACAAGTTCAGCCCAAGAAGCCTAATTCGTGGGAAATTGAGCATTGGCGTGGGAAATTGATGGCTCAGGTTGCTAAGCGTCTTGCCTTGGGTGTGACTGTCTACCACATTTGGCAGGAGCGAAATAATCGGATTTTCTACAACACCAGGAAACCTCCTGATGTGGTCTTTAATGTTATCCTAGCTATGATTCGTTGTAGGCTTTGTACTCTTAACTTTAGGCATGTTTCTTCCAATATCCGTACTGCAAGGAATTGGAATGTTGTTATTTCGTAGGTACTTTTAGTTTGGTGTGTTCTCCTTCGGGAGGTGTGTTGAGCTCTTGTGAGTTGTTTGTTTTTGTGCCTTGCGCATTGTGTTGGGTTTTTGCCCTTTAATATAATTTGATTTAACAAAAAAAAAAAAAAGAAGCCTAATTCTTTCAACTCCAAAAAAGGATATTTGCACCTATCCTAGCTAATGGTTACTCTCTAGCATTTAGCAACCGATAGGAAATTTGCAATGGCATCTAGGGAGCTTCAACTTCAAGTAAGAATAATGAGTCAAGAAAGCTCTACACATTTCTTCTAAGTTTCTGTCATTTGGCACAACCTTTGTCCATATTAACACCATTTTGGAAACAACTTAAGAGATTCGAGAGGGATTTGCCTTTGCTTAAATTCATATGATTATGTTGAAAATTTGTTTCTATAAGATAGTATATGACAGTTTACCTAAAAAATAAATGCAAGTCGTCGTATGTATAAAAAATACAAGATTCGACCATGTCATTTTTTATAGTGTTATTCATTTCAAAATTTTGAAAGATAGCTTATTTATGCTTTAGGTGAGGTTGTTCCCTTGGCAACTCTATTTTTTCCCAAACTAGTTAAGGATCGTGGGTGTATTTTCTACCTAAAATGAATGTATATGTCGTCTATATCATTTTTTTTCATAATGTTGTTCTTTTCAAATTTTTGAAAGATAATTTTTTTTTTGGTAAGTACTACAAGATGCCCTCGTATCGAAGGGTAGATGTACTTAATTAGTCCTTGTTCAAGGTGCTACTTATCCCTGGTTACAAAGTGCTCTAAATGAATTTCTAACTCTTATCAGATAAGCACCAAGAAATTCGTCCTATAAAAGTGAAAATTTATCAAGTGCACGTTTGCACCACACCTTATAGTTGAAAGATAACTTATATATGCTTTAATTGATGTTGTACTCTCTTGACAACTTTATTTTTTCTCAAACTAAGGGTTGCGTGTGTATGTACTCATTACCTACAAATTGAAATTACGTTGTCTTATGAAAAATTTAAGATTCGATCATGTCAAATTTTTCATGATGTTATTGTTTACAAATTTTGAAAGATAACTTATTTATACTTTAATTAGCTGAGGTTGTTCCCTTGACGACTCTAGTTTTTCTCAAAATAAGGAACGCATGTGTATTTTATAACTAAAAAATGAATGTACGTGGTCTATATGAAAAATACAAGAGTCAACCATGTCCTTTTTTCGTGACGTTATTCTTTTAAATTTTTTTTATAGATAACTTATTTATGCCCCGATGACTCATAATTGCATTCAATTTCCCGAATTAGGAATTAGTGTTTTCTTTAGTCATTCATCATTGGCAACTTGAGTGCAATCTTATAAGATTAATGCACAGAATGTATACCTGATTAAAATCGACACATTATCTCTACAAGTATAAATTTTGAGTCTCTAAATAAATAAATACATTAAAATCACGAGGAATTATTCAGCATTACTCAACAGATCTTGTGGCCGGCAGAGTTGCTCGGGAAATGTCGAGTGGATTGAACCGCAATGTACCAGCCAATAAGCAAAACAATTCCTCAAGCTTGTTCAAAGTGGTGTTTGATTATTTCTTTCTTCTTTTTCATTTGTAGATTAAAAAAAAAATCAGTGTCAAATTAAATCTGTTTGGTTGATGAGAAAATGTTTGCAAGCATTGTTAAGAAAGAAGTTAGGATTTCTCGACGAATACATAAATATTGTTAAAATTTGTAATACGATGGACATTGATCAATCAAAGAATGCCAAAACTAGCAAGTGTTTGTCCAGCTACACATCCAAACACATTAATTGTGTTGATGCAAGAAATGGATCAACCTACTCCTGCCTCGCTGAGCTTCCTTCGCGATCCCCCTCGAAATATTGTGGCCTGCACAGGAAGAGGGTAAATGCAAAGGGACACCGGTGTGATGTCGGCCGAACAGTCTCCGATGCCTAAGTTAGTTAGGTAGAAGGGTACTGTTGTAATTTAGACAGCATGAGGGCAAGATTGTCATTACCTTTTGGAGGGGTATGCCCTTGTATTTATAGTAGCATTGAATGTGTTTGTTGGTGTTTGTCAATGTGGGATAAATGTTGCTGCCCCTGGGAGCTGACAGGTGTCTATGGTGGTCCCGGGTAGCAGTTGTGACTTGTTGGTAAGCCTGGCCGACCAGATTTATTCGTCTTAGGTGATTCTGGGCTTTATTGGCGTGATCTGAGGCTTGCCCGGGGTTGGTAGAGCGGGGACAGGTCTGATCAGTTTTGGACCTTTAACCAGGCCGACCAGTTTGGGTATGAACAGAAGTCCCCCAAGTCGTTGACTGAGGTGGATTGCCTCGGTTGAGGGCTTGTATTATGCTTGTCGGCCTGTTCTGGTGCGTAGTATGCTAGTCCCCAGTCCCCCAAGCCCTTGACAGAGGAGAAAAAACGAAGGATGGGAGTTTAAAACTGGCGTCGGACGGGTGTACGTGGGAGGCCGATCGGCCTAGGGGTGCCCTGCAGGCCGACCACCTTGATCGACCAGCCTGCGCAGGACCTTGCCCGATGAGGTGACCGATCGGCCTAGGGGGTACCCTGAAGGCCGATCACATGTCACGTGGTGCCAAGGTGAAGGGTGTCACCTTGGTCGGTCAGCTTGCGCAGGACCTTGCACGATGAGGTGACCGATCGGCCTAGGGGGTACCCTGAAGGCCGACCACATGTCACTTGGTGCCAAGGTGGATGTCACCTTGGTCGGTCAGCTGGCGCAGGACCTTGCACGATGAGGTGACCGATCGGCCTAGGGGGTACCCTGAAGGCCGACCACATGACACTTGGTGCCAATGTGAAGGATGTCTCCTTGGTCGGTCAGCTGGCGCAGGACCTTGCACGATGAGGTGACCGATCGGCCTAGGGGGTACCCTGAAGGCCGATCACATGTCACTTGGTGCCAATGTGAAGGATGTCACCTTGGTCGGTCAGCTGGCGCAGGACCTTGCACGATGAGGTGACCGATCGGCCTAGGGGGTACCCTGAAGGCCGATCACATGTCACTTGGTGCCAAGGTGAAGGATGTCACCTTGGTATCACATGTCACTTGGTGCCAAGGTGAAGGATGTCACCTTGGTCGGTCAGCTGGCGCAGGACCTTACATCACCTTGTAGTGCGGCTTAAATGCGCGTGCAAATCGAGGTGACCCTTCCGCTTATCGAGGTCGAGGTGACGGTTGGGCTGGCCGACCATGGTAATAACGGCTAGTTTTTTAACCATGGTTAGAATTGGCGAGTATAAAAGGAGTGGAGCCAAGTTCACTTTTTACTTTGTGCGTCCAAGTGAATTTGAGTGTTCGTTAGAGAAGTGCAAAAGCGATTTCCGGCTAGGCAAGGCGATTTCCGAACAAGCTTCGCGGCGGTGCTCACGGCGACTTCCAAGCAAAACACGGTACGTAAACCTTTGACCTTGTGATTTTGGATTCAAAGTTTGTCTTTTGCAAGAACATGGGATGAACACATATGCATGTTTGTCCCGTGGTTTCTAGATCCGATAGGTCGGCCAGTAAGGAGAGTCGCGTTGTTTCCCATTCTTAGGAAGGTTTTTTATATATTTGTAGATGGTGTCTGAAGATTCTCAAGGCACGGACGCCCGGTCTGGAAATGCCTTCGAGGATGATTCAACGGCTTCGGCCGCTTCTGACACACGGTTGAGGACGAGTGGGTCGGCTTCAACTTCAGGGACATCTCGGCCAGAGGTGAATCTGAGGTCGCAGGCCGAGGAAGATAAGGATCTGGAGGAGGAGCTTGAAAAAGCTTTTGCCCAGATTCCAGACGAGGCTGTTTCGGCCATTGGTGAGGCCGAACGGTTGATCGTTGATGTAGATTCGGTGGGGCAGACCGATGTTTTTGAAGGCATTCCCCTCGTATCTGGCCGGTCGAGAGAAAAGGAAGCTGTGGGGACAAGCGATCAAGATGCGACATCCAGGCCGATGTTGATTGAGATTGATGTGGATAATGCGATGAAGCAGGTGACCGTTGCGACATCCGTCTATCACATTGATCGTCAGCTGAGTACAATCAAATGGGATGATATTCAGGCCTACCGAGAGGCGTTTCACGTGCCCGATTCGGTGGTGATGAGGCTAGTCGGGGATACGGACATGCCGAGTGATCCACCGGAACCCTGGACGACCTTCCACCCAGACGTCTTCACACACGGAGTCGTCCTGCCCCTCCATCCCTGGGTGCAACGGATGGTTGCCCAGGTTGGCGTTGCCATCGGTCAGATCAACCCCAACACCTGGATTGCCCTGACGGGTGTGTACACGGCCTTCAAGTTGGCCGGGAAAGGAGAGCCGTCCTGGGGCCATATAAACCACCTGTATCAGTTTCGAAGGGATAAAACAGGGTGGATTTACGTGGAGGCGAGGGATAGGAAAACCCGGGGGCCATTTATATGGGACATGCCGACCTCGCAAAAGGCATGGAAGCATCGGTTCGTATTGGTATGCGGAGACTGGGAAGGGGCCTACCTAACCGACCATGATAGGAGAATTCCTAGAAACTATCAGTCAAAAGGTGTGGCGAGTGTTAGATCGGGTGGGTCGGTTTAGGGCTTGTGTGTGTTTGTTTGTATGCAGTGGCTAATGTTTTCGTTGTTTTGCAGAAGTGTTCAAGTGTCCAAGCGTGACCGACCAGGAGAAAGCAGATTGCAGTGAACTGTTCGAGAAGCTCGACCGAACAGAAAGAAGTAGGGATTTCTTGAGATTGCCTCAAAATTTGCTCAAGGTCGGCCTGATATCAGAACTACGTAAGTGTCGAATCCCCATGCCTTGTGAAATGTGTTGGGGTTAGCAACGTTTTATTGACCGCTTGTTTTTTTTGTTTTGGCAGCTCCCCCGGACTACGTACTTGCTGCAGCCACCCAGTGCTCAAACCGAATGGCGAAAATACAAGAAATAATGAAGCAGGCCGAGGATGCTAAGGCCGAGGCACAAAAAGCTGGGGCCTCGTCCAAAGTGGACTTCAGGCAGCCCTTGAAGACGAAGTCGACGGCCAGGGTTAAGCCGAGATTGCGGATAGCTGAGGGGCCAAGTCAAGCCGAGGCACAGCCGGCAACCGATGTGGATGAAGCGACGGGGGAGCCTATCGAGCCCCTGTTCTCAAGTCCTGTTGCATCGGCCAGTGAGAAGAGGAAGGGGCCATCCTGTACTTCGCCGGTCTTCATCGAAATAGACGACGCGGCCGAACAGAGGAGAAAGTTTGTGGCCGAGGCTCGCCGTAAGAAGAAAAAGAAACTTGCTGAGAGGGTGGAAGCCCGGGAAAGTGAAGAGCCGACCGAGAAAAGGAGGCAGAAAAGACAGGCCGAGGTAGAAACCCTTGAACTGGTGAGGGATATGATCGTGCCTTCGCATACCTCACTGTTGGCTGGCCGACATGTGCCAAAGAAGTTGAAAAGGCCGACGCTTGATTCGTCGATCAAGTCGTACTTCGTTAATGCGGAGGGGGAGCCTGACCTGATCAGGACGACTGAGGTGGATGACAGCTGGCGGCATCTGAGCACGGCCTTCCACCCCTCGCAGCTGGATTTCATGAACACAGTGGTTCGGGGGTCCCAATATGAGTTGGGTGAGATAGCCGAAGTCCAGCCGAGGGACTTTGCCGACCGTTGTGACAAGACCATGAGGCTTGGCTCTCATGTAAGCTTCGTTTCTGGTTTCCTTTCGTGTGTTGTCTCTATCTTTTTTTTTTTTAACTCGGCCTGTGGCCTTCGCAGTTTCTTGGTGAAGTGTTCTCAACCTTCCGTCATGCTAGCAATATTAGGCAACAGGCCGTGGACATGAAGCGGGAGGTTGAAGGACGGGAGCAAGCCTTGGCGGCCAACCAAAAACTGTTCAACCAGGCGCTTGAGGCCAAGGCGGAGTTGGAGCTGAAGGTTAAAGCCAACGAGGTGGAAGCGGCGGCGAAGGCCGAGGAAACAGAGCGAGTGCAGGCCGAGCTGGTGGAGGCGAAAGCTAGGTTGGCCGAGCAGGAGTCGGCTAATGCGAGGCTGGCCAAGCAGTTGATCGCGGCCAAAAAGGTCGGGGTGGAAGAGTACAAGGCTTCTCCGGAATGTGAGAAGTCGTTCATGAAATTTGGTGCTGCCCTGGAGGATGGCTTTTACAAGAAGCTGCTGTTATCCAACCCGGGGGTGTCGATTGCCTTCCCATGGCTCAAGTCTCCGCCACGGGTTGAGGACTACCTGGACGACGATGGGAATCCTCTGCCTGATGATGAGGAGGAGGACCTGGAGTCGGAAGATCCAACCGACCACTCCGAAGCCGAGAAGGTGGGCGAGCCGCATGGCGAGGATGCAGAGACGGCCGAGCAGGGTGGCGACGACGAGTAGTGTCGGTTTCTTCCATTTTTGCAATGTAATTCGGCCTAGGCCTGATGTAATATGACTATTGTTTTAATAAACTGCTTTAGTTTGGTAATGGATATGTGGTTGGAGGTGAACTAAAAAACCCCAAGTGGGTCGGACCAAGACTGGGAAATATCCGTCAAGGATGGTTTGGGTTTCATACGGAAGTAAACGAACGAAATTTACCCCATAAGTGGAGACTGTAGTCTTAGTAGGTCGGCCACTGATGGCCGACGGTATCCATCAGTGTTGGAACATAGGCCGAGAAAGTACGACTTGGGAAGGTTTGTAATAAAACTTGAATGGATTGGTGGATGAATGTTATTCATAGGCTAGTCTGGGTATGCCAGAACATGTTTACAAAAGATGGCCGTGGGCCGTGCGCCTTGGGCGTTTTACAACAACTTATCTGTAATAATACTTGAGATGGTCCACGTTCCAGGGATGTGGAAGTGTCTTCCCTTCGGAATTTTGAAGCTCGTAAGTCCCCTCTCGGCAGACTCTGGCCACGGTGTATGGTCCTTCCCAGTTTGGGGCAAAGGTGCCCGCGGCCTTGTCCTTGGTGCCAAGGTTGACCTTGCGGAGAACCAAGTCCCCCACTCGGAAGCTTCTGTGTCGAACCCTCGAGTCATAGTATCTAGCCACCCTCTGCTTGTAAGCCAAGTTTTTCAAGTTGGCTTGATCCCGCCTTTCCTCAAGGAGATCGAGGTTGAGGGCAATCTGCTGGTCGTTGGTGCCCGGGTCATAGTTGAGGACACGGTATGATGTTTCTCCGACCTCCACGGGTACCACGGCCTCTGTCCCAAATGCCAGAGCGAAGGGGGTCTCGTTGGTGGCCGTTTTGTACGACGTACGATGCGACCAAAGGACATCGTTGATTATGTCTGCCCATTTGCCCTTGTCCTCATCCAGGCGCTTCTTCAGGTTGTACTTGATATTTTTATTGACGGCCTCCACTTGGCCGTTGGACTGAGGGTGTGCAGGGGAGGCGAAGAGGAGCTGTATGCCGTATGTCTGGCAGAACGCTTTGAAGCGATTGCAGTCGAACTGTTTCCCGTTATCGGTTACGATGGTGTGCGGGATCCCAAAACGGCAGATGATACTCTGGTATACGAACGATTCGATCTGAGGAGCCGTGATGGACGCAAGGGGCTTTGCCTCGGCCCATTTGGTAAAATAGTCTACTGCCACCACCGCGTAGGCTACCTTGCCCTTGCCCAAAGGCATTGGCCCGATAAGATCGAGTCCCCACTGTGAGAAGGGCCAGGGGCTCATCATGGAAGTGAGGGGTTCAGCTGGCAGGTGAGGGGTTTGGGCGTGCCGCTGGCACTTGTCGCATTGCTGTGTGAGAGCAGTGGCATCTGCGAGCATCGTTGGCCAAAAGTATCCCTGGCGGAATGCCTTGTGTGCCAAAGTTCTTGCGCCCGAATGGTCCCCGCATATGCCCTCGTGCATTTCCCGCAACACGTAGTCTCCTAGTTGGGGTGTGAGGCACTTTAGGAGCGGGGTGGTGAATCCGCGCTTATACAGGTGGTCTCGCTGAATTGTGTAGCGAGTTGCCTGCCTTCTGATTCTCTTGGCTTCCAACTTGTTGTCCGGGAGAGAGCCATCTTGCAGGTAGGCCTTGATGGGGTCCATCCATGTCGGGCTAGTGTCGATGGTGTACACAGGGTTTGGTCTGGTACTAGGTCGGTGTTGGACCTCGACTAAAACTCGTCTCCCTTCCTTGTCATCCAGCGAGGATGCCAGGCGAGCCAGGGCGTCAGCATGGCTGTTTTCCGATCGCGGTATCTTGGCAACCTCAAAGTTTGTGAACGACGTCAGGAGTTGTCTGGCAAGGGCCAAGTAATGGACTAGTAATTGTGTAAGAAAATTTCATGTACAATTGTAACATTATTGGATAAGTAATTGTTTCTTCATTGGTTTTATTAGTATATTTTATGTATTTATCTCCTTAAATAATTTCTAAATTGTTTCTAGTTTTCATTTTGTGTATTATTCAATATTAAGATTATTTTTTACATAAGAAAATATAAAATCATTTCCATTTACACTAATTTCAAGCACGAAAAAGGGATTAATTGCAAAAGCAACGTAAAGAACAAATCACATTATATATATATATATATATTTTACTTATAGAAAAATCATATCATATTTAACTCAAGAAGAAACTCAAATATGATATTTTGTGACTTTTTTTTAGATTGTAAGAGCATTCATATCATACTCTCTAAATTGGAACAAATTTAATTAGAAATTACTCAAAAATTATTAATAGCCAGTTAATTTTTAATGCTACCAAAATTAATTCTCTTTATATCTCAATAAGATAAATTAAAATTTATCTGAAAGTTGTAACATCTTCAACCGACTCTACAAATTTAGTTCCGGACAAATTTGACTCAAAACAGCCGTCTAGTAGACTCTCTACTTACAATGTTAATTACCTATAGTCAATTACGGTGCATTTCGATAAATTTAAGGTTAAATATAAGAAGTATGCTATAGGATTATTTTAATATTTTGGACCAATGGTAAAGTGAACAAGAACGGTATTTTTTTTTTGGGAGAGTTATTTATTATATAATTAGCGTCCAATGATATGATTTTGCACTAAATTGACTTTTACTATCGTGAAAAACTGAGAATGAGCATGTCGCAACACACACTTACAAACAGTCACAGGTCAGAGACAGAGCCAAGTCACCGTTTTGAATTTGTCACTAGTCTTCGATCGGATCTCTCTGAGTTTGTCCGATAAAGGCTCTCTCTTTCTCTCGTTAGTCGTGACTCCGAATCTCTGATTCATCTTCTGGGTTGGTGGAAATGGCGGGAGGAGTCAACCGGAAGGTATCCGCCGCATCGGCCAGATCGCACACCAGAAGAGCCAAGCAAAACAGTTCCTTCCAGCTTCCTTCAGGTGGGTTTACTTTTCCTTTTCCGGTTTATTTGTATTCCGATGCTTTCGTTTATTATGATTGGGGTCGAGTTCCTTAGATACCAATAAGAAATTTTTTCATTGATGGATGTAAAGGTGTATAAAAGAGGAAAGGTAAAAGCGCTTATGGGGCATCCCACCTTCCGAGAAGGTTGAAGGGATAGAGGATGGACCTCTCTTTTGAGGAATAGGTTGGAAAAGCGCTAGTGTAGCTTTTTTTTTTTTGGTGTCAGTACCAAATTCTGTTTGGTTGATAAGAAAATGTAGGACCAGAATTTAAGAATTCAGTTCTTTGTGGATTTTTCGTTGTACTGGGGTATGATAAAATGTGAATTTCTTATTTAGTAAGCATTATCTGTGATTATGCCGGAAAAGTTTTCATTTTTTTTTTCTTACAACAAAGTAAGAAGAATAAGAATCCTACCAGGTACCAGCTGTTTTTCCTTTCCACTTTTGGGATTATATTTGAAAGATATATAAATGGAGTATCTTTTACCCATACTTTTGAAAGTTTAATAAATGTCTTCAAGCTGAGGTGTGAAAGGTTAGGACTAGGCTAGGCCATGTTTGGTTCTCTGTTGAATGTACCGAAAAGAAGAAATTAAGGGAAAAGGAGTGATTTTGACTTGCATAATAAGCATTTAACAAGCGAATATCTTCCATGCTTCAAATTTTATGACTTTATTGGTAGTGTCATCTTTGAGATTGAATCATTTTCCCCTCAAAAGATAAAAGAAGTGGGTAAGTTTTCTTTCTCCTTGGGTTAATTGGTCGAGGGAAAATCCTATCCCACCATGAGGTAGAACTAACTACCATTAGTTACAACGGTACGAGATTTTTGTATTTGATATGATTTATGGGCAAATCAAAGAACAAACTCATGCTGCTTGATTCGAACATACTTCAATGATCAGGGACTAGGATTCTATATATTATTGCCATAAGATCTTGTCTGT
Source organism: Prinsepia uniflora (assembly GCA_032719365.1). NCBI lineage: Eukaryota > Viridiplantae > Streptophyta > Magnoliopsida > Rosales > Rosaceae > Prinsepia > Prinsepia uniflora. The sequence goes on along the minus strand of CM064862.1, from coordinate 963,579 downwards.
GACTGTACAAGTGATTTCTAACCGATCATGACAACCTCTTTATGTTAGATTTGACCATTTATCTACTTTCTTGAAAATTGTCAAGACTTTGTTTTGAATCTGATGCAGGATAGGTATGTCTTTGATATATGCTTAAACTATCAACTTGGATAAGTTGGTCCTTTCTTTCTTTTCTTCTGGGGCTTTTTTCACCGATCTGATTTGTGATTCAAGTAAACCTAAAAAATTTCAGGGATGTTTAAGAAAGCACTGGTTGTGTTATTTTTTGGATTTTCGGCATGGGCATATCAGGCAATCCAACCCTCTCCATCAAAGATATGTGGCTCTCCTGATGGACCTCCTGTTACAGCACTACGAATAAAACTGAGCGATGGAAGACATTTAGCCTACCAAGAGCATGGGGTCCCAAAAGATAATGCACAGCATAAAATAGTTTTTGTGCATGGTGTTGATTCTTGCAGACATGATGCTGTTGTTGCTCAAACTTTATCTCCGGTATTTATCTTATGGTCTCTTTGAATCTATCTTAGCTGTCCTTTAATATCATTCTAATCTGTGTTGAGTTTTCCCAGGAAACTATTCAAGACTTGGGGATCTACATTGTGTCTTTTGACAGACCTGGATACGGAGAAAGTGATCCTAATCCAAAGAGGACGGTGAAAAGTATGGCAAAAGATATAGAGGAGCTGGCTGATCAATTGGGTTTAGGACACAGATTTTATGTAATTGGTTTCTCCATGGGTGGACAGGTTATTTGGAGCTGCCTCAAGTACCTCCCTCACAGGTATGATTCTTTCTAGCAATGTAAGTAGAGCAATTTTGCATGTATGTTTTTGGGGTAAAGGAGAACACAGTACAATACAACAAGTCTTCATTTAGCATATAATAACGGGATCTATAGCATTTGTTATCAGTTTTTTTTTGTACCTAAGACTTTCGTGTTAGAGATATTGGGTGGGGGGTGGTAAGGAGGAATGTGGAGTTGTATGTCGTTTATCTTACACTTGGCGGGAATGGTAACAGGCTTGCCGGAGCAGCACTTTTAGCTCCAGTTGTTAACTACTGGTGGACTGGGCTTCCTGCAAATCTATCTAGGGAAGCTTACTTACAACAGCCTCAGCAAGACCAATGGGCACTTCGTGTGTCTCACTACACCCCTTGGCTTACCTATTTCTGGAACACACAAAAATGGTTTCCTAGTTCAAGTGTTTTGGCTGGCAGAATAGAAATTCTTTCTAACCAAGACAGAGAAATCCTACCTAAGCTTCGAAGTAGCAGAGGATCATATATGGTACGTACCACCTCATACTTTGGTAACTTCCATCAATTAGATTGTTTGGTATGTTTAGTGGACCATTTCATAATGACATTAGCTAAATTGGATTGTACACATACCAAATAAGTTCTAAAGTTTCAAAATTAGTTTTTGTAGTGTTCAGAGAACCTTGCTACTGTTTTGAAAATATATCTGTGAAGTTCTTGAAAATTTGCTATTTTTTCTTTATGCCAAAAATTAGGTTAGTTCTTATGCTATACTCTTAAATATATATGTTTTCTATTTGAATATAAAGCTCTGAAACATTTCTTTCTTTTTCTTTCCATTCTGATTTTATGCTGAATTAAGTAAATTTGGCTTGGCGTAAGCTATGGATTATAGTTAATACCTTCGAACTGTTGTGAAGAAAACAATGAGCTGTCAACAACCTTTCCCTATTTCTACTCTTAATTTGATGGCATGTGTCTAATTGGTAACTCCCCTCCCGTACGTTGAATTTGAGCTCTCTAGCATGTGGGTATAGGTATTACCTGGTTACCTGTACTGGTCAATAGAAATCTTTGTGAATGAATCTATTATGGAGCCTAGATTTGTGAATGAATCTATTATAGAGATCTTTGCAAACCTTCCGGTTAGTGTTAAGAGGTGGTTGGACCTTGCATTCCCTTGGGACTGCAGGAATATATAGAACACTAATATATTACGTAGTGAATTCTAAAGTCTTACCCTTCATGGCATAGAAATGAGGGAACGTTCTTGCTTCGCATTGCCTTCCCCTAGAATTGGATCATGTCATTGGAACTGTGGGAACATGACTTGTAGGGCATTGAGATGAAATCTTGTGAAATCTGGATATAACTTTTTTTTTTTTTTTAATAGCAATGAGAAACTTTGCGCTGATGTTCCCTAGAATTGGATTTCTTTTACAAACATGTACCTGAGCAGCTGCACCTTGCAGTGTCAATATTGCGTCAGTTTCTTTTAGTTTTAGATGTTAGATACTCTCACGATTTGAGGGTACGGTGTGTCATAAAAGAAAGTGAATGCTAATACTGTATTTATATGCTATTATATAAATAATTTTAATAGCAAGAAAAGAAAAAGATGTCATTGATTTCCAATTTTGATTCTTCAGGCACAGGTAAGACAGCAAGGACTATTCGAGTCCATCCACCGTGACATTAATGTTGGATTTGGGACCTGGGATTTCAGTCCTCTGGAGCTAGAAAACCCATTCCCTAACAAAGAAGGTTCTGTCCACGTGTGGCAAGGAGATGAAGATCGCATGGTACCTGCTACACTGCAGCGCTACATTGCTCAGCAGCTTCCATGGATTCACTATCATGAGCTACCAGGTGCTGGGCACTTGTTTCCACATGCTGATGGTAGGTGCGAATCCATTGTCAAGGCGCTTTTAACCGGGGGAAAGTAACCTTAACTGCTTAATCAGCTGCCTCAGGTTAACTTTCGTTACATTTCTCCAAAACACAGTTAAAATTTCAGTTGATTAATTATCTTGGCTTGTATGATAGATCTTGTACCAGCCAGCTGTTTTATAGATTGTTGCATCACATTGCAGAGATATAACAGCCAGTTGTGTTTATAGATTGTTGGATCACATTGCAGTTTTTTTCGTAGGGATTGAATTTTGAAAAGTTTGAGAACTAAATTGTCTAAAGCATTATTGTTTTTGTTACACTTCTACCATGCTGTTAAAATTTCATTTACCATAGAGAAACATTTAAGCCTGCATCATACATTGAAAAATGGATAAAATGGATCTCAATTGAGCAAAATGCCCTTCCATCTCCTACCTTTTACCTCATCTTTTTTGGATCAAATCTTCTTTTCATGGTTCCAATCTGCTTAGAACTCAATCCAAATGCCTTCTCCAAGAGCTCATCATTTATCCCGGACCCGAAAATCGCAGACGGGATCTTTTGCATTCCTGGGTTTTGGCTATTGAAGCTTCCAAATATTGTAGCTGGCTTTTCCCCAACATTCATTTGGAAGTGAACTAGACCCCTAGGGAACACCATGACCTCCCCTTGCTCAATAACCCTAGCAAAAACCCTATTGGTTGAATCAACAAACCCTGAATAAACACTCCCTTCCACTATATGGGATATTTCTGTGGCTCTTGGGTGAAAATGTGGTGGATTAATTCCGCCAACTTTCAGGTCAGCTCTCACAAATGACATCCCTAGTGTGTTGATCCCGGGGAAGATTGTTGGGTTCACCGAGATGGCCGCCAGGCCTGTTTCAGTGAAGTTTCCAGCCACCTTCATCCCAGAGAAGACGAAGTCATCCGTGGTGGCCTCGGTTGAATTCTTGCATTGGAGGATGGTGTGAAGAGGTGTTCTCAAGGCACCAAATTTAGGGTTTGGTATGCAATAGTCCTGAACTGGGTCGGGGTCGGAAGCCGAAGTTATGGCATATAGGAGGGAAGAAATAAGAAACAAAAGGGAAAGACTAGAAGCCATTTTCTAGGTACATATTCACCTTGATTTCAATACATCTTGGGTTTTATAGAACTCAAAGAGGTTCATTTTAGCCTCATTTTGTTGATCATTAGCAGTCGCCTTTTGATTTAACAAGCTTTATTTGCAAGATATAAGGCGTGTATTATGGAAGTGGACACAACAAAATGATATAAATTGGTCCCTACCATACACGATGATCTTTTTTGCAATGCCATTACCACCAAGTATGCAAACACATTCATCATGAATCATAATTTCAAGTAGTGATGAGAATTATATTGCAATATTCTTTCTTCTTCAACAAAGCTATTTGACTTGGGATGAATACACTACGAATACGTTTCATGCTTCTTTGAGTAACATCAATGAAGTTTTTTCAATGTGATGCGAAGAATAATATCAATTAGAATTGAATACGTTTCATGCCTCTTTGAGTAACATCAATGAAGTTTTTTCAATGTGATGCGAAGAATAATATCAATTAGAATCTAAATGTGAAATTTTACTAAAATATCAACTCGAATCGAAATACTGATATTCTAAATACGTACACACTAAATAACCAATTAAGATAATTTCTACTATGATTACTTGGTGTGCACCTTTCTCATGGTTGGTATTCGAATGTTTTGTACATTGATTTGCATGTGGAGAAGTAAGATGAATACTTTGATGGGGTATGAGGGATAAAAAGGTAATTTAGTTTCCGTGGGAATGAAGGGAAAGTGAGAAGTAAGAAAATGGAAAAATGATTCACGCCACGTATTGGTGATGTCATAATTATTTTGCCAAAATCACATGGAAATTGTAATGTAAATTTTTCCAAAAATCAAAATAAGAAAATGTTAATTTCTCTAACATTTCCATTTCCAAAATTACCAGAATGATGAAAACCCAACTGTCAAACTGTCTTCAGGCATTCAAGCAGCTAGCTCCGATCCGATGGGTGGTGCCCCACCGCCACCACGTGGACCACTTCCACATACTCATGACGTTGCTTACTATATATTGAAATAGAAATCAAATAGGCTTGGAAAAATTTTCATGATCCCCACAAGCAATAAATATAAAACAATCCAGATTAAAGTTAAAGCTCAAAGGAGTTGTTTAATCAAGAAGAAAATAAAGTTCTGATACTTAAAATGGTTTCGAGAAACTAGGGACAAATTTGAAAAAGCTTTAGAAGCGAGAAATGAGTTATTCTCAAAGTGAAATTAACTCTTCTATTTATAGGGTGAGCTTGTATATTTTGGATTATTTTGATTGAACAATGAGTTATTCTCAAAGTGAAATTAACTCTTCTATTTAAAGAGAAATGACTTAATATTATGTTGTCAAGCCAGCCCCCGGTCCTCCCTTTCTATTCCTCGAGGGGCGGACCGTGGGAGCATGGGGGGCGGTATCCACTTTTGACTGAGTTCCAGACTTGCTCGATCTCTTGAGTGCAAGACTCTGGCTGACTTGGTCACTGTAATGGTTAGGGGGTTGACTCTGCTCGCCAGTTGTGCTGTGTAAGCCTCCCGATGCTTCCAAGCAAGCGAGGCTTTTTGGGGGGATCGACACGCGTCCTTCCCATGCTCCATGACAACGGCGGTGTCCAGAAACAAATGAGCCAGTATCTATGGGCGGTTAATATTATTATTACTAAATATAACTATATATAATTTTGAATATTATATAAATTATAAACTACGTGTCAACTTCACAAATTTCAAATTATTTTAAATTTTGCGCTTCTCAATAATTTATTTGTTTCACAAGAAGATCGAAGAAGATTAATACAAGGCATTACCATTTACAAAACCAGCGGCTGCTGATCAACCAGAAACGAACTGCTGACATTTGGCCGGTTGTTTTCATCCTAGATCATCCAGTGTAATTTAAACAAAAGACCAAGGGCAAGTTCGTCAACGACAAAAGTACCAAAGAAGATTATCGATCTCGTACAAAAGTTCCTGCATGTGATTCCTTGCAGCTTTTGCATCACATTATTTCTTGGTTATTTTTCTTTCATGTGTGGTCTCTTTAAAATTAGAATCATGAAATTTCAATTAAGATTTGAATAAAGAGTACCACGCATTAATTAAATTACTCTCGAAAAAAAAAATTAATAATATTTAATCTATCATTATTTATCAGAATATTTAACATAAATACTAAAAATTAATATTTATAGTACATAATAAGGTGGCTTTTATGTTTAATATATAATGATATAAAAATTAAAGAAATATAAAGAAATAAAATTAATTCAAAAAATAAATAAATAAAAAAGAATAAGTATCAAAGTAATTACCTATCTCTTCTACTTAAATGTTTATTTTTTAATTTAAATATTTAATTTAATTTTTATATCATTATATATTAAACATAAAAGTTATTAATTGATGATATTTATTCAGAAAAATTTGATAAAATATTTTAACTCTTTTAGTTTTATAATAATAGAAATACCAATATTTGAAATTTCAAACGTAATAAAGAAAAGAAAAAATTCAGATTTTGTAAATTAAACAGAAAAAAAAAAAGAAGAGCAAAACCCTTGACATATATATGGTGAAAGACCAGATAAAAAAAAATATATGGTGAAGGACATTTTTTTATCATTTTCTTGCCAGAGCAGCACACGTGTTGGCCTTCCAGACACCAACTCCCGCTTACATGACACATGGCAAACACGTGTCGAGGGTTGGAAACGTCGTCTAATGGGCTAGCTAGGGCATCCAATTTTTATACAGAGAAACATATAGCTGTATGGTATTGACTCGTACGCCGCAAATGGCCCCACATTTCGCCGGAAAAAAAAAAAGAAAGATAAAAAGGACTGCTCATGGAATTGCTGCAACTATAACAACACTGCCCAGCCACTCTAGCTAGCTCTCTCTCTAGAGGAAAAAGAAAAAAAAAATATATAGATATAATAAATAGACGATAATAATAATAATAATAATAATAATAATAATAATAAAAAGAAAGAATTTAAGCCAAGCCCTTAAATTCTTGTGATATATTTATATATATACACACACATTATATATATATATATATTCCAATCCAAAGGTTCAAGAGAACTTGGCTATATGAAGGTGTGCTTGTTTGGTTACCAGTCTAGATCTGTCCCAGACAAGAATTAAACACTCTCCTCAGCTCTCCCTGAATATTGGGTTAATTTCTGGCATTATTTTCAGCTTGCAGACAACATATACACTCGTCCAGGTACGTACCGTATATTAATTTGCTTGATGGATTCAGCTTAGTAATTAGTAAGTAATTACATGTCTTGTATATGAAACATCTTTATGTTTAAAAAAAAAAAAACCATTTGTTTAATTGTCGCATGATGTTTAAAGGAGTAGGCGAGCAGTATTACAAATCTGTTGTTTATTAGGTTGTCGATCGATCTGTGTTTGTGTATGTGTAGTGTTGGATTTGGTGTGTTGTTGGTTCTGGGATCTGACGCTTCTTGACGATGAAGATCTTGGGTATATGCTTATTATTGGTTGATGAAGTTAGTTGGGATTAGTTTAAATTAATTCCAAGATCTTCATGAAAATCGGTTATCAGTTAAACAGTACTTTAACGTTAAGCAGCTAATTTGTTCGACTTTTTTTATGTTCTATAGGTCCCTTTTATTTTTATTTTTAATGGAGTGTACTACTAAAATAGGAAAGGTTTGCTTTTACTTTGGCCGACATTTCAATCTTGTTTCCTCTTTTGGAAATGCATAATTAATTGTACATATTCATAAGCATATGCATATCTTGTCATTATTCCTTGATCAATATGGACCACCAAGCTGCATGAATTTCAACATTTGCCCACCTAATCATGCTTAAATGTGTGCAAATCAGTAATTAATCGCAATTTACGTCGATTAGTCGTTGTCTCTAAGTGCTAACGTCGTACTTTCATCCTTAATATTCAGCCAGATGGACCACATAGATGCGTTGTTTCTTTCACTTGGTTGACAAATTGATGTTATGTTCTTCAAAATTGGTCAGGTGAACGATTCGAATTTAGAAACCCGGTTTCTTGAAATCAAGCATAGATCAAAGAAAACATGGGTGTTTCGGAGTCGGAAATCATGTCCCACGGGGAGGCAGATTCTCCGCTGCAATTGGAGCAGCAACAAGCGAAGAACAACCACTTATTGTCGTCGTTAGGAAGACAATCCTCAATCTACTCCCTCACGCTCGATGAGTTTCAGCACACGCTTTGTGAGAGTAGCAAGAATTTCGGGTCGATGAACATGGATGAGTTCCTCACCAGCATTTGGACCGCCGAGGAGAATCAAGCCACCATCAACTCCATCCACACCAATATTGCAAATAACAGCAGCAACAAGCACCTGAGCAATATGAATGCTCATAACACGCCTTTGGCGGAGGCGGTGGCCGGTGAGAAGGCGGCCGCGATAGCCACGCAACCGACCTTGCCGCGCCAGGGCTCGCTGACTCTGCCTCCGCCGCTGTGTAGGAAGACGGTGGACGAAGTTTGGTCTGAGATACACAAGGGGCAGCAGGCCAAGCAGCAGAACAACCACGGCGGAAATGACGGCGGTGTTCCCAAGTCCGAATTTGTCCCCCGCCAGCCTACTTTTGGGGAGATGACATTGGAGGATTTTTTGGTGAAAGCAGGGGTGGTCAGGGAACATGATCCAATGTCAGGGGCGGGGGCGGGGGCCGTGGCGGCCCCACCTCAGCAACAACAGCAATATGGGATGTATCAGAACAACAGCCAGGCGGCGGTGGCGTCGGGTTTTGTTAACAGGCCTGTGATGGGAATGGGGGCTACTGCCGGTGGTGGTGGTGGTGCTAGTACTAGTACTGCTGCTGGAATACCCAACTATCAAACTATGCCGGGGGCGGCGGTGGGAGGAGAGTCGTCGGGGTATGCTGCCAATGGGAAGAGGAATGGTGGGTATGCGGCGGCGCCCACCCCACTGGCAGTTTGTTTTGGAGGCAGAGTGGTGAATGGTGGGGGTGGTTATGCAGCAGGGCAGCCAATTGGGATGGCGGCTCCGGTGAGCCCGGTGTCCTCTGACGGCGGGATGTGTGGTGGTCAGGTTGAGAGCTCCGGCGGTCATTTTGGCTTGGACATGGGTGGAATGAGAGGAGGAAGAAAGAGGATCTTAGACGGACCGGTCGAAAAGGTTGTCGAAAGGAGGCAAAGAAGGATGATCAAGAACAGAGAGTCTGCGGCAAGATCTAGAGCCAGGAAACAGGTACACATTACACTCAATTTCATCTTTCACACATTCCCAAAATTCATGCCGATTCATTGTTGATTGCAAACTAAATTTACGAATCATACGAAATTTCCATGGATACGATTTTTCAGGCTTACACTGTTGAATTGGAAGCTGAATTAAACCAGTTAAGAGAAGAGAATTCACGCCTTAAACAAGCGCTGGTAATGACATGAAAAATTTCTGGGTTTGTATAATTGGTACATGGATCGCTTATAATTTTGTTGCTCTTGCTGATCGTCTTAACATTAATTAACAGGCCGAGCTCGAGAGGAAAAGAAAGCAACAGGTAATTCTTGCGGTTAATTTTACGATCTTATAACATAACATAGTAACGAATTCCGTGGCATTGGAGCTTATGTCCTGGACTTTGTTTTTTTCTATAATTGAAGTTGTTTTTGCAGTATTTTGAGGAAATGAAAATCAGAGTTCAGAACAGGGCACAGAAAGCTAGGGACAAGCAGAGGGTGCTGAAGAAGAGCCACAGTTGTCTTTTATATTAGGCAAAACAAAGAGAGATATACATATGGTAAATACAATTTGTATGGCCAATACTTGTTTTTTACTTTGATGGTATCTTCTCGTATCATGAATTTTTTTATACATATATCATAATTGAAACTGTTTATTTTCTAAATCATTATGTTAAGATCATCTCTATTAAAAATCAATATAATTGGAAGTCGTTATATATATATATATATATCGACTAAATAAACGGTTTGTTATGATGATTTTAATTGATATCAAAACTGTTGATTTATTTTTACATATGAATAACTAAACAACCTCTAATATTATTAATTTTTTATGGAGATGATCTTGACATGATGTTTTAAAGAATGAATGATTACAATTACAATATATGTATGTACAAAGACAATTTAATCAATCGAAATGGTGGATTACGATATATGTACGAAAACAATATGGTAAATCGAAAGGCGATCAATCAAAATGGAGGGATAAAGAGGTATTACTAGGGTGAAATGTAAATATTGTCTATTTTGTAATAGATGATATTTGTATTCTACCTTGGATAATATTTGCATCCTATTTTGTATTTTACATTGGTAGTACTTTTTCGTACCATCTTCCCTATGTATTTAATTTTTGTTATATATATATATATTATAATTGAAATCGTATCGGTGTTAAAACAATACTTCAAGATTATTTACGATGTTTAATTTTTTTGTGGCAGCGTGATTTTTAATTTTGTTGAATTTTTACGGAAATGATTTTGAAATAATAATTTTGAAATGAATGTTCTAGTCGATATTTTTATAAGAGACATTTGATAAATCGAGGATGGTATGGAAAAGTATCACCATGATAAGATAGACATTTGATAAATCGAGGATGGTATGGAAAAGTATCACCATGATAAGAGGTAAATATTACATAAATTAAAGAACATTCTATATATGCAGGACACACGACACGACGGGTCGGGCAAGCTCAGACAAATGAAATGGCTACCGGGTGAAGCAAATTGCATGGAGCGTGTGGCATCAATCAGTACAAGCCACAAGGCAAGGTGATATGATGGATGTGGAAATATATATGCAGTATGGAATAAAGTTGAGATGTGGAAAATTAAGAATCCACTTGAATATTATTTGAGATGCATGTTTTTTTTTTCATGGACCATTGTATGTTATATTCTTCTAGACCCAAAAGGACACGTATGTCGGCAAGTATAATATCTTATCACTTGGGTTTCGAGATTTTTCATATTTCTACATTTGCTCTCTTGAAAAGATTTACATTCAATGACACCTAGATTGTAAGGTAGGCCTCGAAAGTAGCTTAGCCCCTCTTAAAATTACTAACTATGCACATCATCTGTGTCCTATATAAACCATTGATGCTCACAATGTCCGGTTAACCGGCCTTCTCCGATCTTGTCCTCGAAGGTTCGTAGGCTGGAGGTTGCCCTTGACGCAAGAACCCAAAAAAAAAAAACGAAAAGAAAAATAGGAAGAATAATCTTGCACTGAGTAGCTAGGTTTGAATTTATCGATTAAAATCTTCTCATTGTTGCCGGGGATCTCTACATTTCTTCTTGTACATATCAACCATGAGTGGTTCAAAAACATGCTGTTGTTGTTGCTGCATTTTGTTTATAGTGCTAATTTTCACGGGCTTGATCGTTATTTTCGTGTTTCGCGATAGATTAGGACCTTCGTTGGAGGCAAATTACAAGGTGAGCGACGCGTCGTTGAGCCAGTTTAGCATGGGGTCAGGCAACAAACTTGATTACAATTTAGCCGTGAATATGACAGTTGAAAACCCTAGCAAATTCGGATTTGTATTTGAGAAGTTTGACGCAGAAGCGTCTTACGACGACGAAGATTTAAGCGAAGTTAGTTTGAAATCGTTCGAATTAGGGAAGAGTAACACGAGTAAATTGAGTCCCTTGGTGTTCAAGGGGCAGCGAGCTCTTAAGGGCGATGCAATCTCGAAGATCAAGGGCGGTACGATGTTCGATGTGGTGTTGAAGATTAAGGTTAGGATCACGTCTAGGGCTGGCAAGGTAGACCTTTATAATGAGTACAAGGTGGAATGTAATTTGAAGGTTCCTTTGATTAATCCCAAGGGAAAATCTGAAAAATTTGAGAGTACCGAATGCAAGGTTTGTTTCGTTATTACTTTTCTTTCTGTCCTTCTCACGTATAAATATTGCACAAATATGACAGTCTAAAAATAAATGATTGTGATTATTTGGCTTGTAACGAGAACCAATATTATCTGTTTGTGTATGCAGGATTCAGGCAGCAAGAAGAAAGGAATAAAGATGTGATTTGTAGGTTTGAGCCATCGATCATTTGAAGAACTCATGGATCCTGAGGCACATTATTGGCATGCATATTTGCTTGATTAATTAGTAACAAAAACTTCTGGTGGTCGTCACTCCTCTATATCAGGGTTTGTGTATCTAAGATTATTTTCTGTATATGAGTAATCTCTTCCATTAATATTGAATGTAGAAACATTTCGTTATTTATTCTCTTTTTCCTAGCTAGATTAATTACTTTCCCCAACGAGACAATAGCATGTTTCATCTTTGGATATATAAATCACCACATCTCATGTGTTTTTTTTTTTTCTGGAGAATCTTTCGTTAGTGTCATATTTATAAAGTTACCACGATTTGGATCGATGCAGATATCACCTTCATCCAAATTCAAACTGTTAAAATTTTAACAGTTTGATACAGTCTAGATTTTCAAAAAATAGAATTGAAACCATTCCAATCAAACCGCCATGGGGTTTCACTAGCACTGGTTTGGATAGTTTAGACATAAAATTCGCATGCAATTTGTTCACTATGATGACTCCTTTGAAACATAATTTTTTCCAAAATTCCACCATTAACGTTTTCGCTTGGATCGGTTTGGATGGTTTAGACATAAAATTCTCATGCAATTTGTTCACTAAGATGACTCCTCCAAAACATAATTTTTTTTCCAAAATTCCACCATTCTTATCAAGATTTCATTATTTACATCAAGATTTTATTCATACAAATTAAAAAATTAAAATTTACAATACTAAATTTCAAATAATTCGGGTTATATATGTTTAAATATAATTTAAATTTGAAAGTAACAAAAATATGAGTAAAGAATAATTGAGGTAGGGCAGTGATGAATACTTACATTAACATATGACAGTGTGAAAAATATTAACTTAATTAATAAAAAGTTTAACGATTTAATTTGAATTCTAATGATTCTCTTGTAATACTACAAGATGACAAAAGCAGAGCGTAAATGGAAAAAAAGAAAAAAGGAGGTGGAGAATGTCTAGAAGCCCTCACTTTATTGATGGGGGACATTTTATCAAATGAAAATTAAAACCAAATCTTCAAAACCAAATCTTTATTAACGTTTGAATTTTCAACTTGTTTGATTTTTATTCAATCAAATTGAAACTGGAGTGTCATAAAAGTTTGAATTGAATCAGCTTCTATTTTTACCGAATTTATGCCAACAACTAGCTCTATATATATTGGGATAAATTTTAACGAATTTATGCCAACAACTAGCTCTATATATGTTGGGATAAATCACCGTATATATATCATATACATCGATCGCTGTAGTTTTTTTTTTTATGTACACTTCACACACATTTTCTTAATAATAATTGTGTTTATAAATTAGTTGTGTTCATAAATCATCATTTATATTGATGGATCTTTCTGTATTAATTAGTTGTATTTATAAATATAATCTTCTTAGCATTTTTTAAATAATATCCCATATCTATTCAATTTTTATTCGCTATGCATATAGGTCGCAACCATGAAAACTATTAGCATTGATCATGTGGCATCACTTTCTTTTGATTGAGCGACAAATTATAATCAACTGGTTCTTCATGTTACAAGAATATTTAAAATCCACTTCTATCCCCGGTATCCTCTGGCGCTGCGCAATCGTCACTACCTTTGCAATCATTCGTTGTTTTGGTCTTGCCTATTTCATATTTTTACTCATCTTCTTACCCCAAGAGCCCAAATTTAGAGTCACGATTGCCTCCCTAACTCAATTCACTTTCACCAAACCCACCAACACTCTCCACTACAACCTTGCCCTAAACATCACCATCCGAAACCCTAATAAAAGGGTCGGCATAGACTACCGACGCATTACTGTCACTGCCGGTTATAGAAGCCACCGCTTTGCTCCGGCGATTCCGGTTACATCAACCCCTTTTTACCAAGGCCACAAGAGCACCACCATTGCGAACGTGCTTCTTCAAGGGCAAGAGTCGTCGGCGAGGTTTAGCAAACGTGACATTAAGAAGCTCAACTCGGAGACTGACGCCGGTGTCTTTAGCATTGACGTGAAGCTTGCTCTTCGGGTACGAGCCAAGTATGGGAAGTTGAAGATGTACATTTACAAGCCATATCACAAGATCCAGTGCCGGCTAAATGTTCCTTTTGATAGATGGACGATAATAAACACGTGATCCTATATTGAGCGTGATCGAGTATGTGAGATGTGTTATTACTGATTGATTATGTATGGGAATGTTAATTACGTCCTTTTCATTGCACTAAAACAGGACTTTTAGGGCGCGTGGACGCATGCCTTAAAATTCATGCCGTAAAAAAACGCTTATTATTCGAGACACACATTTTGTGCCGTAAATGCTGAATTTTAAAGCGCACAGTGCACGTCCTAAATACTCTTTTAAGGCGCGCATTGCACGCTCTAAATACTCTTTTAAGGCGCACATTGCACACCTTAAATTTTTTTTTTTAAGGCGCGAGGTGCACACCCTTATAAGGGTTTTATATAACTTACGAAGGCGCACATTCCATGCCTTAAAAACTTTAGTGTCATCTATTCAAGGCATACTTTGCGCGTCTTTGTTATAAATTTCTTTTTTTTTTAACATCCATTTAGTAATTGTTTTAAATTTTCATCTGTAAACTCAATATCTGTTACATATATTATATAATAGCTTCAATAAGAAATAAAGAACCAATTTACACATGGGTATTCAATAAAAACGAAAATATATCAAAACTCAAAGAGAATAATTCATAGATAGCAACTTGGCAAATAAAATTAGTATAAATTATACTTATCACATCATCTCAACATACACTTATCCAAATTTCCAAAACCCACAAAGATCCATAACGAAAATTATTCTAATAAACATTGAAGATGGTTAAAAAAAATACTAAATTCTTCCATAAACATATAACAAGTCACTAGTTGCAAGTTTTTCCTCTTAATCCTTCATGCGTATTCTGCATCATCTTTCCTGTTTCATACAAAATCCTTCCATAAACATATGCCAACTCTTGTAACATTATTATGAATAATCATGCTTAGTTTCACATTCACAAAATGAGTTTCAAAACAAGCTTTGTTCTATGCACGAGATTACAAAACCAGTTTCAGTGACTCCATAGTCATCATTACAACCAAATCAGATAGTTATTTCAATCACATGAAGAAGCGCAAGTTTAATATGATCAAGTCACTATGTGGAGCATTTAAAATTTTAAGTAATTTTATGCTGGCAGAAAACAACACCACTAAAGCCATCTCCAAATGACACCAGGAAAAAACAAGAGAAATACTTCAATTTGATTATTTAACTTTACAAATGATGTACTTCAGGTCGAATCAACCAAAACAATCTTAAAGAACAAACTTAAAACTCCATATCATATGTTATGCAGTTTTAGCCCTCACCATTTGGCCCAAAAGCTCATGGGCTTGTGGGTACCCACTAGATCCGTTAACAAAAAAACAGATCCGGCCTGCTATGGGCTATGAGCCGGCCCAACCTGAAAGTTGATGGGCTGGACTTGGGTTTTGGGTGTTCAAACCCGATAAGCCCGATAGACCCGAGCTCGATAAGATCCGGTAAGCCTAGTCCAGTCCGCCCGTATAAACCCGACTCATAAGCTCGAATATATTAAATAATTATGGATTGAGTGATTACATGATTATGAGGTCATAGATGAAAAATGAATATATGTTATATGTAGGTTTAGATAGGATGATATATATCATATATATATATATATATATTTGTTGCCAAATGATGAAGCACTAGGGAATCAAATTTAGAAGCAATCATAGTGCAATTTACATCATTGCCAAACTAAAACTAACTAATTAATTAAATTTGACATGATTAAACACAACATAAGCAGAGATTTGTTATTTATTAATTAACGTATTTGCCTAATATTAGGATAGAGCATTACTTTTTTGACATACATATATAATATTCGATGAATTATATTGTAGCTAATTTACCCCATCAAGTACACCAAACAATGACAGATGTTATTGCATCATCTTGAAGATATATATATATATATATATATATATATATATTTCTAGCTCCATAATTTGTTGAATAAGTTATTTTTAAAAACCCAATTGAGCCCGACCCAAGTGGGCTTATTGGGCCAGATCCATAAAACCAGATAAAAACCTGGTTCAAACCCGGCCCGATAAAGAGTACGGGCTTTCATATTTGTAACCAAGCCCGCTCGGTCCGGCCCAAAAATTTTCAAATTATGAGATAGGCCCGGCCCGGTCCAGCCCAAGCCTAACAAAGTTGGGATGAGCTTGCCCGACCCGGCCCAATGACGAGGGCTATACAGTTTCTTCAAAACCAATCTTGTTTTTCCTTTTATTTAATAGAATTTTTTTATGGAAATAATTATTTACCACTATTAAGATGCATTCAACGTATTCCAACATTCATGTACATATGTTACCCTCAATGATAAGTAAACGTACGCAGCTGCAAAATCCGAAAAGTCATAATTAATCACACAGTTAACACCTTTGAAATCCATACCCAGAGCAATAACATCAGTGGCAATTAAAACCCATGTTTTTCCAACTCTGAAGTCATCAACATCATTTTCTCGTTGTATTCCAATATAAAATGGACATGTAAGGAAGATAAAAATTCAAGTTCTTTCTTATTCCCATGCAAGGACACAAGGTTAAATTCAGGTGCTTCATCTGTTATCATACATCTGGAATAGTATGCAAGTTATAAATGGGGCCCTCATTCTTAGGATTAAGACTGATCAACTAAAAACAAACAGAAATAGAATTGCATGTGCTTGCGATAAATCAGAAATTCATAATGTATGTCACCAACTCTTATGTTCTCAAACAAAAGTTCTTTGTAGAGCTCTTTCGCTCGCTCCCTACTCTGTACAAAGATCAATACAGGTGGATTCATACTCTACTAATAAGAAAAGACAATAAGAAGAGATTGGTCAACAGATCAAACTTATTCAGGCCAAAGCCTGAACATGTTAGATTGACAAAAGCTATAGCCTATTAGTGCAAGCAAAGTAAGTAATAGGTTCTCTAGACCTTGTATGATTTTCAATAACGCCTTTCTTGTGCGTTAGCATCAAATGTGTAGTCCATAATAGGCCTACACTAGATAATGGCCTTACTCATTTAACAAGGTACAAAATTGAACACTCTTAGAATACTATTTGATGTATAATGAGGACTCGTAAAGAAACGTATTTCATATCATCAATGAAATGAATCGTGTTGTGACTATTTAGAAAAGGTGGTGAATATATAGTTTTCCTCAAAAGAAAAATGTTGCTCCATCGTCATCTGGAGACATGAGAAACAAGTTTTTTGACTTAGAAAAATATAGGGAAACACGAGATAGCAATTTTTCCTTATGGCATAGATAACAAAAGCATATACCTCCGCAAAGCTTTGACGAAGTACTAAAAGTTTCCCTTTTTCACTTCCAGTAAAGATCAATTTTTGCTTGATAGTCTCAGACGCGGTATTTCTGTGCAAAATATACAAAGAAAAATGTTAGCCAATGGAACCACTCCTTGATTTTTAACAAGATAAACTAATACTTACTTCCTGCCAATGATAACTCGAACGTCATCATGCATTATAGCGCGTGCAAGATTCTCAACGAAATCAGGTAAAGTAACACTAAACAAGGAACACATTATTGGAGGATTTGAACAAGCTTTGACCACATAATCAATATGCTTTAAAAAACCAAGCTCAAATCAACAAAAAATGAAACTATGAGAAACCAAAATTAGGGTTGCCACATGCTACCAGCAAGATCCTTAGCCTTCTTAGTAGCCTTGGTAGCCTTCTTTCCCTATTTTTAAAGAGTATCTTTCATGGAATGCATCTTATCTATATCACTGCAAAGAAAACAACACACATAAACTGACATTTTCAACCTTCACATGAACACCCAAATGGTGTCATCATTTCCACAACAAAACCGTAAAACATAAACATATAATTGAATTGAATAGTTGAACTATTAGCACTCACGCACTAATTTGAGCGAACTATATCAAATCAGTTTCCAATATTTTTTAATAACAAAGATCTTGCTATAAAAAATTAGTTATAAAGCCCAGTTTTTAACCAAAAACCCACTCCCTCACCGGCCTCGATGTTAGCTGTGCAGCGTACCAGTTCTAGTGGAGCTGCATTACAGCAGAAGATTACCGCATACACGTGTTAGTAAACACATCAAGTTGTGATGAACAGCTCGATCATTCTGTTATAAGCTCTGTTAGGAAAGTTTGCAATTAGTTAGTTACAGTTAGGCTAGTCTTAGGAGATTTCTTACCCTCTAAGATGCTATAAAGCCTGCACGATTGAGTGTGTGAAATACAATGGTTGATAGCATACTAAACACATTGAATTGAATCTTATTCTTCTTCTCCTTCCTGTTTCTCGTTTGTTCTTCACTAAATCTCATTCTTTTCTTTTCTTCTAATCAAGTCTGAATATCAAACATGGTATCAAACATGGTATCAGAGCTTGGATTCATGGATATGGCTAACCACCATACATGAACGGCTCTGGAGCTTCCGCAGAGATCAACATATCAAGTTCTTCATCTATTTGTGTTCTTCATCAATCTTATCTTCTATCTTGTATAACAACCATTCTTGAACAACCTCTCTTGAGTCCTCTGTCGAAAATTGCACATCACGTGTTTGTTTCTTTGCTCCTTACAAAGTTTTTCAGTCCTCTGTCGACAATTGCACATCACGTGTTTGTTTCTTTGCTCCTTACAAATCTTTTCCATTACTGCTCTCTCTCTTTCGGGTTTGGACGTTAAAGAATCATGGTCACTGCTTCACAGCTCCAAATCCTGCAGTCTCCCATTGCTTCTCTCATTCCAACAGTAGGAAATGCTGTTACTGTCAAGTTAGATGATCAGAATTTCATCACATGGAACTTCCAAATGGAATTAATGCTTAATGTCAACAACATTATGAGTTTTGTCAATGGCACACAGAGGTGTCCAGAACGTGAGACTTCTGATTCATCACCCTGTGACGAGTACCTGGTCTGGAAGATGCACGATCAGGCCTTGATGCAACTCATCACTTCAACATTGTCACCTACAGCCATCTCTTGCATAATTGGTTGCAAAAGTTCACAAGAAATGTGGTTATGCCTCAAAGACAGGTTTGCTTCCTCTACTAAAGCTTCAATCTTTCAAATGAAGACTGATTTGCAAAACATCAAGAAGGGATCTGAGAATATGACTCAGTACCTACAGAGAATCAAAGATTCAAGGGATCTTCTTGAGTCAAGTAATGTGTTCTTTGATGATGATGACATTGTAATACTTGCCTTGAGAGGCTTACCTGCAGAATTTAACACCTTCAGATGTGTTATTCGTGGAAGAGAGAATTCAATAAGCCTCAAGGACTTCAGGTCTCAACTCCTTGCTGAAGAGACAATTATTGAACAATCTACTGAGCATAACTTTCTTTCAGCCTTAACTGCTGCAAAACTTTCAAGCTCTGGTCCTACACAGGCAGTACCTGAGATTGGTCCATCCCACTTCAGTGGCAATCCTGGAACCTCAAATGCATCACAGGGTTTCTTTCAACCTGAGCAAGGCACACCAGCATCTATCCATCAAGGCCAGTTTCAGCAATTTTCAGATAATTTCCAACAGTATGGATTTAATGGAGGCTACCATCAGAACAACAATAACTATAACAGTGGTTACAAGGGCAATGGCTACAAAGGGAAAAATAAAGGGAAGTGGAATTCCAATTACAACAACAGTGGATCCAGACCTTGGAATCCCAACAACAGCAATAGGAACAGCCCTGGTATCCTTGGAACACCTAACTCTCAACAGTTCTTTCCTTCTCCAATATGTCAAATTTGTGGAAGAAAAGGCCACACAGCTGCAGATTGTTATCATAGACATCAAACTGATACCTCTCAAAATGGAGAAGGAGAACAATGCCAAATCTGCTGGAAGTTTGGTCATTCAGCACTTACCTGTTACCACAGGGGAAACTATTCCTTCCAAGGTTCTGCACCACCACAAAATCTAACTGCTCTGAATGTTATTGGACCCTCTTTTTCACAACAACCCGACTACTGGATTGCTGACACTGGTGCCACAGCCCACATGACATCTGAAATGTCACAGATTCAAAAACCGTGCCCATCAGCATCCACAGATGTCATTACCACAGCAGGAGGCACAGGTCTGAAAGTGGCTCACATTGGACAGTCACAACTTGTCACCACTCAACCTTCACCTCACTGTTTCGCTTTACCTGAAGTTCTCCATGTTCCTAATATATCTGCCAACTTACTGTCTGTTAACAAATTGTGTAAGGACAATCACTGTCGTTTTGTTTGTGATGACTCTGCTTTTCTTATACAGGACAGGTTCACAGGGGTCACACTCTTCCAGGGACTGAGTAAGAATGGACTTTACCCTCTTCCTTTTCATCTGCCTCTCAAATCTCAGCCGAGTACTCAAGTTGCCTTTCTTGGCAAGGCAACCCAAATCCAGCTATGGCACAGAAGGTTAGGTCATCCCTCAAACCAGATTGTCACCTCTATCTTGAATAAAGCTCATATTCTGCACTCTAAGGATTCCTCTCAAACTGTCTGTGAATCTTGCCTTGAAGGAAAACTATCTAAATAGTCATTCTCAAACTCTAGTTCTAAGTCTTCCTTTCCCTTTGAAATTGTGCATTCTGATGTATGGGGTCCTGCTCCCACAACCTCCATTGAGGGTTTCAGATACTATGTGAATCTAGTAGATGAATGTACACGTTTTACTTGGATTTTTCTAATGAAAAATAAATCAGAGGTTCACTCTATTTTTGTTCACTTCTGTGCTTATGTTTTGAATCAATTTTCTGTGTCAATTAAAACTCTCCAGAGTGATGGAGGGGGAGAATACATTAGTAAGGATTTCCAAAATTTTCTGTCTAGTAAAGGAATCACTCATCACAGATCCTGTCCTTACACACCAGAACAAAATGGTCTTGCAGAAAGGAAACATAGGCATATACTTGAAACAGCCATTACTCTTCTTCAAACTGCCAAACTTCCTGCTAAATTCTGGTTTCATGCTTCAGCTACAGCCGCTTATCTCATTAACAGAATGCCTTGTCCTATCCTTGATATGAAATCCCCCTTTGAAACCTTGTTCACAACATTGCCTCTCATAGATCACTTCAAAGTCTTTGGCTGCTCATGTTTCCCTTTGCTTCGTCCATATAATAACACTAAATTGCAACCTAAAACTAAGAAGTGCATATTCCTTGGCTATGATGAAAAATATAAAGGCTACATTTGTCATGATCCTGTATCTCAGAAAACTTTTGTTTCTAGGCATGTCTTATTTGATGAGTATCATTTTCCCTACTCAAGCATTGTGTCATCATCTCAATCCACACCTTCCTCTCAGCCTATTGTCTCCCAGAAGTCTATTCCCTTTCCTGCCTCCATCCCTTGTTCTATATTTCCCTCCTTGTTCCAAGTTCACTGCACTCCTACTCAGTCTACTCAGGCTCCTGTGAACCCTGGCCCTGGTGGAGACAGTGGGATACACTCCTCTCCAACACCAATTTCAAGCTCACCGATGCAAACTCCCAGTTTGACAGTAACTCATTCGGGTGACTCAGATCCTCAACCTTCCACAGGATCAGCTCAACCAGATCTCCCAGATCATCTATCTATGGTCTCATCTATGCATCCCAGCAACAACACAGACAATGACTTTCAGCCCCAACTTCTTGAGGTCGTGCTACCAATTACAGGTGTCAACATGCATTCAATGCAGACAAGATCCAAAAATGGAATTTTCAAGCCTAAGGCCCTTCTGTCTACTTATACTCATTCTCTTGAAGTTGATCTCACTCTGGTAGAACCTTCCTCCTTTAAAACTGCTTCAGCTAGTCCAGTTTGGCAACAAGCAATGCAGGAGGAAATGAATGCTCTTTACAGTCAGGATACTTGGACCCTGGTCCCTCTCCCTTCGTCCAGAAACTTGGTAGGTTGTAAGTGGGTATACAGAATTAAGAAGCACTCTGATGGTACAGTTGCCAGACACAAAGCCAGGTTAGTTGCCAAGGGTTTTAGTCAAGAAGAAGGTCTGGATTATGGTGAAACATTTAGTCCTGTAGTCAAAACTACCACTGTCAGACTGGTTCTTTCCTTGGCTGCTCATTTTCAGTGGCACCTGCGACAGTTGGATGTCAAAAACGCCTTTCTTCATGGAGAACTCAAGGAGGAGGTTTATATGTCTCAACCCCCAGGTTTTGAGGACCCCAAGCACCCAGACTATGTATGCAGACTTCAAAAATCCCTCTATGGCCTAAAACAGGCTCCTCGAGCATGGAATGAGAAATTCACTACCTTCCTACCTGAACTAGGATTTCAGACCACCTGGGCAGATTCCTCACTGTTTGTTAAACAAACCTCTTCTGCTCTGATTGTTCTCCTACTATATGTCGATGATATTATCATTACAGGGAGCAGTGATGTTGCGATCACAGAGGTTGTTTCAGCCCTCACTGCTGTTTTTGATATGAAGGACCTAGGAAAACTGCATTACTTTCTAGGTCTTCAGATAGACTACACTCCCACTGGTCTCTTCATCTCTCAGTCCAAGTATGTCCAAGATCTTCTCACCAAAACGTCAATGCTTGACAGTTCTACGGTTGAGACACCAAGTGTGCCTGGTTCCAGATTGAAGAAATCTGATGGTCCCTTGTACAACAATCCAACAAACTATAGGAGCATTGTGGGTGCTCTGCAGTATTTGACCTTTACAAGACCTGATATTGTTTTCTCTGTGAATCAAGTCTGTCAGTATATGCACACTCCCTCTGAATCTCACTTTATGGCTGTTAAACGGATCCTTCGTTTCCTAAAGGGTACATCTCATCATGGGATCTCCTACAAAGCTGGTTCCTTGGACCTCATTGCATACACTGATGCAGATTGGGCAGGTGATCCGAATGACAGACGGTCTACCACAGGTGTGGTTGTTTATCTTGGTGAAAATCCCATTTCTTGGATGTCCAAGAAGCAGACTACTGTCTCTCGATCCAGCACCGAATCTGAGTATCGTGCTCTAGCTATTACAGCAGCTGAAGTCTCATGGATTCGACAACTTTTGTGTGCCTTGCACATTCCACTTCTTAAGCCTCCATTGATCTATTGTGACAGCACGTCGGCTACCAGTTTATGTGCCAATCCTATCTTCCACTCTCGAGCAAAGCACATAGAAATCGATTATCACTTTGTGCGAGAGAGGGTGGTTCGAGGTGATCTCAATGTTCAAC
Organism: Prinsepia uniflora; assembly: GCA_032719365.1. NCBI lineage: Eukaryota > Viridiplantae > Streptophyta > Magnoliopsida > Rosales > Rosaceae > Prinsepia > Prinsepia uniflora. Next base: position 940,423 of record CM064862.1, on the reverse strand, counting down.
ATATCTCATCCGGTGATCAAGTTGCGGATATTTTCACAAAAGCCTTGACTGAGGACCTGTTCTACTTACATTCCTCCAATCTGATGCTCGAAGTCAATCCTCCATCAGCTTGCGGGGGGATGTTAGCTGTGCAGCGTACCAGTTCTAGTGGAGCTGCATTACAGCAGAAGATTACCGCATACACGTGTTAGTAAACACATCAAGTTGTGATGAACAGCTCGATCATTCTGTTATAAGCTCTGTTAGGAAAGTTTGCAATTAGTTAGTTACAGTTAGGCTAGTCTTAGGAGATTTCTTACCCTCTAAGATGCTATAAAGCCTGCACGATTGAGTGTGTGAAATACAATGGTTGATAGCATACTAAACACATTGAATTGAATCTTCTTCTTCTTCTCCTTCCTGTTTCTCGTTTGTTCTTCACTAAATCTCATTCTTTTCTTTTCTTCTAATCAAGTCTGAATATCAAACATGGTATCAAACACTCGATACAAAATGACATGAATCTTGATTTTATACCATAAAATCAGGAAAAACAGAAGCTACAAAAAATCTCATACATGTTGCCTTAAATTATTAACAGAATTCTATATGGACATGGATCCTCGGAAGGTAATAGTCCTGAAATTATTTGAATCAACTTTGACAGCAGATTATTCCATTAGATATTAAGATTATAAATCGGAATATTGTCTATCCTGGAGCTCATTGTTTCCTAATTTTTCATGAATACTCTTTTTTGGTTTGAACTTCTCTACGTGATTTTCTCTGAATATATATATATATATATGTATATATATTCTCACCCAATTGAGCTTGACAAATTCCATTCCTCTTGGGTTTTCATATCGACATTTTTTCCTAGAAAAATAGAGAAATATAAGCTACACAAAATCTCATACCTTCAAAATTGCTCTGAAACAACGGAATGATTTCATTAGAGTGAATGATTTCAAGGGGTGGACATTGGAATCCACCATATTGACCTTCCCTTTGCTGGTGGTGAAGTTAGCCAAGCCCAAATGGTAACACAACTCATCTTCTGAAGCAGAATTCCTGATGTAACAATTGCAGTCAGATTTTGATTTCCCACAAAATTTAATCCAATCTAAAACATAAACCAAAAATCCGTCATATAAATGCTGAGAACATAAAAATCATGTTGAATTACCTGATAAACTGCAGAGCGGAAGATAGGCTGAAGTAAGAGGTAGTGGGTGTCGCAAGCAAGGGAGGCGGCAACGCGGTAGAGGCGTGTCGATGAAGGGGAATAAAGGATGAGCGAGGCTGAGCTTGGGTTCGGCAGAGGGCAAATCTGTCGCAGAGGCTGATCGAGAGAGGACGCTGGGAAAAGGATATTTCCTAAGAATTCAATATTTGGGTTTTTTTTTTTAGAAACAAATCTAAGTGCGAGCGAGGGAGGAGGCTGAGCCTTGGCGCTTTAGAAATTTAAGTGCAGGAACTGAAAATTTTTGAGGTAGCAAAAATTTCTTTTGTTTTAAGGGTGTGTGGCTTAAACTATATTTCATTCTTGAAGGGCACGCAATTATTAATTAGGAGTACTTTAAAAAGTAAACTAAATTGCCCAATTGTATAAAGCTCGCTCGGCTTAAACTATATTTCATTAAGTAATGTAGCCGAGAAAAGTTAACGACAATCCTAATGTAGTGACAAGAAGTAATTCAATAAAGTTATGAAATACACCATTTCATTTGTCTAATAGTCCCTTGACATAATCTCCTAGCTAAGCTTTCTTGTTTTTCCATTCTTTATTTACGTAGCTATGCAATAATAATAGCACAAGCTTGTAATGTACCTTAGTTGCCAATAATGAACCAAATCATGATGATCAAATCTATTTGGGATCGATGTTCACAACTTATTATATATCATTGTAGCTACAAAACCATAATCAAATCTCTTTCGCCATGCTTAAGCTTGGAAGTAGGCACACCCGAGACTGGTGCTTCAAGTGCTACTTTTGCCTTGTCTCCTACGTCACCCTCGTCTTCTTCATCTTCACCATCTCCATCTTCATCTTCTGGCTCATCTTTCTTCCTCAAGACCTCAAATTCAGCATCACCGACGCGTCGCTCACAAACTTCAACCTCATCACCAACACTACTACTCTCCACTACAATCTCTCCCTCAACATCTCCTTAAACAACCGCAACAAAAACGTCGGTGTTTTCTACGGCCACATCCAGGCCACGGCCATCTACGCCGAAAAGAGGTTCGCTGTGAAGAACATCTCGGATGCGTTTTACCAAGGACACATGAGCATAACCACAATTCGAGCTGTCTTCGAAGGGCAGCAAGATTTGGTGCTTCAAGAAGAGGAGCTTTCCAGGTTTAATTTGGAACCATGTTGTGATAATAGTCATAGGGTTTACAATATTGGAGTAATTTTGGGTCTTGAAATAATGGCTAAGTATGGGAACATCAAGACTGGGTATTTGAAGCCTCATAACGTCGATTGCCAGCTCAAACTTCCTTTGCTTATTACTTCTAGTAATAAACCCTTCAATGTCACCGAGTGTGGAAATGTTACCCTTCCCCTCCTCTGGCCTTAGGCGAGTCATAATTTTGTCTAATTAGGTCTCAATGGACGTACATATGAATAATAAAATCATTTTCAATACGGTTGATTAATTCTTATCCAATAAGTGGAAAATTGAAACGAAAATGCCATTATCGAAATTATGCCACTTACCATATGTAATTAATAATTGTCTCTATATGATTGAAATTCAATATTCAAATTTGATATAGAATAACAAGAAAAAGAAACCCCATTGATGATGACCGACGGACATAATATGATGAGTTGTTGTTTACGTAAATAGCTAATATTTTTTTTTTTGGTTATTTAGTATTATAAATTTTCTTCATATATTATGTAAGAAAATTTTGAATTTAATACTCGCAAAGTACATATATATCGCTGCCATATCCGCAAAAGCTAAGCTTTCATTTAGCCTCTTAGAAAAGGCAGTCTCTAGTTTATGGAAATCCCCCCTTTCCTTCTTCACATGGCGGCGTATGGAAATCCCCCCCTGCCATATATATATTGCCTTCTCAAAATCTCAAAACAAAACCACACAAAAAAAAAAGAAAAAAAAAAAAAACTTACATTTTGTGTCGATCAACCGATCATCAGCCATGTCTGCAAATCGCAGATGGGTATGCGCTATCATTTGCTTGTTCTACTTCTTCATGTTTCTCGTCGTCATCGGCTTCATCATATTCTGGTTAATCCTCCTTCCCTAAACCCTATTTAACCTCACTACTTCCCCCGACAACAACAACCTTAACAACAACACTCTCCACTACAACCTTACTCTCGACATCAACATCCGAAACCCTAACAAAAGAGTCGGCATAAACTACCGGCGCGTCCTCCCCGTCGCCAACTACGTACGTACAGAAAGAAAAGGTTTTCGCTAGTGAGGTTGAGCGCTCCAAGCCGTTCTACCAAGGCCACAAGGACACCACCATTTTGCATGCAGACGTTCAAGGGCAGTAGCAGCTGATGAGATTCGGCGAGGGTGACGTGTCCAAGTTCAACTCGGAAACTGCTACCGGAGTTTATACCATTGACGTGAAGATTGCTCTCCGGATTGGATTCAGATTCGGCAACCTCAAGACGGGTTACTTCAAGGTTCAAAGGAAGAGTGCTTGCAAGCTCAAGGTGCCATTAATCGTGAATAATGGAACAATTTCGAGTCCTTTTCAAACTACCAAGTGTAAGAGTTTTTACATCTTTGGCGACCCTAACGCCCATTACACAGGCTAGCTATAGCTTGGAGAACTAAATTTCTGGCGCCTGCTAATACGAATGTTAATTTTTTTAGTTAAAAATATAAAATAAAATAAAAAAATAATTTTTAATTTTTATATAAACAAAAGAGTACTAATTAATTAGGGGAGCCACTATTCTTTTTTTCTCCAATCTATCCATTAACTAATTAATTATTATTATTTTTTTATAAATTTAATATTTAATTTTACTATTATATCCCTAATTAATTAATTAATTAATTAATTTAAAGGATGTTTTGAGCCGCTTAACTTTATAATAATAATAGAGATACCTAAAAAAATTGTGTCGTAATAAATAGGAAAGAAATACATAATGACTTTTTTTGGAAGCAAAAAGTCACGCAATTTGAAGATTATTATATTGTAGTCTCACATTTCGTCAACTTTTTGATTTATGATTCTATAAATATATATTTGGAAGTTTTGTAGTGAATCTTTATTTTTAGATTTTTTTTTATTATATGAGAGAGAATTTTGAAAATTTTTCATACAATATGTCATCAGAGTTCGAGCTGAAGACAATTGTCTACAAGTCAACGCTAAAACTAACTGAATTAGACCCACGTAACATCTTTATTTTTAGCTTTGAAATGTGCATATACATAAGTCGCGCCTTGTTTTCATGTGTTTCTTTTATCTAATAATGAATATCATACTTTTATTTTAAAAAATATGTAAGCATTAGTTAGTATATTCTTTCATGAAGCTAAAGTTCAAAATATGGAAAAGAAAAAAAGTGTAAACCAAATATTAGTAAACCAAATATTTTTATCCAAGTATATGAGTCGAACTTAAAAACTTTCACTTGTAAGTAAATTGTAAGTAAAGAAAAAGGAAAATGTTAAGAAGACCGCATTAGTAAACCGACAGGCGAATCCTACTTATATTGCAAGGTCCTACATATAGTATGCAATTTGTAATATAGTCTATAATGTGGTACCTATAGCATTTAGACATACCCTTTCACTTTTAGCATTTGATATTGCCTTTCGAAAATCTTGAATCTCATTTTTTTTTTTAATACAAAAATACTAGGATGTGAGAGATGCATACCACAGTGAGTTAGTCACTAAATATCAAACTCTAAACAGATACATTCCCGCGTTCTGTCGGAGCACGCAATGAGCTAGCAGCTAGTCACAAAGAATCGAACTCCATATGGACATATATAGCCTCATTATTTCCACCCCAAAGAGCCCAAATTCATCGTCACTCACGCCTCCCTAATCCAATTCGGATTCAACAACACTAACAACACTCTTTACTACAACCTAGCCCTCAACATCACCAACCGAAACCCTAACGGACGGGTCGGATTCTACTACAGCCACATCGAAGTCATTGCATCTTACAGAAAGAAGAGGTTTGCTACTGTAACGCTGACCTCAAATCCATTTAACCAAGGCCACTACAACGACATAGCTTTACCACAAGTGATTTTTGAATGGCAGTAGCGCGCTGGTGGTGTTCGGAGATTTGATGTGCAGCTTGCTGCTAGGTTAGGGTTAGGTTTGTGAAGCTGAAGTCAGGATGTTATAGGCCGTCGCCGAACATCGACTGCAAGCTCAAGGTTCCTCTTGAGTGTTGATGATCTGCCGGTAGTTTCAAGAGTACAATGTGTGGGAATAATGTTGATAAGAGGCTGCTAGTGTTGGCACCATTGTACTTAATTAGACTAATATGGAGTAATAATATATACAATTATTAAGCAATGAGAATATGATCAAACAATTTTAGTGCGTGATGAAGGATTGATTCGAATCAAATACAACAAAACGCACACAAAATTCACATTACAATTAATTGCAAGTTTATAGTGATGAGAGTTGAGAGGTGACATTTTCGTACATGTTGATCAAAATCAAACAATTTTTCTACTTAATTAATGATTCAGATTCAAATTTCAATGTCAAGGCATCTTAATTATGTTGCCTACATGGTTTTACTGTCACACCGAATATAATTTTTCTCCTAAGGAGAGCCTACGTATGAAACTACACTATAAAAATGAGAGTGATTTTCACGCTTCTGCATTGACCTTATGCATCCCTTTTGTTTGTTTATGTGTGTTGATTGTGCTTTGATTACTCAATCTGACAGTTAGAAAATAAAAATTAAAAGAGTGCATAAAGAGAAAAAAGGAGTGATAATCACTTTGATTATATTTTCATACCTTCCTTTGTCTCGTCATCTTCATCCAAATTTCAAACGCTACAGAATTTATTCGATTAAAAATAAAGGATATTAGCTCATTGCTCCTTGGTAAAGAAGTAAAACAATAACTTTGGAAGTTCCTCCTCCTCCTTTGGAAGATGGCCTTGAGAGCCAATTGCTAAATGTACAAATATTGTGTCATGTCAACATTCTATGCACCAGCTAGATATCCACAAGGCTCCACCTTCCCAACATCTTATAAACATGGCAAAGCCGAAGCTTCTCATGGGCATAACCATCTCTCACAACCAATGATGCCAAGGTGTAATGCCTGCTGCCTTCGCTGCTTCTGCTACTCCTCACTCGGCCTCGTCCTTGCCTTCTTCACCTTCTTCTTAATTTTCTTCCCTCGAGAGCCAAGATTCACTGTCTCCGATGCCTCTTTGACACAATTCAACCTCACCAACACCATTAACGCCACTCTTTCCTACAACCTTGCCCTCAACATCACCATCCAAAACCCGAACAAAAGGGTTGGCATTTACTACGACCGGTTCCAAGTCATTGCTCACTACAGAAAGGAGAGGTTTGCTACCGTGAACTTGACATCACCGCCATTTTACCAAGGTCATAAGAACACGACCTTTTTGAATCATGTTCTAGTTGAAGGGCAGCAAGTGGTGGCGTTCCGGGAAGGTGAGGTTTCCCAGTTTAACTGGGAAACTGCTGCTGGGGTTTATAGTATTGATGTGAAGCTTGCTCTCTGGGTAAGAGCTAGGTATGGGAAGTTCAAGACAGCAGGCTACAGGTCTAGCAAAATCGACTGCAAGCTGAAGGTTCCTTTGAGCTCCAATGGAACACTGGTGAGTGATTTCAACGCCACGAAGTGTGGGAATGTTTTTGTACTCACTGATGGAGACTAACCGGGGATTTGAATTTAAACTCCTACAATTCATGAAGCCCCTCTGAGTTCAGAGGAATGCTCATTGCGGATGATAGGGCAGTTGATGAATCATCGGGACTTTCTAGTGTTGAGGCTCTTCTTCAAAATGAATAGGGTACGAAGACGGGGTTGCCTTGCTAAATAAGTCATAGGCAATCACTCTCTTTTGGGTACAACTGAGCTAATAGTCAATTTTTGGGTTTTAATCTATCACTTTCACTCAAGTTAAAATCTTGTATGGTTCTAAGATTATGATGCTATCAAACTCAAAGTTGTAGCCCTTCCCTCCTAAATCTCAAACTCACTTTCAGATGGTATCAAAGCTTGCAACAAAATTTGATTGGTTGACAACATAAACAAACAAAAAAAAGCATCCAATCATTAAACTTTGGGAGTTCCTCCCAACCAAAATACCTGTTCGTACATTTCCATTGGGATTTTCAGTTTAACATTCCTTAAAATTCGGCCTCGACGTACATTGAAGTGTTCGTCAGAGACACAATGACAACCCTTACCTGTTTTATAATTATATGCCTATGAATGTCTCACACCCTTACTCAGCCATGCCTGGAGGGTCTGCCTGTTGCTTCTGCCTACTCTGCAACACCTTCCTCTGCCTCACCCTTGTATTCTTCGTGTTCTACTACATCTTCACTTCCGAGGATCCCAAATTCAGCATCACGGATGCCTCTCTGTCCCAATTCAGCTTTTCCAACACCAACAACACTCTCAAATACAACTTCGCATTCAAACTCATCATCAAAAACTCAAACAAGAAGGTGGGCATATACCATGGCCGCATTCAAGTCATGGCTAACTATAGAAAGAATAGGTTTGCTATGGTAAATTTGACTTCAGCCCCATTTTACAAAGGCCGGAGGAACACGACTACTTTGCATGCACTTCTTGAAGGGCAGAAGATGGTGAATTTGGGGGAAAGTGACATTTCCCAGTTTAACTCAGAGACTGCTAGAGGTGTTTACAGTATTGATGTGCAGCTTGCTCTTCAGCTAAGAGCCAGGCATCTCAATTTCAAGACACCTGAGTACCCGTCTGGCAAGATTGACTGCAAGTTGCAGATTCCTTTGAGTCCTAATGGAACATCCACGAGAGGTTTCAAGAGCACAAGGTGTGGGTATTTTCATATCTTGACAGATAGTGGAGACTAACCAGAGGCTTGACATGTAAGGACCATTTTTAACATACTCATACAAAGAGATTGATAGAGAAACTAGTTCAAGACAATGAATCCTGAAACTGATGGGCAGTCTGAATATTTGGGCATATCGTTTGAAGCCGATATGAACTATTGAAGATCAAGTTTGGCTACTTAACTGATGGGCATTCAAGCAAGTGTTCAATATTGTGTGGATGCTGGATTTCACAATCTCATTGTGGAAACAGTTTCTACCGAAGCTGTTATTTTTTGAAGAGTTATGATGTTTGTGGGGATGCTAAAGGTAACCTAGTTGACGATGTCATGAGGCTGCTCTTAACTCAAACTAATGTGTGCAATGTGAGTGTTTATGCTTGGTTTAAAGATGTCTACAAAGACACCCAAAAATTCAGGATATCATACCTACATTTTCAGTGTATTAAGTGTATACATAAACTTAATAGCAAAAACTTGGTAGTATTTGTTGGAAAAGTAATTCAGATGACATATCTCATCTGAAAAACAGTATATGTATAGATTCAATCCACATTATATGAGTATCTCTAAGCTAAGCTCTTATGATCCACATAATGGACCAAGTTGGTCATCTTAAGATCAATCAAAATCATGCCATTATCAGTTTCAAGAACCAGCCCCGATTTATCCATTGAATTGTAGAGGTGGAGGAGTACACCTACTCAAGCAATCGGGTGATATTTGCATAGCAAACCCATGACGTTGATGCAGGAAGGGTCGCCATATTTAGTACCATAAGCTCCACTTCAAATGATCCAAAATGTAACTGCACGACAAAACAAAGACCTTGTGAAATACAAGAGAAGTATGAAGGACAGAGGCTAGTAAATTTAAACAAATGCACAAAACTAGCAAAAAAACATGTATTATATAAATTTCTCTTTCAATATTCTGAAATAAATACAAGACTGACATAAAGAGACAAAATTGATTTTCAAAACAATCTGTAAAATTTATGTTCTCTCAGCACACATTACTTTATCTCAAATGTAAGGGAATCCTTTTTCAGATTTAAGTGCGGATGACAGGAGTCCACGTGGCATGAAGTACCGCCATTTACCATGTTGTACAATCATGCCCAACCCAAATTTGAACAGCCACCAACGCAATCAGTAGGGCTTCTATTCATATTCGAATTGAACATCTACATGTAGATATTTTCTCATCAGCCGAACAATGGAAGAGGTAAAGCTTGCTAAAACTTGGCACTCTTCATGGGATTTGGCTTCTGAAACCACCCCATAAATGACTAACTTCTTCAAACTAGGACATCTTTCTAGAAGTCCTTCTACCCAGTCAGAGAAGAGCTCACTGATTATTGTCCAACCAAGTTCTAAGACAACCACATTCTCCAAATGAGACGACCCCTGCAAGCCACAAACATCTCTTAAATCATAACTTAATGACAGATGGCTTAACTGAGGGAAACAAACAGAAACAGTCTCCAAATCCACAACCTCATCCTCATCATCGAAAACTACACCCCAGAGCCGAAGCTTCTTTAAATTAGACGATTTTGAGATCATGTTATAGAACTTTGGCCACATGATCGTGAAGCTGCTAACATCCACAATCTGAAGATTCTCTGTGTTATCACCAATATCAAGGTGGAGGACACTAACATCATCAATCTTCAAAACTCGCAAGGACCCCTTACCAATAAGCTCAAAAATCTCAAGTGTACAATCTTTCAGGTGCAGATTCTCAATGTTATCAGCCTTTAATATGAACTTGTCCAAACTGACAGCTTCTACATAGATATCTTTCAAAGAATGACTATTAAGTTCCATTGTTTCCTGTTCATCTGACATGGCAATATCAGGATTAATAAGCGCCAAATTCTGAAGTTTTGGACATGCAGTACGCAAAAGGCGCAAATCCAATGCTGAGATACTGACATAACTTAGTGAAAGTGACTTCAAGCACGGAAATTTCTGATAACTGGGTTCAACACCTGTTACCGAGTTATGAGCCAACGACAAAATTTCAAGCTTCTGCCGACTGCATTTCTCAATGATATTCACATTCGGGGTTGTTCTCACATTATAATGTAGTTGCCGCAAGGTGTCCCGGGTGTACATGAGCCAAGCAATCACGGGGGCGGCTGAAAATTCATCAACATCATCCATAAAAATTGATAAATACTGCAAAGCTGTGGTTTGGAATATTGTTTGAGTTATAAGAATTTCCAATCTGCTTGTTGTCAGATCATGATAAACAGACCAATCGTTGGAATTGAAAGAAAGGGTATGAAGGTGATTCCGCCAAGCCTCTCTCCATTTCTTGCAAGTCGCAGATGCAATCACCACATCTCGGGCAGCTTTAAGCCGGGACAGTATGTTGCCAATGACTTCAACTGGAAGATGCTCCATACCAAATAAAAAAAGGACAAATGAAGACCAATGGAAGCTCTTGTTCTCAAAATTCCATAAATCGCACGAAAATTATGAACCCGGCTCTTAAGTAATCCACACTACAAGTTAAGCGTCCACATTTGTGAAGCATACAATCTAGGTTTCTCACAAAAGATAAGAAAAATAAAAAACCACCAATCCTAAATATCAATCTGCCATCTTTTCCTGATAATACACGATCTCAACCTATACCTTCAAAATTTCAAGAAAAAAAAATTCCAGATCAATATTCATACTTTATATAGTCAATCAGTGATTTTCACTAAAATTAGTATGGCAGGCAAAGGCAGCAAGTAGAATCTGGAAAAAGAAAAACGAAGTCCAATAATGTGGGCATTACAAACAAGTAAACAATTTCGAAAGTTGGCAGATTTTCGAACGGATAAACATCAATTCAGAGAAACCATGCAAACAAACTCATTCCGATAACCCATTTCAATTTTTCATAAGAATTTCAACAGCTTGGCATCATCAATCAACTTCTCCAAGCAATAAAAGCACAGACTTCAAATAAAAAAGAAACAATCGTGGATTGAAAGATAATCAAACGACGAGACGGAAGAAAAAAACACGGCCCGCTTACCTGAAGGCTAGGATGACATGGCAAGCTGTTGAAGCAAATCAAAATCCAAGAGTTCCAAGTATCAGGCTCATATTCCTCCCAATGGTCAGAGATAGAAGAATTGGAATGTGGAATTGGATTCGGAAAACCAATGAATGATGAATCAAAGCTGGGTTTTGGTCCAGAAGACGAGACCCCGAAGAAGAGGAGTCTGCGATGAGAATTGGGAAGACGGTCTTCTTCTTCTTAATTGTGTGGGGAAACTGGAGAATATATTTGTACACGTGAAAAGACAATAAGGCAATTTCTGACAGAAAAGAAAAAGGTTTTACATAAACAAATAAATAAATATGGTAAATTAGCAAAATTTATGCACAAAACTTAAAAAAATTTATGCATAAAATAAATAAATAAAACGATAGTGAAATTTTAATCTCGTATATTATAATTTTGTGTAAACATTCAAATATTGAAAATTCAAAACAAAATTTTATAAAAAAGTTAAATTTAATTTTGAAATCCCAATCAAACATGCTAGAATACTTGAACTTCACAAAAAAAAAAAAAATTAAAAAATTAAAGTTAAATTTTCCCTTAGTTAAATGCATACATACATAAAAGGATTTAAGAAAATTAAAAAATTAAAATTTGAATGCCATAAATCTCAAGTTTAAATTTCATACAAAAAAAATGTCATTTTCAAAATTTCATTTTTTATAACTACCATTTATATATAAACATTAAATTATGTATCAATTCCCTTAGTTGAATGCATACATATTAGAATTTAAGAAAATTAAAAAAAATTAAAATTTGAATGCCATAAATCCCAAATTTAAATTTCATATAAAAATGTCATTTTCAAAATTTCATTTTTTTATAATTACCATTTATATATAAACATTAAATTACATGTTTAAATTTCATATTAATTTTATATTATCAAAATATAAAACTTTAAAAAAACTAATTTCTGATAATTTAAATTTCGTCATTTAATAAATTCTTAATAATCTCAAAAATTTTCATCCAAACACACCCTTAATATTTACGGTTGTAAACTCTATTATTTCATGCTACGTCACGATGCTACTACGAAGATTTCATAATTATTTCCTTTAACATTACAAAAAGGGTTCATAAAATTCAACAAGCAAGTAAATTATAAATATACATGGTGTTCTTCCAAACAAAATTGGAATCAGATTTACAGAAGAATATGAACTAAAGACCTCAAGTTAGCAAGGATGTGCTATGACTCAAAAGTGCCAACAAAATAAGGTTAGTGAAGAGGGCCATATGTCTTTAAACTTTCTTGGTAGCTCCATTACTGCCTGTTGTCATGAAAGACTCTCCACAACCGCACTGTCCTTTAGAGTTGGGATTGATAAATACAAACTCGGACCTGCCAAAACACAAATTATGTTGAGCAAACCAGAAAGGCAACCGTAATTGAAGGCATACTAAGCAAGTTGTATAGCCAAAAAGTGTCATCAATTCCAAAGGAAGAGCTAAGCCACCAACCCATATATGTTCGAACGTACCAGTGCAAATCCCTCAACCAAGACATTGAAAGGGAGCATCAGAAAGCAAGGTGATTAAATCTATAAGTTTTCATCAGATTAAGGGATCAATATATCATGAAAGTTGGCTCTTTTCTAGCAAAAGGACCTGTCAAAGTTTTAATCTCTATTCTCATTGTGCAAGCAAAGTAACCATTCGCTTCCAGATTTGGTTTTGTTATGTAAAAATGGACCCATATATCTACCGTTGTCCTTCCTACAATATGCATATCATATGGAAAGTCACTAATCGCATTCAGTAAAAACTTTCAACAAACACATCCAATTTTTGCATCAAATATGTACAGGCACACATCCAACACTTATACTCCTTCATAATCTTATAACTATTAATTCCCAGGTCCACAGAAAACAGATTAAGAAGTGCTAATGGCAATAGTGGTGCAGGTGAAGTCAGATCTATGAGGGTCTATTCCGGTCTTACCGAACTGCACAAAGGGTAGTTAAGATGGCAATAAAGGAAGGACAGCGGCAGTAACAAGACGGGCAATTTTAGTATCACTAGTTGAGGAGGGTGGAGATCTAAAGCTCATGTTACGTAAAATCACTATTGGGAATGATGTTTGAGCTAATACAAGAGTTTCGGTGGCAGAGAACCCACCGGATTAAAATGTCCACCCCCATACAGATGGAAAGGGAACCACAGAGACTAGTGGTTGCCATAAGGTCCAAGAATTCTGGATCATCGCAAAGTGAAAATTTCATAATCACCGGATTTGAACAAGAAATTTGAAAACCCATTTTACTTCAGGCTATACAAGTTTGGCAGCCTATAATCAAATTAACACTGAAGAGCCTATTCCATACTGTTCCATTTCCAAAAATGAAAAAAGATTAATTTTGTCGACCAAAATACAATCAACGGCTGAAGTTGAACAATTTATTAGAAGCCAAACATGCTGATATATATTCCCACACACCCACCCAAAAAAACCCAAAAAAAAGAGGACAAGAAGATTAACCTGAGTTTGTCGTCTACAAAATCCATCTTTGTTCCTATGACGTGCATCAGAGCCTTCGGATCGATCAATATCTTCACACCCTTGTCCTCGATCAACTCGTCGAACTTCCCTTTATCATCTACACATGAAAAATGCAAAATTGGACGAACGAATTTATGAAATTCATAATCAACTGAACAAAATTGAAGGCAACAGAAGAAATGATCATTAAAGATCCAAAAAAGCCATACCTGCGTAATTGAGAGTATACGACAAGCCGTTGCAGCCACGAGCCTTGACGCCGAGCTTGAGAAAGGGCCGCCGACGCTGCTCTAGAAGCTGCCGTATCCGATACGCCGCCGCGTCTGTTAAGCTCACGGCTTGTCGCCTCGCCGCCGGTCCGATCCTCTCGGCTGCCGCCGCCAGAAATTGGGAAGCCATTTGGTGAGATTTTTAATGTTCTCTTCCCAAAATTGTCTCTACGATCTAAAACTAAAACCACCCGTGTTGGACTCGCGCCAGGGTAGTTTCGTCATTCGCGCTCAATTATACGCTGATTGGGGAACAGGATTCTGGAACGTACGTGGACAGAAAATAACAACAGATTCGTGCTTTCGTGTCACTGTGGATATATTATTTACTGTCTCAAAATTATAATCGGTAAATACTATATGATTAATATTTCTTAATTTTGGATACAATGTCAATAAATTATACATACCTCTATTATTATTATCCTTATAAAAATTACAATTTTAAATATTTTTTAGTCAGTCATATGTAACTTAAATGAAAATTTTTTTATAAGAATCTTCATTTTATTAATACGAATGATTTATTTGATATATATAAATAATTAAAAAATCTTTAAAATTATTAATTTTTTGCAAACAAAATAGGCTATTTATCATGATGATCTTCATTGTTAGTAATAATGTTAATTTATTTAATACATATAAATTATTAAAAACCTTCAAAAGTGTTGATTAAATCATAAATTAACAAAATCCCAAAATCTTACCTGGTAAGTTTGTTGAACTTGCCCTTATTCGCTCTTCTCACCATCTGTCTCTGAGTCTCTTTCTGTAGGTTTTTTTTTAACTACTAGCCATTCGACTCTATCAGCATTCCATCAATAATTTATCATGTGAAGATCGTACATAAGACCAATCACACCTCACACTATTAAACATATTACCCAAAATACGCATAACTAAATTAATGCAACTTAAAATCAGAAATTCTTATACTAAATTAAAGAAAGGAGCATCACCAACAATAAAGTAAATCTAATAGATAAGTTTATTATAACAAACACAGTTCATTTTGAATTACCCACCTGAAACCTAAAATTACCCACGTTTAATAAAATGTTTGATTAATCCCAATTAAGTCTAGAATTACCCATGTATAATTAAATATTAGGTCAATCTATATATATAAAGCAACTTTCTTAAAATGGTTAAATTTTCAAAAACCCCTAAAATATCCTTGCTTAACATATTTTTTAAAACAAAAGAAATTTAATAATTGAGGACAAATTAGTAAAACAAAAAAAATTAATTCTTAAAACACCCTTATCAAATAATCCTACATCTATTATAATTTTTTTTTTTTGTAGCAAAGGCTAAAAATGTCAACATAATACCTAAACTTTTAATTGGCTAGGAATACGGTTTTACATTCTCGCAACTGCAAACTGAATTTCAGATCCTTCTTGCGAAGAACCGAATCAATTTGCGACGACAAATTGGAGGCTTTCGGTGGTCGCCTGCGAAGCGGGAGGGGTCGCGACGCGGGCAACGGCGCACGACTAAGCTGGGGAAGAATCCAGTGGTGGCCTTCGCAGCGGGAGGGAGAGAGAGTAGGTGAAATTCAGATCTAAGAGTTTCAGTGAGGAAGGGAATCGTCGTTCCTCCTTCCCCTATCCACTTTTGGTTTCGGTTTAATACTTCCACAAGAGGTATATCTTCCTTCAATTCTCTCTTCTTCTAATTCCTGGTTTTCAATTCTAAATTTTAAATTTTAAGTTCTCTGATGAATCTTTATTTGTGGATATTGAGGTTCAGTAGTCTGTGATCATTGAGGATAGTGAGATTCAGTAGTCTGTCACTGTCCCATCACTGTCCTGGTGAGAAAGGTATATTGATAGTTTTGGTGTTAATATGCTTTGAATTTTGATTAGGGTCATAGATTCACTAACATCTAAAAATTTCAACCATTATTGAGCCCCTATAATCCCATCATCGCAAACGTGTTTACAAGGAATGAATTTTCTGTTGTTGCAGACTAAGAAGACCAAAAAGGCGGTTATTATGGGGAAATGCGATGAGTTTTTATTTTCTCTGTTATGCGTCAATTAGTGCCTTAATGGTGAATTTATGTTTTATATGATTATGTTTGTCAATCCCGGTTTTCCATTGTATTGTGATTAATTAAGGTGTTTTTTTCTCTCCGTTTGATTGAAATGCAATTTGTATTGCAGACCATTCTAGGGTCAGACGCCCCAGTTGTCCTTCATGGCTATTTATGGTCAACCAGAGCAAGTTCCCGGTTGTCTTATTATTGATGGTGAATTCTCCAACCTCGTTGTCCATTCACAATGTATCATTCTTGAGAATATTCACCTCTGTTTTCTTTTATCATTTCCATATTAAAAATCATAACTTCGTTTTTTTTAGTTGTTAAGAGGCATGTGATGAATGAGTGTCATTTACTATCCAAAAGGATATGCTTAGATATGTGATCATAATTTTTTTAATCACTCTTGGGGTTTATATGATTATGTTTGTGAATCCCGGCTTTACTTTTTTGTTGTGCTGATGGTGGTTGTATGCTCGAAAAAAGTTTTACAGTACTTGGAAAATAATTTCATTCAAGTTTCATCTTATTTCTGCTTCGAGATGTTTGTGGTGCATTATTTTTTTGAAGTTTCATCTTTTATTTCAATTCCTTTTATGAATAAGTTTTACCCTCAATTGGGTCCATTACGCCTTTGATTCTCTTAGTTAAATTTCAAAAGGGGCGTAAGGTTCAAAAATGATGATTTTAGCAGCTGCGTTAATTTCACAGCGGTTCGATTGTTAACTCCCAGAGATCTTGCATTCTGGTGAGTCACTACCTCTGATTATGCTTTTCTCTAGCTTAGCAATGTTCAGATTTTGTTCTTCATTGTTTGTTCCCTTTGACGCTTATGGTATTATCATCAATATTTTCTTATTGTTCGTATTTTACTAATAGATGCCGTTTAGGTTCTAGCATTTTTTATTTGGGGCTCCAAAAGCCCAAGTCGGTTTTATAGGGATTAGTTTCAGTTTCAATGACTTGAATTTAAAGATGATTACGTTTTGTTACTAATGAGTTAGTAAGGGAGAGAAAATTAAAGTCTGTCAATGATCTATCTGAATGGTCGATATGTAGATGAATGAATATTTTGGTCCTCGAAAACTGTTAAGAGTGCATTGATCTCTATAATTCCTGCATTTGGTGCTATGCAATCTGGGCTTCAAATTAATGAATTAGTGTGGATATTCATTTATTTACAATTTGTGGATTCTTTTGAGTTTATCTTAATTATGAAGAATTAGTTGATTTAATGTCTGCATGTTACACTTTGCTGCATATTTTTATTATTTTTAGTAGAGCATCGTAGTGTCTTCTCTCTCTATGTGGCATTGAGTTCGAGCACTACTTTCTCGGTCTCCATACATTTCTCTGGGTTTTTTTTGCTCGTAGAATCTGTGGGATTTGAAAGTACTTCTCTTTATCAATTGATGATCGTTTTGGAATTGTGTTTCAACTTGGTCCGTATTTGGCGGCTTTGGAGAATTGTGTTCCTACTATGTCCGTGTGCATTGCAGGAAGTTATGTTTCATGGTTTGTGACAATGTATTGTGTGGTTTCAATGAATGTTAACCAGAACCTTAAGTACGTCTACATTAACCTTACCTTAAGGCAATAAGAAGAAAACTATTCAATGGGAAAGTTGATATATGTTGCTTGCTGACTCGATGGTAGTTTGGCAGATTGGATTGTATATGTTGCTAAATGACTCGATGAAAGTTTGGCATAGTGGATTGTATTTGTTGCTGTGTTGATGGGTTGGATACTATTGTTATTGAATTTCATTATGTTTTGTATATATGTTGATGGGAGATACATCACTATTGACATATTGGAATTTTTTTTATATAGATAAAGCTAGAAGTCAGATTTTGTTAACTTTTCTATAAATCCAAAGAGGCCCTTACTCATATTCGGTTAAATAAAACCACTGTTCATTATTTGACGTTATAGTTTGATCATCGTTGCATTTGAACAGGTAAGTTTCAAAAGGAACTCTGCGGTTTCATTGCCGCAGTGCTATGCCAGCCAACTATGTCACTGCGGTTGCACAATGGCGAATACCCTTCTTTCAGTTCATGATTCACAAACTCTCTCACTTAGCAGAACTGGAAAAGCTTCGAATCAATCGCTTCCTGGCTCATTGCATGGCTATTTTTTATAGTCAAGCGGACTATACTTTTCACATTTGATTTGCCTGTTTGGCCTTTTCTTGCATTGTATGTTTTTCAATTTAGGTTGAATATTGAGAATGATGATCATGTAATGCAGTACGGGAAAGAAGGAGAAATCGGAAAACGGCAAGTTTAGTAATTTTTGCCCCTTATTGTGTTTAATGACAGTTTTTTGTTTCATAGGACTACCATCAATACAGCATTGCCCATTTTTCCTTTTGAGTTGGGTTTTCTGATTTTGAATTTTAGTAAGATAGATGTGGTAACAGATCTTATACAATTGAGTAGCATTAAAGGATTTCAGTTTCATGGGCAAGTTAAAATTTTCGGATCCTTATCTCACAACTCTTTGTCCATTCATGTGACAAATTTATATTAACTACATTATAATGTAGCCCTTAAAGAAAAATTAACAATTGATCTCATTATATAAGTATTGATTTCATCAAATGAAAAAAAAAACGTAAAAAAAATCATTCAAATACAACATTCCTAATGAAACAAATATTTCACATTAATCTGTGTGCCATCCTACGAATCCCAGATGTTTCCCTTTGTGTTTCTTATTAGTCTTTAGTAATTTTTTGTAGTCCTCAAACATTTGAATACTAGCCTCACTCTACGCGGCTCCGCGCCTGCGTGAGGCTCCATTCCAGTTATTCAAAATCACACTATTTATTATTTGAAATTTTCAAATATGAATATTATCAAACCATATAATAAAACTAAATAATATACTATCCTCTTAGGACATTTCGGGTTCTCTTTCAAAATTGCCTCTACAAATCACACTGTTTGTAGTCCTCATTGAACCTCTTAGATTTGAATTTCACAAACTCTCTCTCCCTCCCGCTGCGAAGGCCACCACTGGATCCTAACTAGACATTTTTTTCCCAATCATTGAGGCTTGGTTGTGTGGCATGACAAACTTGATTTTGGGGAATTTGAAGTATAATTGGCCAAATTGAAAGGGAAGCGAATGGAAAAACATGTAATCTACAATACTACAAGTCTACAACCATATACACTCAAATTTTTAATTCTCACCTAAAAAGTACAATTGCTTATCGATATAGTATGTGTTTTCTTCATCCATTTAGACTCAAATTAATCATAACAAATAATATTTGATGACCTACAAGCAACAAATAGTAAGCTGTCGTTCTGATTGAAAACTCGGAGACGACTAAAAACGCTTCAATGCTTAAGTCAGTTTTGAAAGAAAAATCTCAAGAGTTTAATGTTGTTATAATTATGATAATAATGATAATTAACATTAATAGTAATTATGATAATAATGATAATTAATATTAATAACAAATGTTTTATTGTTATGAATATCAATTGTTTTTACGAAAATATCAATATTATTGAGACATTTAACCCGTTTTAATAATGTATTTAGTTGGAAATACATTATTCACTATTCAAGTGTTTGTAAGTCGTTAATGTAATTGCCAGGGACATTTTGATAATACCAAAAAATGACCGTCTTAGAAAGTAGAGTGCGACGTATTATATATTACTCCTTTATATGGATTAAATCATATTAAGGAAAGAGTTAAGACTTTCATATATGTCGAAACAAAATGAATGATTTACTTCAAATTAGAAAGCGATAATTGTTATTACGTTAACTAGCCTCACTGCAGGCGGCTCCGCGTCTGCGCAAGGCTCTTTGTCTCTCTACGCGCGCCATTTTTCGTTATCCGAGATTACGTTATTCCTACTTATAATTTTCGAGTATAAAAATGATCAAATTATATAATAAAATTGAATAGTGTACAAATTAAATTTCATATAAAAAATATACCTAGATAGCGAGATTTTGAATTTGCATTTTTGATGTAGGAATTGTTTTTTATGCAAAGGAAAATTCAAAATCTTCCTAGCTAGGCATATTTTTTTTGTGAAATTTAATTTGTACATTATTCAATTTTATTATATGATTTGGTCATTTTTATACTTTAGAATTATAAGTAGGAAATGACGTAATCTTGAGTTTAAAAAGATGGCGCGCGAAGCGCACCGAACAACCTCGTACATACGCGGAGCCACCTGCATTGAGACTAGTGCCAATTAAACCTAGGAGAGTTCTTAATGCGCTCCATCGGACACTACTTCTACAAATCGACCAATAAATTATTACTTTTAAATTACATTAAAATGCTAGTGAAAATAAAAGTATGATGGTAAATAGTTTTTGAATTTTAAAGGACAGATAGCCCTTGGATGAGACTAGATCCAAGGGTAGAGAGTTGTTCCAAATTTTCATTTCGTGGGCTTCAAGAACAACTTCGTCCTTACAAATTAAAGCCAACATCATAATCTTATATAGAAATCAAAGAGAACTGGTGACAGACCCTAATTGAGAAACCCTAACCTTGTCCAAGCCCCAAATTTGGAAATCCTAGACCCAACGTTGACGGACACCTTCATCGCCACGACTCCTTCCATATCCATCTCTATCGGAATTTACGAATTAGTTTTGCCTACCTCGCAAGTCAGCGACAGATCCGTCGCGAGTCCGCCAAGCGTCCTTCGCGAGCTTGCGAAGCCTCCTTTGTCGATCTCTTCCATGAAGTACCGAAGTCTCATCCATTGATCTCCTCTGCAAAGCCGCGTTTATCGATCTCCTCCGCGAAGCCTCCTCGGTCCATCACCCAGCTCCCTCATTCCTCTATCTCGAGTCTCTCTAGAAATTGAAAGTTAAGAAAAGGGAGTGAAAAAGACAAGCGGGAAGGCGAGAGGGAAATGAAAGTTTTTCATCTATGCGCTTTGCATTTTTAAGAACTATTCTAACTCATAAATGAACTTTTTAAGATTATCTTCGTAAAAAAAGTTCACAATTTTGAAGGGTTTTTAGTTAATCATATGTGTATATTAAATGAAATATTTACTGATGATTTTGTTTGATACATATGAATGAATAAATAACCTTTAAAATTGTTGATTTGTTGCAAACTAAATAGACAGTTCGCTATGTGAATATACATTACTACAAATACCGTTGATTTATGTTATACATATAAATGACTAAAAAACTTTCAAAAGAATGATGCAAATATAATCTTAAAAATTATTTAGGAGGAATCGTTTCGATTATAATATATGTACAAGATTATTTAATACATTAAAATTGTAATGCGAAGAAATATTACCGAAATAAGATGCGAGTGTTATCTCAATTTAGTTGGTATCCATTATAAATGTAGACACAAACTATATACTTTTGTCCACACACTACAGAATCATTAATTTTCTTTTTAATCACTACATTAAAAAAATTTGTACTGCAGAGACTTGGTCGCCACACACTAATAATTTGTTTGTTGACTAAGGAAAAATTCAGAGAAATAACGAGGAAGGATGAAGGAACGTGTATGCACTCCAGTCTCCACAGAGGCCAAGAGTGAGCTTGCAAATTCAGGAACGTAACTCTTTACTTTTTATACTTTGCTTAAAACAATTGGTTCAGGGATTGATTTTAATTTACTTCCATTCTGTGCACTTCTTGTAAGCAACAGTTCACACGTTCACACTTCTCTCTGTTTTCTGTTGTCACTTTCTATTTTTGTGAACTGTAAACTCTACCGATCAGATATTGGCATGCACACACACACCACAGGAGGACAAAGAGAGAGTCTGAAATCTCCATTATAATGGCCCAATTGCTGAGACGACCCATTTCAGTTTAGTTTATTTTCCATTTTTTTTTTGGGCAAGGAAGTGAACCATTATGTATAAATATATGAACACAGAAACTTTGACATATTATAAATGCATCAGCATGCCTCTCCTTTCTTTTAGGCTTGAGAGACTGAAAGGTGGAAACAAGAGAGAATATAGTAGTATGTATAACACACACAGAATAATTAAGACAAAAACTAAGAAATGAATCAGAAATTCAGAACTGGTTGTTAGCGACCTTCAATTGACGATTGTGAACAACTGCCATATTGGCTTGCAGTATACCGATCATAACTACTGCCGCTGGATAAAAGTCCTGACCTCGGAAATGTGGGCATCTCAGATGATAAGGTGGGCAATGGAGCTTTGAAGTTAAGCGCAAGAATGGCTTCTTCTATGTGAGGCCTCATATGGAGATCTGGATGAGTACACCACATCCCAACAATTAGCAAGCATTCCATTTCCCTTCCATCAAAAACACCCGCCAGTTTCGGATCTGCCGCTTCCATGATTTTCCCATCAGCATAAAGCCCCCAAATCCACTGCGCCAGAAGCAATCCACGGCTATTGGACTTCATATCATACGCTCCTCTCCCGCTTGCTATTTCCAATGCAACAATGCCGAAGCTGTACACATCTGATTTCTTGCTAAATTCTCCGTGGATCATATACTCGGGAGCCATGTAGCCGTAGGTTCCAGCCACTGTATAAGATGTTACTGCTGGCGATTCGTCATGCTTCACAAGTCTAGCGAACCCGAAATCCCCAAGTTTCGGGTTGAAATTCAAATCCAACAACACATTACTGGATTTAAGATCCCTGTGGAAGACACATTGATCCCATTCCTCATGTAAATAGCGCAAAGCAGAGGCCAAGCCCTGAAGAATTTTGTACCTTCGCTGCCAAGGTAACAACACGCTTCTACCTTCATCACAGAACAAATAAGAATCTAAACTACCATTGGGAATGAACTCGTAAACAAGCAGGAGTTTTTCCTTTTCATTGCACCAACCAATGAGTTTCACCAAATTTCGATGTCTAAGTTGACTGCTGATCTTTGCTTCATTCACATATTCCTCTATCCCTTGTTGAGAGTTGCTCCATCGCTTCTTAACAGCAACATCTAAGTTCAAGCTTTGTATAAAGCCTTTGTAAACTGAACCAAATCCTCCCTCTCCAATCTTGTTTGCATCAGAAAAATGACTGGTGGCTTTAACCAACTCTTTGTAGGAAAACCTCCTCGGGCGAACTTCCATTTCAAATCCATTTTCAAAGACCAAGTTACGATTTGGGCCATCAGGTGTGCTGCTTCTTCCTATTACCCAACTAAAGTAGTTGCTGCGCAGAAACTGCCTGCGGCGCTCGGGTGCGCTTTGAGATTCAACATCGTCAGTAGTCCTGTTATTAGGATTTTCAGCGCGCCTGATTGCGCTGTGCTTTGCGCTGTTCAACAGGCCCAAACCCAACAAAGTATTTATGATGAACCAACCAATGGCGCCACTCATGAATACAGCCATGGCTACTGGTATCATCATGTGTTTTCCCGATTTGGATTTAAAACTTCGGCCAACTGGCGCCGAAATTGATACCAACCAAGATTCATCGGCTTGCTCGTGGTTGGACCTGGAAGTGACAAGCTGTTCATGATCAACAATTGAAGCTGAAGTAAAATTCGATGAGATGGTCTTACCAAGAACAGAAGGATTAGTACATGTCGCATATGGGGTTGATAGAATTAAGATGATAAATAATCCCAGCATGAGGAAGTGATGTTGGTGGTGGTGAAGCTTTGGTGAGCTAGCAATGGCAGCCATTTTTGGCTTTGATAAAGTCTATGTGTCCGGTTTGATAAAAAGTCTCTGTGTCCTTGTTATTTATCTTTGGTATTGTCATTGTTTTTATACTTAATTGTTTGTATTCACTTTGAATTTGTTGAGTAGCTTTTTACCTTCTTGGCTTCGTGTTCCTTTGGGCCCTGTTTCTTGGTTGATGAATATTTGTTTAACAAAAAAATAAATTGGTGTCCAGAAAGGTACTACTAGATATTTAAATATTTTTAAATAATAAATTTAATAATATTTAAAAAAAATTATAAATTGGTATGAACATTTGATAAAAAGTTGTTGACTTTGAATTTGTCATGGCGAGTCTCCCTTCCGTGATGAAGTCTTCATCTTCTTTGTGTCCGTCCCTTTCAATCTTTCTTCATTTTTCGTTCTCTCTCCTCACCACAAATTTCTTCTTTCTGGTCAGGGGGCACGAACAGCCTTAAAGTACTGTTCCATATCCCAAAAGTCTTCGATCCCAACGAATGCCCTTGGTTTCGCTTGATTCGCCGTCGAGCCACTGCTTACGGCCTTCTGTAGTATAGGGACCTCGCCCCTACTCTCTAAAGCTTGCCACCCCTATCTATTAGTAAAGCTCGAAACACTTCCACGACCCCCCGTCCTTAACATAGCTCAGTTTTGAAGTTTCTTTATTAATATGCGTTGATCAATTCACTCTATCGTCACATGGACTTTGATATGGACTCAGGTGACTGTTGGTAACCAGCTAGTAGTAGTCGGATTCAGATGAGTACAACTCAGCAGAGCACAACAGTGTGAGTTTCATCTGTTTGCAATCTCAAATATAATTTCTAAACCAAAGCTCTTGCAAAATTTAATCTGTTTGCAATTTGTTTGCCAGAAAATCCTTGTTGAGTTTGAATTTGGGGAGGAAAAATTCAGAGAAATAACGAGGAAGGATGAAGGAACGTCTACACTCTCCAACAGAGGCCAAGAGTGAGCTTGCAAATTGAGGAAAGTAACTGTGAACTGTATTCTTGTAAGCAACAGTTCACACATTCACACTTCTCCTCTGTCTTCTGTTTTCACTTTCTTTTTTTGTCAACTGTAAACTCTACCGATAAGATATTGGCATGCACAAACATACCACAGGAGGACAAAGAGAGAGTCTGAAATCTCCATTATAATGGCCCAATTGCTGGGACTACCCATTTCAGTTTAGTTTACATGTGAATATATGAATACAGAAACTACCACATATTATATATGCTGATTATATATGCATCAGCATGCCTCTCATTTCTCTTGAGAGATTGAACAAGAGATAATATAAAAAACACACAGAATATATGAATAGAGAAAACGATGACAAAAACTAAGAAAAAGGAACATGAGCATCACGCACCACCAAGTCACCAACTAGCGACCATGAATTGACGATTGAGAACTATTGCCACATTGGCTTGCAGAACACTGATCATAACTACTGCCGCTGGATGAATGTACTGACCACGAAAATGTGGGCATCTCAGGTGATAAGCTAGGCAATGGAGCTTTGAAGTTAAGCACTAGAATGGCTTCTTCTATGTGAGGCCTCATAAGGAGATCTGGATGAGCACACCACATCCCAACCATTAGCAAGCATTCCATTTCCCTTTCATCAAAAACTCCCGCCAGTTTCGGATCCGCTGCTTCCATGATTTTCCCTTCAACATAGAGCCCCCAAATCCACTGCGCTAGAAGCAGTCCACGGCCATTGGACTTTGTATCATTCGCTCCTCCCCCGCTTGCTATTTCCAATGCAACAATGCCGAAGCTGTACACATCTGATTTCTTGCTAAATTCTCCGTGGATGGCATATTCGGGAGCCATGTAGCCTTGGGTTCCAGCCACCGTCTTATAAGATATTACAGCTGACGATTCATCATGCTCCACAAGCCTCGCGAACCCGAAATCCGCAAGTTTCGGGTTGAAATTCAAATCCAACAACACATTGCTGGTTTTAAGATCCCTGTGGAAGACACACTGATCCCATTCCTCATGTAGATAGTGCAAAGCAGAAGCCAAGCCCTGAAGAATTCTGTACCTTCTCTCCCAAGGTAACAACAAGCTTCTACTTTCATCACGGAACAAATAAGAATCTAAACTACCTTTGGGAAAGAAATCGTAAACAAGCAGGAGTTGTTCCTTTTCATTGCACCAACCAATGAGCTTCACCAAATTTCGATGTCTAAGTCGACTGCTGATCTTTGCTTCATTCACATATTCCTCTATCCCTTGTTGAGATACGCTCGATCCCCTCTTAACAGCAACATCTAAGTTCAATCTTTGTATAAAGCCTTTGTAAACTGAACCAAATCCCCCTTCTCCAATCTTGTTTGCATTAGAAAAATGATCGGTGGCTTTAACCAACTCTTTGTAGGAAAACCTCCTTGGGCTAACTTGCATCTCAAATCCATTTTCAAAGACCAAGTTACGATTTGGGCCATCAGGTGTGCTGCTTCTTCCTATTACCCAACTAAAGTAGTTGCTGCGCAGAAACTGCCTGCGGCGCTCGGGTGCGCTTTGAGATTCAACATCGTCAGTAGTCCTGTTATTAGGATTTTCAGCGCGCCTGATTGCGCTGTGCTTTGCGCTGTTAAACACACCCAAACCCAACAAAGTATTTATGATGAACCAACCAATAGCACCAATCATGAATACAGCCATGGCTACTGGTACCAGCATGTGCTTTCCCGATTTGGTTTTAAAACTTCGGCCAACTGGCGCCGAAATTGAAACCAGCCAAGATTCATCGGCTTGCTCGTGGTTGGATGTAACAAGCTGTTCATGATCAACAACAACAAGTGAAGTTGAAGTAAAATTCGATGAGATGAGCTTACCATGGACAGAAGGATTAGTACATGTCGCGTGAGGGGTTGACAGAATTAAGACGATGAATAATCTCAGTAGGAGATGATGAGGAAGGAAGTGATGATGATGGTGGTGAAGCTGCGGTGAGCTAGCAATGGCAGCCATTTTTGGCTTTGATGAAGTCTATATGTCCTGTTTTGATAAAGAGTCTCTGTGCCCTTGTTATATATCTTTTGTATTGTCACTGTTGTCATAATTGTTTGTGTTGACTTTGAATTTGTCATGGCAAATACAGAAAAATGATGATAGAAACGTCTTCCCTAGAGAGGACCAAGCTCAGCCACGTTTCGTTAGGATTTGGTTGGACGAATTTTTTTTAAATATTCGAATAATTTAGGATAAATTAATTAAAAATAATAATATCTCAAAATACCATGGGATGGCAATTGGGTATGGAAAATTAACTAGCACTTTTTTCCTCTAAAAAGCAAGACATATGATATTAAGTGAATATTTCTTATATTTATTAAGTACGTGTATTTTTATCTCAAGGTTGGCCTAGCACCGCGTCTTTCCCTTGGTCACAGAGTGAGCCCTGCAAACCAAGGCTTGCTCCTGATCATAACGTAATCACTGCAAGTTTCGAACTTCAGCCAATTAAGCACTAGGATATTCGCCCTTTGAAAGTGGTTGTTTGCAAAATGCACCACATCTTGTAGTTATTATTCGACTTCTTTGATATATTGAAAAAATCGACATTATACAATAATTTATTAAAATATGTAAACGTGAATTAACTTGTATTATTTATTATTATTCCAAAATTACGGATATACAATATGAAATTTTTTTTATAAAAAAATATATATTTAAACTAAGTATTAAAAAGTAAACGAAAAATGAGAATATTATTAGACCAACTAGGCTAAGCGGTCGTGGGTTCAATTATTTGGGCCCAACCTATTGTGGCACGAAGTTGAAGGACCAGATAGCCCATGAATTAAACCCTTCGACGACAAAGGGTTTTGCGACTTTGTAAAGACCACCTTCTTTTTCATCAGAGCCCACACACACATGCCTTTCACCGGAAAATCCAAATCGCCAAATCGCTATTTGCTCCACTTCCACAAGATTTCTCATTTATTGGTCGCTTGCATTTACACTCCCATTTCATTATCATCATCAAGACCGTCAACAGCCCAAATCTGAGTGACTCACTTCCAACAGTATAAAAAATCCCCATTTTTTAGCACTCTCTGGGCTCAACGCCCAAATGTTTCCTGGAGTTTTGTTGTTTCTGCTTCCTTGGTCTGTTCAGATTTCTCAGGTCTGTGATTCTAAACCCCGGGTTTTTTATTTTCTGTTTATTTCTTGGTTTTCTGAAAATTGGGTACACGTCTGTTCGGCATTGTAGCTGGTAAAGGTTTATGCTTGCTGGTAGGTTCGTAATTACACTGAATTTGGATAATTATTGTTGGGTTTTTCTTTAGCGATTATAATTGTTCTACAGGGATTGTAATGTTCGCTTTAGAAGTTTCTGGGACTTCTCTTTGATTCATTTTATGATTAATTTGCTGAATTATGTGGTTTCTTTGAATTATCTGGTTTTGGTTTTTGATAAACAGGTGTTGGAAGAGAGATTTGTGGTATTGAAATATTAAGTCATTTGGGTTTCTAAGCTTTCGTCAGCTTACCTGTCTCTGAGATTTGAGTAGCGCTGCATTATATGATGGCGACTTATGCGTCTACCAGTTTTAATCTATCTGATATTCGAAAGCCGGCGGGGGTAGTAACAGGATGTGGAGGGAGGTTATTACTGGAGAATCAGTTAGGAAGATTTAGCTGCCTGAAAATGGTAGACGACAAGAATGGTTTCATGGGTGCATTCCATAAGTCAACTCTGCCTCAAATTAAGTGCTCAACCAACTCTCAGAGTGTCAGTCCGTATCAGAATAGAGACCCTTTTCTTAATCTACACCCTGAAGTTTCATTGCTTAGAGGAGAGGGAAACAACATGATGAATAATCCGAGGAAAGACATTGCAGGTGGAAGTTTCACTGAGAGCTTAAGTGACAAATCTGCTCCTAGTAATTACAGTGAAGCAAAAATCAAAGTTATTGGTGTTGGTGGTGGAGGGTCGAATGCTGTTAATCGTATGATAGAGAGTGCGATGAAGGGTGTGGAGTTCTGGATTGTTAACACTGATATTCAAGCCATGAGAATGTCTCCTGTCTTACCTGAGAACCGTTTACAAATAGGTCAAGAGCTTACCAGGGGTCTTGGTGCCGGTGGAAACCCAGAGATTGGAATGAATGCTGCCAAAGAAAGCAAAGAGTCGATAGATGAAGCACTTTTTGGATCAGATATGGTCTTTGTTACGGTAGGTTCAAATTATGTTCCTCTCTCATGACTTCCCAACAGTTGCTGGTGTGATGTAATATTAAACTTAGTTCAAGCATTTACACATTTAATATTAAATTTCTCTATCTGCAGGCTGGAATGGGTGGAGGAACTGGCACTGGTGGAGCTCCTATAGTTGCAGGTATTGCAAAGTCAATGGGTATATTGACTGTTGGTGTTGTGACAACCCCTTTCTCTTTTGAGGGACGAAAAAGAGCAGTCCAAGCCCAGGAAGGAATAGCAGCTTTGAGAGAGAATGTTGACACACTGATAGTCATTCCAAATGACAAGTTATTGACTGCAGTTTCCCAGTCTACCCCAGTAACCGAGGCATTTAATCTGGCTGATGATATTCTACGTCAAGGTGTTCGTGGTATCTCTGATATAATCACGGTATGTGATTTTTGAAGATATTGGGTTTAGTATGAATACATCTTTTGATTACTGGAGTATTAAAGTAAGTAAATGAACTAATAAAAACAAAGGGAAAACAAAGATGAGAGGAAAATGAGAATGAAACAGGGACCTGGATAGGCTTGTTAACACTGTCTTTCCGGTAGACCATAATACTAACGGATTCCTTACATTGATTTGAGGGCCATCTTTGTTGCTCTAACTCATTGGTTATCACCTTAATTGCAGATACCAGGCCTTGTAAATGTGGATTTTGCTGACGTACGGGCTATAATGGCTAACGCGGGTTCTTCATTGATGGGGATAGGAACAGCAACTGGTAATGTTTAGCTACTAACTACTAAGATGTTTAGAATGCTTCATACTGTCAGAGGCTTCACTTATGATATCAAACTTGATTACTCTGGTTCCAATTTTCATTATTGGCTTCCATGACTATTGTGGTTCCAAGTCTCAGTTCCCCTTACGGCTAGGGCAGAAAGAAAGGTCTGAAAGTAGAAATAATCTCAAATTTATTGAAACTTTTAATACAGGTCTTTGAGTCTTAGTTTTATAGATTATTACTAACAGGCATGACATATTATAAACTCTCTCTAAAATAACTCATTTTAGTCACTGTATATGTGAAGCTAGTTAAAAATCACCAACTACCTGGTAGTACATTGTAACGCAACTCTTGTTATTAAGTAAATATGAATCAAAATCCTTCTTACCTAGATTTTAGTAACCTTATGCGGTGTGAAGAAATCTCTGCTAATTAAGTATTTTTTTTATTTTTTATGTTCCTCTTCACAATCGTGTAAATTTGGAGGGTTGTAAGATGGAAACTGTTCATCAAGCCTGTTCGTTTCAGTATTGATCTTTCCTCACCATTTTTCCCCCTTTCAATTGTATATAATATCCTGCTATAATTATTTACTGAGCTTTTTATTTTCTTGGAGTAGGGAAAACAAGGGCAAGAGATGCTGCATTAAATGCAATCCAGTCACCTTTACTCGATATTGGTATAGAGAGGGCAACTGGAATTGTTTGGAACATAACTGGGGGAACTGATTTGACCCTTTATGAGGTACTATTACGATTTCTATTCAAATCTTTGTTGAAGAATTACTTCTTAACATTTTCACCATTGCATTCAACATCTGAATACTTTGTTGGTTAAGCAATTCTGCGAACAGCCATAGCCTGATTTACATGTAAATAACATACGATGCCTTTATGCTTCCCCTGTTCAGTTCATGGTGGAAGTAAAGAGTTTGTTTCTCGTCGCCTTTTCTTTTTCGAGTTTGACATTAACAGTCTGAAGTATTGGGAAGCAAACGTGGGAGGATGATAGGAATATCGAAATCTAGATTTGCAACCCCCATCCCTTCTATTTCTAACCAGCACAAATGACATTACTCTGCAATGTGCTTATAGATCTTATTAGTTGGATCGGCAAAAAACATCTTCACTTTTGTTTATGACTTAATTTTCATAGAAAAATCATTTGGTTAGTCCAGAACTATTTTAAATTCCAATATAATGAATCATAAATGGTAGTTTTCCCATAGTTCATATTATGTTGTATTGCTCCTCTTGGTCTCTAATTTCAAATGGGTATTCTCACAGGTAAACGCTGCAGCCGAGGTTATATATGATCTTGTTGATCCAACAGCAAATTTAATCTTTGGAGCAGTGACAGATCCATCACTCAGTGGCCAAGTAAGTATTTTTGCTCTCTAGGTGAACACAGTAAATTTTAGTATCTGTAGTCATATTATTAGGTAAACATGTGAAGGCATATTATTTAGGTAAACATGTGAAGGCATATTATTTAGGTAAACATGTATGCCCGGTGGTGTTTGAGTTTGGATACATCTTATATGCCATGCTTCTTGTTTTTGTATTTCATTCAGGTAAGTATAACTCTTATTGCTACTGGATTCAAACGGCAAGAAGAAAAGGAAGGGAAACCACTCCAGGTATTCCTGAACGCATTCTCTCCCGAAAAAGTTTCTAATACCTAGCACATTGTATTCTAATACCTACCAAATTGCAGGCACAAGGAGATGTCACCCTTGGAATCAATCGACGACCATCCTCCTTCATGGAAGGTAGTTCAGTGGAGATTCCCGATTTCTT
This sequence comes from Prinsepia uniflora, assembly GCA_032719365.1. NCBI lineage: Eukaryota > Viridiplantae > Streptophyta > Magnoliopsida > Rosales > Rosaceae > Prinsepia > Prinsepia uniflora. The sequence goes on along the minus strand of CM064862.1, from coordinate 909,030 downwards.
GAAGAAGAAAGGTCGCTCCCGTTATCCTAGAGTTTAACATGTTCCTTTCTCCGAAAGCACGGTCTCAAGCCTCCTGACCTCTTCACTCCGACCACCACCGCAGCATCCATCCGAGGGATTCAAATATGCCGCTGTAGATACTAGATGATAGATCCTCAATGCCATGTGTTAGTGGTTTCTAGCGTTGATCATAAGTTACTTATTAGTGCAGCATACTCATATGAGACTACCAAGTGTATGTTTTCCCGTTCACTTCATTCTTGCTTTTCCCAGGAGCTTTGAATAAACAGCATTGGCATGTACAGTGTTTTCCCTCCCTCGGGGTATTATGGTGAATGACGAATGGCTTGTTTCATTGATAGTTCTTGTGTTTATGCGGATCTCAGTTTTTCTACCAGTAATCCCTGCACGAACACAACCCGTCTGCGAAATGGTGGAACCGACTATTATCCCTAATAATATTCCTCCCAACCTTGGAGATGAACTTGATTGCAGAATGGCAATCCAAGCAGACCCTCAAGTTTTTCTTCACAATGATCGGCTTCACAGGCGGCATACTCATGAGTGCGAAAGCAATCGCTATCCTCTCGCTGTGACGATGAAGAAGCTTCACCTTTTGATCATCATCCATGTCATGTGGAATTGAATCATGTCACGTGGAGTTGAATCTGTAAGTGGAACGTACCCAGCTTCGTTTATCCAATCGTGGAGGCAATCGAGCTTCTCATAAATTTCTTTCTGCAGAGAATGAGACCAATCTTCGGCACCAAACGTATACGTTTTGTTTCCAACTTCAACCCAACTGAACCCGGGCATTTTCTTCATGCTGCCATCTCTCATCATCTTCCTCACACTCCTCACGTCTTCCCATTGCTCTTCCTTCGCGTATATGTTCGCAGAACGTCAACTCCAGTGTTCTCGGGTCCTAGATGCATAAGTTTTTCCGCTGCAAGTTTTCCCCTTTTCTTATCGCCGTGAATCCTGCAAGCTCCAAGAAAAGAGCACCACCCGAAAGCATTTGGCTGAATCAGCATGCTGCTTATGAATTCTTCAGCCTCTTTAAGCCTTCCCGCCCGGCCTAGCACATCAATAACGCAAGAGTAATGTCCTTCTCTAGGATCTATTCCATATCTCTTCATAGAACAGAAATAGTTCAAACCTTCCTTCACCATTCCAGAGTGGCTGCACCCTATCAAGAGACTGACAAATGTTATCGCATTTGGTTTCACTCCTCTCTGTTCGCAATTACAAAAGATATTAAAAAAAAAAAAAAAACCGAATATCTTTTAACAGTAAAAAGCTCGAGACAACTGCCCCTACTGCGAAGGCGCTGCGCGAAACCAAACCGCCACCACTCGCCCGATGCTGCCTATTATAATACAAGACGAAATGACAGGCCCATAATGAGAGGCTTATTACCTGCTACGAATGCTAAGCATTTAAAATAATTATTTCAATCTGGACCAAAGTTTCAGGCTTTACATATCCATTTCTCACCATCAGCTCTCAGATGCATTCTTATCATTTGAGTAAACAAGCTCGACCATAGTAAACTATCAAGCTTCTTTTCCTTCAGTATCTTAGCGTAAACACTAAGTAAGTACGTTACTTTGAACAGACTCTTAAAAGTTAAGTCACCTACGATATTCTTACTCGAAAGACATACAGAGTACGATAATCTGTACCGAGCTTATCATATATCCTAATCCTGTCAGAACTCTAAGCGGTCCAGATTCTCCAAATGGAGCAACGCCCCACAAGAAACACAATGAATACATAGTCTAGTATTTTTTTATTTATTTTTTCTCTTGATACAACCAACCATAGTGCACTTTATGGTTTACGACTTCATACTATTTGATATGTGAGAGGCCAAAATGGACCACTTCTGCATGTTTCCAAAAGTAGGCAAAAAAATGAAGTTTTTTTTTCTCTTTAAGGGGAGGTATATTACTTGTCATATAATCGAGGAGTAAGTTTCAAATGTGCTTATAGTATTCATACGTACTACGTAGTCAAATGGATTTAACTTAAAGTCTTGATTTGTAGATTAATGGTTGATTTTAATTTAAGTTTGAAAATGTAAAATAAACATATATAAGAATATTAATTTATGCATTGAATTTTTGTGATTATATTTTTAAATAAATAAATATAATAATATTATCCATACAAATCATAACACGTAAACTTTTAACGTAGAACTGAATTTTTTTGGCCAAGCCTCATTTGTAAATTATATTATATTATTTTATGAATATTCACCAATTTTTTTAGTGGTTTATGTTATCTTAATTACTCTCTTGTTTTCCATGAATTGATTTTTTGAGCAATCATCACTGTACATTTCAAGATTTATGGTCAATTTCAGAATGAATAATACTACGGGTACCACCTACTTTCCCACTTTTTTGTATCACACCATATGTGGCGTCTGATGTGGCATTTCATGTCATCATAAACCCTAAGAAGATTTGATGTTATGAAATTATTAAATATATTCTTAAGGTTTATGATTTTCTGGAAAAAGACGATTGGTTGCGATCAAATTCTTAGATTTTAAGTTTTATTTGGAATGAGACAATTGGTCTTGATAATATTCTGTTCATTTTGTATTTTAGTTTAATTTTTTTAATATTTGATTTTGTTTTTATTTTAATTTTAATTTTAAGATATGTAATTAAAATGATGTCATGGTTTAGAAAAGAAAAAAACGATGACATAGAATGTCACATCAGACGCCACATATGGTGGGATACCAAAAAAAAAAGGTGGTGCCTATAGTATTATTCTTTTATAATAGATTACCACGTTTCAATTTCATCATTTTGACTTCATATGATTTTGAGATCACATCAATTTACTCGATATGCTTATTTTAATTAATAAATCATCAACTAAGTTAAGTGTATTCTTGGTATTGACTAAAAATTCTTACTCATTTTATTTTTCAAGATGTTACTAATTATTTTGATTTAGCTAATCTTTCAAATTAGTGCATTTAAACAAACTATGGGAGCATAATTCATTAAACTTGATGTAAATGTAAATATAATGGCCTTATAGATTGTTTAAATGCACTAATTAAAAAAAGAGTAAATCATTGTTACACCCTTAATAACTTTTATTTTTATTTAAAATCTTTAATGTGTATATATTAAACAAAATAAGATCTTACATCGAACTTTTTTTATTCAAAAGTACCTAAACAGATTTTGTAAGTAATAAATTCCACATCTACCCTTTTATATCTCAATAAAGAGAATGAGTGAGTTATTGAGAATTCCTTCAAACAATTAAAAATAAAATTATTTTTTTTATCCTTTTTGCCCCATGTGCCCCTTAGTGTTTGATTTCTTTGGCCTCTTGGGCCCTTTATTATATTATGCATATAATAAATATTATATATGTATATATATATATTGTATATAGTTACAATTGAAATTTTCTATAAAATAAAAAATGAAGTCTGTATTGTCTGCGGTTCAATGATAGGGTATATAATTTTTTTTTTTTGGTGGGGGGTGGGGGGGAGAGGGGCGCCTTGAGATGGCGGTGGATAATCATACGACATAGAGTTTAATTCTTGAATTTTCACACAAAATTCAAGAATTAACCCCAAAACTATACAAAATTAACCAAATTATTTAATATCGGAAGATAAACCTTATGACATAGGGTTTAATTTTTGAATTTTTGCACAAAATTCAAAAATTAAACCCTAAGCTATACAAAATTAACCAAATTATTTAATATTGGACGATAACGAATTTTTAAATATAAAATTATTTTTGAAGAATTATTGCTTTTAATTTTTTTATTTAAGTTAAATTAGATACTCATATTACTTTTAAAATGAGCAAGTGAAAAAAAAATTATAAATAGGAATAATGTTTTCATAATCATCAATATAATCTTATAATAAAAAAAAAAAAGTAATGTTGAAATCATGATAAATTTTGGCAAGTGCTTTTTTATTGTTGTTGTATTAGTTTATAATTAAATGACATTAGTTGTAATTTATATAAAAACTATTGTCTATTTTAAATTGTATAGTCATATGAGTTTAATGTTTCTATATGTAAGTTTTTGAAAGAAATTATATGTTAATTTTTTTATATGCAAATTTTTCTATATTGTCCCGAAATACCGAAACCATCTCGTCTCGTATCATACCAAACCGAAAAATAAACCGAATGGATGATCGGTACCATACCGATTTACCGATTTAAATCGGTACGAGATCGGTTTCGATGTTACAGAATACCATCCCATACCGAAACCGAACCGGTTTTAATTTTTTAAATTAATTAAAAATTAAATTAAATTCAACAATAAAAAATCCCTAATAATCTAATAGCTAATGATGGATTTAATTGTATAATAATTTATTTGATAGATTTAATTGTATAATAATTTAGTTGATAGATTTAATTGTATTTTAAGAGTTTTTTAGTTGATGGATTTAATAGTTTGTTATGGTTTTTTAGTTAATGTTGTTAATTTTAGTTGATGTATTGAGATTGATTAGGTTATGAATTTTCTATACATTTTGAGCAATATTTGCTACCCAACAAGAGTCCTAATTTCTCAATTTTATCAAAATGTTACTTTTAGACATTGAATCAAGTGATAAATAAATGAAATTATGAATTTGGCTTCAAAACCGAAACCGTATCGAACCTAATTGGTACGGTATGATACGATATCAATTTTATATTTATAAATATTATACCGTACCGAACCGGTTAAAATTATTTGGTACGGTTCCGGTATCACCTCCATACCGAACCATGCCCAAGGCTACTATTAGTTAATTGCCCTTAAAAAAAAAAGTAGTCAAATCAGGATAATTAGTCACTTAATAAAAAATAAAATTTATAAGAATTTATAATAAATTTCAAAAAGATCTGTAATTTAATTGATGAATTAATAGTGAAATAAACAGATGAACTAAATTGATGTAATTTCAAAATTAAATAGAGGAACATAACAAAAAAAAAAAATAGTGGTCTATTCTTATGTCGATCTTCCTTAGAGCGTGAAGTGACGTTTGCCCTAATTGTAAGTGATTGATTGGTGGCTGCCTTTCGTCAATCTTGTTGTGCTCCAAATCATGTGGTTATGAAAATATTGAGTAGTGAGTGTGACTAGTCGTCGATACCTTCATGAGCTATAGACATCCACATACGCTTAGGATTGGGTTTTTGTGATGTTTACCAACACATGACTAATAGTTGCACCCATCAGTCTTCTTCAATAGAGATCCATCCATGTCTTCAATTTAGCTACACACTTCATTTTAATTTAATTCTTCACATTATCATTTTATACATTTTATTTATAATAATATCATCGAAGCTATTCTAATTCTTATTATTCTTAAACGGCTACGTTGTATTATCCATTTGTTAGCTTGTGTTTTGAGAGACAAGAAGAGAAATGACATGATATTTAACGGCGATCTCATGTGTGTGTATATATATATAATGCATACTTACCATTCCGATTACGTACAAAAATGTCATGAAAGTTTGTGAAGGTAATAATTTATGCAAGTAATTAGTTAATTAGTATTATATAAAATAAAAAAGATTTAAAGTACGTGGAGTGCAGTGAGTGAAAAATTGAGTATGAAAATCAGCTCTTGAATTAAGAAATAGATTCTAGAAATTAAAAATGATATTATGAGCAATTTCAATAATCAAATTTGTTGATATTCCTTGTATAGTAGATGCTATCGCACATACAATCATACTCAATCTAATGGAATTGTTTGATTTTAAAAGAGATCTTCTATAATTTCGCATGTGAGGGGTTATTACCTAGTTTCGTCCGGTCATTAATAATGCTCTTATATTGTTAGATAATGACGGATATAAACAATGCTCGTAAGGAGTCTTATCGAAACCAAGAAATATAGGCATGCCTGCCATCTACACCACAATAAATGAAGTTTTCTGAAAAGAGAATAAGAGGGCTAAAGAGAGAGCCAAAAAAAGAATATTTGTGTATAATCTTGCATAATCTCGAATGTTTTCAGTTATGGTACGTAGACCAAATGATATATACAATGCAAGCAAAAGTTCCTAGATTTATAGAGAACAGTTTCAATTATGATATATGTACAACGATAATTAGATAAACAAAAAACAATAGTACGAGGAAGTAATACCAAAGTGTGGAATGCAAGTAATATTTTTTTCTAATAACCTAGGAATATGTCTCAATAATATATTATTGAATACAATGAATAAATCGTTAATAATTCAATCATATTATAATATTTATATTTATTCATTAATATTATGGTTTAGATATTTTAACTATCAATCACTTCTTCCAAAAACCCATATCCAACGAATCCGCAAATTCCAATTTGACATATTTAATTCCATTATTATTCTTAAGAGCTTCCTTTGACCTTTTTTTTTTTTTTTGAAGTTTGAAAGAGAGCAAGAACTAAAGCCACACAAAATATATGGAGGTCGCAAATGTGAAGAAAAAGCCACGTACCATTGTCACTTACCATACACAAACAATGCTCTAGGGTTGACGTGTTCACTAACTCCCCACCCATTTCTACTTGCATTATTAACACACATACTAAGCTTATTAATCGCCGGCCATCTCCATTATTCTCTCTATCTTCACAAACCTCAGCAACAAACCTAACATCAGAAGCCTACATTTCTATTATTATCTTCACTTTTGAACGAGACAAAATCCATCTCTAATGGCTCATCAAATCTCTTTAGAAAAACCCAACACCCAAAAAACCCTACCTTTGGGAATCTCTCAACTCAGAAGCTCATCATCATCGTCGTCGTCTTCGTTGTCACCAAAGAGGCATAAGAATGATGGAGTAATAGCTGCAATATTGGACGGTGACCACGGTTCATCATCAGCTGCAGCAGTGGATCATGCTGTTGTAGTGGATCAAGTTATTCTTCGTCAACCAATAAGTAATGTAGTGTCTTCTGACGAGGCGGCGGCAGCCGCCGCGGCAGAAGAAGAAGAAGTTGTAGTAGAAGAAAGTGGACGTGAGAGGTTGAAGAAGCATAGGGTTGAGGTGGCGGGGGAGGTCTGGATACCGGAAATATGGGGGCAGGAGGAGCTCCTCCAGGACTGGATAGATTGTTCAGCTTTTGATAATTTTTTGTTTCCGAGTGGGATTATGACTGCTCGATCTGCGTTGGTTGAAGAAGGCAGGAGAGAAAACTCCGGCAGATTAAGAATAGAAAACAGGTGTTAATTAGTTAATTACTTCAATTATATATCGTAATTATATTATAATAATATACTGTTTTTCTATGACCATCTATGTATTTGTTTAATTATATTATGATGATCATACCAATATTTTTTATGATTATTGATACTGATAATATTATGATTTATAAATCTCACATTTTAAGTGAATTTAATTAGTGGCTTCTTTTAGCGATATTGATTGTTGATTATCTTTGATATATATATATATATATATATATATATATATATATTAGTCCAATATAAATTGTTTTTCAAGTACAAATTAGGCATTGGATAATTTGAAACATAATGGGGAATCTGCTATATAGGATACAAATATAGTTTTTCACGTAAATATTGAGAGTCAAATTTATAGAAGTATCGTTGGATATTTCGATAACGATACTGTTCATGTTAACTAAAAATATTGAAAATTTAGTCCAAAAATTGAAATTTTTTGAAGAAAATTGTAAAACAATTTAAGTAATCAATAATACTTTTATAAAACTAATCCGTACATCGTGAAAATTGAAAACAGATTTTTCTTCTCTTATTTGTATATTGAGGCCTTTAAATTCGAATATATTCATATCAATTTCGCAACTATTTGTTCTTCATTTTTATGTCAAAAACTCCAAATTAGGATATATATATATATGAAAAAAATCGTAGATATTGCGAATATTCAGTTACATTATAAGTTGGGTCAAAAAATCAATTCTTGACAATTCGGTTGCATGTTGAGTTAGGTGTAAGATTTCGATCAATGAAACCGTGTACATAAAGAACAGAAGTCGGAAATCTGAGAGCAGTAACATTTGCAATCTTCATTCTCGTAAAGATCCATTACATCTGCATCACACTAAAATAAAAGCCACATTTCATGTTCATGTTTTGCAATCTGAGAGCAGAACCGTGTACTAAATTTCATGTTTTTTTTTTCATCTTCCAAAAATGGAGACCAGTATACAAGAAATTAAGTACGTTCGCAGCTACATAATTGTAGTTTCAGCAGCAAAGGACGAGGGTTCTTTGAATCAGCATACAGATGTGAGCTCCCACATTTTGATTGTCCCGTCGTCGGATGCAGAAGCAAGGAGCTGATTGTCCTATAAAATTCAACAGCAATGGATGAGGTACATGATTATGCATTATACAAGGGAAAATGATAACAGATCTTCGGCGAGCAACTTTATGCAACCTTAATAATCAGTAGGTAACAACTAGGGGTGATGTAATTATATCATAGATGATTGTGGTGGCAGAGGTCACAAGGGATAGCAGTTTCGAGTGTAGGTGCCATTAATGGCAATGGATAAGCTTTAAAACCTAAGAGTCCAAGCCCAAAAGGCCTTAAATTCACCAGAAAGAAGATCTCACAGAGCTTTAATAATCTGCAGAATGAGAATCTTACCCCCGGGCTCCATTGCACCGAGTTGATATCCATGTCATGGGCTTTCTCCTTCTTCAGAAGTAATTTATATGAAGGTCCATCAACCTGAATGAAAACACACCAGATATTAATAATATCGCTGGTGAAACGGCTTCTCATACAATCAATGGGGTGAAAGATTCTAATATACCAAAGCATCTTTATCATTATTCTCCGCAAAAAATCTTATGGCATCATCAGCAGCTCCACTCACAATAATATTTTCCCTGCCGTATTTCAATCAAATGTAAATCATGATTCAAGATGAATCAGAATCAGAATCAGAAAAATGCATTAACTAAGACTATTGAACTCAAAGACTGATACAATATCTTATATTGAATAAAATATTGTAAGTATCTTCATAAGGGTATGTGTGGATGAGTAACTTCAAAGTTCCAAGGAATTCATACTATATTACTAAAAAATGCACTAACAATTGAATAGGGTGTTTGTAACTGGTGGAATAACTAGTAAGGGAGCGCATGCACCACATAAGCATAGCAAAACCGCTAAGCAAGGAATTTCCATAGTAACTACGAATCCCATCTAGATATCTTGCATCTAATCATTGGAAATCCCTTGGAACTTCGAGATTCCTCATTTTAATTAATTTAGCCTAAACCCTTGGTACTCTAAAGTTCCTCGTCCAAACATAGCCCAATTGAATAGTTGAGGCTGATTCTTTATTATATTTTGTCATCTTGACCACAAGCCCTTGACATTTGGGACTATTTCTTTGGTTATATTACCTTGACCAATGAACTGAAAATATTGTCCGGTCATGATAACCTGAAAGAGTGCAAAGATGTCTCCTGAAAAAACCAACAGAATGGATCATATTACAGCCTAAATGTCAGTACTATACTCAAGTTAACTTCAATTCCTTGGTATGCATGCTAAATGAAACTAAAAGGGTTTTTGTGGTAGTGCAAATGAAACATTTTAATCTACACGGAGTGGGACCATATAGTTCAATTTCAGCTCAAAAGCACCAACTTCTTTGTTGCAACTATATTTATAATGAAACAGCAGCAAACTGTGAAAGCATCAGCAACATATTAAGTAAATACGAAAAAATAAGAACCCTACAACTTTCCACACACTAGGATATTGACCACCCTTTTATTACACTAGCAAAACAAGCAAACTTGAGAGATGCTCTATCAGCCACAGTTAGTAATCTTGAGCAAGAGCTTTTATAACCCAACTAAATGTAGGCATTGCATGGCTCCTGGTGTCAACCAGTTAAAGCACAAATATATACAAAAAATTCAAATGCATGCATGATAACATAAAACTGAAAGATGAAAGCACCATTTTAAAGAGAACAATTCTTCTACAAAAGAGTGATGGTGGAGGGTTTGTGAGTCAGGATGTGAGTGTTCAGAAGTACAGAAAGACAACGAAGAACTTGAACGCAAAAGTAACCGGGTAAACAGAAACAAGTATAAATGAAATTCTAATGTTCAAGTGAAAACACCATATATCAGAAAGTGGTGGGTTTTAAGTAAACCAAAATTTAACAGAAGATATTTTCATTGTTTAAATTCCCACATCAAAGTAAAACCTTCTTAATATCGCCGCTCTAAAGCAAGACCTATGACCTTGGTTCATAATATATTTGGAACATTAAATAACTCACAAACGAATGACCAAATTCAAGTTATGGATTCTACAAAGGAGAAAATAAATAATCCTATAGTAGAATACTACTCACCAAGCTGCAAAGCCGTCAGCAGCCATGTCTGTTCCCCATATCTTTAAAGTAAGATCATCACTGCAAAATCAGTTCATTGTAAACTTATTTCTCAGTTTGAGCACTGTTCAGAACTTCAAATTTTGCTTGACAAAGGTTTTTTTATAAAGGATGTTTTGGTATCAAAACCAATGAAACAATGAGATAACATTTCTGTTTTACCTGCAAGTAACCATTTTGTCTCCACTAGCATTAAACGATAGAGCCCAGACAGTAGAAGAGTGACCACTAAGAAGAAAACAGATTAAGCTGAATTAGACTAAAACATAACATTTAAATCAAAAGTGCTAGCAGTCCTACAATATCAACTAATGAACAGTTCAGAAAGCATTAGTCGTCCATATCTAATCAACAAGTAAGAAAAAAGATCAACTTTGAGGATAAAGTTCTTCGGAGATAGATCTACAGGCACCCACACTCTTTATGGCACATATGCACAAAAGAAAGGAATAATGAAAAAAACAAGGATGAAGCTGAAAGTTTAGAGATTCAAAGAGGCTAAGGCATATTACTTGTTAGTTTCACCTATTGTTTGAACACAAGACCAATCATCATCATCACCTTCATCTGCCCATATCTGCAAGAAACATTGTGCTACATCAGAAACAAAAAGAAAAAAATAATAACATTAAGAATTCTGAGAGCCCAATCTTCTTCATACATCATGAAAGAGGGAAGTAACGACTTGCGTAAAACTGTGGTAGGGAAAGTAGGAAAAGCACTTAAAATTCCAAGCTTTACCTTGACAGTGTTGTCATAGCTACAAGAAAATATAAGATTCTTAGTGGGATGCCACTGAACCATCTTCACATCTTGTGTGTGGCCTTGCAAAACTGCAACACAATCAAACTCATTCCCAGGCTGCACATCCCATATCCATACAGTTTTATCACGGCCACAAGTAGCAAGCAGAGACCCAGATGCATTCCAACACACACTTTTCACTTCATTTTCGTGACCCTTCACACAAAAACACATTTATTAACATAAGATAGAAAAGCCAAAATTGCAAAATTGATCGAATTGGTGTAAAGCAGGAGTTTTTCAATGCCATCAACAAAGCTAAATCATACCTCGAGAGTGGAAACACACTCATAATCAACCCCAACGTTTTCCCAAATTGCAGTGGTGGCATCAAAGCTTGCGGTGGCCAAAAATCTCCCAGATGGGGACCAAGCGCACGATCGGACGGTTCTAGTGTGCGTTTCATCCAAAACTGCCTGCAACCCAAAATCGAAAATTCCATTACAGACTGGCCCATTTAACAAAAAGAAGAAGGAAAAAAATCAAATACAAAAAAATGGGTCACCTTGCAATCCCAAAAAGAAGTAGAACTAGAGGGGTTGTGTTCCCAGATACGGACGGTCTTATCGCCACTACATGAAGCGAATGCCAGGGGGATTCCACCTACTCCAGAGACCGGATTCCAGGCGAGGCTCCAGACCCTATCGGTGTGACCCTCCAGCGTCTGAATCTCTCTCAGCCCTTTTACTAACTCCATGGCAGAGTGAGGCTCTGAGCTTTGTGCAACGAGGGATTGGTGGGAGCCTAAGTAAAGAATAAAGTGGTGAAGAGTAAAACCGTGGGGTATTGCGTATTGGGTTAAAACGGTGTTACCGATACGTTCGAGACGGCCGAGACGCGGATTTGACTGCCGGTGGGTGGCGGCTCTGTGGCTGTGCCCGCGTTGACGAGTTACTTTAGTTCAGTGTTTCTACTCTTTCCGTGCAGTTGCTTTTGTCGTTCGCAAATCCTACTTTTATTTATCTTTCCTTTTTTTTTTTGTTGTTGTTGTTGGAAATTATTTATCTTTATTTTATTTTATCTATCAATATATCATAAAAAATGTATAATTATATTACCAAAATCAAGCTTATAACATTATTACAAAAAAAAAAATTATGATAATAAGACTCGTGAGATAATATGACAATACTAATACGGATAAAATTACACTAATAACTACCAATCTCACATTACTAACAAATTACTTGTCATTCTCTTCGTAATAATGCATCAACCAAACTTATTATATAACATCAATTATAAGGTCTAGTGTAATTGGAAACTCACACTTCTAGATGATGAATTTCATAGTTTTTAACTGACATGAGTTCGAAATTCAATAGAAGTACGTTGTTGTAAAAAAAAACAAAGCTTATCTCGAGCGTGAATTAGGCCTCATCTTCGCGTGTGGAAACGAATGTCATCTCCATATGTCCCCTCTCTCATTTGATTATCTCTATCTCTCTCATGTCGCTAGTGGTACTCATTTTTTCTTCTTTTATAATTGATTTTTTCTGCTAGTATTACTGGTCTCATAGTATTCCCTAAGATTGTCAATTTTTGACATGACTCGATATATAACTCGAAATTCGCATGAGATTTATTCGGATCAACCCGCGCGATTAAAATTTCGGGTCATTTTGCAAGTCCACCTTTTATGATACCTTTAATAAACTGATGGATTTCGGGTAAACTTATTAATCTGTATAATAACCTATTAACTCATTTAATAAACAAGTAAAATTCGGGTTAACCTGTTAAACCGTATATTGACCAGTTGAATAAACGTGTAATTGCCAATTCATATATCTACTAATTTACCTACCTAAATATCTATTAAATATTATAGTTTAAATAGGTTAAACATGTTAAACAGGCTAAACGTGTCAAACATGTCATAAGTTAATTGAATTTTCAGTACAACATATTTATTAAATGGGTTATATAGGTTACACATATTACCTGAGTTATTAACAGTTCGGGGTTAGATTGGACATTTTTGACACGATTATTAAATAGGTCTGGTTGGGGTTGAACATATTTAGATAAAATAGAGTTCATAACACGATACAAATCCGACAGGACACGATCCATTATCAACCCTATTACTCCCCTTTAATATGCAATGAGAGGTCTTTTGTTGCGACACTTTTTGAAAGATTCAATATACATTTGTCGTTTGGAAAAAAGAAAAATATATTATATTTATATAATATATATATACACACACATTTCATCCTTCAATAATGATATTAAAAAAAAAGTAAAAAACGAAATAAAAGCCCACCATTGGTGGATCATGGACCATTGGACCAATAACTTAAAGCCCAAAAAACCCGCCCAACCGTTGCAACACTGTAGCAGTATAGCGGACCGCTCCAAACAACCCATTTCCAAACCCGAACGCATATTTACAAATCCAATCGAGTTCCCATTTCGAGTTTCGACGACGCCAGACCTCTGACCAGAATCCTAGCTCGCAGCTCAGATCAGAAGCGAAAGGAGACTCCCAGAGATCGCTATGGCTTCACCGGCAAGAAGAAGCGGCGGAGGCCTCTTTGAAGGTCTTTACAGGGTCATCATGCGCCGCAACTCCGTCTACGTCACCTTCGTCATCGCCGGCGCTTTCCTCGGCGAGCGGGTGAGCCTCTTATAACTTTAGATCATGGATTTCTCTACTGAAAGTCTCATTTTTGGTTTTTGTTCCATTGTATTTTCTGTTTGGTTCCTTGGAAATTTGAGGAACTGAAGGGTAATTGATTTGTGATTAGGTCAACAAGTTTAGGAGAAAGCTCAGAAATTTCAATTTGGTTTATGGTTATTTCTTAAAATGGCGATGGATTTTAACATGAGGCCTATTTTTGTTTTTATTATTGTTTTAGGGAGAAATGAATCAAGTTGATATTGTTGATTGGGATTAGTTATAAACTTTCTGTAAACTATTTCCTATCTCTAATCCAATGCAATTGCTTATATTAACTTAGAGTTTTAAATTCATCAAGTTATTTATTCGTGTTAGTAATACAATTGCTGCAATTTGATATTGCTTATTTCGATTAGGAATACATTTATTAAGTTTTTTTTTATCTATAATTATATAGGCAATGTTCGTATTGTTGTAAAGTGCATCAACTTATCAAGTTGAGGATCATATGTACTTATATAGTGGTATAAGAAAGATTCAAAATCTTGGCTTTTCTAACAGAGACCGAAAAGAACTTCAGAGTTTTTGTCTGCTTCAAAAAGGAGACATTATGGTAAATTGTTCGTGATTTGTTGATGGTTATGTCCGGGTTTGCATTTCTTGGAATGGTTTATTTCTTGTGTTTTTTGGATAAGCTTTTCTGAGTTTTCACTTTTAGGTATAGTTTATATGTTTTTTTTCCTTTCCTTTCTGAGATTGTTTTGAATGAGTTGCCTCTAAGTGTCATTTGATTTATGTTGTTTTGTCGAAGCAAAAAACAGATATTATAGTGTTCTTACATATTTGCTTTGCTGATTTCAGGCCGTAGATTATGGAGTTCACAAGCTTTGGGAGTACAATAATGTTGGGGTATGGCAACTATATTATACTATATTTATTTTTGGTCGTTTCATGCACTTACTCCATGTATGTTATGCATTTGCTTGCTGAAATATGTCGCTGATGCCCATGTAAATACCCAGGCTGATATATTATATGTATGAATGTGTCTGTGCTCGATATGTTAGATGCAGATTTGAGTGAAATTTCAGATGTGCAAAACTGCATTTTTTGGTTGTACCCATTCCACCTTCTGTCAATGCATGCTTATTTTGTGATTCCCAAAAGACCAAACTTTTTCTGCATACGTTTAGGTTTGAATGTGCATATTTAGGATAGAGTTTAGCCAATGCCAGTTATAGAGAAACATGCCTTTCCCATTTTGTTGGAAATTGGTGGAAATGTTTACACGGCACTTCTTTCTCTTCCCTAAGGACCTTATCTACACTGACCTAATGAACTACTTCTAATGAGAATGGCCACAATGATTCTTCTGCACATGCCTTCTATTCTATTGAGATTCTTTCTGTGGTAGTAAGCCGCTTACAAACGCTCAATAGTGAATGTGCTTCTAAGAATTTCTCAATTTTGATAGAATGTTTATGATATGAATAGGAAATAGTCTTTTTGTTTTCTGATGCAGAAACGTTATGAAGACATTTCAGTATTAGGGCAAAGACCAGCGGAAGAATGAAAGTATCGACTCCTCTCTTTGACCATTTTGAAGTTTTTCATACTTTGGCGAAGTTGGAACAGGCCATCATATGTTTTAGGTAGCTCTTCTCATTCTCGCAATAAAAGTTTCAGCCGATTCGGCATATTCAACCATGTTCCATAGATTCAACTTAGGGTCAAGTGTCGAATTCATCCTCGGCCCCATTGAGCCATCGACTGAAAATGGTACTGTTTGCTATTGAGATTGTGATTCTTTGGCCTTTCCCTTCTATGGTTGTATTGCTTCATTATTGCCCTTGTATGGTAGAATATCATTTATGTGTGTACGAAGTCAAGCAAATTTCTTGAGCGCCAAGAAACTTGTAAGTTGCGGCAAATTAAAGAACACAACTCAAAATGATATAAAGTAGAAATAAAAGTCTTTGCACTCATACATTTCAAGTAGATTTCATTTTAGAATCCCAAGGAGACTTCAAGCGCATCAATTAATGAACAATCTTCCTTGATACTTTGACGCCATGCACGACCACTCATTTGGACCAGTTTCACAAAATAATATCTCATGGACGTAGGAATTGGGAAGCGGCTGGTATCGGATTGATATGGATATCAGTCATACTAAGGCCAGCCCTAAGATATTAGAGATGCAAGGTGGACTTGTAAATTGGGGCCTCATTATTTTTCAACTTTTAAAGTGTTCATCACATATATAATACAATATTTTTATACCAATATATATGAAAATCAAAATTATGACAAGAAAAAAAATACAAAATAGTATCAAATAAGTATTTGAGGTCGTTAATTAATAATATTTCTACAAAAAAATAAATACATATACTTAATATATATAAGGAAACTTTACTTAAATATCAATAATCAAACAATCAACAAAAAATATATATATACAAGTACAGTATTCAAAGATCCAACAAAAATTTGGACCTGATTAACGAGTAGAAAATTTGATAATAAGTCTAACAATGTATTGTCGTGTTCCCTCCTCACACCATTAGCTTCACAACTCAAATATCATTTCCTTTTCAATTAAAATTATTTTCTTCGATTGTTTTTTAAAATTGAGAAGAAGAGAGAGATTAGGGTTTAAAAATTAATTTAAATATATAAAGAAGGCCTAGGTTATTATTTAATTAAACGCAATTGCGCCATTTTATGAATGAATTTTCAGATTAAAAATAAAAATCCTCATTATAGGCTTTGCTTTATAAGATCTCCCAACCTCTTAAGAGGAATTGAAAAGTTGAATTAGGCTTTTCTTTAAATCAGGCTTTATGCATTCTTATTTTGGGCCGTTGAGGCCCAGCCACTACTACCAAACAGTATGCTACAGTGGCAAGCCACGTGACGACACACTATAATTTCTTCAAAATTACAAAGCTTTCCTTGTATTGGTACCAACATGTAAAAATAAAATATTACAGGGGCTCTGAGGTGAATATCAAAATTAAACGAGCAAAACGTAGCAGCAGCAGCAGCAGCTAGGGTTTTATAAAAGCGCACAAGTCTTTGACTCCAGTCTTTTCCCTCACTGAGCAGCAGCAGCCGCGAAAACCTGTTTTAGGGTTTTGCTCCATTTCTTTAGGTACTGTCCACCACCATTAGTGTTTTCTTCTTCCTGCTTCTGCGACTTGAGCGTTTTGGTTTTACTAAACCTTTCGCTTGGCTTTTTTTTGTTCTCATTTTTGCAGGAATAGTAGTTAGGACAAGGCTCTAAACATGAGGTAATTTCAGTTTTCCCTTTTGATTTGATCATCAGATTTTGATTATTTTAGGGTTTTTGCTTGATCTAGATTTGAGAGCAGTTCCTGGTGTCTTTGGCAGACAAAAATCTCAAAGTTTTGTTAGATTACGTTAGTTTTCTTACTGCTTTAGAGATGTAATTGCATTGTGGCTTTTTATTTGCTTATATCTGTATTGAGAAGTAATTAGTGGTTTGGACTGTGATCTGATGGTAGTCGGCTTCCATAATCTATTGTTTTTTAGGGACCATATATGTTATAGCTTTTGGGGAAATTTGATATCTTTTTGAATTTATTTATGGGCTCTGTTATTCCTCTCGATTTTGGATATGTTATTACCGGTTTGATGTTTATATTTTTAATGTGTGTTAACAGTAAGCTCTCAAGTGAAGGGCTGAGAGAGGCCATCACTCAGCTTAAGACGAACGCAGAAACTAAGAAGAGAAAGTTCACTGAGACAGTGGAGCTTCAAATTGGATTGAAGAACTATGACCCTCAAAAGGATAAGCGTTTCAGTGGTTCCGTAAGGCTTCCACATATCCCTCGCCCTAAGTTGAGGGTTTGCATGCTTGGAGATGCTCAGCATGTTGAAGAGGTAAATTGGCTCATTAACAAACTATTTATGAATGTATTTCTAAAATGTGGATTTGTAATAAAGTGAAAACAAGTAAACTTGATTGGCTGGTATATGATATTTCTGCTATTCTACTACAGGCAGAGAAGATGGGTTTGGACTATATGGATGTGGAGAGCTTGAAAAAGCTTAACAAAAACAAGAAATTGGTGAAGAAGCTTGCCAAGAAATACCATGCATTTTTGGCTTCTGAGGCTGTCATTAAGCAAATTCCTCGTCTGTTAGGCCCTGGTCTTAACAAGGCAGGCAAGTAATTTCAGCTCTGCAACACTTCACAGTTATACTTTCAAATTCGATTTACTGTTTGGTTTGATATTAGTAATCTTTTGGCATGACCTTACAATTGATACCATCTGGAAAAGTATTCGCTTTTAGGTTATGTAAATGTCGGACCATGGACCATTCTTCGTTTTTAGGAATAAGACGTGGTATAAATTGCATTTGATTAATCAGAAATCGGAGAAAGAAAAATGCTTTGGTATCTTTAACTGTTTTGAATCCTTTAAAATATTTCTCTAACACTTTGTGAAGTAACCTGTCTGTAATTTCTGAGACTTTGCATCCCCAAGTATTCTCCAATTGAACAATAATTTATTACATAGTTACATAACACTACCTTTGGTTTTATTGGCGCGCAGGTAAGTTCCCAGCGTTGGTGAGTCATCAGGAATCTCTAGAGGCTAAGGTTAATGAGACAAAGGCAATGGTGAAGTTCCAGCTTAAGAAGGTTCTTTGCATGGGTGTTGCTGTTGGCAATTGTGCAATGGAGGAGAAGCAGATTTTCCAGAATGTGCAACTCAGTGTCAATTTCTTAGTTTCACTGTTGAAGAAGAATTGGCAGAATGTAAGTTCGTTAGCCTCATCCCACGAACCTTAATTACCTAGTTCAATTAATCCTTATAAATCAGCGCCTGTTGCTTTTATTTGCTCGAGGGATTGATATTCGGGAAATGACCAAAGTTGGAAATTTGTTTGGCCTTTGCAAAAAGGAAAGGGGCAGGCTATCTGACCATTGATAGAGCCAAATAAAGTGTAGGGGTGTGAGAGGCTAACTCTTATGTCAAATTTTCGGGTATATGTAACTTGATTATATGAAATCACTTCAATAATGGGTTTGGGGCTAGGTGCTTTAAATTTTAAAGTATCCCATAAAATCTGTAACTTGATTGTCTTACATGTAAGCTTGTATCTTGTCTCCATGACTGTTGCTTATTTTGTTCTTCCTTCTGTGCTAATAGGTGAGATCCTTGAACCTGAAAAGTACCATGGGGAAAGCCATCCGCATCTACTAAGTTATGCTTTTACCAGAGACATTCCGAGTGGAGGAAAGTTTCGACAAACAATTTTACGAGGACATTTCTGTCAAATTATTCGATGTTAATTTTTGTTTCGTTGATTTAAATTTCATTGTTAAACTGCAATCAGTACTCTTTTGTTTGGATTGTCTTTGGATCATTTCCAATGAAAGTTTTTATCTCTAATGGTGATGTTATTTTCTGCTTTTCAATTCGAGATGTCTTGTACGGAATTGTGATTGAAAAAAACTTAGGTTACTATATTTGTTAACCCTACTTTTGGTATTTTGCCTTCAACTGAATCAGCAGTTGCATCCCTTGTAAGCCAAGTTTCTCAGTAAAATCAACCTGCCGTACATGGTTGGATAAATTACTTATGTTTCTCTATTAAGATCGCCGTCAAGCATAAGGTCTCGTGCCTCAAGTTTTGCAGAAGCAAAGGCGCAATTTCAACTTGTGTTTTTGTCTTAAATCGTGCTTTATATTTCCCAAGGAATGTTCCTCAAATCTTAACTCTTCTTACGGTTATCCAACAAATTATTATTTAGATCTGTCCTTCCAATTTCATTTAACCGTAAAGACATTAAAAATAATTCCTTTATTTGAAATAGTCATTTAAAAATTAAAAAAAGAGAGTAAAACTTAATGGAAATAAAATAAAATTCAACAATCCCTTCTTCTCTTTGGCCCAAAAAAATTAAAAAAAAAAAAAATCCCCTCCATCTCTACCAAGTCACCGAGAGCCCACCGCCCCCACCTCCCCAAGGGCACAAAGCCACAAAGTCGCCAACAGAAGGTTGGGAAAATAATTACTGTAGAATAAGTTTACGGTGAAGAAAAATAATAGGTTTTTTAGGTCGCCCACATCTCTCCACGTACACAGCAGTCTTTGTGGGTCTGCAAATCCGGAAAGGCCCTGAAGCTCCTCCATAGAAGTAGCTCTCTACACTCCGTTGAAGGAGTTTTGAGGTAACTTCAATTTACTTATTTCATCAATCAATTGAAAGATTTGTTTGGACCATTAATGGTTGAATGGTGTGATTAATAGGTTGAGTTTCTTAGATTAATTCTTTGAATTGACTTTTAATAAACGTGAACGAACAAAACCCAGAATTCAGAATCAGATTTTTAACCATACCCATTAGGTAAAATTTCTGATTCGATCAACATTGCAATTGAATGAAAAGTTCCAACGCCCATTTCATTGTGTGGTTGGAAAATGGAAAATATTGTTTGGTTGCTGAGAATTTTGAAAATTTGTATTACCTTTCCTATATCCATTTCATCATGGGGTTGGAAAAAGAAAAAAAGAAAAAAAGAATGATTGGTCGCTGAGAAAATTGAACATTTGTAATACCTTTCCAATGTCCATTGAATGGTGTGGTTAATACATATGTGGATTTGATTGAAGCTTTCCCTTTGTTGAATGCTGTGGTTTAGTTGAATCTTTCCAGTTGGTGTAACAAGTTCTCACACTGCAAAGATGGAGAGCAGCGAGGACCGAAAGTTCCAAGTTCGAAAGCTAGAGCTTTCAGACAAAGGCAAGGGCTTCATAGAACTTCTGCAGCAACTCACTGTTTGTGATTCCATATCCGACAAGGACTTTGAAGATCGATTCATCGAGCTCACCGCCCGTGCAGAGGACCACCAGGTCTTTGTCATAGAAGATGATCTTTTGGGGAAGATTGTTGCAGCTGGGAGTGTGTTCATTGAGAGGAAGTTCATAAGGAACTGTGGAAAAGTCGGGCACATTGAAGACGTTGTGGTTGATGCCAATGCTCGTGGTATGCAGTTAGGGAAGAAGATCATCGATGCCCTCACCGATCAGGCTCATTCTCTGGGGTGTTACAAGGTGATTCTTGATTGCAGTCTTAAGAATAAAGCTTTTTATGAGAAATGTGGCTACAAGCAGAAAGAAATTCAGATGGTCAAGTATTTCATTTGAGAAAGCATTTTAACTTCTTCTCACTTTGCTTTAGGATTGTGCTTACATATCTTCACTTCTCACCCAAGAAAACCCATCTCCACTTGATTGCTTGATGGTTGCATTTTATAAGGCCAAAATGGATGACTCTGGAAACATGCCCAATAATTTGCCTCCGAGTCAAGTTCAAAATTTTCAAATAGACTCTAGTGATAAGGTCGACGAAGCCCTATTTAGCCACCCCTCGTGGACATTATGGAGTTCTGACTTGTGATTTTGATTTTGGCATGTTGCCTTCTGTTCTTCATAGAAGTTACAATTAAAGTTTCTAATTTCGGTAGTTTAGAGCAGTTAGACTATTATTTATTGTCAAATTTTTTGACCATGTGTTTATCTTAGTTTGATCTCTCTTTTAGTAAGTTAGAGTAGTTTAGACCATGTTTCAGAGTTTTTTTGGCACTTTGTACTTTGTACCGGAGTTTGGATCTTCTTTTTGATGACATATCGTAGTTTAGACTATTGACTCTTATCAAAAACAGTAAATTAGGCGATAGACAATTCCATAATATATGGATAAACATCTCCAAGTCGACAAATTTTGACATTAAAAGACAGGATACTAGAATCAATTGTTTGTGTACAGGACGTGAACGATTGATAAATGTAGATGATATCACCTACATATGGACGTGCCGTGCATTATTAGAGATTAACTTCGTTTTTTACGAAAATTAAAATAATAATTCCCTTTGTTAAATATAAAAATACTACCATGTAACACTATGCAAAAAGAGAGTTTTTAGATTTTTTTTTTCTTCCCTTTCTTAGTAGATGAGCGAAAATAGGGACGTGGCGGGAGTTCATTAGTGGGTACAGTTGTTAGATCACGGTCGCCCCTACAGAGGAAACCTCCTCTCCATGTTTGTCGTTTCGACATTCTAACGACCACCAGTTCTTCTCTTTCCGTCCCGCCATTCTCCTAACCCCTCTGTAACCCTAAACCCTCCAAAACCCAATCTTTCATCAACAATTTTAATAAATTTAGTATATTTCATGAATTTTGCGCTTTGTAGCTGAACGTAAAAAACAAAATTTTTTAAAAAATGGCGTCGAGTTGGCACCAATGGGAATCAGACCCTCTGTTTTCAGCGGCCGAAGTCGTGCAAGATTCCGCTGACAGGTCATTCTCTCGTCCCCCTTTATTCTCTTTTAATTTTAATCTGGTTTGAAGTGCTTTTGGAAAAATAAGGCAGAGGATTTCAGTTGATAATTGCTTGAGATGGAACTAATTTGAGAAGAGCCGGGAAATTTTTATATGAATTTTTATTTTGAGGAAGTTAGTTTCTGAGTTTCTAAGCTATGTAAGAACTGGTAGTAGATGGGTTTTTTTTTTTTTTAAATTTCTTCTTAAAGTTGTGATTTTTTGGCGTTATCAATTATCACGCTTTATTGCTTTAGGATTAATCTTCTCTTTCACAAATGGGGCTGCATTTATTGTTTTCCTACAGTACTTAGATTTGGTTTTTGAAATAAGGGGATTAAATATGTAACAAATCAAAATAAGCTGCTCAATTATGTGTCTTTAGGTTTGTTGCAATAATGCATTTTAGTTGTTCAACCCTTATGAATTGTGTATTGGCTGAAACCAAGGATCTTTTGTCGGTTTGAATTGTAGGATGGAATCAGTTTTCCGGTTTCTGCTGCATGAGCTCAGTCTTGCTCAAGGTGACTGTCCAGACACAAAGTTACGTGCGTCGGTAGATTATCATAAACGCGAGCTTGCAACAACACTTGAAACGGCAAAATGGCAGGTGGTAATTTATGTCTGTCAGCTATGTTTTTTCACTTCATTTTCTTATCTTCTGTTTAGTTAGGTTTTAGTGACTCTCTCTCCTGCCAGTTGGAAGATTTTGAGAGAGCAGTCAGCATTCCAGCTATGGCAGGCAAGTCCCAAATAAGGGAGGACGTGATCTCAATGCACAAACAGTTTATCAGAGCCATTAGGGAACAGATACTTTATGTCGAGAAGAGCTTGGAGGGCGCATCAATCGGAGATCCCTTGAGAAATACTGGGTGGATCAACCTGAATGAACAAGATAGAGATGGGTTGGCATTGTTTCTTGCTGGGGGAACTGACACAGAGCAGTCTGATTGTTATGATGGGGAAGACAGCGGTCGCTTGGAAAGATTTCTTGATCCAACCGCAGCATCTGATGCTAAAGATAGTACTTCTGGGATTGTTGAGCTCAAAAGTAGAGAAATTGAGAACTTGAATACAAATGGAGTAGTGTATGTAGACAATGTTATTGGCTCTAGGAAAGAGAACAACTTGAGGAAAGTTGTTTCTTATAACAGATTTGGTGAAGGTGTGAGTTCGGACAAGTGCAATACAAGGTTGAATTCTGAATTAACAGATGCTTTCCCGGAGATCTCTTGTAACAGATATGGAGGTGGAGGGGATCAGGATCTGGATCTCGAGGCTAATGAAGCCAAACCTGAAAGGTTCTTTTTTGAAAACAAGTTGAGAGGTCTCTGTAGCAGAACAAATATTCTTGGGTTCTTGAGTAACATATGGACAGTTTATGGGAGTAGAGTAACTAGAAGTTATACCAAGAGATTTAAAGATGGAGAAGAACAAAGTCATTCCCCATCATCTGCTGATGTTTCACCTTCTGTACAGGTAATTAGAGTGCTTTTAGTGATTCCAAATGCTTATAATGGGTTTTGTGGAAAATAACCAAGAGTAATCACCATATAGAAGTATATTTACTGTGTTAGTAGAACAAAAATGATAATGATCCTGATGATCCATCAAATGCACCCTTAATGAATAGATTTTTTTGAACACGTACCATACTCGTCGAATGTTAAAACAGTTTAAAATGGAAATTTATGGTTAGAATACAAACTACGATGAAATTTATACCTAATCAGAGTGTTTTCGCATGTGTATGAAATCTTCTTACATGCTAGTAAATCCTAGAATTCTTGGGGAAGTTGGCTGAGTAAGGAAGATCTGCTCATAAATGACACTTATTTGCATTGTTAAATACGTCAAAAAGTGTGCCCCGCCCCCAAATCCCCCAAAACGAAATAAAAAAGAGAAACCTTAGTGCAGTCACTATTGAGTTTGGGTTTACATCACAGTGTGTTGGCATTTAGAATTGGAAACTTCTTAGCTATTCTACTACTATTTGTATTACCCTTAGATCTGTAGTTCGAGTATCAAGGTTTATTTCTTTCATAATTAGGAAGATTCTCGAAGTTTCCAATGCCTCCAAGTACTGCAGTTTCATTTTTTTTCTTGGGTAGATTAGCTGCACTTGAGATCAGTAGAAGGAAATATTTTTTTGACTTCTTTCCAATTTTCGGCGTTGAAGGAGAAAATTGTGTGATCATTTCTGACGACTCTGATATCCTGAATCAGTTTATCATAAAACCTTGGTGTGACATATTAAGATCATCCTCGATGCTTATGGGTTTGCTTGCCTTTGACAGGCTCAACGTCAGCGAACGTGGTTAGCATTTGGACATAGGAATTTTGAAGCATTATGTGTGGCAGTTCGGACAAAATTTATGTACTTGCAGACCTGGCTTGGTGTATTTAGAGCAAGATATCAAAGATCACCTTATCACATCCAAGTTCAGCGGCATTCTGTTCAATTGGTATTGATTATAGTAGTTACAATCATTATTTTAGGTGAGGGCATATTCCTTATTAACTACTTTTAGAGATCAGTCTAGTTAAATTATTATCATCTTTAGTCATTGCAGTAAATTTAATGGGGTTCTTAGCTGAAAGAGATAAATTGAAATAATTGATTATCATGCTAGTTCTCTGCGACATAAGACTGTCCTTTTCCTCTATATAAAGGATTCATATTTGTGAAATTCTTAATACATGAGTAGGATATGAAATTAACATGAGTAGATATGATTGAGCTTCTAAGAAAAGGTTTAACATAGTCCCACCTTTAAGTATTGTATAATTTGGACTAGATTATCACACCATTTTTTAATTTTCTGTATAAGTATAGTGCCTGCTACTAATATAATTGATTTATTTTCTTAAATATGATCATGATGCAGGAACACTGTTGTCCCGGCTTGCTTAAAGCCATACGTTTTCGGGTACATTCTACAATATATGCAAAAGTTTTCTCAAGACTTTAACCTGGGAGTAACTGGCTTTTCAAACATCTGATCCTTTTTATCTTTGGTTGGATGGAAATAAACACCTCTATTCAATCTTGGTAAGTTATCTGCTCATTATTTCATTGTGAATACATTCACAGTTCACATTAATGTAATTGTGGATTCTGCTGCTTGTTGGTATGACCGTTCTCTTGTGTGTAAATTTTTAATTTTTGAGTACTTTGTTTACGGTCTGAACAATGTGTGGCAATTCCTGATGGTGCCATGGCCTATTGGCCTTTCTTCTTTCTGACACTGATTTTCAAGTCGCCATAGCCAAATTTCATGCATGCGGCATTTTGATTAGCGTCCAAACTGATAATGGCACAGCCTGAATGATGTATGAGCTATAAAGGGGGGAACTTCAGAACAATGAGAGTTGTAATTCTCACAATGAGTTTATGGATGTGGTTTAGAAGTATAACGAAAGTAGATGGAAGGGAATGAGTAAAAAAATTCAATTTTTTTGTTGCCTGTAAACCGAACCCGGCCCGAAAATCTGGGTACAAAAACCCTAAGAATAACATTATGAAGTAAGCAAATGCTTGCACAATCACATTAGTATATTTCTTCTCTTAAGGAACTAATCAACAAGTATCATTTATATACGCTCCACTGATGCACTAGGGACTCTCCCGATCACTATTTCTATTGGTTCACTGAACAAAAAAAAAAAAACAAGTGAGGATGCCAGAAGAATTGCCGCTTCTTTTTGCCTCCCGGATATCATCACCGCCAGTCGAATGCTACTCTGGCCGAAATTCAACAAATTGCATATAAAATATGTCCAGGACCAAAATATATGAACAATGTGATCCTTAAATTCTAACTTGTGTAGAAGTGTTGTTGTCCACCTGAAATCTATATTACAGGGTTGCACCCCACAAAAACTTCAAAGAAATGCAGGTACAATATCTGCATATCGAGAGCTTGCCGGTGTAAAAGTTTCACACCGAAGCTGATAAACTTTGATAATGTTGAAGAAGACCACTAGTAGCTCTATTTCCTGAAACATTCAATATAATATAATCGGCTAAATCAGTATGTGAAAGGAGCAGCTAGCGGGCACTCATTAGTTCTGAACCCTTGTATTCTTCTATCCTGGACCTAATAATTATTTGCTTTCGACAAACCATCTTTCTTTTTTTAGTATGAGTAGACAGACATGCAAAGAAACAAAATTTTTTTGCTAAAAGTAAAATAGAATGAGACCTAGAACTTCATTCTTGCATTGCGCTAGTATTACAGTGATGCATAGAATGCAAATAGTACATTACTCCAGGGCAAGAAATGAGGATAACCTTACCAAGTATCAGTGGAAACCTTCTTAATCCGACTTCTCTAGTTCTCGAAATCTCTTTTCCCATTCTTGGGCCTCATAATCTTGTTCAACCAAATCCCTGTCCGTACTGTAGACAATTCTATCCTGCCCTATGACTGTCCTTTGGGCCATGTCCCGAGCACTGAGGAGCTGATTACCATCATACAATAAAGAATAAGTAACTACTTTCTTTATCAGTGAACCCGTGAAGGAACACTTAATCAAGTTTCCAATCTTTGTTTTTTTGTTTTTTTGTTTTTTTTTTCCTTTCAGTTTCCCATTCGACAAGTACAGGATAAAGCACACATGTGAAGTTTGCAGCAGCACCACTAACCAACCAGAGTTACAAAATTCTACAGAAGCACTAACACAGTTACCTTTCGTCTTAGTGATGGATCTGGCATTTCAAGGGATCGAGCACACTGCAGTCTTGCTTGATTTCTTTTCTCTATGTCAGCATTTGTCTTAAGCACAATGAACCACCGGAACAATGGAATTGCAAAGAAAGAACCAGCATAAATCTGCAAATAATTGCAGGACAAATTATACCAATAGAGCCTGAGGATTTAGTCAGATTTTTGTAAAGAATGACTATCACATATATGAATGTATAGAGTTGACAGATTGAAGTTCAGTGTTTGAAGTACTTAGAGATCAGTTGACCAGCACATATTGTTAACTACAACATGCATCATAGAAGCAAGTTCAGAAGTTTCAGCACTTATATTAATTAAAAAGCAGGGAATTAGATTCAAGTTCATACAAATCAATTGCAAAAATTTATATGTTTTATATATGCCCTATTTTATGTTTTCAACACATAATTGCCAGCACATCAAGTAAGCCACTTTCTGGTGACTGTTAAAATAGGGATGACGCAAGAAATTGGATTTTTAAAGAGTGAAATGAAAGCACATAAACTGCCACAAACTTGACACCAACAAAAGTTGCTAGGACATACTTCAAACTATAAAATAAAGTAATTAGAACATAACTACAATGCCACTAACCAAAGAAACCTCTGGTGTTATCAGAATTCAGGCTTTTATGTTTTTTTTCTGAAAAAATAAATAAAAATAAATAGGGCCAAACTTGCATGATAAAACCAGAAGCCATGAGCACAATTCTAAGCTGTATGATTGATTACCTATTTAATAAAAAAATACCTGCATATTGATCACAGATAGGGAATTATTATTTAATTGGAATAAAATAGTACCTGAAGTAGTGGAAATATGCCAGTAATAAACTTGATAAACCCAACTGGTGCAATTGTTGTATCCCTTCAAATAAAATTGAAGTGGGGGACATCAGAGCAATATAGAGTTAAAACAACCAAGTACTAATTGATGGAATTGATTAGGGTTCACCAGAAATAACTAATAAGTTCAATTCAAGCATACTTTAAGATGGCTCCAAGAAAGATAACCCCAAATAGATTAAGGCCACCAAGTCCAGCGACCATGGCTCTTTCAGTAGCACTAGTATTACTGCAAAAGAGAACTTAATTGTTTCATTTAATTCGCAGATGAATTCAAAACAAAATCAACAAAATCAAATAGAAGTAAGG
Source organism: Prinsepia uniflora (assembly GCA_032719365.1). Classification (NCBI taxonomy): domain Eukaryota; kingdom Viridiplantae; phylum Streptophyta; class Magnoliopsida; order Rosales; family Rosaceae; genus Prinsepia; species Prinsepia uniflora. The sequence continues at coordinate 880,903 of CM064862.1, read as the reverse complement.
ACCTGAATTGCCATTTTTTCTCCTTAAAGAACTTATCAACTGTTCCAACAAAATCAGCCCAGCTTCTCCCCACATATTCTTTCCTTCCACTCCTTTTAGAAGAAGCTGTGCGCTGTAGAGAAGGAAACTTGTACAGAATGTTTCCCTGCACGTTAAGAAATTTCCACGTGAATGACTACTTATATCTATTCATCTATGTAAGAGAAACCAAAAAAATATATATATATATTGGCAAGCGAGATGGAATTCAAGAAGCATTTGGGTTAGTTTCATAAAACACTTTCCAATTAATATGAAATATCAAAATTTTCACAAATGTAGAAGTCCAGAGGAAACAGAAACTAATTTATACAACATTTCTTATTTCTGTATGCATGTGGGAAAATAACAAGAAAATAGAAGCCATTGCTATGAACCAAAAAGGTTGAGCATACCTCTTCATCTATTATAGGCTCACCCTCATACCGTAGAAGAACAGGTAGGATATATGTTTCATCATTCTGAAATTAACACAGGAGTAAAAAAAAACATCAACCAGCAGAAACAGGTATTAAAAGAACTGTGAGTTTGATTTGATTGAAACTCAATTTATGGTTCAAAATTTTTAACTTTCCAAATCAATAAATGTAAGGTCACAACTATTATTGAGTACAAAATTTGAAGCACCATGTACAAGAACAAGTAATGGTTGAATTTCTAATGAGGAATTATGCAAATTGTTTTGGATTTCCACAGATAACATCAAATGAAAGTTCACACTATAAAGCATCATGAAATGTGAATGCATGCTTAAGATTCCAATATTCTGCTGTCTTCAATTAACTAAACAATCGATAGAACAGCTTACTATTAACCATGAAACAAATAATACAATATCAGCTAAAACTAGTATCACTTCTCCAATATTTTGTTGTGTTCAATTAAATAACCAATGGATAAAACCACATATTATTAGCCCAGAAAATTATCCCATCTCGGCTAAAACTAGTACGAATTCTCCAAATACAAGAGCCAACATTCATTAGATTTAAGAATTCGATTTCCAAACTATCTTCCTTTTTAACAAATATTTACCAGAGTTCCCCCTGAAGCTTCTATATCAAGATATGGAGCAAGCTCTTCAGCTGCAACAACCCCACCATTAGAGGCTATGTATTTCCCAATCTGCAGATATAGATCAAAGGAAAATTGTGTCATTACAAAATTATACAGATATATCATTATTTCTAATGACAATCAAAATAGCAATTCATGATAAAAACATATTATAGAGCATGAGTGAAAAAATAAGGAATCGCACAACAAAGAATTTTTCTTTAAAAAAGTTATAAGATTTTACCATAGGTGGATACAATTTCTGAGAGCGGAGCCCCAAATACCTTCAGTATTTGTGAAAATCTTTTAGCTTTCAACTTCATAGCATAATGAGAATCTTATAACTTTCAACTTCATATCATAATAAGAATCTTATAATTTTCAGTTTCACATCATATCATTTAGGGAAGCAACAAATGTTTAAAAAATAGGGAGTGAGTTTCACACTCCTATTTCCTCCCCCTGCACTCCTCAGCTTTTTTCTGCCCTTGATTCTGGTTTGATGTCTACAATCCGACGGATGAAGAAAATAAAGGGGTGAGTGAGGAGAAAATAGGAGTGTGAAAATCACTTCCCATTTATTCATGATAGAACAGGTAGTTCTTATGTTTTATCGAATCGAAACCAAGCTAACCTCCAATTAATAAAGGCCAGTACTACAAGTTCCACCCTTTCCATTACCAGTTGATGTCATAATTGAAAAAGCAGTCCGTTAATTTACAAGTAACGACTCCCTTTTTTCTTACTTATTTCGACTTCTAAATACATGCATGAAAGAGATTATTTAAAGCGTAATTTCCACAAAACTATATTGTTTTAAATGATTTTAAATAAAATTTAAAAAAAAAATATGAGACTCAACAAAGTTGTAAACTCATATAGACTCTCTCCAAGTATTATATGAAGAAACTGTCTAACATTTATAACCTATTTCAAAACTCCAGTCAAGAAAGATCTTTGCAAGGTTTTAAGGGGCAAGAGAGAGTTATTAATACCACTAAAGTATTTAAAATCTAACAAGGAAAATCTATTTGCATAAAAAAATACACGAACACAACCAATTAATTGAACAAATTGTTGAAAGCAACGAACCACTAAATTCAGTGCATGATTATTACCAACTTCCATCTCTCTTCTTCGATTCCTTGGTTTGGATCACCATCTCCAAATACGAATGAGAAAATCTAGATGATAACATTTATAAAGTCAATACTTTATTTATGAACAAAACTAGGAAAGAGACAATAAAAACAAAGAATGACTCAATCCACACATACAGATTCAAGGAATTTCATCTTGTTATCTTCTGTTTCTACCCGTCGCCTCCTATAGTAATATGGATCCCAGAACCTTAACGTAATAAACAGTAAAGAAGGCATTAATAAAAGTCTGTTCCAAGTTCCAATAACTAAAATAACTCAACTGAAAACACCCCTCCACAGTATTATGAGAAGCATATTTAACAAGCAAATATAGAAGGTATTACCAAAAGAGGTCACTGGGACCGAAGTATAAATTGATTCCTGAATTATACGACCTTCCACGTCTTCCACGATTGTCTTCTTCACTGTAACCAAAACACTAGCGTCAACCATCCTGCCCATAATACATAAGTCCTTAACAACAAAATAATAACAATACCCTAATAACTTACCTTTTACCAGAAGACAGGGCAACAATAATTGCTGTATAAACAAGAACAATCGAAGCGATAAGGGCTGTTCCAAATGAAACCCTTGCTACATACTCGGCCCCGGCCTGTCAGAATGCATGAAATTAGCACCAATTGCCAAACATAAGTTATAAATCAATAAAGATTATCAATTCCACAAGAATTATTACCTTTGCCTTCTCAAGCAGAGGCTCAACTTTCATCCTAAACGACTTTCCTAAAAGCTTGGCGCGATAATCCTTGGGAAAAACATAGAGTACATCACCTTCATCCGAGACCTGTTGAGACCATCTTGAATACAACATTGCACTCACCCACTAACACAATCTGTAAACATTACTAAAACAAAGCTACAAATACCATTCATTTTTTTCGAAAACATTAAATTCTTAACAAAACCAACATACATGCTTATAAATATGGAAAATTTCAAAAATAAGTACCTCCAAAAAGCCTTCAGTGTCCGCTGCCAGAGCTTGCAAAGCCTTCTGAGCTTCACTGAGCTTGAGCCCAGCTCTGCTGGACACGTCACCAGTCGTTACTCTTCCTCCACAAGCGTCCACAGCTTCCATTGCTCGCTTTCTCACATCTGAAGGCAACTTATCGCTCTCGACAGCACCACCAGGCCTGATTGCAGTGACGGCGTCGAGGTTTGCCTTCACAGGCGGCAACAAAACCCTAGATTCTCGAACCTCCGCTCCAAATCCCTCGAAAATGGGTGTTGGGTTAAGGCGAAACAGTTTGGCAGGTCGGTGGAAGAGAGTAGATTTGAACATGAGACGAGGACGAGGCTTTGGTGGAACTGTGAAGCAGGTGGCTATTGACGCCATTGATGGATTGAATTTTGTTCACAAGTTAAAAGCTTCTTTGGTATAGCGGTCCTCTAAGCTATGGCCATGGAGCTCAAGCTCTCTCTGCTGCGTCTCTTGGCGAGTGGCTCAAATTGGAGCTTAGACATTTTTTTAATTCTTTTCCCATTTTCTTTCATGAGTAGATGCTGGAGGATGATCCTGGTGAATTTACGGTCCTAGCCCTCATCAGATATTATCATACCAAAACGCAGCTCTATACCGATCGCTATATCGCTATCCGAAACGGCGCGTTTCCTTCACGTGAAAACAGAAAGAAGTGTTGACACAAATACCCTGCCTTTATATACAAAGCAAACTCCGGTCCGAGTCGAAAACTCCTCTTCGTGTTTGCCTTCTGCATCGCTGAAACCAAAAATCCCTACTTTGGTGTTGAAATGAGAGCTGAGAGCTGCAGTGCCACTTTCTCTTCTGATGTCCGTACGCTGCAGAGACCTCTCAGCTCTTCAATTTTCGGCGGAACGAAGCCGAAAATTGTCACTGCTGGACCTTCCCCAACCTCCAAAAGTAATTTCTGGTTCCACTCCTTCTTCTAGTTTGATTTTTTACTTTGATTACAATAAATAACACACAATTTCTGTTCTGCTTTTTTGAGTGCAGGATTTAATCGGCTTTCGATACGCTGCGGGGTTGGTTTTAGGCCCTGCATTGATATACACAAGGTATCACCAACTTCAGTCTGTCGCATTTGAAGATACTAGGACATTTCGGTTTTACTGTAATTGGCTTATGTGTGCTTGTGCCGTTGTGCGTACCCTATTTCCTGTTTGGTTTTCTGTGTTTATGTGCTTGTTATGTTTGATTTGCTTTCAGGGGAAAGTGAAACAAATTGTTGGGTCTACCCTTTCGGATTCAAAGGAGGATGGGGCAGCTCTTGTTACCAATTTCGTGTCAGATAAGTCGGCGGCGGAGTATGCAAAGATGTATAAGAAAGATGGGCTTACAGGGGGTCATGTGATCATGCTTGGAGCTGACCCTTTGAGTAGAGCTGCTGCCATTGAAGCTTTGCATGCCTATCCTGGTGGGTGCCTTATTTTTATTGTTGATTCTTTTCCTTTTTGGATTTTATTTTAATGGGTTTTCGTTTCAAATGATTAAATATAGTCGTCTAATAATAAAAAAAAAATGGTTCATAAGTATAATGCAACTAGGATTTGTGCAGATATACTTTAAGTTCACATGCTAACTTATCAATTAGCATCAGTTAGGCTTGGAAGGACTGACATCAAAACATGCTAACTTCTGTAAATTTATAAGCTTTCCAGATTATTGCATAAAGTGGGATTTTTGGGCAAGTTTAGTAACTTGGGAATATGTTGTTTACTTTTGTTTCTGTAGTTAATGTTATGTTTAAAACTTACAGATTTTCCTCTGCTGAACTTGCTGCGAGGACTGGTATAATCTAGGTGGTTTGCAAATTGGAGGTGGGATCAATTCTGATAATTCTTTGAGTTACATAGAAGAAGGGGCTAGCCATGTCATTGTCACCTCTGTAAGTTTCTGCCTTTTGTTCTTTCATTTTACTTCTATGTATTTAGAAAGAGGACTAATTTAGATCAAATTATTACTTTACACTTATGGTTGATTGCTTGCAGTATGTATTCAGCAACGGAAAAATGGACCTTCAAAGGCTTAAAGATCTTGTTCTTGTTGTTGGAAAAAAGAGGCTTGTTTTAGACCTTAGCTGCAGAAAAAGGGTATGAAGCCAAACAAGATTTAAACCTCATTTGTTCTCTATTTATTTTCTTTTCAGGGCTAAGCGGACTTGTTGCACTATTTGATTCCTGATAATGCTTCTTTTTAATCTGAGTTTGGTGAAATCTCTGATCATATGGTGTTCGAATAGAGCATAAAGTTCCAGACAACTGCAATTATTAAGAATCAGAAATAAAAATATCTAGTCATTATTAAAGAGATTTTTTTGCTCTTGATTTTCTCCTTGAACATTTTCAAGTATCTGTTTTCCTGGGATTTTACATGTTGGCCTTAATGTGCAAACGTTGCGTTTAACCTGCAGGAAGGTAAATATGCAATTGTCACAGATAGATGGCAGAAATTCAGTGATGTGTATCTTGATGAGGAATTATTGAATTTTCTTGCCAACTATGCTGACGAATTTCTGGTCCATGGTGTTGATGTTGAAGGGAAAAAGTAAGTCTATATGCCTATGTTTATTGTCACTACCGCAACAGATACACGTACACAAATATGGCCAAGTCCAACAGGATTTTGTAGTCAATCCCTGAAGAGATTTGACTTTCAAGTATTGTCAGATGTTTCTTTCTGCTCGTCATGGTGGTTCTTTCCACAATGAAATGTTAATCTTTAAAAGAATGCCTATAAGTTGCATCATATTCTTGATGAAGGACCTTGTTTCCTAAGAAACCTTGTTTCCTAAGAAATTTCACTCTTTACAAATATACTAGATTTGCCAGTAATATATTGCTTTTGAGCCGAATTCATATTCAAAGACATTCACAATATAGGTGATTTTGCTTAGTCGTCAAAATGATCTCATTTTTGTTGTTTGCAGGCTAGGGATCGATGAAGAGCTTGTGGCATTACTCGGAAAATATTCTCCGGTTGGTAACTTAGTAATTAGAATGGCACAATTATGACTTTTGCGACCTGCTCATGTTCTTTAGAACTCCTTAGGTTGTTGCCCTGGTTCATATTCGCCCAACTCCCCAATACCTGAATAATTTTATAGCTTGAAACATTTCCTTTAACTTTCTCTCTGAAGACAGAGATAATGGTTGGAACCATCTATGTTTGTAGATAACCTTAGACATACTTTAGACGAAGCTGTGAATATTGTCATCTCTAAACCAATCATATCCTGGGTGAATTTTGATTAAAATGCGAGTTCATATTCGTCTAAACCCTTCACACGTGAAATTTCATTTCTCATCCAGCCGAATGGCTTTGGGGATGTTTGTGGAGCGGACTTATGTTTGTGAAATTTCATTTCTCATCCAGCCGAATGGCTTTAGACGCACATTTGGCAATTATTATATTCATACATCATATGTTTTCAATTCACTGACACTATGGTTTTGGGTGCCAGATTCCTGTTACTTATGCCGGAGGTGTCACCGTGATGGCTGATTTAGAGAGAATAAAAGCGGCAGGGCTGGGACATGTAGATGTTACTGTTGGCAGTGCTTTGGATGTTTTCGGGGGCAACTTGTCATACAAAGATGTCGTTGCTTGGCATACCCAGCAGGAGGCCTTGACTGTTTAGTCCACTCCTATGATCTTTCGGTTTGTGTATGCACAGGAGAATTCAGTTGTGTAACTTAGAATAAAAGGATACATTGTCACTTACGAATAGAAAACTGTTAATTTCGGGACTTTGAGTTAAGAAGAATCAAGATTTAGATGGATTTTCAATTTTGTGCCTCCCTGCTTCATTGTTGGGCTTTCAAGTTTCTTGTTCTTTAATAAAATTCGAGATGACATGAAACTGGGAAAGAAAGAACTTGTAAATGGAAGAGGGATTGAAGCAAGCAAACATCTTTTTCCTTTGGAGACAAGTATATCGTATATGTGTGTACTTTACATATGTGTGTACTCTTAGACAAAGTTTACCTCTTGAATTTACATATGCTGCATTGATGAGCTTGACGACTGGAACATGTTTCGTCTTCTAAATTACCAGCCAATATAAATATCCAGATAATGAGGGATGATGGGATCACTAAGCACACAATGAGGCCCTTTGCTTAACCAATAATTCACTTAGTTTCTTTATAAGCTGAGGGTTCGAGCACATGTAATCCTGGAAAGTGACCCGCAGATCCTGCAATAACTTGATGTGGTTACAGCCCGGGCTAGTGTTAAGCAGTGTCATAAATAGATTCCTCCAGAGTTCGCGATTCCAATATCTGAAGTCAAGATGGAAGAAAGAAAAAGTGTCTATTTTTTTAGTTTGCATTGCTCATGTCAAGACCCTAATTTTCTAAGGTTGCTGATGATGTGAAGTACCTTTTGAAAGATGACTTGGGTAGATAAAAGTGACCACCTTCAGGTGATGGTTTCTTGTCGATCTCCATGTAAGAATTATGCAGCATCATATGGACAACAACGCAGAGGCCATATGTGTCTACCTGGCAACAAGTGAGACAGCCAAATTAGATGTCAAATTGTTGACTGAACTTACAATGCAAAATAAGACGTGTGCTACCTGAAATTTCCATGGCCTATCTTCTTGCATTTCCACACAGCGGAACCCAGATGTCCGAGAATCTCCCTTAAACTCCATATTTTCAGGAAAGAGATGGAGATCTATCCCTCTACCCCAGTCGACAAGGCAAATACCCTGCAAGTTATTAACCCAGATTAACCATAAAAAGCTAAACTGAATACTGGTCTCAGAACTGAGTACGGTCTTCTGCAACCCGAAATAACCTGATCAAGCCAGGGACCACTTCTGTCACGAAATCCGTCTTCCGTAAGGTCATTTCTGTCACGAAGTCCAGCTGTTGTGAGGCCATCCCTGCCAAAAATTCATGTAATTTATGTTGCAAGATGGGTAAGCTTCATAGGACACAATCTCTGGAACAAATATTACACTTCTTGTATTCAAGAAAACTCATTGGAAATTTCGGTCAGCACCCCAGGTGTTTTCTTTTCACTTCTTAGTAGTTCTTATAAGAAAATAAAAAAAGTAGTCACATGTAACAAGACTATAGAAGATGCTTCTACTCTACATTTAATTGGCAGCCTACTCTTAAAAGTTAAGAAACTGCCTCCTATGCAAAAGCAGGATAATTATAGTAGAAGCTAAAACATATGTCTTATCCATAGAGAATGCAGCAAGAATAAGAGAAGAAGGAGAATGCGAGTCAATATTACTAATAAGTGGCCACCTCTAGGGTGGACAAAGGAAGTGAAAAAGAACATAGCAGCTCATGAGTAAAATATAATCAATAGTCAAAAGGTTCAGTTTTAATCTGCTCTAAATGACAGCGTAACACATGAAGATCTATTATGGAGAATTTTCTCACCTAGAAAGGCTAGAATAACGAATAAGCAAATTATCAGGCTTCAAATCTCCATGAATGATGCCAACTCGATGCAGAGTTTCTAGCATGTAGAGCATTTGTATGGTGTAGTAAATGCATAACACTTCTTCCATGGACTTTCCAACGACCGAATATGAGTTTATTGCATCCTGCACAAGATATTTGGTTATCATAAGCAAGGCAAGACCGTGTCAGACATGAAATTTTGTATGACATGTGATTGACCTACCTGGAGTGTCCCATTTGCATGATAGTCGCAGATGAGTATGCTACAGTCAGAATAGAGATGCATTCTATGAGCAAAACCAAAGCTTGACCTCTGATACAATGACATGTCAAGTGTAAAATAAACAGAACCAGCAACTACGAAAAAAAAAATTGGAAGATCAGGAAATACGTACTTCCTTGTCTGAGATCCTTTCATCAAGTTGACGATACATATAGAACTCCCAAGGGTAAGAAGGCTTTTGTATCTGCCACAGATGTCAAAGAAAGTGAAACTATCCATAAGACAGCAGTTAGTAGTAGTTAGGAGAGTGCGAAGCCTATGGTAGATATACCTTCAATGCAACAACATCATCAGGATTACCATTGGCATATGCTTTATATACTTCAGCAAAACCACCCCGACCTGCACAACCTGTTATCTGGTACTTCGTACGACCTGTGAGTACCATGATATGAGAATCAACAGTTCTAAGTTGACTTCGAAATTATGGAGCATCCAGACATATTGGAATATACCAAAGAAAAGGAATCGATGATGCCAATACCTATCTCAATAATCTTGTTCCTTGACGAGTTCTTCAAAGAAGACAAAGCCACTTTTCCTGAGTAAGCTTTAGTAGTAGAATGGTATCCCTGAGATGGGTGGGAAAAGCAAGATATTGATGCTAACTCACTACATTATGTAAAATTCCGCAACAATGGTGAGGAAAGAATCTCACATCGTATTTCGTAAGTGAATGATTAACTTTCTTTAATAGGTCTTTCATGATGGAAGTGGACCATGGGTTAATACGGCTTTCAAAATGAATCGGTTCAACCCTGCCAGTCTGCACCATAGAAATGCAAATTCATCAATTCTCTAACATCCCTACGTATTTATTTTGGAACTATACAGCAGACTTCAACCAAAAGTTTGAAAACAAAATGGTGATAAAGAAGAAAGTATAATGCATACCAAATTGCCTACGTTTTGTTTATCCAGTCATTCTTAAGTCTAAACAAAGGGCATAAAAGGGCAGAAAACAGGCTTTGCGACAGAACAAGGCTTAAAACATGTACATTAAACCAGGCCAGCTGAAATAGAATGTCTATAAAGCAAGTAACAAACAGACAACACAAAGAAATGAGCAACCCAAGTTTCGAGACTTCAGCCTTTATGATTTAGAAACTTCTAAATCAAAGAAAACAGTTAACTTACAGTCCGAGATGAAGAAGCATATTTAGACATTCGATCAAGAAATAAGGCATATGCCTTCTTCATCAACTCAACTGGTTTAGCATTCCTAGCACCACAGAAACCATCATAAGCATTATCTTGAACAACTAAAATGCAGATCCCCATTTTGAAAAACTAAAGAATAATAGAGAGAGGAACCTTGATATACCCATCTCATAAACAGTGCTTGCTTTGTGTAGTTCCACTTTCGATTCAAGATAGGCAGCATACCAGACATAAAGGAAAGCATGGCCAACACAAATCTTACTGTCCAACATTTCCTGAAAAACGCTTTCGTGATCTTCTTTGAATCCCATCTGCAAACCCCACAAACAAAATTCAAGTAATTAACTGAAACGTATCCATATAACCAGTTGGTGGTAGAGCTTCAATCGCATTGACAAAACAAACCTAAACGACCCCATAAATATTATAGAAAAATAAGCTGACTGCTATAAAATAAAATAAAATATATTATTACAATAAATTTGATATTATTAACATATCACAGCACCTGCAAGTAAGTTCTTAATTGGAAAATTGATAGGCAATAAACTAATTCTTAATTGAAAAAACGGTCATTTAGGAGTTAGAGAGAGAGAGAGAGTATGACATACATAGAGGAACCAAATCTTGAGGAATCTGGTGTCGTCTCGGTACTGATCATATTCTCTGAATTCGGCTACGCAATCATTTAGAAGCCTGATGAGATGCAACTCAGAACCCTTTCCGGAGTCGACATCCTCAATTGCATGCTTTACCCACCTAGGTTGGTAACAAATTTTCAGCAAATTTGAGAAAAATTGAAAGATAATGCATAATAATGAGAGAGACCTGAGCCAGGGCAAGAGAGCGTCGTGAAGAGGGGTAGTAGCATGCGATTCGTCGGAGCTGACAGCCATGGCGTCTCCGATGTGTAACAGACTAAGAAGGGGATGGGTAAGGGAGGAAGACTTATATTGAGTACGGAAATGTCCTCATTTTTGAATTTCGAAGAATTAATTTTCCCTCTTTTATTTCGTAAGAAGGCCCACCCAAACCAGGCACCAGTTTCGCTGCGGCCTCTCCGAAAAGAGCCGACACATCATCACTCTTTGTTATCAAGAGAAGCCTATAGACTCCAATCTCCGCCGTCCGATTTAGAAGATTTGTTTTCACCTATATTTACGAGAAAAAATACTTATCAGTGCCTTTAAATTTTATACTAATTTTAATTATTATTTATAAATTTTATTATTAATAGGTGAAATCTTTTAAATGTGTCTTTTTATTAAAAAGGTGGAGGAAATTTTAGAAATTTTGTATACAATATGTCAACAGAATTCGATCTTTTAAATATGTCTAAACGACAAAAATTAGCATTTACATTTATTTTTTAACGATTTCTGCTAAAAGAATATGCATAATATGACAATTTTATTTTTATTCTATACGAAAATCATTGAAATTTTTTACATAATAACTATCTTTGTATATTTAGACATAATTTAAATCCATCGTAATATTAAAATTTATAATTAATAATTAAAATTAATATAAAATTTAAGAAGGTTGATAATAATTTTTCTTTTTTATAACAAGATTTATCGACGTCTTGAGCTAAAGTTTATAGGTCCTACAACCGTCAATTTTGTGAATTATCCGAACACTATGAATGAACCAGCTCACGGTCCCTACACCATTAGAAATAATTTTTTTTTATATAAACTTTTAGATATTTTATTGTTCATAATTTTGAATTTTATAAAAAGAGATCACAAAATATTTTTAATACAAACAGATCACATGAAAAAATTATGCATGCGAAAAAAAAAAAATGAAATGAGAATGAGATGTGCCACATCATCAATCTCCATTATTAGAAGAAGATGTAGAGATTATGAAACATCATCACTATTATTTATAAGAACATAAAGTCTTAATTAAAATTTATAGAAACTTATTTAACTAGTAGATTGTCTCTTCCTATCAAAACAATTGAAGAAGCAAAATCTATTAAAGTACAATTATCATTATCTTGAGCGGCTCATTTGCCTTAAAGAAAGTTTAGATGTCTACTTTCGAGTGATCCAAGTAGTAAGTGCACAAATTTAGGATTTTTTAAATATTCGGTTGAATTTTTTTAGATTATTTTTGTGCGGTCAGTTCCTAAGTTTATAGAAGAGCTGGTTCCGAAGAAAATATAGTGAATCACTAAGGCATGCTTCTCGAGTTACTTATTAAACCCTTTTTTGTCTAGTGAGGTCAGAGCGAGATGCAAAATTTTTATGTTTAAGACGCATTCAATATGGTGTTTCTTAATTAACCAAAAAATATTTCCAATCGAAAGTTGGTCCATAAATTATGCCTTATTAAACTAGTCCACAAATTATTACTTAATATTAAATCTTAATTATTATTTTTTTTTAAAGCCAAGAGATCAAGGCTCAATTAGAAATGATAACTTAAATAAATGCTTTCATCCAATGCTTCGTCGATGTGGGAGAAAAATCACATCGAAATTTCAACTCAAACTTATTATATGTTGACAATACCTCACATTTTAAGTTGGAATTTTATTCAAACAAATAACAAATTGATGCTTCACTTTAGGTCGAGAGGGCTCGGGATTAACAAAATAATAGAGCACTTTATATACTCATTATGACTTCTCCATGTTCATTGCTTTACTTTTGGACCAGCGCGGGCCAATACATGCCACCGGCCAAGACTAGTCAAGTCGGCAAATATACCTTGCAATTTGCATGCATGTGTATGTGATCTGTTGGCAAGTGCTGGTACTTTAAAATTGCTTATTATTTTATTTGTTGATGTATATAATATATTAATTTAGATGTAATACTCTATTTACTTTACTTGTATCACATGCTTTTAAAATAACCTATAAAAAATAGTAGATGGGTCGTCGATTAGAGATAAGTAGATTAATCGTCGATCAAGGGTACGTATTCGTGTGATCAACCTAATCAACACGTAAGTATGTGTCTATAAGAAGTATGCGATAAATAATAACTTTCACAAAATAACAGTGAATAGTGAATCTTAGTTACATTTTCGGAAAAATGTTCCTCCCTTTATATCGGTGTTAGGGGGAGACTTGGTGAGTAGTTTTGATGTAGGATAAATATATTTATATTGTGGGGCTGACATATAATATCCAGATGGACGATGAAGATGTGTCTCTGTGTCCGTGAGTGGGTGACCATCGTTAGAGTTGTTTGGTCATGTAAGCTTGGGGCCATGTGTAGGCAGACTTTGAGTTTGTTTATTAAATTTGGGCATGAGGTATTTAGTATATAAAGTTTGTTCTAATATAATCTCAAGACTACTAATAGTTAATTTTGTAGTGTTACGATTCAATATATTAGGTTTTTTTATTTCGTAACAATTACATGACTATCCCAATTGTGTTCATATTTTATAATGAAATTATGGAATCATTCGATTAGTACGTTGTATGATATTTTCAGTTTGGTTAAATTTCCACAAAGAAATAGATCAGTAGATTATCTAGGCCAGAAGATATGCACTTACCATGATTAAACTACATTCGATAAATAAATACACGACGAAGGACATGAATTAATAGAAAAATAACTAAGATTTATCGTTTTTAAAAATATTGATCATCTAAAGTCTTTAAAACACTCAAAAGCTCGATATTTCTTCTTATATTGTTAGACATATGCGTACATTATTAGACAATAAATTTCGACAACACGTTTAGAAAAAAAAAAATATTTGCATCTCATCCTGATGGTATCTCTTCATACACCCTTTCAATTTGTAGAATTTTTTTTTGCACATATATTATAATCGGAATATTCATTCTCTAAATTATCATGTAAAAATCATATGCGTAAAAAATATTGTTTAGTTATTCATATGATAATTTAGATAATCAATAATTCTTATTATAATATATGTATAAAAATAATTTGATAAATTGAAAAAATAAAATAACCAGATCCTACCAAAAATGCAAATATTTTCCATTATAAAAATATCTAATGAGTAACTCAAATTCCAAGTACAATAAGATCAGAATGCCGACAGAACCCTACACACATAAAAAAAATATTCAAATCTGGAAATGGGAAGAGGCAGAAAAACGTAGTATGATATTTTTAGTACGTAGACATATGCTTATATTATTAGACAATAAAATTCGACAACATATTTATAAAAGAACAATACTTACATTCTATCATGATGATATATTTTTCGTGCCATTATTTCAATTTATTGAATTGTTTTTATACATATATCATAATTTGAACATGTCATTTTCTAAATCATTATGTAAAAATGAACTCCGTAAAAAATCAATAAAATCAGAGTTTGTTTAATCATCCATATATATCAATTAATAAATAGATACTTCGCCTTGAGATCTTATTTTTATCAAAATTGTTAATTTATTTAATATATATAAATAATTAAATAAATTCAAAATTTATTAATTTTTTATATAAATGATCCTCATGATTTAAAAAATTAATAATTCGTATCGTAATATATATATAATCCAATAAATTAAAAAAAATAACACAATTAAATACTACAAAAAATGCAAATATTTTTTTTATAAAATATCTTCTGAATAATTCAAATTTCAAGTACAATAAGATCAGAATGCCGACGGAACCCTTACACACATTAAAAATTATTCAGATATGGAACTGGGAAGAGGCAGAAAAACGTGGGGTCCAACAGCTAGCCAGCATCAGATTTGCAGATTTAGATCCACGTTTAAGCGATGTCGTATTTGAACCAGCCCAGTTCAAATTGGTTTTCATATCCAACACCATTATTGGAGTTACTGTGGGGGCATTGAAGTCGATAGAAGCCAAGTTACTGTGGGGCATTGAAGTCGACAGAAGCCAAACACCTATATATATACATACACGTATATATATATATGTCGTAGGGAAATTGCATGCATGCAACGCGTACGTACTACGTACACCTCCAAGATCATCTACTGATTCAGTAATTACCCAAAAGTGAAATAGACGGTACATAATTACTGTTAGTAAAATATTATATATAGTCTAACTAGGTTGAAAGCTATTCTATATATATATATATATGGAGTCAGGGAAATTGCATGCATGCAACGCGTACGTACACCTCGAAGATCATATACTGACATTTGATTCAGTAATTAACCAAAAATGAAATAGACGGTACATAATTACTGTTAGTAAAATATTATATATACGCGTAATCTTTTATATATTTTAATTAGGCTAAATATAAATGATATTAATTAAATATAATAGTAAATATAAATAGAATTCGCATACTATAAATGGTATAATCAGTATTATCCCCTAATTTTATTACCATACATAATAAAAATTTAAAAGGAATATAAAAAAACAAGTAAACATTTAATACACATGAAAAAATATAATTATCTAATTTTGTTGTGTCATACAAGTCATTAAGAGTGTAAAATTTTCCACTAAATTTTATTACTGATACCATAAACATATTTTGAAAAATAGAGAAGTGAAATATTTATTTTCTTGCATTTTGCTAAGTGTAATATCTTAATTTTTATGTAATAAAATTCTAAATTTTACTATAACTTTAACTAGTAATTATTTTTTCTATTAGAAGCTTGGACGAGCTATAGCACACCCAGCCTAAGGCATAGCCCATCACTGTTGAAAATCTAGACTACAAATATAAAATATTTCCTCAATTTACATATTTGGATTCGCCTTACTTCTAAGTTCTAACCACAATTTTTTTGAGATACTTTCAATAGAATGAGAAATTAAAATAAGTGAGATACAAAATAATACAAAAAAAAAAAATTTAATAAAGAAAAATTTAATGTGATAACCAATATTTAGAATTACTTCAAATCATGGCTGGTTATGGCCCAGAGCCACAAAGGTCACTGCTCGGGGCTCATAAACAAGAAGAGCTCAAAAATTTTAAATTTGACTTATTTTTATATGAAAAAAATGAAAGCATGTTTAATTTTTTTTTGAAAAATATCTAAACTGTTTTTGAATAAATATTTTATTACAAATTTGGGCTCATATCCTTGAAATATTGTTAAGAGTTATTCTGAATTTCTGATTAATATATACTTGTCTAACTTGTCTTATAAAGTCACCAATACTCTCATTCTAAAATTTTTGATAAAATTTAAGCATTTTTCTTAAATATAATATTGCAAGAAAACTATATTTTTTATGTATGATTAAGGTGTTTAAAGTCTTTAAATTTTTTGGTATGTTGTTAGAAAGATGAAAAAGTAAATAAAATTTGAAAAAGTATATTTTTTTGTGTGTGTAAATATAGATTATATGGGCATTTTTATAATTTTCGTCTTAGATCTTGAATTTATTAGACCGGCCTTACTTCAAATCATTATGCAAATGAATATCTGGACTTGAGCAGAGACCCAGTACATCTTTTAACCTTACTTCAATATTTCAGTCCAAATTAAATTTCAAATTGATTACTAATTCAATAATTTTGAGACTAGACTCTGATAAAAAAAAAAGTTTAAGACTATATTTTTCACAAAATTCAATATTTCAGTCCAAATTAAATTTCAAATTGATTACTAATTCAATAATTTTGAGACTAGACTCTGATAAAATAAAATAAAAATCAAGACTATATTTTTTATTTTGTGACTGAAATTCAAAGTGAGATTGCAAAAATATTAAAATAAATATACTATTTATTGAACTATAAATTACAATAAATAAATAAATTTCCAACTATTGTTCCAAAGCTCTTGTCTTAAAATTTAATAAGCCAAAGTGAAAAAGAACAATCTAAAATCTATCTACTTTTAGGTTAATTTTGAAAATACATATTCCTAATTCATCTGACAAAAAACCTAGACTTAGTCTAATATATGATGTTAGTTCAAATTTTGTTGAACATAATCATGATTGAGTAATTTGGTGGCTAATTAGCAGGTAAATCAATCATGAGATGGGATTTCATATATGATAGTCCATTGAGTAGTTTGGTGTTCACCAATCACCATAAACTTTTGGTCAAAAAAGGTGAATAAACTATGGTGGGTAAACCATCAATTTGAGTTATTGATTACACTGTTGTTCTATAGAAAAAGAGTACAAGTGAACTTTAATTATCCCAAAAAAGAGAGTACAAGTGAACATCAAGTTTAATAAATAGTTCCAACAAAAAAAAAAGGGTTTAATAAATAGTTTATTATTATTTTAAATAGATAGATGCGACGGGAAGAAATGACATTTGGAATTTTTGTCGATTTTTAATAAAATTTTATTTGTAATTTGGGTAGAAAGGGGGCAACCTTGAGGGATATACCTTTGAGCGTGATCGCAGAGACTTCCACACGCTTGAGGAATATCCGCATTGAGCCATAATTATTAGCCACAATAGGACGTGCACGCCACTTTAGCCTCATCGAAGGACTAACAAATAAGAGTCGGTGGGATTCAATCAGAGGACCTTCACCCACCAAACCTCATTGGAGTAAGCCCTTGCCACTAGGCCATCACCCTCGATAATTTTTGCGTCGAAAGTTGATTAAAGTATTTTCAGTAAATCTCCATGTATTTAATTGTTGGTGACAGTCAACCTTAACGACCATCTACATCGTATAACATACAAAACTAATGTTATACATGTAGTTTTCCTTTAAACAAATTAGTTTACTTGCTAAATTATGTGATAAAAAATGGAGTTTTTTCATTACTAAACCATGAAGTCGATGTGGATAAAAAAGAGATTTTATTGTACGTCAGATCAACTTAAAAATTAATCCAATGGCGAAAAATTGAATAAATTGTATATTTCTTATATTCATTTTTAAACGTCGTATTATTGTAATTAGAGATACCCTATGAACAAACAGTAAAAAGAAAGTTACAGTGGAGAGCTCTATGAAAACTGTAAAAAATTCAGTATTTTTCACCTTCCCCATATCATAAAATTCCACAAAACGACTGAGATATGGAAAATCCCAAGAAGGTGTTCAAACAATTTCACGGTTGTATGGGACCCACAACATATACGGTGGGACCCAGTTGCCTTCAAATAATCAGTGCCAGAAGGGAAAGAGAGACACAGGTTTTGTTGTTTATGCTCACCGCTTTGCTGCTGCTGCCGCTCTACCCATCTCTTCCTCATCGTCTCAATCCCCAAGGGTTTCAAGGGTTTTTGAGATTTCTTCAATCAATCGCCGTTCTTCAGATTTGTTCGCATCATCTGGCCCCAATGCGTTTGTAGACGGAGCTCAATCAGGTATGGCTCTTCGTGTCTACGATCTAGTTTGCTTTAAGTGTTTGTGTCTCAAGATTTGAGCCTGTGGAGCTTCAGGAGCTTGTTCCTTTGGAGGTTTAGAGGCTCAAGGAAGCTTGGTATTTTCCTTTTTGTTTTTTTCGTTGGAACTTAAGTTTAATTTATTAGCTTTGCTTGTGATTCGGTTTGATTTGTTCGGTGGATAAATTAGCGGTGGATTATGATTTGGTGATGGGCAAGCAGTGATGAAGCAATTTTTTGTAAATATTGATTAAACCCAAGTAGGAGACGCTAAGAAGATGGCAACTGGGTCTAGCTTCATAAGGGGGAAAAAAAAGTTAAAGGACAGTGATAGTTTTCATATAATAATCTGACATATATTTTTTTAAATGAGTATTTATTATATGGAAATTTTCATGGCAAGTTATTCAAATTTGAATTTGTCATGTTGCTGCCCTTCTGATATGACTTTTATGTGATGTTGAAGGTGTGCTCTGACTTTATTTACTACTTGGTCAAGTAGCGTTGTAATGTTGTTTTGTTTGCAATACTATTTTCAAGATTATTTTGTTCATTGAAGATTTATTGTTTGTGACTGATTTGCTCATCCTTACCTTTGTTTGTACTAATTAGTTTGGGGGAAACTGATAACCTGTTGGTTGACTAATATCTTTTACTCTTTGTTGATCATTTCAGGGCATGGGTTTTGTGCATTTCAAGCATGATGTATGCAGTTTAGTTTTATATGGTGCATGGCAGTCTAAGTCACAACTTGTGACTTGAAAGGCTTTTCAAGGAACTGTTCAATATAAATTTGCTGGACTGAACTCTTCCTCGTGGTTCTTCATTCGATTACATTGTCAAATTGAGTAACCCTCAAAATGGGTTCTTTTTCGGGTACTTTTGAAATTGTTGAAGCAGCGGATGAGCTGACTACGGATCAAGATTCTCATAAAGTACATCGGCCAAATTCTGGATTGAGTAGGGGTGACAAAGATGGGAAGCGTCCTGTTCTGAAACTGGGATACAAGGATTCTTTACAAGATGATATTAATAAGCTCTTTGAGACAATCAAATCCAAGGGTTCAGATCATTTGAAGCAAGTAGGCACTAGCCCTTTAAATAAAAGTGCCTTGAAGAAGCCAATCACAGTGGGTGTGTCTCGGTCGCCAGGAATTGTAAATTCAGAGCCAGCGACTCTTAAGCAGGCATTAAGGGAGCTTTCTATTACCAAGGCATCAGAACTGGCTGCTATGAAACGGTTATCAAAATTGACAAGTCCTTCAAGAGCCTCCGAAGCTGGGAGGATCAAGACATTGTACAATTCTGTTGTTGTTCAAGCTAGTACATCTGGTTCTTCCTCAAACGGTGATAGGGAAAATATCGTTGAAATCTCTTTGGTGACAGATGAAAGCATTTCAAATATTTGTGAGAAGATGTCTGACCATCTTCAAATGCCCAAGATGCAGTCGTCAAGCCAGAGCGCACATTCTTCTCCTCGATTTGCCATCCGGAAACCAGAAAATAGTGTTGAAAGCAAAGTGCAAAATGGAAGTGCTACCATGCTAAGGACAGTTGGGGTGCAAACAATAAAGGCAGAGCTGAGGCAGAAAGAGAAAAATAAATCTAAAAGTGACCACATTTCAGAGCTTGCTGAGAATTTTCCTGCGAAATCTATGTTATTAACAAAAAAGAAGGGGGAGTTGGGGAAGAAAGAGAAAGTTAAATCCGTAAGTGGCGATACTTCAGTATGTGTTCAAAATGTTCGCGCCAAAACTAAGTTAGCTAGTAAGGTATCAGTAGCAAAAGCAGGGCGGAAAGTCAAGTTGCATGTTTTACCTTCATCTAGTTCAGTCAATGGGAATGTGACAAGCAAACTGTCCAGAAGTACCCTCCGCTCTGTAAAACCAGCCAGCAGGAATAGGAGTGTTGTAAAGAAGAAGATGAGGCAGGATTCAAGGTCTGTGGCCTGTAATTCTAGTAATTCTGATGAAGTTGATGATGACTTTGATCCTTCTACAAGTCAGCTGGTCTGTGAGAGATGCCAATGTACTTTGAAAGCTCCTGGAAAACAATCCAATGAAGGTTCTTTGGCTCCCAAATTTAATAGTCTTACTACTGAAGTAAACTCAAGTAATGTGCACACTGGTCCAAGCAAACTAGGCTTCACCTTGGACAGCAGTAAGGCTAGGGATACAGCGGGAGCTGACATCATGAAGGCAAAAAAGAACCCAAAATCAAAAGAAAAAGGGGAGTTCTCCCAAAGCTCAAAAAGTAGCCAAGGTGAGTATAGCAGTAGTACAAGTTTGAGTGATGACAGCAATCTGAGTGGGTCCAGCTGTAGCAATAAGCCTCACATGTCAAAGGATGTCAGGTGGGAGGCCATCCGTCATGTTCGGTTGCAGCAGGGATCCCTGGGCTTGAGTCACTTCAATCTTTTAAAGAAGCTTGGATGTGGAGACATAGGAACGGTATATCTTGCTGAGCTAATTAGTACGAACTGCCTTTTTGCCATAAAGGTAATGGACAATGAGTTCTTGGCTAGAAGGAAGAAGATGCCAAGGGCCCAGACCGAAAGAGAGATACTGAGGATGCTTGATCATCCTTTTCTTCCTACATTGTATACCCAATTCACATCGGATAATCTATCATGTTTAGTTATGGAGTATTGCCCAGGGGGTGATCTCCATGTCCTCCGGCAGAAGCAACCCGGACGTTGTTTTTCTGAAGCAGCAACAAGGTAGAATATTTTGAAATATAGTCTATACATATTAGGGTCATGCATTTTGGTTTGGGTGCTATTGAGACATTGCCTGCAGTTCAGCTTTAGGTTACAATATACCTGTCTAATAAGTATACTAGGCATACCATGTCTGCATTTATCATGCCTATTGCTGTAAGCCTGTAATATTGCATCTGTCATTGTTTTTTGTTTGGAAACACATTTTTAAAGTTGAAGGCAATCACTTGCGCCTTTGCAGTCTCCACCTACCACTGCAAGCTCAATCTACTCATTTATTGTGTTTTTCCCTGTCAGATTCACCTCAAGTGTAGTATATGGTCTTGTATTACTTTAGATGCTGGAGGCATACCTGAAATACCTTAGCCAAATGGATCTTTCGTGTAATTGTTTATTCTTATGTATGTATTTCTCATGTCACACCATTGCAAACCTGAATTAAACTTCTGTGTATTCAGGTTCTATGTTGCTGAAGTCCTCCTTGCTCTGGAGTACTTGCACATGCTTGGGGTAGTTTATCGGGATTTGAAACCAGAAAACATTCTTGTCCGGGAAGATGGTCATATTATGCTCACAGATTTTGACCTGTCTCTGAGGTGCTCTGTCAATCCAACTCTTTTGAAATCACCTTCCTGCGATGCTGATCGTGTAAAAATGTCTGGTCCATGTACACAATCAAGCTGCGCTGAGCCATTCTGCATTGAACCCTCCTGTCAAGTCCCATGCTTCAGCCCTAGGTTCTTACCTCCTCCTTCAAAAACAAAGAAGTCGAAAAATGACCCTGCCACCCAAGTCAGATCGTTGCCCCAGCTTGTAGCAGAGCCTACTGATGCACGGTCCAATTCCTTTGTAGGGACCCACGAGTACTTGGCTCCTGAGATCATCAAAGGAGAGGGTCATGGAGCTGCAGTTGATTGGTGGACATTCGGAATCTTTCTCTACGAGCTTCTATATGGTAGAACGCCTTTCAAAGGCCTCAACAATGAGGAAACGCTAGCCAATGTGGTGTTGCAGAGCCTAAGATTTCCAGACGGCCAACTTGCTAGTTTCCACGCCAGGGATCTCATCAGAGGGCTGTTGGTGAAGGAGCCGGAGAATCGGCTGGGATCAGAGAAAGGTGCCGGTGAGATTAAGCAGCATCCGTTCTTCGAGGGCATGAATTGGGCGCTAATACGCTGTGCCATTCCACCCGAACTGCCCGAGTTTTGTGATTTTGATATTCCGGACTTGCCTACTGCTCAGGATAACACCAAGTATTTGGAGTTTAAAGCCACGGGAGAGCACCTAGAGTTTGAGTTATTTTAGAGGAAAATAACATATTTTAGGAGAAGCTGTCTGCTTGTGTATTATTACCTCTTGAAAGACCTCCTCCTAATTTCCTGCTACATATAACTCATATCTAGCTCAACTAAATATATGTATATTTTCTAGTCCTCCCTCTTTTCACTAATGGGGAAAATATCAGATAGTGTATATTTGGATGCGCGACTTTAAAGTTCCAAAGAATTTAGGTTAAAATAGTAAAAACGAGGAACTTCAAAATAATGAGGGATTTCAAATGATGAGATCGAGGCAAAGGCAAGCTTTTGGGCTATTTTGGCCTCTCCCCTACTCGGGGCAAGGCTGTTGGAGGGACTCATCATCAAAGCTGCAACCAATCCTAATAGGTCACGTATTCAGATTCTCAATTGCTTCAACCTTTTTTTTCGGTTATAGACTAATTTAAATAAATAATCACCCTGATTATTGCTAATTTTGCTTTTATTTTAATGGTAACTACCACTAATTGATTTTATTTTTCACTTTAAATTAATGGTTTTATTTTTTATTATACTTGGGGTATTTTTAATGTAATTTAAATTTTATAAAATTAAAATTCTTGCCCCTCAACTCTTCCCATTACATACACAAAAAATAGTTTTTGCCAAAATGTATGAATACAGTCACATTTAGGGACTAAGCTTTGCCCCTAGTCCCTTGCCCTCGCTTCTACCACTAGACATGCTTTTTATATGAAATTTGCAAGAAATCTCTTTTATAATTGTTTTGCCACGCTCATTTGAAATCTTTTGAAACTATGAAGTTTCTCATTTAGCTTCTTTAATTTAAGTTTTATGAAATTTTGAAGTTTATTGTCTAAATATGTTGTTTCATTTCTTTTTTGGGTATACATCCTTTATGAGTTGAAAATTTATTCAAATGTGTTTTTATTATCTATTTTTGATAGACATTAGAACCTTCAAAAATAAAAGATAAAAACTGTTTAATAAATTTTGAACTTATCAAGGACTAATGGGTAAATATTCTTTTCTTTTTATTCGGCAATGACAGCTACCAGCATCATTTTCAAAATGGTACATAAAGTTTCAATTTTTACGCATGATACTTCTATGGTTTTGAAATTGTTATCGTTTACTTTTCGTTTGTGTTGTGCTTTCAGCTTGAGGCTTCAGCATCGAAAGCCATGACTTCAACCTCAGACGACGACTTCATCACCGTCGTATGCACAAATCCTAATCCAATTCAGGCAAAAACCACCATCACCACAACCGCGACGGCGAACATAGAGATTCTAGTTTCAGTTGCGAACATTCTAAGCTGGGATTTGCCGACAATTCTCCGTTACCAAACAGTCAAAGTTCAAGCACATCGGAACAGGTGCTTGTGGGTGTGGCCTCTCATTTTCGTACCCCTTTTCAGTTTGTTTCCCGGGGAAAAATGACGGAGTTTCTATTATGCTTGCAGGCTTATCCAACACTCTTCGTATTTCCGTGGACTCCTTAGCGGGGGCTTTAGGTAGTCAACCTTGATCACTCTATTATGTATGTAAAAGTGTTCAATTTTGACGAAGTTAGCGATTACTTGATTCTGCGCTCAGTTTCAATGTGAACTTTGATTCTTCCAAGAAATTTACAAGTTTTTTTTCCTTGTATTTGAATATTTATCA
Source organism: Prinsepia uniflora (assembly GCA_032719365.1). Lineage (NCBI taxonomy): Eukaryota > Viridiplantae > Streptophyta > Magnoliopsida > Rosales > Rosaceae > Prinsepia > Prinsepia uniflora. Next base: position 856,841 of record CM064862.1, on the reverse strand, counting down.
TGCCACAATTTTATTTAATCAATCATGTTTAATTTTTTCTAGTTAAATTTTTGGAGCTCCTTTTTTTTTTTTTTTTGGTAGTGAATCAAGCCTGGACTATAGCAATTGAGTGGAACCTGGAAGCATTTCTAAGCATTCTCAATTTTATGTATGGTTGCCCATTGAATGTTACATCTAATAATTTCTTCCCCATTATTGAGGTAAATAAATTAGATTTATGTGGTAATTTTGATCTAACGGTGGCTTTATTTTCTCTTATTCATTTACTCGTTGGTGTAATTATTCACTTCATTATAAATTATTCAAACCTTTGAACCTTCATTTCTTTAACTTCCAGTTTGAACATATCTACCTTTGAAATCACATAAAAGTCTTTTACAAAGTCAGTATTCATGTGAAAATGCTGTGTCACGTTTGCAGGGTGCACTTTATTTTGGAGTTGAGTTGCTTCTCGTGAGATGTAAAAATTGGCTTTCTGAGGTAGTATCAGCGGAGGTACCACCACAAATACAATTAGATGATTTGATTTCTATTTGGAGCTTTGGTTTGGAGGATGGTAAGAATGATTAGAGCATAAAAAATATATCCATGAAAGACTCATCACTCATGTAAAAAATTAGTGTCATGATCTTCAGTCTAATAGGGATGAGTGGAATACATTGCAGGCCTTGATTTCCTTCCAGAGTTACGTGTGAGCCATCTTGCCAGAAATTTTGTATGTCCTCAACTTATATTTAGATTATGTGCAAATTTTCATAGCAGTGACTTCAGCACAATCAGATTCTTTGTTCAATATATAATTATATTTCAAACTTAACTCATATATAGAGGCCAGTGGCGGGTTGTAGATTCAGATTGACTTGTTAGGTATCATTTTAGCTGATATTCCAAATGATCTTTCTTTGTTGAATATATAATTATGTTTCAAGCTTAACTTAATATAGAGGCCAGTGGCGGGTTGTAGATTCAGATTGACTTGTTAGGTATCATTATAGCTGATATAAGTATATAACCAAATGATATCTCTTTAGATCGGCATGTATGGGTTTTCTCTTGACTGCCATGTTCTAGTTCAGTCCCTATGATCCTCCTGCCGGATCTAAATTAAAAAAGCTGGTTCCTTATATTTGAAGTAGGACATTTTTTCCTCTTAAAGTGCACCAGATCCTAGGGACTCATATGTTAACAGGCTTATACTTCTTCACTGTGTTCACCTATTTACTTAGAATAATGCCATTTAGCCATTACTGAGCTTTACTTTAACTAGCATTACTCATTTACTTATTGAAGCTGATATATTATAGTTCGGCTTTCTAGATGTGGGCCATATCTGTGAATTTTTTTGTGGATATTCCATACGACTTATTACTATGTTGTGTAAAGCACATGGATTTGACAGTAGACAGGTTTGTTATCCTTTGAATCGCCTTGTTTAATTTTCCATATGACATCTTGGTGCTATGATATCTTAGACTCTTATTGGTCCTTCACAGTGAGATGTATCTTGCCGATGCACTTTTAGCTTGGCTCGATGCTAACATAGAACGGATGGAAGGCTTGAGCAGAAATGAAGATGTCTTTACTGACATTTTGAAAGAGGTACAGCTTGAAATATGTTGAGAACCAAAAAGAAGTATATCCTAGGAAGGTGACTAGTTTACCTAGGATCTCCTACTTCCATTTGTTATATTAAATGCCATTACCTTCAACCATGAACATGACTCCATATTAGTTTAAGAAAAATATAGACATGTGAGATGAAACAAATTTCACAGCCATTCCGTAGTCTGCATACTTCTAAATGGATTTTTGGAAGGAAATGCCTAAACTTCCAGATGAGAGTCACCAAAGAGCGAGTCACAGTATCACTCATAAGATAACAGGGAAATAAGATATGATGAAATGCTCACGTTATGTGGAAATAGGAAGTAAATAGGTAACCGTAGGTCTAAACCTTAAAGAAGAAAAAAAGGTAATGGTACGTTCAATGGGCTTTTTCACTTGGTGCGTTTTGAGTCTTTTGACACGCGGTATTATAAAAGTTCATTATATTTGCTACCAAATTGGTCACTTTTAAAAAATAAATATGTCGGTGGTTCTTTTAATCCTGCATTTCAGTCTACATATGACCTCCTCTATCTTTGTACCTTGAACTTCTTTGTGTATATTTCCTGTATATTTTCTTTGTGATGTAGATATGGTACGTAAAATCTTAGTAAAATCGTGATTTGGGTCTTTTTAATCATCCAGTAGCATTAAATCTCAATTTTTTAATTCACAGTCATAAACTGAAAATCTGAACTAGTAATCTGCTTGATCCTATCTGTATCGTATTAGGTCATATTTATCTTCTGTATCTATAATAAGCTACAATCTTTCTATTAAATCATCTATTATTGCTATTGAACAGATCTGTATAAGTCTTTTGCCGTTGTGGTTTGCTGCAGGTATGCATAATTTTCTGATGTTAGACATAGGGCAGTAATGCATCCCCATTTTTTGCCATATTTATTAATCAAAAACTGATTGTGTTTGTTTTTCAGCGAAAAAAAGTTCTTGTCATTTTTCTAAGTTCACTGATTAGAGCATTGATTCAATTTTCAGACTATTGAGATGTCCTCCTACTGGCTCAATAGATGCCTCAGAAAATAGTGACTTGCATGATGCACGCATTCGGCTGACAAAATTTTCAAAGGTATTCCTGTCACCATCTCTAAAATGAGTTAAGGACATCACAAGGCCATTTGCAAAGGTTTTTAGTTGGTTTGTATGAGAGGAGAAACATCTTACATGCAATGGAAAAATAGAAATTGGACGTTTTCCCTGTCTTATCATTTGCTCATTTCCTCAAACCTACACTCTGGAAGGGGCAGTTTGAAATGAGAGGTTTTTATGAGTATTTTTTGTCTTGAAATTTGCATCTCCATTTGTTGTAGATTCATCTTATTTTATGGGTTAATTGTTATGAAAGGTTGTAAAAAGGTCTTTGCTGATAAAACTTTCGCAAGTTCCTTAGAATTTTGTTGGTAGGAAGGAAGAGAGTAGTGCCAAGAGCTTTACACAAAATAAGGAGGTTATAAGGGGTGTATCAAGTTCCATCGTGCAATGCAGAGATTAATTAAGATTTGAATTGTATTAGGAAAAATATAGAGATATTTTATGAGGATGTTGTGAAACTATAGATTCTTAAATACTGGGGTAAATGATAGATTTTTTTGGTATATTCCTAGTCTCTTTTTTGGCAGACAATTTGTATGGATACTCCATGTAGCATGCCTAACTCGGGGTCCTACTGCCCAAAGTTCATGGTTGCGTAACTTAGTCTTTTCACTTTGTGCAGAAAGTAAATCTTTCAAGTCTGCCACAGATAAAATCAGCTGTGCTACTATGGTCTCTGCAAAATTTGTCTTTTGAAGCAGTACAAGAGGTGGATATTTCCAAGTGTCCAAGGGTACATAGTGAAATTACCATTGAGTGCTTCAGCAAGTCTTTTTCATCTTTAAGAAAGCTTAAGGCAGCTTTTCTTTTGAACTTCAAGATAAAAACCTTGTACACACTGGTGCGAAAATCCCCTATGGTCTGTGATGTTGACTTAATCACTGACACTAGTCCAATTACATCATCACAAGTGTCCATTGTATCCTCAAGTCCAGCTATAGCACCACATATATCAAATTTGTCCTTAAATGTCAGGGAAAGGACTTCTTTTTACAACCCTGGACTGGAAAAACTCACATTGGAGGCCGAAGTGATATCTGTGGTGAGATAGTTTTCATGTTGTGTAGAGTCATTAATGCTTCATAAGATAGTTTGGCACAGGATGTTTTAAATGATTTACACTAATATATGAATGCTGCAATGGTGGATAGTACCTAATCATTGGATTTCTTATTTTTTTAAAAGAATTCTTTTAATTTAACTAGCCCAGGAAAGATTTAATGTAATGAAGGCTCAATTGCACACTAGCATCTCATAAGAGGGCATACTTTTTCTGGTGTCGCTTTATTCTTCATTGGTTGCCCTCCTAACTCTTCCTTATTATGTTTATGCCAGATTCAAGTCTCCGATATATCTCTGCATTCGTCTCCTTGCAATACCTAAATCTCAAAGGCTGTAAATCATTAACTGATGTTGGCATAGCAAGTCTTCTCCGCAGATGTTCTAAGTTACATTCAGTTTTAGTTTGTGATACCTCTTTTGGAATAAATTCAGTTTTAGCACTTTGCTCTACCTCTTCCAATCACATTGATGTCCAGCAAATTGAAAATGAGCTTTTCGATTCCATGGCAGTTAATCTTCAAACACTTCACATGGGCAGCTGCAAGTGTGAGTGTCATTTCCCTTATTATTATTGCTCTGGAAGATTATGATTTGAAGACTTATTTTCATCATTGTTCTCAGTCTCCCATGCTTGGGAAAATGGTGCCAAAGAGTATAGTAGAGTTTCTAAGAGAAAATTATTTGTGTTCTTTTGACAGAGCAGAAATTCTAGTGTTTATTTTATATATATATATATATATATATATATATATATATTTGGTGAATTGAGATGGTTGGTAATATATGTTACCATCATGGTATAAGTTACCAACATCCTTAAAGTTCACAGAAAAATATATGTATAGCTTCTCTGTCTACTACTTTTGCTTCCATTTACATCATATAAAATCTGAGAGAACTAACAATTCTAACTGTGGGGAAGTCCTTGTGAATTTTCTTGACAGTTAACATGGTTTCTTTCTATTTTACAACTTGTTAGGTCCTTGGGAATTCGTACCATTTCGCAGTTAACACACGTTCTGATATCTGTTCCGGAAAGATTGTATTTAATGATGATATGACAAAATTTAGGACCTACGAAGTTATAAATGGTTGAAATCAATGCTATGATAAATGCAGCCAGTGGTGATTGTGGTTTTTAAGTTGCATTAATTTTTTTCCTGGTCTAGATTGTATAAAAATGCCTAAAGTTCACCATACCACATGTATGATCGATCACTTTTTTCCTTTCTCAGGTGTTGATGAAACTTCTCTTCTGAAGCTTATGTCTCAAATGCAAAAGGTGAAGTCTCTTTGCTTAAGTGATACTCACCTTTGTGACGGTGCTCTTTATAGTTTCAGAGGTGCTTCCTTGGAGATGCTGGATGTTTCTAATACTATGGTGAGTTGTCAAATTTATTGGAACCTAGTCCTCTTCCCTTCCCCATATGTGTCCTTGTTTTCATTGCAACCATGGAACTTATCTGCTTGTGCTTTAGCTGATCTCGTTGGTGGAAATCCAGGTTTGAAGTGTTTGAAATTAAGGGGTTGTAGGAAAATTTCTCATCAGGAAAGTGATGGTCAAAAGGGGGAATTATCTTCCTCCTATTCTCCCGGAGAACTGCATAATGAAATAGGAAGAACTTGCATATTGGAAGAAATTGAACTTGGGTGGGGATTTTCTTTCCCTTCCTTGGAAGCTCTGGAACCTGCAATTACATTACTGAGGAAAATAACTGTGGGCTTAGGTGGATCATTAGGCGAAGATGGACTGAGAAAACTACTTACCTTTTGTCCTATGCTAGAGTCTATTATTCTTTATTTTCAGGTACTTATTAATGGATTTTGTGATAATTTAAGGGTGGTTGTGACCTCTTTTTTTTTCTTTTTCCCAATGCTATTATTCATGCATTGGCTGCAAGTCTGCAACATCGGGGATATTTTTTTTTTTTGAAGATTGATTTTTTGCAAGAGATACTCTTCCCCAATAAATGTTGATGAACTTTGTACTAGCTCAGACTTTTCATTTTGGTCTATTGAGATATCTTATCGTGGAGGCTGGTTTACCTGGTTATGTTCAGACCCTTTTTGTGGTTTAGATTAGTATCTTATCAGATAAAATCTTTACATGATCAGGTTCTTGTGAGTTAACTGATCTCTCCTTGGATATGTTTAATGTAGTTTTTGTTGGCCATTCTAGATTCTAGAATCCACTCAATAGCATTCAATTTATCCTTCTTTTGATTTTTAAATATGTTTCTCTAGCATCAAAACCTGCATATGAATATCAAGAATACTGCCATTGTACAATGATTTCTGTTCTTTTGCAGGTAATATCTGAGTGTACCATTATGGACGTTATGGAAAACCTGAAGAACTTGGTAGAGCTGGCTTTCTGCTACTGTCTTGGAGATATAACAATTTCAAGCTTCAAATTTTCTATGCCAAACGTGAGGAAGTTGAAGCTTGAGTGGGTGACCCCTTGGATGACCAACAATGATTTGGTTATTCTTGCTCAAAATTGTGCAAACCTGGTTGAGCTTTCGCTGCTAGGGTGTACGCTTCTGAATCCAGGTTAGAAGTCATTTAATTCAAACAGTACCATTTGAGCTTGCCTTGTATTGGATGTAGCATGTAGACGTATCTGTAGTTATATTTTAGTCGTGATCCAATTTCTCAGTAACAACAGATCCACTCTTTTTGAGTAACAGGAAAATAATTGATGTGCTGATTTACCACGCTGTTCTGTCTTGTTTGCAGAGTCTCAGCAGATAATTTCGAGTGGATGGCCAGGCTTGGTCTCTATCCATCTTGAGGTTTGCCATTTTCAATTTTCTAATAGCTGGTTACCAATTTCATTGTTTCGTCAGTAGTTTCTAATAGCCGTTTTGCAGTCCTGTTACGGAACTATCACTTATCAGTAAACGTGATTGATTTTTGATGTTTAGGAGTGTGGGCAAGTGACAACAAAGGGGGTTTCTTCTCTTCTTGGCTGTAAAGCTCTTGAAGATCTCTTGCTGCGTCATAATGTGAGATTTTAATGATTGTTTCCTTTCATCTGGCACTCACTTCTGATAAAAACTAATATTATAATATGATGGCTTGTTTGCTATGGTGCTGGGTGGATTCATATTGTACAGGGTCTTGGGATACCAAGAAGCTTCATTTCCAATGCGGCTTCCGAGGTAATGCCATTGTTGTATTAAGCTAGAGGAATCATTTAACGGGCCAATTTCTCCCCTAAATTATTAACAATAGCCAGTTTACCCCTGTCATCATATTTACTCACGTTTCGTCTGATTTCTCGTAGAAGTCACATTTGGCCATTAAGTATGATTTGTTTATACGTATTTTTTCCTTCCCTAATGTTATTCTTGCTTGAAACGTGAACAAATTTACGAAATATCACACGGACTGTAACTATAGAGGAGACTGACCGTTAATAGTAATTCATAGGAAAAATAGAAGAGATAACAATTCAGGGGGTAAATTGGTTAAACATCCAAAAATTAGTAACTGTGTGCCTTTTGCGTTGAGTTCAGTTGCCACAGCTGAGGAAAGTATCGTTAGACTTTTGTGATGCCATTGAAGGAGATTTTAACATTCCGAGTGTAAGTTTAGAAATCTCTCTCTCTCTCTCTCTCTCTCTTAACACACAGAGATAGATATGACCTTTTCTCACTCGGTGTTTGCTTTAGCAGTATGCAGATACCCATTTCAAGTACCCTCAAGATTGCAAGATGCAAGCCTGAGAAATGTGGCCAGAATGCTGCGGTTCTCGAGGCTCATCGGTGGCGGGTGCACGACGAAACACTTGTACTGGTTTGGGACAGCAGCAAGGTTTGGGAGACCAGCAAAGTCACTAGAACAGTTGTAAAGGATAGACTCAAGTAAACACATTCGGCGGCGAACATCCTAAAAATAACAGATGTGCATGCATTTTGATTTCGAGTTTTCATGTTTGTTTTGTATAGACCCTTGAGGTTCTTTGCTGTAATTCTTTTGGGTAAACAAAAAGTACATATTTATTTTTTTGGAAATTAAAAAAAAAAAGTACATATTTTTATATTTTTATATTTTGTTCCTTTTTTTTTTTTTAGTATGTACTCTTTTTTAAGGTTATCATTTTTGCAAGTGTTTTTTTTTATTTTTTTTATAAATATGTAAGGTATGATTCAAATTTGATTTAATGTACACTTACTAATAATATCAATATTGAAAGAATAATAAATATTTTTTATTTAAGTAATTTATATATTAATTGAATTTATTAACTATGATTAATTTATGACTAAAATAGTAATAAGCGTTACCACCAAGTAAAATTGACTCAATAAAAAAAAAAAACCTTATTCCTTACTTACTAATAAGGAGTAAGGATTCAGTTCAAGTATGGCTTTGGTTGAAAATATATATCTTCTAAAATTTTCTATAAAAAATACCAAATAGGAATTTGGGACAAACGGTGTCGTTTCACCGCGCGTTTCCTATTTGAAAGAGAGATCAATATACTTGCTCGTCGGAAACTTCTACTAAAAGAGGACGCGGACATAAAATTGTGAAATCCCTAAACCCCTTTCGTTCTCATCTGCCTCCTCTTCCCGCCAGAACGCTATCGCCATCGCCAATTCGCCATCCACAGCCTTCTCTTGTCTCCTTCTGCTACGTATCTAAGGTTTGTAAATTTCAATTTTCGATTTGTGCTTTTGATTCTACAATTTCTCTTTTAGGTGGGTTTAATGGCTAAAGCATCTGAATTCAAACTCAGTAGTTTATTTATGAAGAATTGGGGGTTTGAGTTTTGGCTTATGGCCTGGGAAGTCAATTTTACACTATCTGTTCTCTGTTTGGGTGCGTTTGCAGTCCTCCCGAGTTTGATATCTTGTTTTGGGGTTTGCGATTTAATTACATTATGCCTGAATTATAGCTTCCGTACAGGTTGCTATGAAAGTTAGTGCTTTGAAGAGCTGACCAATAATCATTCATATGTTTCTGGTGATTGCAGGTAGAAGAAGATGCCGAAGGTAAAGACCAGCCGAGTCAAATACCCAGAAGGTTGGGAGCTGATAGAGCCCACCCTTCGCGAGCTGCAAGCAAAGATGAGGGAAGGTATGAATATTTCGTCACTGAAATTTGAAATTTTTTATGTGTTTAAAGACCAACGATATTAAAATGTATGTTCCCTTTTGTCTTTTGGGCAGCTGAGAATGATACTCATGATGGTAAGAGAAAATGTGAGACCTTGTGGCCAATTTTCAAAATAGCGCATCAAAAGAGCCGCTACATCTTTGACCTTTACCACCGGAGGAATGAAATCTCCAAGGAATTGTACGAGTTCTGCCTGGACCAAGGCTATGCTGACCGCAATCTAATTGCGAAGTGGAAGAAGGTTTGTCTCAGATCTCCTGTCTTGATTTGCTACTTTTAGGTGTTTTTTCTTCCGATTGGTGGAATTGATTGTGGGATGTATCAAACTTAGAAATAGGTTTCCTGGTTTGGAATTGGGTCATGAAATGCATGTAAATTAGGTTGAAAGAAGACATAGCAGAATATTAATAAATGCAAGCGAAATACAAAGACATGGGAAGTTTTATCTTTAAATGTATAGGTGAGTTTTGTAGAAAAGTTATACTGTCAAATTGTTAAGCCTCCTCTATGTTTGAATTTTGAAACGGAATAAAATGGTCTGAAACACACCTATATATAGTTATTTCGTGGGTATATCGACCATGAACATATGAGTCAATAGAGAGATTTTCCACATTGATTGAATTTATTTTGAAGTTCTCTTGGTACATGCGTTGGAATTGCTTCTTTAGCTGTGACGCTAGTGCATTTAAGAGTGTTTGGACAGAGAACTTTGAGGTAGAACTTGGTAATGTACAGGACTTACAGGAGACCTAGAATTAACATTCTCATGATACAAATTTCAAAATGTCGTTAACTACATGTTCAGAAGTAGCCCCTACTTAAATGCGAACAACATTAGTGATGTAAGCAACTGTACAAATCCAATCATTGGAGTGCCAAGGAGTTTCAAAGTAGCAACTTCTATGCTACATTTGCAGGTTGTACCCCAAACTTTTAGGTGGCAGTTAAACGAGGATATTGGAACTGTATACAGTTTCAAAATCTTGTAAAGTCAATTGCCTTGTTTCGTATAGCGAAGTATATTATAGGATGACTCAACGCTAATGGCATATATGATGACATATGGTTTGTGTTTCAAATGCAGCCTGGTTATGAACGCCTCTGCTGTTTGAGGTGCATGCAGCCTCGTGATCATAACTTTGCCACGACATGCGTTTGCCGTGTGCCCAAGCATCTGAGGGAGGAAAAGGTTATAGAGTGTGTGCATTGTGGCTGCAAGGGGTGTGCGAGTGGAGATTGATGATAAGTGGCCTGTTCGTCAAAATGTAATCCTATATGGTTGAACCTAAGCCCATGACTTGTTCTGAACAACTTTTATGATATTCAACGAATATTTGAAAGGCGAAACAAAGCCCGACTTTCGAGTCTGAAACTTTAGTCTTGATGAATGATTCTGAATTCTGATTTCGCATTGAACATGCTCTCTTTTGATGCTATATTATGGTCAAATAAAAGTAAGTGGCTGCTAGCTTTGAGTAGGATCTTGTATGGACATGGACAATTCAACTTTTTTTTTTTTGTCCCGCAAAAGAAAAAGCAGCGACGAAGCAGCCATCACTGACCCTACAAATTATTTGAAGCTACATATATATACATGGGAAAGAATGTGTTGGTCATTTCTTGGAGGGTTGTTCTGCTTTTAGTGCCATTGAATTCCAATTTTTGTTTCAGGGTTTTCAGAGTCTTCGTAGTTTGTCCCATTGTGAGCGACTTTTAAAAAGAAGAAACTCACATGCACCGATTTTGAATTATGAGATCGTACTTTTAACCGTCTGAATTAAATATTCTTCGATGTTTCGTTTTCTTGGTGTTTGTTAATATTTTCTTGTTTTCCTTTGTACTTTTGCTTTAATGAAGTTTACCAACTCTAAAGTATGAAAAGAGGGAGAATTTATAAAATAAAATAAAAAGAAGTGAAAACCACAAATTGGGCAAACAAAAGCAATCAGATTATTGCTTCACAATTCTGCTGGATTGAAAAGAGAAAAAGTGTTGACCGCCCTTTAAAACATTGCTTGCTGCATTCACCCAAAAGAAATTTGATTTGGTGATCATGTGATGTAGGGTTTTGCCTAGGTTAGGTTGATTTTCTATATTAGAATTTAGAAGACAAATCAAAGTCTATAATTTAACCAAAAAGTGTGATGCATGTGGTAAATTGTCACATTTAGAGATCAAATTTTCTAATGCGAATTGTCAGACCTTTGAAACTTACTGAGAGTATTTTGTGATAAAAAAAACAAGTTGCATTTATAGTGAGAGTTAAATCCACTCTTTTGGTGTAAGGTATGAAAAGAGGGGATAATTAACCACAAATTAGGCAAAGAAAGGTTACCAGGATATTATATTTGAGTCTGATTCTAAGGAACTCATTAATGTGGTTCGGAGTGATATTCGACATGGTAGATGAGAGATTTATCCAATCTTATCTCGAGTAAATGCGAGCTCTACTCAATTTCATTCGGTGGACTTTGTCTAGACTCGAAGATCTTCTAATATGACAGCTAATGTCTTAGCTTCATGGGCACGACGACGGATGCACATGAAGGTTTGGATTGACCGCCCCCTATCATCCTTAGTGCACATGCTTTCTCGTGATGGATTGTCTTGCCCTCCGACAAATGTTTTCACTACCTCAGTTGTGGTTTAAGTTTCTAGCTCTTGTCTTTCTACTTTTTTTTCCCTTTGTTTATGTTTCCGCTTTACTGAGCATTGATCCCAAAAAAAAAAAAAAGCAATCAGATAATAGACTATTGCTTCACATTTTGGGCAGTGCTGGATTGGAAAGAGTAAACATGTTGAGCACCCTTTAAAACATTGCTTGCTGCATTCACACACAAAAGAAATGAGTTTTGGTGATCATGTGATGTAGGGTTTTGCCTTGGTTAGGTTAATTTTCTACATTAGAAGACAAATCAAAGTCTATAATTTAACCAAAAAGTGTGATTCAAGTGATAAATTGTCACAGCGAATTTCTTGATACTAATCGACAAAAATTCGAAATTCACTGAGATTATTTTGTCATAAAAAAAAAAAAAAAGATGCCTTCATAACGTGAATTAAATCTACTCTTTTAGTGTAGGGAGATCTCACGATATTTCTCATCGACATTGACTACAATTTTCAAACAAAATTAACTTGTTTGTGGAATGTAGACCAAATATATATTATATATTTATAGGCAATAAAGAATCCAATACCATTGGCCTCAGTGCACATACATATCCACACAAAGTGATATATACAACTTAGTACACGCTGCTCGAATTAAAATTAATTTGACCATTAATAATCGGGATAAAATAAATTAAAATTTGGACATTTAATCTGAACAAATTTGGGACTTTGAGTAGATTTTTTTTTAAGGATTTTAAATGTGTCTTTAAGGTTCTATATATTATTGATATTGCATTTAATCTCTTTGGAACTATAAATTAATTTGTATTGAGGTCGGAAAGACTCGCACACGCGCTACAATGTACATTTAGTCACAATCAGGATATAATTCAGAAGGAATCGAACCCAGGAATAACCGAGACCATACCTGATTTGAGAACGCTCTAACCAGTGAACCAACTTGTTGTGATTCAAGCGATAGTTTACTTCAAATTATACTCACGATCATCGATCTCATCACGAGATCATTATGATCGTCATATTTGAGTGGCTTTTACGATGTAAGGTGGGAATAAGATTTCCAAGACCAGTACGTACACATATATTATGGATCATGAATGCCAATTATATATAGCAAATTTATATTTAATTTAGAGCAAAAACAAGAGATCTAGAGAAGGGAAAATGAAGACAAGAATATTGGAATCAGATCACTTTCTGAATATGGACAATAGCAAGCTTCAAAAAGTTTGAATTATTTTAAGCACAAATATACTTTACAGATTTAATCTTACTAATTAACATGCATGATAACACCTTGATTAGTATATATTATTTTTCTTCAATTAATTTTCTTGCAATATACGGGCACTTATAATATACTTCCACTGATCTTGATCAACATGGCAACAAATATGACAGATCGACGAAGCTAGACCGGGGAAATATAATATAATATTCATCGATCATGTGATGATTTTTTTATTTTTGTAATATATAATTTATAATTGAGCTGGCTTGAGTTGAATATATTATCATTGTTGACCTAAACTATAATTGTTGGCACTCTTGATCGTCACAAAAGCTTTACTAAATTATGTTATGACATTGAATCATTAAAACAGATGAGAAAACCTTGAAAATAGAATACCTCGTTAATGAAGCTACTAATTAATACCTGCATAATATTGTATTATTTTAGTCTACTATGCTAGGGAGATGATCATGAGTACTAATTAATTTGTGCAGCTGCTTCAAAATTAATACAAGGCCAATCTAATATATATATATATGGTATTAAATTTATTTAAAAATTATGTTAAATTTGTTGTGTAACCCATTTATTCTCTCTCTCTTTATATGATCTCATTGAAGCTGTTAAAATATTAAAATAGCACAACCTTGTATTATAATTAAAAGATAAATTTATATAATATTTATCTTTTAAATCATGTGATAAAAGAGAAAGATACATGTCGATTTATTATGAAAATTGTGTCATTTTACGACCATGAGGCATAGTTCACTTTGATGAGACGTGTATGGTAAGAGGATAGCGTATCCCTACTAAGTTGACTAGCTAGTTCCAAGTTGTACATAACTCTTATCAATGAACACATCCGGAGAAATCTCAAGGTTCATCATAAGAGGTGAAGCAAAGTTCTCCACACAAAATGGGGCCGAAAAAGATAGCCACCGAATGAGGAGCTACGAGCCGAAGCATGGTTAGAGATAGAAAATCGCAGACAACAGAGTTGATGAGGTGAAGAGAAGGACGAGAATGGAGGAAGAAGAGAATAGGGGAGGTTGAGAAGAGGATATATAAGAAAAAGAATTTTCATGTATAGCTTTGTGGATAAGTTAGGCTTTGTGGCTAAATTAGTATGCCATCTCTTGTCATGTTAATGAGGAATTATTTATTGAAATTTCAAGTAATATATATAAAAAAAAAATTCCATATTTCTAGTCAATTGGACTAACATTAATTCAAACAATGTGTGCTGTTAGTCTCTGTGTATATATATATATAGTCAGTCAATATTGATGACTAGAAATAAATGAAATTTTTACTTATGTGGTTTTTTTTTTTTGGTTAAAGATAAGATGGAGAGGGACTGGAAGTGTTCGTGTATCTATGTGCATCAATCTATATCAAGATTAAGAGTCAATTAATGGGAAGAAGATAAGATGCCCTCTTGGCCGGGGCTTAATTTCTTTGATACAGTTTTATTTATTTTTTGATGCGCATGGTTGGCGAATTTACGTCTTTGTATTCTACCAATTAAAATATACGTTTGTGTCAAAACATTAGAGATCGATGATGTTAGAACTTTAGACGGATGGAATTCTTAATTAGAGGTCTTTCTCAATAGGCTTGTCATCCTCCATTCTTAACAAGTATTCGATCAGTCACTATCCTGAGTAAGTCATCTCTTTTTTTTTAAGCAAGAGTGCCACAAATTAAAGAAACAAAGTATTTAAATTTTCAGTTTTTAACCACTCCACAATAAGTCTCCAACCCTAATTACCCAATAATGTATAAAAATCATAGTGATATTTTGATATAAAAGTACATAGTTCGTATTATAATTAATTTTTTTTTTTCAGTTTCCAAAATTTTACGAATGTATATTTTGTTTTAATACTTCAATCATAATTTATTTTAGGCATGCAACGATTTCAAACTGAGAATTCGTCGAAGACAACTGTATACGGTTATAGTAAATTAGTAGTATGATATGAATTTTTTTTTATTTTTTATAATTTGACATATATTATGATAAGTTGAATTACATTAATTTTTTAAATATTTAAAAAATTCCCCCACTCAGATAAATTCTTAACTACGCCACTGAGTGAGAATCATGGGTGCCTAGAACTATATTTCCATTAGCACAATATATATACACTTTGGTTTCCCTCACAATTTTTATGCATGTAATTATTAGAATTTGAGTATAAGTGAGGTCATATGTATGATGAGGTTTTAAAATCAAGAATAAATATAATAGATCGTCGTTATGACTAGATTAAATCAATTGAACCTCTAATTGTATAAGACTCGGTTATTCTTATTTATATATAGTACTACGTACTAGAGACTCAATTGCCAATGAGTCATTACAAATTATGTTTTAACAATAATAGGTTTTAATTAATAATTCAGAAATTAAAAACATAAGTTGGTCATCGATCTTACAAATTTCATTTTTTTCCTCGCGTAACGTACTGAATTCTAAAAATTCTTTTAGGATTTTTTTATACATCGAATGATAGGTAAATTAACGAAGATACAATCACATCTCGTGATCAAAGTATCTGCTTTAACCATTGTAATCTTTAGGTTAAAAAGTTCGAATCGAGTGTTTATGTAAAATCTCAAATAAATAATAAGGGGTTGAAAGGTTGAATATATATAGTGTTTATGTAAAATCCAAAGATGGGAAGAAACTCACCCAATAAAAAGATCAATTCAATCGGTAGTAATATATATCTTCCATCGCCAATTAATTTCCATATTTCAGTCGTCAACGATATTTATACTAATGATTAATTATTAGTTAATAATAGGTCTCCTCTCCACAAATAATTGATTAATTGATTAATTAGTTATTAATCATTGCTATTATTTTAATTATGAACTTAATTAGTGTTCAAACACTAAAAAGTAAAAACAGCTAAGCATGGCACCAGAGTCAAGAGTCAAGACCCAGTAAATTAATTAGTTTATGAAGCCACGCAGACACAGGCACAGTGACACTGAGCTCCAGGTATAATCTTCTACCCTTCACACGACACACACTAGCTGAATCAATTGGATTAGGATTAGTCGTAGTGATTAGTAGAATGTAAATCTTGTTTGGTTATGAATTTCTTGAGAGTATTTGCGGGTTGATTCGTTCTAATTTCATTGATGTCATTCTCTTGCATATAGCTCACGAATCACACACATTTCACTACACTAAGACACCTCACTGTTGTACTTAGTGTACTCAAGCAATAAATAGCATAAGGTCCAACAACCTCATAGCATAAATATTTGGACAGACCTTGGATTAGGGACAAGTCGTATCCCAAACGGGGACTAGATGAGCCCTGCCTCTTAGGTGTGGAGACTCCCTTAGCTCTTAGTATTTACTAAAAATCTCTTATTTATTTTTTAAAAAGGCAAATTATTAGCATTTTATTTTAATTATGATAAATATAAAGTGAATTGAAAGCTAAATAGTAGTAATATTTTTGTGATTTCCTCGTAAAAAAAAATTACATGTAATTTTGTGGAATCATTTCCGGCTCCCAAAAGCTTTGCACGTAAAAACTAGGACTGGACGGGACCTGGCCTAAAGTACTCTCCTACAATTGCGCCTTCTAGAAGGTCCAGCTATACATGCACATTAATTGCCATATTTGCTTCCTTCTAGAAGCTCCATCTAGAATCCTCCATCTCACACAGATTCGATCCAATCCGGATACGCAAATCAATACGTGTATAATAAGAAATAAAAATAAAAATTGCCGACGTTATATTTCAATATTTTGAATTTTTTTTATAAATTCTAATTTAAATATGAATAATACTGGTATATAATTCTGGTAGTACTTTTTGATAACACTCTTTCAAATCATTGCATTCGATAAAGATTTTAGCATTTTACCGAATAATAAAAATAAAAATTAAAAATAAAAATAAAAATAAAAATTAAAAATAAAAATAAAAATAAAAAATAAAAATTGATGATGTTGTATTTTAATATTTTTATATATTTTCCAAAAATTCATATTTAAATATGGATAATATTTGTATCTCACGTAGTAATTCTTTATACGACTCTTTTAATTTTTTTAATTTATCGAATTATTTTTATACATATATAATAATCATAACCGTTTATTTTTTAAAGGACTATCAATTGATTACTCTCCTAAACACATAATAATTACTCAAACACGTTTTAAAACTTTTAATCCCGATGAGTAGTTTTTTGTTAATTTCTAATTAATTATGAAAACATTACTCCTATTTATAATCTTATTTTTCTTCACTTGTTTATTTTAAAGAGTAATGCATGTGAGTATTTAATCCAATTTAAAGTAAGATAATTAAGAGGAAGAATTGTTCAAAATATTTTTAAACTTTAAATTAAAAAAATCTTTAACATATGATATTATATAATTTAGTTAATTGTTTTTGTTTTAAGATTTAATTCTTAAATTTTGTGCCCAAAATTCAAAATTAAACCCTAAATACTAAGGTGTATGATTTTTTACCAGCACCTCACCCCTTCCCAAATTTGTTCTTTTCTATACTGTTGAACTCTAAATAATACAGACTTAGTTCTCGATTTCATAGAAAAAATATATATGTATATATGTATAATATTTATTAGATATATAATATTTATTATATAAATAATATAATAAAAGGCCCAAAAGGCCAAAAACTAAAGAACAAGTGAGGGCAAGAAGGTCAAAGAAGACGTACAATACTATTTTTAATTGTTTGAAGGACTTTTTAATAAAAATAAATTAATAGAAAAAATTTAAATAAAAATAAAAATTATTAAAGATGAACCCATAATTTACTATTTTTTAACTATTATATTCAAATCTATAAAAAATTTAGTATTTTATTGAATAGTAAGAAGAAAAATATAATTTTCAAATTTTTATGGAAGAAGAAGCTTGTATTAATTACTTTTATTTTTTCCACTAAGTAGAGCATGATTCTGTAGTAGTTAACTAATTCAAAGTATTTCTCATTTGAGAAAATAGGTATACGTGTATATACGTATGTATTCATTTTTTTTCCAAAATACATATCTATTTATTCAGGACTACAACATAATGCCACATTAAATATCTTGTGCTTTTACAATAAAATATAATAAAAAATAATAAATATAAAAAAATGTTGCTTTATATTCTGGCTGTTAAATTTTAATTTATAAAAATCTTGCAATCCAATTATTACCGAAGAAAAATGGCTATTTAACAGGTACGAATATGATAAAGGAAAATGATCATAATGGAAATGGCGAAGGCCTAATTTGTTCTCGAAAACACATACAATCTGTACGATAACATTAAAAACAAAACATGAGTGTTCATGTTTCTTATCTGAAAAACATGTGTTCATGGAAAATAAAAACAAAGGAATGAGTTAAAATGAGCTGTAGAATAATATACATAGCAGTGCTGCTTACGTAAGTATAACAACTCCCAACTATATATATATATATATAAAGAATTATATTTATATACCATCATCACCATCATAACACATTCACACAATCTTCATTGAATTCAAATCTGTAGGGCTAGTTATATATGACCCCGCAGGTCAATTTCTCTCCGAAAATCTCCCAAAAACACTCGGTCTCTCTGGCTTTTATGACGGCCAGTTGCGGCGGCCGCCATAGAGTAAAAATGACTTCATGGTGACAGTGGAGGCTTCTGTACCAACGAACCATATGTTGACGTGTCCCCGAGTAGTTATGATCAACGACGGAGTTTAAAGAACAGAGCTGAGCAATCTGTGCTGAAAAATTAGATCCAAATGGCGGCGGCTTTGGCAGGGGACGATTTGGCTAGATCAACGAGCAGCAGGAGGAGCTGGGCCTCCGGGAGCAAGCGGAGCTGGGCGTCGGCGAGTCTCCGGGAGGTGTGGCAGGCGCCGCCGGATGTGTTCAACAGGAGTGGGCGGCAGGATGAGGAAGAGGAGCTGCGGTGGGCGGCGATTGAGCGGCTGCCGACTTATGATCGGCTGAGAAAAGGGATGCTGCGGCAGGTGCTTGACAACGGCACGGTGGTGACCGGCGAAGTGGATGTGACGAGGATGGGAATGCAGGACAAGAAGCAGCTGATGGAGAATATTTTGAAAAGTGTGGAAGATGATAACGAAAGGTTTTTGAGAAGACTCAGAGACAGAACCGATAGGTCCGATAGACTCTACCTTTAAAGTGAAAATCTTTTGCTTTTTTTCAATTTTTCTTATCATCGATTTTGATCTGGGTTTGGTCACTTTTTTTGGTTTGTGTAGAGTTGGGATTGAGATTCCAAAGATCGAAGTTCGATACGAGAATTTGTCCATTGAAGGAGATGTCTATGTTGGAAGCAGAGCTTTGCCTACTCTGCTCAATGCCACCTTGAACTCTATTGAGGTCTGATTTTCTTTCTAAGATTTTATGTTCTGATCATGCCCTGTTTTTTGTTCTTGTTTTCGAACCTGATTTGTTTTAAGGATGCTCTGTTTTTGTTCTAATTTTGAACTCGATTTGTTACGTGGGATGCAGAGTGTATTGGGATTGATCAAGCTTGCTCCATCGAAGAAGAGAAAGATTCAGATACTTAAAGATGTCAATGGAATAGTCAGACCCTCCAAGTATACATGTTACTTAAATTCAAAGAAACGTTTCTAATTTTGGGTAGTTTCAGTAATTATGATTTGTATTCTTATTTTATTAACTTCATAGTTTTGGTAATTTTCAGGATGACCCTACTTCTGGGTCCTCCAGGTGCCGGCAAGACAACTTTGTTGCTTGCACTTGCTGGAAAGCTTGATGATGATTTGAAGGTGAGTCCATTTTTCTTTCACACTTTTACACTTTTACACTTTTACCCTTTGTTGATGTGATAAATAGAATAACTTAAACTCAACTCGTTGGACTTCTTTGGATGCTATTCTTGTGGTGGTGAGACTTGCGTAGAGAGGGGTATGAACAAAGGAGTATTGGTGTACTGTTGGCCAATAGTCTCCGATGCTTTAATCAGATTAAGTGTAGAGAGTACTGTGATAATTTAGGTAGTGTGAATGTAAGATTGTCATTATCTTTTTGAGAGGATATGTCCTTATATTTATAGTAGCATTGAATATTGTTGTTGGAATAGTTCAATGCGGGATTAATCTCATGTGGTCCTTAGCAATATTTATGACATGTCGATGGGCTTGACCGACCAGATGTGGTCGGCCTGTGCTGTTTTGGCCTCTTGGTGGGTGGTCAGAGTGGCCAATAAGGGGACCTGGCCGATCAATGGGACAAGTCGATTAGATCTGATCGCCCTGTGCTGTTTTGGCCTTTTGCTGAGTGGTCTAGGTGGCCAATGTGTGGGACCTGGTTGAGGTTTGTGTAGGGCGATCAGATGTGATTACCCAGTGTTGTTCGGGTGCATGCATGGCCTTGTACGTTTTGTCAATTGGAGGGCTTGAGAAATTTTAAAGCGGGACTGCTCGTCTTTCTTTAGACCGATCAATTTAGATACGAACACCCTTCAATCATCATGCATCAGATTTTGCATAATCAAAACTTTGGGCTTTTCTATGGTCTTTTGCTCATCTTCCCCATTTCATTAGGCTTCTGGGAAAATCACCTACTGTGGCCATGAGCTAAGTGAGTTTGTTCCAAGAAGGACATGTGCCTATATCAGCCAACATGATCTTCACTATGGAGAAATGACAGTGAGAGAGACGTTGGATTTCTCAGGGCGTTGCTTGGGCGTTGGAACAAGATACCAAATGTTAGCTGAACTCTCAAGAAGAGAGAAGGAGGCTGGAATTAAGCCGGATTCAGAGATTGATGCGTTCATGAAAGCAACTTCAGTATCCGGTCAGAAGACCAGTTTGGTCACCGATTATGTCCTCAAGGTTCGTACTTGATTACTTCTCTACATTGCATCTCTTTAATTCCTCATAAATTGAATTAATTCATTAACAATTTATATTCAGATACTTGGATTGGATATTTGTGCTGATATCATGGTCGGTGATGATATGCGACGGGGCATTTCCGGTGGACAAAAAAAAAGGGTCACAACTGGTATGTTCTTGGAAAATTACTAATTTTGCCCATCAACTTTTCGTTAACAATTTAACACTTCTCTAAAAGCCCCCACGCAAGCACTAGGCCCACCTTATCGTCCTGATTTAGGTTAAGTGAGCGATTATAGGCTAGGAAGGGTGGATAGTTAGGCATGAATATTTTATTTTATTAATATTTTATATCATTATTTTAGGGGTAAAATTATAATTTTTTTATTTAGATAGGTTGTTTTTTTTTTTTTATTAAAGGGAATAGGGGAATTTTATAAAATTTGCATACAATATATTATTAAGATTTGAATTTGAAATTAATTATTTACGAATCCACGTTAGAATTTACTGAATAAAAGTATTCCTAACTTTAATAAAAAAAAAAAAAGGAAGTCTTAACTTCTTCATCTCTATTTTCCATTTTCTATTATATGAATAGAACTTCCTTTTTTGCGTATTTTTGTTTCGCGATATAATTATTTTGCCCTTGGAAATATATATTCATTATTCTAAGATCATATGGAAAAACTCATTAGGTCATTTTTTAGATTCTAAATTATAAGTTAGTCTATTACATTAAATAGAAATTGTAAGAAAAAAATAACTTGATTTTTTTATTATTGTTTAAAATGCAGTATTAATTTTAGTCCCTTATTTTTTTAAAGAATTACAAATATGTCAATATATATTATATACAGGAATTTTAATTGTAAATAAAAAAATAATTTACCTATGAGAATTTTAATTATATAATAAAGCTATATTATATGCAATCTCCCTCTCAAATGGAATATAAAAATAAGAAATATACATATAGTTATTAATATACATACGAAAAAATAAAATAAGTAGGTAATTAATAATTTACATACGAAAGAATAAAATAAAAAACCTTTATAAAATAAATAAAGTATTTTAAATAAAATAATAAATAAAAACAATGTCTAGACTCTAGACATCTAGGGAGCTAGGCCCTGATTCGCTGCTGGTTACTGCTTAGCGAGTTTTAGAACATTGACAATGCCGGAGCACTGTGCAGGCGAGATGTTGGTAGGACCATCGAAGGTGCTTCTGATGGATGAGATTTCGACTGGGCTTGACAGCTCCACAACTTTCCAGATATGCAGATACATGAGACAACTAGTTCACATAATGGATGTGACCATGGTGATCTCTCTTTTGCAACCAGCCCCGGAGACATTCGAATTGTTTGATGAGCTAATCTTACTCTCAGAAGGCCAGGTTGTGTACCAAGGACCGCGTGACAACGTCCTGGATTTCTTTGAATACATGGGATTCAAATGCCCGGAGAGGAAAGGAGTTGCCGACTTCTTACAAGAAGTGACATCCAAGAAAGACCAAGAACAATATTGGCTCAAAAAAAACCAACCTTACAGATACATATCAGTGCCTGAATTTGTTGATTCTTTCAGGTCTTTTCGCAGTGGCCAGCAGCTAGTAGCTGATCTCGCGGTCCCTTACGATAAGAATACAGCTCATCCAGCTGCATTGGTGAAAGAAAAATATGGTATTTCGAACTGGGAATTGTTCAAGGCATGTTTCTCAAGGGAGTGGCTACTAATGAAGCGTAATTCTTTTGTGTATGTGTTTAAGACCGTTCAGATCACAATCATGTCGTTGATTGCCCTCACCGTGTTTCTCAGAACACAAATGCCAGTGGGGACAGTGCAAGATGGAGGCAAATTCTTCGGCGCGCTGTTCTTCAGTCTGATTAATGTGATGTTCAATGGCATGGCAGAGCTTGCCATGACCGTGTTTAGGCTTCCGGTTTTCTATAAGCAAAGGGACTTCTTATTTTTTCCTGCTTGGGCATTTGGCTTGCCTATTTGGGTCCTTAGAATCCCACTTTCATTCATGGAATCAGGCATTTGGATCATTCTCACTTATTACACCATTGGATTTGCTCCATCCGCTAGCAGGTAACTAAACAGGCTTTATTTTTGGATTCCGGTTTTTACTTTTTGTGCATGAGACATGTAGAAGGTTAGAGCATGTAACTAGAGTTTATTTTTCGGTTTCTTTAGGGGTTGAGGGGTTGATTCACATGGTGCTACACATTCAAAAATTTGTTTCTTCATTGCTTCAGATTTTTCAAACAATTCTTGGCATTCTTCGGCATACATCAGATGGCTCTTTCGCTCTTTCGATTCATTGCAGCTCTTGGAAGAACACAAGTTGTTGCAAATACACTTGGTACCTTCACTTTGCTAATGGTGTTTGTGCTGGGAGGATTTATTGTCTCGAAAAGTATGTATTTGCGTCTCATATATCTAACTCAATTTAGTCACTCTCTTGTAGTTAAGAAATCTAAACTTCAATCTAATTCTAACTCTCTGAGATCTGTTCTTCTTATGAATATGCAGATGATCTTGAGCCTTGGATGCTATGGGGTTACTACGTTTCACCTATGATGTACGGACAGAATGCAATCGTTATGAATGAATTTCTTGATAAGAGATGGAGCACGGTACAATTTCTTAGTGCCTTCATCATCTTTATTTGATGTTTTTTCATTCATTTAAGCAAATTCATGGATATACAAATGTGGTTGGAGTCTATACAGGGTCTTGATTCCTACATATAAGCGATTATTGAAGATTCTAATCAATTTTTATGAACTTTGTAGCCTAATCTAGATCGAACAATCAATGAAACTACAGTTGGGAAAGTCCTGCTCAAGTCTAGAGGATTCTTCACAGAAGAATATTGGTTTTGGATTTGCGTTGGAGCATTGTTTGGGTTTTCTCTTCTCTTCAACATCTTGTTCATTGCAGCATTGACATTTTTAAACCGTAAGTTCATTGACTCGTCAATTTCACTCCTTTCCATTTCTTTTGCTCATTTCGACTTTTAATATGGATTGCCTTGTTCTTCAATTGTCATTTTTGACCATTAATTTTAACTGGCATGCTCTGACTTCTACTCTGAGTCTCTGAGAGAGCTTTGTTTTACTGATGAGTTTTTAACAACCATTTTGTGGGGTTGGTTTTATTTTGATGGAGATAAAGGCTGAGAGGCCATGAGATAGAATTCATGAAAATGCTTATTTATGAATTTCTATGGAAGTTGGAACCATCAAATTAATTGATGAAATATCAAGTTGTGGATGTGTTATAGCTTTCCCAGTACACTAGATTTAAAATTCGCATGTTTGAATCTATCTAAGTGGATTTCATATACTCGATCGAAACAGATTTGGTTAGAATGCTGCACAAATGTTACTTATTGATATATTTCTTCTTTTAGTTTTAAGAATCTTGTGTATGTGTATGTATATATACTGTCTTAAGCTCTTGCATCTCATAGTTAATAGATACTGATGTCTCGTATCATTGTTTTTTCTCTTATTGGAAATCAACATCAGCTCTTGGAGATGCAAAAGCTGTCACAGCTGATGAAGAAAGTAAGGGAGATAGAAAAAGGTCGTCAAGTGAAGGTTTGAGCATTTCTCTTTTGCCCAATAGTTTTTCTTTAGAGTAATTTGTCAATGCTTGAAATGTGACAAATTCAATGAAAAATTAGATGAAATGTGACCATAGAGGATGAAAATTAATAATAACAGGGGAAAAACTGGCCGAAATAAAAGTTGAAGAAAATGGTCAGGGGTACATAAGCTTAAAGTTGTTACTGCATCGCTAGTGAGATTACCGAGCTTATGAAGTGTTTAATATGTCTTTACATAGTGAACATATTACAACACCTTTTGATCCAGCCTTGCTTTCGACTCCATAAAATCAATCACCTTTATGCCTCATTCACTTGTAAACTCACACTACTAGACTCGGCAAACAACTTTTAATATTATAGGCTTTAACTTTTTCATGTATCGATAACTACAGGTAGGGAAATGGCAGTGAAAAGTTCTTCAGAAATTGTTGGAGGTTTTGATCGTGCATCGAAGAAAGGAATGGTTTTGCCCTTCCAACCCCTCTCACTTGCATTCAACCATGTCAACTACTTTGTGGATATGCCTTCTGTGAGTCACTTGAATTTCTCATCCCTAATGGAAACTTTTTTATTCTTTGGTTTCGTAAAAGTTAGATCTCAATATTATTACAGGAAATGAAGACCCAAGGTGTTGAAGATGATCGACTTCAACTTTTACGAGACGTGAGTGGTGCATTTAGACCAGGGATATTGACAGCACTTGTAGGAGTTAGTGGAGCTGGAAAGACAACTCTTATGGATGTCTTAGCAGGAAGAAAAACTGGTGGTTACATTGAAGGCAGCATTAGCATCTCTGGTTATCCAAAGAACCAAGAAACATTTGCCCGTGTCAGTGGCTACTGTGAACAAAATGACATTCATTCACCTCATGTCACTGTTTATGAATCTCTCCTTTACTCAGCCTGGCTTCGTCTTTCTTCTGATGTAAACACACATACACGAAAGGTATGGTCTTACTTACATAGTCGAAAACTTTTTTTTTTTTTTAAGAATGAAGATTTACTTATTTGCATTTGATGGAATCAAGAGTGTTGTGTGGTGTTTTAATGGTTTAATATTTAGGGTCTTAGAAAGTTCTTGGAGGGTCGGGGAGGGAATGTTTGGTTAAACATGGTAGTATGAAAGCTTATGACTTAGAGTTTAGTCTTTGAATCCTGGGCGGTGCCTAGAGATCTAACCCTAAATCCTTAACAATAAGTGATTAGCCCAATATTTTTTTGATTTAGGGGCATTGTTCAGATATCATAATTGAGGAATAGGAGTATATGGTTGTTTATTGGACCTTTCTTCCTTTATATTAGATTTAAACCGAGTTGGTCCTAATTGTCAAAAAGTTGTTTTTGAACCGAGTTGGTCCTAATTGTCAAAAAGTTGTTTTTGTTGTGTGAAAAAAACTTTTGGCCAGAATCTCCAAACAATTGAAGATCATCAATCCTTAATTTCTTTGTTTGTATGATGAAAAGTTTGAGTAAGTTTCATTTCTAATTAATTATGCAGATGTTTGTTGAAGAGGTCATGGAATTGGTTGAGTTGAATCCAATAAGAGATGCTTTAGTTGGGCTTCCAGGAATAGATGGTCTATCAACAGAGCAAAGGAAGAGACTGACCATAGCTGTGGAGCTGGTTGCTAACCCCTCTATCATTTTCATGGATGAACCAACTTCTGGTCTTGATGCTAGGGCTGCTGCTATCGTTATGCGCACTGTTAGAAACACAGTCGACACAGGAAGAACCGTCGTCTGCACAATTCATCAACCAAGCATAGACATTTTCGAAGCTTTCGACGAGGTCTCCTGTCACTAAAAATATCCTCCATTCTTATGTCACTAAGTCTTTTTGTAACATAATATTTTTTTAACCTAATTTGTGTTTGATGCAGTTACTTCTGATGAAACGTGGAGGGCAAGTCGTTTATGCTGGCCCCTTGGGTCGCTATTCGCACAAGCTAGTAGAATATTTTGAAGTGAGCTTAATCGCTTTCCAAATTTTATTATGTGTACATACTACATTGCTGGTATTTTTTGCATCTGAAACTTCCATGAATAACCTACTATAGGCGATTCCCGGGGTCCCGAAGATCAAAGATGGTTACAATCCTGCTACATGGATGCTTGATGTCACTGCTCCTTCAGTTGAGGCTCAGCTTGATGTCGACTTTGCAGACATTTATGCCAAGTCCTCACTTTACGAGTAAGTTCGAATTCCCAAGAAGTAGCCTGAAATTTATGGTGCTTTGATTCTCAACCTTTGTCTTGATGTTATGTATTGAAGGAGGAATCAGGAGCTTATTAAAGAGCTTAGTACACCCGCGCCAGGATCTAAAGATCTCTACTTTGCAACAAAATACTCTCAACCATTCTCTGTACAATGCAAAGCTTGTTTTTGGAAAATGCATTGGTCTTATTGGAGAAACCCTCAGTATAACGCCATCCGATTCTTCATGACCATAGTCATTGGTTGCTTGTTTGGCCTTATCTTCTGGCAGAAGGGACAACAAACGTAAGGCCTATTTGCTGCCATTGAATCTTCAATTCAAACTGCATATATAGTATTCGGTGCTGATGAAAATGATATCTTGTTACAGAACCCAACAGCAAGATTTGATGAACCTTTTGGGGGCCATGTATGCTGCTGTGCTTTTCCTTGGAGCCACCAATGCTTCCGCAGTGCAATCTGTTGTTGCTATCGAAAGAACAGTTTTCTACCGCGAAAGAGCTGCTGGGATGTACTCCGAATTGCCTTATGCATTCGCCCAGGTAATGAGAATTTGAATTCATAATTTTATCTGCGAAAAACATGAAACATACTTCAATGTATATTAAAACTCTACTCATGTATTTGTTTTCAGGTAGCCATAGAGACAATCTACGTTGCAATTCAAACTCTTATTTACACTATTCTCCTCTACTCTATGATTGGATTTGAATGGAAATTTGGAAAATTCTTGTGGTTCTACTACTACATTTTAATGTCCTTTATCTACTTCACAATGTACGGTATGATGGTGGTTGCATTGACCCCAGGCCATCAAATTGCTGCCATTGTCATGTCTTTCTTCATGAGTTTCTGGAACTTGTTTTCCGGGTTTCTAATTCCAAGGCCGGTAAGCATTTGTCTAGTAACTTAAATTTTTACTAGTACTTTCATATGATAGCTTACATTTTGTTATATTTTGTGTACAGCAAATTCCTATTTGGTGGAGATGGTACTATTGGGCTTCACCTGTGGCATGGACACTTTATGGCCTTGTGACATCTCAAGTGGGTGACAAAAGTGCTAATGTTATACTACCTGGCTATGGTAAGATGCCATTGAAGAAGTTCCTCAAGGATAACTTAGGTTTCGAATATGATTTCCTTCCGGCTGTCGCCGCGGCACATGTTGGATGGGTTCTTCTCTTCTTCTTTGTGTTTGCCTATGGCATCAAGTTCCTCAACTTCCAAAGGAGATAAATTAATCAACGTCAATCACATCCTACAAATCTTTGAGTCTTTGATGATTTATAGGATAGTTTTTGTAGTAAAGCTAGTCAAGCAATGGAGGAAACAAAACAGTTAATTAGCATCTTTGTGCATTAATATAGCTAGTTTTATTTTTTTTCATATGTCCCACCGAGCTATATGTTCTTGTTTTCTCATCAGGAAAAGTAAAATGGCTCCATGCCAACATAATATTTTTTGTACTAACATTTACTATTGTATACGTACATGAGTTACACGTACAATTGTATTCTTATAGCCATGAATGTTCATTGTTTAATTGACATCCAATTGATCCAATTGACTAATTCATTGATTATTTAAGTGGAATAGATTAAACTGTTGGATAAATTAACTATTTAGTTAGTCGTTTGATTATGTATCGGATAATATATTGATCGGATTATATTATAGTAGTTTATAAAAAATATTTATATCATAAATATTAATTATGTATATTATTAATAATAATTATTTATTTTAATTAATTATTAATATACTATTACTGGTGATTTCTCTTCTGCAACAATCCCCCGAGACATTCGAGCAATTTGATGACCTGATCTTTCAGAAGGCCAGATTGTGTACCAAGGACCGTGTGACAGCGTCTTGGATTTCTTCGAATACATGGGATTCAAATGACCAGAGAGGAAAGGAGTTGCAGACTTCTTACAAGAAGTGACATCCAAGAAAGACCAAGAACAATATTGGCTCAAAAACAAACCAACCTTACAAATACATATCAGTATCCGAATTTGTGGTCTTTCAAGTCTTGCTAGCAGCTGATCTCGGGGTTCCTTACGATAAGAAAAAAGCTCATCCAGCTGCATTGGTGAAAGAAAAAATATGGTATTTCAAATTGGGAATTGTTCAAGGCATGTTTTTCAAGGGAGTGGTTGCTGATGAAGCGTCATTCTTTTGCATGTGTTTAAGACTGTTCAGATCACAATCATGTCTTTGATTGCCTTCACTGTGTTCTTTCGAACACAAATGCATGTTGGGACAGTGCAAGGTGGATGAAAATTCTTCGGTGCGCTGTTTTTCAGTCTGATTAATGTGATGTTGAATGGAAAAAGGGGCCTAGCAACCACTGGAGGAAGAAGATTCAGACAGGTGATTACTTTCAATGCAGAAGGAGTGTGGAGGATGAGCATCGTGCGCTCTGGTGATTACCTTCATCATCTGCCCTTCAAAGAGGCTCAAGTAATGGTGGAAGGCGCAATGGAGGCTCATGCTGAGTTCACCAAACTCCATGGACAAACGGCAGTAGCGAGACATGTGCTTCAGGCGAAGTAGACTAAACCGCCAGCATTATGGCTCAAATTAAATTGTGATGGTGCTGTCAACCTAATAAATCTCTCTAGAGGAAATGGTGGCGCGCTAAGGGATTGTAATGGAGCGATAGTGGCTGGTTTTTCTGGTGTCTCAGCTCTCGCGATTAAATTGGAGGCTATTCGAGCTTGTGTTCTTCTAGTTCAGCATCTGGGGCTGTAACAAGTGCCCGTGGAAACTGACTCAAAGGAGACTGTCTCTCTTAGAGATGGAGGAGGACAGAATTGGGGCTCACTAGGACAACTCGCATCTGAGATAGTTGCAACGATGCAGAATATGGAGCTCCTATCTTTTTCCAACCCCTATCTTTGGTTGCTATTGTAGTTTCTCATTATTTGATCAATAAAATCTTCATTTTAATTAAAAAAAAAAAAAGTGCTATGGGCTACTAGTCAGTTCATATTCGAAACAGAACATACATATGACAAGAAAAGAGGGGTGACATTCAGACCATGATACAAAATAAAAATTTCCAGATAGTCAAATCACAAGAGAGTAACAATGGATGAAAAGTGCGAGGAAGAAAACAGAAAATAATCCCATAAAAGATCGAAATCAACAACAAAACAATGTCTGCAGTGCCACGACAGATCACAAATATATGCAGCCATTTACATACTTCTGGTTTAGTAGGTTTGTGTTCATTTGGCCTCCATTGCTCATCACCATTTCCAAGCATGTGCATCTTGTATTATTGTGGTAACTGCAAACTCTTTAACACACAACAATGAGATATCCAGACTACCCGAATTTAAATCAGAGAAGAAGAAAAATCTAAAATCTTATTACCGGTTGTGTTGGTGTGGCGTACAGTCCCTGCCAACAGATTGTTTGAGACATTTCTGCGCAGAAATGGTATAAGCCAAAGGGTTAGATGGAGGAGGTAGAAAGCAGGCACATATTTTTTGAGTTGATAAGGGAAACAAGGACCAATAAGTGGCACTCACAAAAGATTCAAGTTGCCAAAGCGAACGAGTTTGATGATATCTACTGGTATAGTCCCAGTGAGCTTGTTGCTGTTTAATTCCCTAACAGAATTACAAATGAAATCGATCATATTTACAAACTCATGGGCTTATTGTTCAAGGGATCATTGATGAGATGAACAATAGTTATACACTTACAGGAACTGTACACTTTCCAATTTTCCAAGATTCTGAGGAATATTTCCAGTTAGACTATTGCTGAAGATCCTCCTGCCAGTATACGAATGAACATGAAACCCATATTTACCAGAATTCAGATATAGCAACATACACATACAGACACAGTGTTTCAAGTAATTCAATGAAATCGCCACTGATTAAACATTTGGTTTATGTACTTACAAAAATCTCAAGGAAGGTAAGTTTCCAAGAGATGCTGGAATTGTGCCTGTAAGACTGTTCTTGTAGAGGCCCAAGCTGATTAGCTTTTTCAACTTACCAAGTTCCTTTGGAATCGATCCAGAGAGGTGATTTCCATATACCTCTCTGCGGTGCCAACAATGAATTAATCATATTTACCAACATAATTACTTGATTTGTATTGTTTCAGAGACAGAGATGAGAAAGCTTGTCTTACAGGTATTGGAGGTTGGTCAAGTTTCCAAGGTGAGGGACGAGAGGTCCCGACAGGTTCGCGTGACCAAGGTCCCTTCATAGTTCATACATAAAGTGCCAACAATTTAGTAATCACGTATCCTAATTAAGGTAATCAGTAATGAGTTGCGTTGAAAGTGAATAGAAACCACGTACAGCCTTGTAACGCTGTTTCCAGAATTGCAAGTAACATGAAACCAGGTGCATGGATTGATCAAAGTTGGATCCCAACTGTGGAGGACATTGTTGGGATCAATCAAATGCGATTTCCAGAAAGTCAGAGAATCTCCTGTTCATAAATGAAGCAATCAAAATTATTAAACCAATATGAATTTGCTTCGACTTTCTTGAGGGTACGTTTGAATACCTTCGGGGTTGCAATCCACTGATGCAATCAGCAATGCAAGAAAAAAACGAAGCAACACACGACAACACATCACGCACCAAATCAATCATAGGAAGCACAACCGAAATGGTTGTTTCAGCAGAGGAATTGAGATTTTAGGCAGAAAGATGAACCAGCAGTCAACCCAAGACTAAAATGCAAAAAGCAGAAAACTAAACAAGGTGGTGTTGCCGTGTTGGGAGTATTAAATTCCTCAAAAGTAGAATGCTTCAAGTCTAAAGTCAAGCTAACGTTCATAGGCAGAATAAACTACAGTCCACCCAAGACTAGAATCCAATATACTGGTTAAAACGGCGGCTGTATAGGCACCGAAGGGGAAAAATCGCTCTGTATAATGATTAGGCGTTTAGGTGAAATTACATGTACATCATTTTATATATATATATATATAGTTATATAAGTTCTAATTGCAAATTTTCAAATGTACACTAACAAATTCTCACGTGTCAATAAAAACTTAAAAATTCCTCTCTGAAATATTTAATTTGCAATGTGAGCAAATGCCTTGATACTAGAAGCCACCTCTCCATTTGTGCAACAAACCTATAACATAAAAAGTCAAAATAAAAAATCAGAGAATATATGTAGGTTGCATATGGAAAGATTTTGAGGGTGTTTACCACTTCAGCGGAATTTCTTGATTCCATGAGAATTGTCTTCTCTTTCGATTCAACTCAACGCCCATTCAAGTATTGGGAAGAATAACAAAATAGCTAGGATTTGAATTTTAATGCTTTGTTTTTATTTATATGGATAATTTTTTGCCACAATCCAAAGTATTGAGAATATCCACATCAAACTCTTCCAACGTAAACAAATTTTGTTTATTCAAAACTAAAAGCATAAAATAGTTCTGAAAGAGACTCAACGTAGTTCAAATTTGTTCAAATGAACGATAGCTAGTAAGGTTTGTTATATCAAATTTAACAATACAAAATAGAGCCTGCTGTAGGACTGCTTCAATGTTTTTGGACAAATTTAAAATCAAATTTGTCCTAAAATCAAATTTCAAGAGTCTACTGGAGTTGTTTCAAAAGCTTTAACATCTTGTTCGTTGTAGCATTGATACTTTTGAACCGTAAGTTCATCTCGTTTTCAAGCTTAAACTTTTGCTTTAATAAAAATCAAGATCAAAAGTTCAGAGTTTGATCATAACCTTTTTGTCATTTTCTTATTGAAAATCGACATCAGCTCTTGGTGATGCAAAAGCTGATCACAACTGATGAAGAAAGTGAGGGAAATAAAAAGAAAAATCAGAGAAATCAACTCTTCATTGCGCTCATATTCCTTACAACACACAGATAAATCAGACCCATCAAGTGGCAAAGGCAGGACCTTTAGGAAGCCAGCAAAGGCCAACTCATGGTTCCCAAGGTCTCGTTTGGTACGCCGTATTGTACTGATTATTTCAGTTGGATAGACTGACTATTTAGTCAGGTGTTTGATACTCAACCGGATTAAAATGCGACTATATTATACTAGACGAATTATATTATAATAGTTGATAAAAAATATTTATATATAAATATTAATTATGTATATTATTATTTTATTTTTATTATTTATTTTAATTAATTATTGATATATTATTATTTCTATTTATTAAAATTTTATTTTATATTATTATTATTATTATATTTTTCAAGATTATTAGTCATCCGACTATTTAATACGGACAATTTGGAGAGTATTATGTTAGCGTGTCTGGACCATATAAAAACACTCAATCATATCATATTAATTTATTTGGTAGCTAATTAATACGAGTGGTACCAAACATTGGTGCAGGAATCGCCCAAGAAAATTATGAGAGGCAGTTTTGAAATCTAATGGGTCGATGGTGGTTTGTAGATATTTTATGGGTTGGTCTTCTGGGAAATAAAAAAAATGGATGAATATGTGGGTTGAACATTTTGATAATCGAATTCTAATTTGATTACAGGGCGTTGGATAAAGATAATTTACTTATATAAATTTTTTATTAATTACGAATGGATTTTTTTATTATAAAAAATATATAATTGTATATCATAAGAAACTGTATAATTATATTATCAAAATCAAGTTATGACAATAAGACCCACATGTCAAAATGGTAATACTAGTGCAGACAAAGCCACGCTAATAACTAACAAACCTACATCACTAAAATTATGCAAAATTACAAATCAAGCCCACAAAATCCAAAACAACCAAAACCCTAATAGCCCTATAATTCTAAACAAACTACCTTCATGAAAAGAAATAGTCACTACCATCAAACTCATCACATATGGTCTTAAAAAACTGAAAAACATAGCGGATCTAAAGAAGGCTTGATCTCCATCCAATTGTGCATAAAAGCAAATAAAGAACAAAAGATCTCAATCTATAACTACTGTGACCAAAATTAACAGGAATATTACGACAAAACTCCTCCAATAGTAAGGTAGAAGATTTGAGGAAAGAATAAATATTTACGAATGGATTAAATACTCCCCATTTATATAAGGCATAGTTTGACAATGCAACAAAATCTATATGATCATATAACATCATTTGTAGGTTAAACTCATTATGAGGTTTTCTTTTTAAGTGGCTAAAGACACACCTTTACTGTATCCTAAACTTTGACATACAAATAATTTTTGTCGGTTAAATTCCTTAGTAACTCCCTTTTCGATCCATCTGAATTGAGAGACCTTCAATCAAGTGAAGATAACTATCACTCAACCAAAGATTAGTTGGTGAATTTCAAATGTGTTTCATTAAGGATTTAACTAGCCCATTATGAGGTTTTTCTTTTTACTGTATCCTAAATTTTGACATATAATATTATGTGCATCGTATTTCATTTTCTCTTCATGGTGACGATGGAGCTTAATTTGCAACCAAATTAAAATTTAAGCATGTTGACAGGCACCTGAGTTATTATTATCAAGAACAGAGTTGCGGTTATTCAAGATGATATAACGACCTGAGCTGTTACAATTACTAAAGAAAATTAAAAATGAACTTGAGCTGTTATAATTCCTAATTAGTGTTGTCCTAATAATAGTACATGTGATTTAACATCCATTTGCAACGGTCATGAAAATTTTCATGTATACTTAAAGAGCAAAGCAATCTGAATTGAAAAATTAATTAGATTGAAATGGCGGCAGCTTTAGCAGGGGATAGTTTGGGTGGATCCACATCAAATGTATTCAACAGGAGTGGGAGGCAAGATGAGGAAGAGGAGTTGCAGTGGGCGGCGATAGAGCGGCTGCCGACTTATGATCGGCTGAGAAAAGGGATGCTGAGGCAAGTTCTTGACAATGGCACGGTGTTGACCGGTGAGGTGGACGTGACGAGGATGAAAATGGAGGACAAGAAGCAGTTGATGGAGAGTATATTAAAAAGGGTGGAAAATGATAATGAAAGTTTTGTTTACCGGACTTAGAGAAAGAACAAATAGGTCAAATACTTAAAGCCCCTGTCTTTATTTTTCTTTAAAGAAATAGATTTCAACTTTATTGACAGTTTTTTCATCTGTGTTTTCTGCTTGTGTATGTGTAGGGTGGGGATTGAGATTCCGAAGGTCGAAGTTCGATACCAGAATCTGTCCATTGAAGGAGATGTGTATGTTGGAAGCAGAGCTCTACCAACTCTCCTTAATGCCACCTTGAACTCAATTGAGGTTTCACTTTTTTTCCTTTTCAATTTTTATATATCTTACCACCATATGCCTGTTTTTCTTTTTCTTTCATGTTATCCAACTCATATTTGTTTTGTGGGATTGCAGAGTGTTCTGGGATTGATAAAGCTTGCTCCATCAAAGAAGAGAAAAATCCAGATACTTAAAGATATTACTGGAATTGTCAAACCTTCGAGGTAAGTCTCAACTTTCTATTACGCCGGCTAAGGTTCATGCGATATTACTAAAATTTTCAGCTAACGAGATCGTTCTGGTAATTTTCAGGATGACTCTACTTCTTGGTCGTCCAGGTGCAGGTAAGACAACCTTGTTGCTTGCACTTGCTGGGAAGCCTGACGATGATCTAAGGGTTAGTTTATTTTTCTTTTACACTTTTACCCTTCAATCTCTGTCTATCAGCTTTTGCATAATCAAAGCTTTTAGCTTTACGCTAGCTATGGTGTTTTGGTAATCTTCTTTTCCTCATTTTGTTCATTAGGCTTCTGGGAAAATCTCCTATTGTGGTCATGAGCTGAGTGAGTTTGTTCCAAGAAGGACATGCGCCTATATCAGCCAACACGATCTTCACTATGGAGAAATGACCGTGAAAAAGACGTTGGATTTCTCATGCCGCTGCTTGGGTGCGGGTACAAGAAATCAAATATTAGCTGAACTCTCAAGAAGAGAGAAAGAGGAAGGAATTAAGCCGGATCCCGACATTGATGCGTTCATGAAAGCCACGTCAGTGTCTGGCCAGAAATCCAGTTTGGTCACGGATTATGTCCTCAAGGTCCATACTTTAAAGCTTGTCTGCGTTGTATTTCTTTAATTATTCGCCAATATAATCAAATTCGTTAACAATCTATTTTCAGATACTTGGATTGGATATCTGCGCCGATATCATGGTTTGGACGGCGGTGAAGGGCTGAGCAGCCCTGGGTGCAATCGGGAAAATTGAACCGTTTGAACCAAAATCAAACCGTGAGTTTTAGTTAGTTTCTTCTAGGTTTATTAATTGGAATGGATAGGAAACATTAAATTAGAAATTTTAGGATTGATTGGGATTGAAACGGACGGAAAATGGGGGAGGAATAAGGCCGGACAGGTCATGCCGGTCCAGGAAACCAGTGAACCGGCCGGACCGGTTCAGTCGTGAGGTTGAAGAAAACTGTTCACTAGCGCGTGAAGCCCACGCGCAGCCACTTCAGACGGCGCGTGGAGGCGCGTGGGGAGGATTTTGAGGAAAGTTCCAACATGTGCAATCATCTATTCGATGTAACGAACATTTTGGGACTGGTTTCGTGTCAATCGGACACCGTTTCGATATAGTTCGGGACGTCCGAAGGTTTAGGTTCGGTTTTAAAAATAGTTAGAAAATCGGAAAAATTATGGGACTTCGATGAGAGGTTAATGAGGCTATTAGTAACCTTCTATTACAATTTGGACAGGTTTGGGAGTCCCGGTGACGACGATTGACCCGGGAGACCATTATGGCATGCGTATCGAGGCGCGGCTTCGGACGGTCTGTGAGTGGACCTTGATTTCTAAACTGTGATGCATGCAAAAATGTTTTATATGCATTATGAATATGATTTTATAATGTTGATTTGGATGCTTGTGATTTATATGATTTCACGCTTTACGAGACGATTTACGTGCTTGCACGTAAATCGAGGTTTTCCGATTTTACTCTGATTTTCCATTCTTGTGGTTTTGGATTTGATTTCATGAAATGATTTTGGATTTGAAAAGGTAACTCTCGGACTTGAGGTCCATTTGATTTACAGAATCGGGCCGGAGGCCCAGTTGGTTTACGATTCAGATTAGAGGTCCTGTTTAGATGTGGATTCGGGCCTAGGGCCCAGTTATGTGTTACAAATGGTTTTTATGGTTCATGACGGTTTATGGGAACCGACATGAACTCTTGAAATGGATTTACGGGTCATGACGGTTTATGGGAACCGGCATGAACCCATGAAAGATTTTATGGTTCATGACGGCTTATGAGGGGCCGGACATGAATCCTGGAAAGATTTAAAGAATGATTTCAAAAGGTTTTTCATACTCCATCCTTTATATATGATTGTCTCCTCCGGGGAAGGTCGTTGGCCTGGGTGGACCCCGGAGTAGTCGCGGAGTACTGACTGAGTGGAGTCGCCCCCCCAGTTGGGTTCCTTACTCTCAGGATGGGCATGGTTCGTTACCTCCAGGGAGGGTCATTGATCTACGGACATTGACCTGGGTGGACCCTGGAGAGACTTGGGTTTGAGACCCCGGTTAGCACACGTGTAGCTTTATTTTACCGTGACAGGTTCTTGGATATGAAATATAATGGATAAACATGATTTCAATTGGTTTGGGAAATTATGTTTTATAATGATAAATGGATTTGGGCTGAGATCCCACATATGTTTACTATGTTCTGGTTTTTTGTAAATGGTTTTGGGCAGGAGCCCGTGTGATTTGTATTTACGGAATTTGGGGCTGTGACCCTACATATGGTTTCTTTCGGATAAATGGTTCTACTATGCATGCATGATTTTTAGTGAAGGGTATAAAGGTCTTTATGGAAATGTTTTTATAAACTCTTTATTTTTGTCCACTCACAGTCTTTCTGTTTTTAATACCTTTCAGGTTGACAGCGGATGTGGACTGTAGCAGAGATCAAGATATCACATGCCTCCTCCGGATCCTGGCGTACTCTGATAGCCCGGGAGGGCAAAGGTCGGAATTATCCCTTGTCTGACATTCCGTGTCAAACGGGAGCATGGTCATCCCGCATTAATCCCGAGTGGATTGGGATGGGTTTTGTCACTCGAAACCTGTGCCAATAGGTCCGTATCGTCGAAAATATCAAAAAGTGTGTTGAACACCTCCCTAGAAAGTCAACCACGCGCGGCTTGAACGGCTGCGTGTGAACCCACGCGCCGATGAACTGTAACCCCATTGTTCATCGTCCTAACCCGATTGCCTTTAAAACGGATCTGTGAACCTGCAATTCAACCCAGCTAAATCTCCATTAATTTGACCTTAATTTCATCCTTTCTTTCACCAAATTTAATTTAATTATTCTCAATTAAGGATCTGTATACTTTATTTCACGAATTCATATCTCAATCGATCGATTTCCAATTCGATTGCCGAAAGGGTCAGGGGCTCAATTTCGTCCAATTACCATATGTTTTTTCATTATAATCAATCAGGAAGTATCTTAAGATCATTTTAAACATGAATTTGAAACCAATTTTGTATTTCCTTACCTCCAATTACACGCCTCAAGCTCAAATTTTTCCAAAATTCGCAGGGTTTGTTCTTGGCCTTTTCCTCATCAATTCCCTTCGTTTTTGAAATGGTTAGAGTCGTCTGGATTCTAGGAAGCTTAATCTAAGCTTTTTTTCAACAATTTTGGTCCAAGAATTGAAATTCGAATTTCAAGTTTCATCAAATTTCAATTTCTGGGTTTTCGGGTTCTCTTCCTTTATCCTCTCTTGTTTCCTTCTCATTTTTGTTTCTCTATTCCTCTCAATTGGTTCGAATACCTCAATAATTCAAGATCAAGACGAGTTGTTATGTGGGTTTTGTTTGATCAAGCAATTCTATGTTGTTATGTGTTTAAACATCAATTCCCTCAATTATACAATTACACACCCACGCGGCTACACAAGGCCACTAAGCCATCAATTATAGGTGACATGTGTCACTTAAAGAATAGATGAGTCACCATTTGTTTGAGTCATCAAAATCCTGGCCAATTACCATTTTACCCCTCGTTCGTCAAATTACCAAATTGCCCTTCGTTGTTTTAAACTCGTAACTTGTCCGTCCGAACTCCAATTTCAATGTGTTGCCTGTCTACGGAGTCAGAGTCTCGAGACCTACACACCGGTCTTTATGGAAAGTCCAAAAAGTGTTCCGAACAAAAAGTCAATTTTTGACTATTAACCAAGGGTAAAATCGTCTTTTTCCTATAAGTTTTCTAAAATTCTCTTTTTCGAATTTCCTGGTCGTCACATATGTCTCATCCCTCTCAAACCGAACGACATCTCACTGTCGCACACCCCATTTATCTAGTCTCCAGTCTTCATCTCCATCTCTCGCGACTTCCCCTCTAGGCCCCTTTCGACTAGCTCACTGCTCACAGCCTCACCGTTCAGTCGTTCACCGCTCATGGCCTCACCACTCGCTCACGACCTCACAGCTCGCTCACGGCCTCACCGCTCACTCACGACCTCACTGCTCGCTCACAACCTCGATCTCTCTAGTCCCGATCTCCCTCGATCTCTCTCACAGTCTCACCCTCTCCCTCGATCGGTCGATCTCCCTCAATCTCTCTCACACGTCCCTCAATTGGTCGATCCCCAACCCCGCCCCTCCCTCCCTCTCCCCTCTGTGATCTCCCTCGAACTCGGTCGCTCACTCCCTATCGAGATCGACGAATATCGGTTCAAAATCAAACCAAATCGGTTTAATCGGTTTTTGGTTCAAACTATTTTGAGGGTGAGAATCAGACCGAACCGAAACTGAGTTCAATGTCCGGTTCAAACTATTTTGGTTCAAACTATTTTAAGCAAATTATGAAATTATCTATATACAAGGCATTGTAATCAAGGCTGGCTTATTATTCACTTTGCTCCTCTAACCAGACATTAAATATCACTTTTCTTCCCGAAACGATTTTAGTTTCAATGTTGTGCCACAACTGCACATTTAGTTACACCGTTACTCCATCCGTTACCTTCTGTTAATCTAGTGCTTACATGGCAGCCCCTAATTAGTTGGTTAATTATTTACCCAAAATTATTAAAATTAACACAAAAAAAGGAAGAAGATGATGAATAGTAAATATGGGTTCATCATCTTCTTCCTTCTACATCTAACAAAATTCAATCCTAAATCCTAATCCCAATCTAAGTTTAATGACAATTTGGATTTCTAAAATCTCCAATCTGCAAACCAATCCCAATCCAAAAACTCAATCCTAGTTCTCAACCATTTTCTCTTCATCTAGTTGAAATTGGAATTTGGGTTCAGCAAAAACCCAATCCAAAACCTGTGGCATGTTCTTCTCTTATGAAAAACCTCTTCCAGTGCACATCACAAAACCGGACCTTTTAAATTGTTGATTTCCAAGTCCAAATCTTTGAGCTTTTTAAGCTGGCCAAGTGAATCCTGAATCTCGCCGATTAAATTGTACTAGGTGAGCCAAAGGACCTTGAGGTTCGATAATTTGTCGAGCTCAGGCGAGATCCGAGAAGACCCTGCCATGAGACGATTCTAATGAGATCCTCTTTTGTGGTGAGTACAATGAGACGATTATAGTTTGAACATGGTCAGGTTTACGTGTTCTAAATTCACTTGGACAGATAAAAAAACTTGGGGAAGAAAACGTCAAATTGCAACCTGATCATGCAGTGGCGAATGAGGCGAGGAGGCTTGCATATCCAAGCATGACCACCTTTCACGTCTCCTCTGCTAATTTTGACCATTTTCCTTTCTTGGACAGTTTGGAGAATGGGTGTTCCCGAAGACAATATATCCGCGTGGAGATTCCATTTCGAAGAGATATGGGTTAAAGAAGAATGTAGGAAGGAGATGATTTATAAAGCTTGGAGTGAGGAAGGCACGGTGTAATAGAAAATTAGGCCCTCCTAATCGTCCCTACGACTTCGGCTCAATAACACAATTGGGAACTTGGATATTAGGACCCAAAAAATGCAGGCCAAGCTTGAACAACCATTTTCTTCTTCATCATTAGCAAACAAACAAAAAAATAACAGAACCGCACTCCCATGTAACTCACACAAACTACATATCTGTAATTTCTCCAATAATATTTTCTTACTTTTTTCAAAAAACAAAATAAAAACAATTAAAATTTAGTTGTAAGCTGCAGCCTTCACGTTCAGGCAAATTTACTTTTTCCATCAGAGAAGACCCTGCCATGGATTTTTGGAGAACCCAAATTCCAATTTCAATTAGATGAAGAAAAAATGGTTGAGGTCGGATTAGGATTGGGTTTTTGGATTGGAATTGGTTTACAAATTGGATATTTTAGAAATCCAAATTGTCATTAAACTTAGATTGGGATTAAAATTTAGGATTTAATTTTGTTAGATGAAGAAAGAAGATGATGATGAACCCAACTTCACTATTCATCATCTTCCCTCTTTTTTGTGTTAATTTTAATAATTTTGAATAAATAATTAACTAACTAATATAATAGTATTAACAGAATATAACAGATAAAGTAATAGTGCAACTAAATGTATAATTGTGAGAAAAAATTAGAATTAAAATTATTTCAGGTAATAAAGTGATATTTAATATCGGCAGAGTAATAAGTCAATTCGAATTCTATTGTCAAAACATTCAACGGAAACTCAGAACTCAACCCCAAATATCATCCATTTTCATTTCCCAGAAGGCCAACCCGGAAATTATGTCTGACCCAAAAGCCAGCACGACCAAACCCAGAGTGGTCTGCTGCATAGGCGATATTCATGGCTTCCACGGAAAGCTCCAAAATCTCTGGTCCAATCTACAAACCGCCATCGACCCATCAGATTTCAACACCGCTCTCATAATTTTCTTGGGCGATTACTGCGATCGCGGCCCAGAAACCAAAAAAGTCTTGGACTTTCTCATCTCTCTGCCGTCAAAATACCCGAATCAGAAGCACGTGTTTCTCTCTGGGAACCATGACCTGGCCTTTGCTGCCTTCGTAAAGGTCCTGCCTTTGCCTCTTGATGGGTCTGATTTCTCTGTGGGTTGGAAGGAATATGAGCGTAATGAAGAGAGAGAAGGATGGTTTAAGGGTGATGGGTATGAGAAAATGCACCTGCAAGGTAGGAGGTGGGCTGGTACTATCAAGGACAAGTTCAATCATGCCAAGGGGACAACGTACAAAGGCTCAATTTACGATGCTGGCCCCACTTTTGAATCTTATGGGGTCTCTCATGGTTCAGCTGGTATGAATGTCAATTTTGAGAATTCGGGTTTTCAGTGTTCATGGATTGTGTTTGTTTGTTCAGTTTGCAATTGAATACTTGCGTTTGATTTATTTGGTTTTGAGCTGTTTATGTTAATTGATGATTTTCTTAATTCTTCAATTATTTTGTATTCAAGTCCTGTGATTTCTCGCTTAATTCAAGAGAAATTCACAATGCCAAGCTTTGTTTGCTAGATTATGACATACCATTGTATCATTCACTTTTAGTACTCATAATTTTTGTGTTGAGTTAAGTTGTATACTTGGACTGGTTTTTGTGCCTATCGGTAAATTTAATGTTATGATTTTGTTGTGTATCTGAATTCAAAGAATCGCGGTACGGTTTATGGATTGATTCAGTTTCCTGGTGAACATAAGCTTCTTGCTGATAATAATCTGTAAATTGTTTGTGTGCTGTAGCAGTAAATTCAATGCTATGGTTCTGTTATGTAACTTTCCAAATCGAAAGAAGAAATGTACCGGATAGATTCATTAAGGGAGTGTTTCTGATGAACATAGTAGTTTACTAATGATAGTTCTCTGTCATGTACTTATGTCTAGCTGTTTATACTTGGATTGCTTTGTGTGCTTTATCAGTAAATTTAATGGTGTGAGTTTTCTTTGTGACTGCGAACTAAAGTATTACTTGTTATATATGGACAGATTTGGTTAAGGCAGTTCCTGATGAACACAAGAAATTTCTTGCTGACATGGTTTGGGTCCATGAAGAGGTCAGGCTTGAGTTATTGCTACTATAATTTCTCCTTATGGACACTGAATGACATCTACTAGAGTCATCCATTAGATTTCAGTTGGTTCTCTTTTCGATCTGCAGTAATTGAGAAACCTAGGAACAAATGCTGAAGCTTAGTGGGGTCTTGACTATGTACATTTTTTCCAGGATGATGTCTGCATAGAAACTGAGGATGGAATCAAACACTGTAGATTGATTGCTGTGCACGCCGGTTTAGAGAAAGAAAAAAAAGACATCAAACAGCAGCTAGAGTTTTTGAAAGCCAGGGACACCGGGTTCCCTAAGGTAGAGGCTCTGAGTGGCAGGGCAAATGTGTGGAATATACCAGAGGTGAATGCTCTCTACCTCTTAATGTCAGCAATCGTATTTACTGAAACCTTCCCAGTTTATTGTCGCCTGATTTTGTTCTCTTACATTGTTATTTGAAGAATAAGATTTTGTTTTGGTGGGTTAACTGAGATGTGCCATACATCCTCACCCAATGGAATGCAACTGAAATGTTCACATTTAGTGTTTTGGTATTTTTTAGGACCTGGCAGGAAGTCCAACTATTATTGTAAGCGGTCATCACGGGAAGCTTCATATTGAAGGTCTTAGGCTGATCATTGATGAAGGTGGTGGTAAGGAGGAAAAACCAGTGGCTGCAATTGTGCTTCCCTCTAAGAAGATAGTCCGTGATACAGATGTCTTCGCAAACTAGTTTCAAGCCTGTGGTACATGCTATATTGTCATAGAATCAATGAATCATAAT
This sequence comes from Prinsepia uniflora, assembly GCA_032719365.1. Classification (NCBI taxonomy): domain Eukaryota; kingdom Viridiplantae; phylum Streptophyta; class Magnoliopsida; order Rosales; family Rosaceae; genus Prinsepia; species Prinsepia uniflora. The sequence goes on along the minus strand of CM064862.1, from coordinate 813,595 downwards.
AAAGCATCTCTTTTGATAGAAAAAAATGGCAAAGCCTATAATCAAGACATGGAAATGTTCCTTATTAGCTAGTAGAGATCAGAAATTGCTCAGGTGATGATACAATTTGTTTGAAGGATTGAAGTTCAGTGAAGATTTCATTCCACCGGACCACCTCACTCTACCTTCCTCCCAAGTTCCGACTCCTCCCATTTTCCCCATTTTTGCTCGCTGTTTGCCTGAGCCATTCAATGCCAAACTAGAGAAACTGGCTCTCTTCTCATCTGTCCCTTTAGGCGAGAAGCAACCCGAACCTCTGATTCACCGGGACACTGATTCTCGGTGTTTATGGAGATTTGCCTCTGCCCACTGTCTCTATCTTTCTTTCTTTCCTTTTTAGCACATATCACATAAAATTGTGAACTTTGTGAACTATAAAATTTACAAATCGTCGGTAGAAGCTAACTTCGTAGTGGCTTGTATTCACAAATTGATGGAAGTTACTGTAGAAACGCTGCTATTAGTGCTATGGTATTCACAAATCAAAGAGCTTTGCAGCCTTCGTGCCTGATTAATTCCTGAATGTAGAACACCAGGTGACTCACATTTGATTCATCAAAAATTATTTAAACAGTTCAGTAGGATTTTCTCAATAATGACAAATCACACATGATAATATGATACTACTGTCTTGTCAACTTGCTGCTTCAATTATTTGATGATCTACTCAAAATACCTTCTTCGTGAAGGCATATTCCTTTTGGAGGATCATTCCTTTGGATCCAAAATATTACCGCAATCCAACATATTAAGGGAGACACTGTAGGTTTCCAGAAGCTGAACTGAAAACGAAAGCCATGAGGGTGACATGCAGAGCGCAGGTTAAGAGACACAGTCACACAAAGGCACTAAATGGCTGGACTGAAAACAATGCATGTTTTTGTACTTTGTCTTTGTCGATTTTCTTAATTTGTGAAAATTACGTACAGAAAAAATATATAAAAGGTTGACGCCGTAATTTATTTTATTTATATTTTTTGTTTCAACCACAATTATCTGTGAAAACTGAAAGCATGCCATGTGATGTACTGAAAATAAAATGGTGGTGTCTGGTTAGGTGGTGAAAGGACTTCATTGTTGGGACCTGGGACATGATAATGAAAGTGCTATATCACGGGAAAATTTGTTAGTTTTTTTTTTAAAAAAAAAAATTTCGAGATCAGATGATTCGAATTAAAAATACAATTTATATTTAAAAAACTGTATCCCAGTTAATTTTTTGTACTCATAGGATTCTAAGCGTATTTAATTTGACAAATTAAAATATCATATCTATTCGACTGTAAGTTTTCTTATATCATCAATCGCCTTAAATCGCCTTAATGTTCTATTTAATTACATGTACATATTACTATGGAAGTTATTTTTGTTTTAAAATTTCAAGTGTATTTTATAAGCCATTTCGTTAATCAAAAAATAAAGCATGCATTCCTATGTAACGAATTTTTTTATTTGAAAATGATAATTAAGGATATATACGCTAATGTGAAAAGCTAGTTAACGGTATTTGTCACTAATTTGGTTCTTGTTTTTTTTTTTTTTATAAATATCAAAAGGGTGGGTGTCCCTATTCTTGACGTGTGATCAAATCCCCATTCGGAATACGACTTGCTTCCGTCTACAAAATTTGGCTCAGTTAGTTTTGAATTGTTACTAGTTAAACATGATGAATTACAGTTAAACATGCAAAATTTCTTTTGGCTAAATATGAAGTGAAAGTTTGCCGACTGTTAAAGTTATCTTAATTTTTTTTCATTACTAATGTAAATTTATTAATAGATTATTTTAATTCTAGGTATGATTCGGTACGATTTGGTATGGAGGTGATACCGAAATCGTACCAAATAATTTTAATCGGTTCGGTACGCTGGTACGGTACGTATTTCAACATATGAAATTGATATTGGATCGTACCAATTATGTTTGATATGGTTTCAATACGGTTTCAGTTTTGAGCTCAAATTCATAATTTTATTTTTGGATTACTTGTTTGAATGTCTAAAAGCAACATTTTAATGAAGTTGAGAAATTAGGCCTCTTGTGGGTAACAAATATTGTTCAAAATGTATAAAAAATTCATTACATCAACGAAAATTAACTCCATCAACTAAAAAACCCTAACACAATTAAATTCATCAACTAAAATTAACATACAATTAAATCCATCAACTAAAAAACTCTAACATACAATTAAATCTATCAACTAAAATTAACGTACAATTAAATCCATCATTAGCTATTAGCCTATTAGGTATTAGATACTAGGGTTTTTATATTTTTTATTTTTGGATTTAATTTATTTTTTAATTACTGAAAAAAAAATTAAACCTGTTCGATTTCGATACGAGATGTTATTTCCTAACATTGAAACCGATCTCATACCAATTTGAACCGATACACTATCGATACCATACCAATATTTTAATCCATTTTACTATTTTTTTTCTTCCTAATTTAGTAGAATATAAGACGAAATAATTTCAATATTTTAATTGATATCTCCACCCTTAGATTATTTCATTTACAGGTTCCTGTAATTGAGAACCTCCGTTGAAAGTCAAGGTCTTTATTTGAAGCAATTTCATCCAAAAATAGCAAAGGTCCTTTATTAATAATAAAAAAAAAGACCTTTATTTGGTTTTTTATGATTATAGGAAGGTCCTTTATTATTTTGATTTGTTTTTATAGAAAGGACAAACAGAAAAAAAAAAGAAAAAAATATCCCTCCATGGCCCACTCCTCTCCATCTCACAAGTCACACCTCACACACACCTTTCGTTCCTCATCTCCAAACCCCATCATTTTATTCATTATATTTTTTAGAAATATAAATAAGGTCAATTTTGTAATTTACTCAATTTCTTATTTTAATCTCTATATTTTCAATTTAATTAATTTTAATTTTATAATTTCATACTAATAATAATTTAAGTACATATTCAAATTTATATCCACTTATTACACGATATTTTCGTCGTATTACAACTATATAACTTTATTTTTATGTTACAATACAATTATATATCCTTATTCCTTAATTTTCCTACTACTCAAAGCTTGAAAACTATTTTGTAATTAGTTTAAGATATACGTGGCAGTATATTATTTGTAAAACTAATCCAGATTTCATTAAAACTAATCCATATATAACACTAATCTAGATGAAAAAAATACATGTACCCTAATATGAGAAGTATATTATTATTCGGTTTAAAAATTTGATAAAAATTTGAATGTGTTCTTCAATTAATATAAATTGGAAATTATAAAGTTAAAATCGGTTAAATTGAAACGGATAGAGATTAAAGTGAAAAACTTTATAAATTATGGAGACAAAGTGATTTTTGAGGTATAAATAAATCAAAAATCAAGAATAAAAAATTTGGAAAAAATCAAAAGCTCGACGATGATGATGGACGATGGAAAATGAGGAGAAAATACTGGGTCCCACCCGCTCACCCCATGCAATTCTCAACTGCACACGTGGGATCTAGTACTATAATAATCAGCCATACTTTCTCACTCTCTCTCCGCGTTTTGTGCTGCGTCACTCACTCACGTTTCTCCCGGGACGACGATCTTCGGACCTCGAGCAAAAGGGCTCTCTCTGCTTCGAGATCGATCGAGTTTCTTCGATCGACTTCGATCTCTCACTGGAAACATAAAGCCTAGAAAGAGAAACAAAAATGGTCTGGACTCTCTCGGGAATTCGTTTCCCTCTTTCACCTTCAGCCTACAACTCTGCTTCCTTGCATTCCGGCTTCAATGGCGCTCGAAGGACCTCTGGCCTCTCTTTCTTCCTCAACACTTCCTTCTCCTCTCGTACTCCCTCTCCCTCTTTTTCTGTTTCGTTTTCATTTTCATTCCAGATAATGTATGGTTTTCGACGATGTTTGGAGTCGACTTTTTATTTTGCCTCGATTTTATTGCTAAACTGCCATCGGAGATGCTGCCAATGGAATAGTAACTAATTTAGTTTTTCTTTTTTGGTAGTTGGATGTTAAATTGCTTCTCGTTTTTGTTTTTGAAGTTCTGTTAGCTTGGTTGTTGCTGATCAGTGTCTTAGCTGGAGCTTACTTGAATATCCTGTGACCTTTTGGAAATTTGAAACCGAGTGGTTTTGAAAAAGAAAAAAGTATTTCAAATTTTAGTACGGATTTTATCGGCGTAATATTATGTTGCTATGGGTGGTAGTAACTTTTGCTTGATTTGTTAAAAAATCTGATCTTTGGTGAACGTGTATCTTATTGAATTTGTTTTCGGGTCGATTGGACTTGATCACAATCACCTGTTATTTTAAGATGATTTTGTTAGCTTAAAACTAAGTTATTTTTATGAAGGATTGCCTACATGTTATTTATTGTCTTGTCATGTGTGTTAAGCTAATTGGATGCTTGTTTGTAGGGAAGGTCTTTGCTGCAACGTTTTCATATGATTCTGATTCATCGTCACCAACGGTTGCTGCCTCAAAGAAAGTTCTTGTTCCGGACAGCCAGAGTGGTGGCCCTTCATCTGTGACAGAGCAATTAGAAGCTTCCAGTACAGTTTCAGAGGATCCTCAGGTTTCTGATACCCATCTATATGCCTACGACCAGTTATGTTCAGTGGTATCAATTGTGGTTTTGTAAAAATATTATGCTTCAATTTGAGGTTTTAAAGACTGAGCAGAATGCCATAGCATAATCCATTTCCATGTGATATTTTTGATCCCACATAGCATATTGTTTTACTGGTATTTATGATTTTTTTAGGTTGTTGAGGATGTTGAGGATGTAGAGAATGTAGCAATGGAAGATAAAGAGAAGCTTGATAATGAAGCAAAGGGTGAGGAAACATCTCTTCCCTTAGAAGGGACAGTAAGTAGTGCAAAAAAGAATGCTACACAAAAGTCAATTCCACCACCTGGAAATGGGCAAAAGATATATGAAATAGATCCACTTTTGGTGGGTTTCCGTAACCATCTTGATTACCGGTAAGCTACCCTTCTTAATTTGATTTGTAATAAATACTACATTTAGCAACTTAAATGGAACATGGCCTGATTTGAAAAAAAAAAAATTACCTTTCATGCAAATGGGTGCATAGCTGCTATTCTATTTGCTTCTTAGTCCACTAAATTATGTTTCTTTCATTTATTCTTTTTCCTTGCAAATCCTTTTTGCTTTCTTTATATCCAAATTAATTTGAGTTTCTTTAACTGGTTGTGTTTGACTATGACTAGTTATGGACAATACAAAAAGCTGCGTGAAGATATTGAGAAGTATGAAGGTGGTTTGGAGGTGTTTTCTCGTGGCTATGAGAAGTTTGGGTTCATACGCAGGTATTACTAGAAATCCAAGCGTTTTTCCATGTTTTCTAGTAGTTCACAATATTTAATATGTGCAGGCACCAAATTTGTCATTGTTTTTGTTGTTTATATGCAATAGAAATTGATAGGGAAAAACTGCTAATAGCTAGAGCAGAAAGGGAAAAGTTTCAACATTCTGCGTCAATTTGTGTTCAAAACAAATGCTCTGGAGTTGATTGTTTTGAACTGCATAGCTGGCCTCAAAGTTAAAAAAATTTGAGTAATGATTTGAGTAATGATTGGCAAGTAAACCCATTAAATTCTGAACTATGACAAAGTTCACCATTTTAAGTCAAACATAAGTTCTTATGGCTTTCTTACTGATTGAAGGACAGTTCATTATTTTTTTAATCCTAGGATTCTTTTGTAAACTTTCACATGATATGTCATTGTAGTAACTGTTTGTACAGCCCATGGCAGAATGCATTCTCGGTATGTTTCAAAGCAACTTGCTGCTTAGTTTAGTTATCAAACATCAGCTATGCAGGCTAGCAGGCCTTTGAAAGTAACAAAATTGTATGATGCGCATATAAGATACACTTCTTTCACTTTATGGTGGCTGTGGCACTTTTGAAGTTGCTTATTAGTGTCTTAGTTTACATTTTTTGTATTATTCCAGGATAATATCTTTCTTTATTTATTATTTAGGATTGATTTCAAATTTTCATAATGCTATCTCTGGTTTTTGGTTTAAGACTATTTTATGATCACTATTTTTAATGCTGATTATTATCTCTATTGGTTTTTCAGTGCCGAAGGTATCACTTATAGAGAGTGGGCACCCGGAGCTAAGGTTCGTTTGCCTTGTTTACTGTTTTGAGGATTGTACCTTTTGCTGTTAGTTACTCTTTGTTTAGAGGTGACTTATTAAGGCCAGCATAACTGAACATTATGTATTAATTTCGGTTTAGTTTGGAATCCTCATCTGCTAAGTCCAAGATTAGTGCCTATGTTTTGTCCCAAATTTGACACTTTTATTTGCTAGCGTGCTTGCAAGCACGCTAGTAAAGATAATAATTCAACCCCTACTCTGCTTTTTCAAGGCAAGCTTACAGAAGTTCAGTGCATTATGTTTCTTTTCGCAAATATGAATAAGTTAGAAGAATCCATTGCATTGATTCATTGGATTGAAACATCATATCCCGTTGAATGGATATTTGGTCTCATGTTAAACTGTGATATCCATGTCAAATTTGGTCTCAATGTTTTTCGGTTTCCTTTTTCAGTCAGCAGCATTGATTGGTGATTTCAACAATTGGAATGCAAATGCAGATGTAATGACTCGGGTATGTTTTTGGAACTTTTAGCAGTGGAAATATTTAACATAAGGATGCATGAATTACATCAAGTTTACACGAGTACTATTTTTTTTTTTTTCAACAACATTGCTCATGTACCATATGTGAACAGAATGAATTTGGAGTCTGGGAGATCTTTTTGCCAAACAATGCAGATGGCTCACCTCCGATTCCGCATGGTTCTCGTGTGAAGGTAACATTTGCCCACTCTTGGTGGTCCTCAATTATTGCTACTTCATGATAAATCAAAGAAATTTTTTCTTAAAACCTTAAATAATTCTTAAGTAATTCTTCTGTTAATCTGTCCATTCCGAAAGTCTTATGAGGAAGTTAGGTTATACACATTTTAGAGTTTTGGAATTTTTTCTCTTGTAGGATTTTTTGTGGAGAATGAAACAGTAGTTGAATGGCATGCTAAAATGCAAGTTTTTCCGGTGTTTTTTTTATTTCTATAAGAGACCCGTTAGTTCATTGAGTTTGTTTTGTTAAATTGCAGATTCGTTTGGATACTCCTTCAGGCATCAAAGATTCAATCCCTGCTTGGATCAAGTTTTCTGTACAGGCTCCAAATGAAATCCCATACAATGGCATATACTACGATCCACCAGAAGAGGTATTTCTTCTGAAGATTTTTTGTTGTGCCTTGTATTAGGAGGCTACTGGCTCTGGTTTAAACAAAGGCTATTGTACGCTAGCAGGAAGGTTGAAATAATTGAAGTCAATGTGTTGACTTCTGTAGAACTTTTCTTTTACGTTTCACAAAAAATCTCACTGTAACAACTTTAAGAAAATGGAAATTAAGCCATAGTACTCAATCACAATTTGGAAAATCGTTGTTGTGCTGTAGAGGTAATGATCCACAAGCAATTATTGTCTAGGATTCTTAGATTGGTTGATAGTGTATAGTTGCATTATTTTTCTGGCATGGTTAAGATGGTAAATCGTTCAATCATCTTCAATTAATTCAATTTTTTTTTTGTTCCAGTCTTCAAGGGCTAATGATGCTATCATCCACTTCTTTTCAGGAAAAGTATGTATTTCAACATTCTCAGCCAAAGAGACCAAAATCACTGCGCATTTATGAGGCACATGTTGGCATGAGTAGCACGGTGCGCATTGTTAACCTCCTGGCTTATGTAGCTAATTATTGTGGACTTTTCTGTTCTTTTATATTTAAGTTTTAACATTTAGTTTTGATAAACCTCACTTATGTCAACGCTTACAGATGTTCAGTAGATGCTTAGGATCTTAGTTGTAGAATCTAGTTTTAAAGTTCAATGTGCATGTGCTTCACATCTAAGTATTAGACCTCTTCTTTCTTTTCATATCTTATTATGATCAATATTTTCCACTCACAGTTTTATTAACATTGAGTTGTAGGAGCCCAAAATCAACACATATGCTGAGTTCAGAGATGACGTTCTACCACGCATTAAAAAGCTTGGTTACAATGCTGTTCAGCTCATGGCTATTCAAGAGCACTCCTACTATGCTAGCTTTGGGTATGTTCTCCTAGCATATGCTCCAACTATGTGCACTCCCTTCATCTTTTGGGAGTTTCTATTGAATATGTCATTGGGAGTTGGTATTAAATGCGGTGCTTGTTTGTGAGTGGTTATGAACCAAATTTTTTTCTTATTTTGTCATGCAGGTACCATGTCACCAATTTTTTTGCACCTAGCAGTCGCTGTGGAACCCCTGACGATCTAAAGTCTCTAATCGATAAAGCTCATGAGCTTGGTCTGCTTGTACTCATGGATATTGTTCATAGGTAATAAATAGTTGTTCACATGGATAGGACATAAGTTCCTGGAGAAATTGTCAATTATTACATATTTGACTGTCCTTTCCGTTTCCTTTATTTGGTGATATATTTTCCATGCCAATAATATAACTGATCTGCTTTTCAATAATAATTGTCTCCTTTCGTGAACGTACGTTCTTTAGTCTACTTGATGTATTACTAAACCCATTTTTATTTAGCTTGATGATATTATTGTTACTTTTCGTACTTGATATTATATCTGAATTACTATGTACTTTGTCTAAATATCTGACTTTTAATATTTAACACATACAGTCACTCGTCCAATAACACGCTGGATGGGTTGAACATGTTTGATGGAACTGATAGTCATTACTTCCACTCTGGATCCCGTGGATATCATTGGATGTGGGATTCCCGCTTGTTTAATTATGGAAGCTGGGAGGTGTGTGCTTTCTTTCATGCTTTCTTAAAATAAAATAGCATACTAACAGAAATTGGGCTTAATCTTTTGTTTTATATCAGGTACTAATTTTAACTTTTCACCCAGGTTTTGAGGTATCTTCTTTCCAATGCAAGATGGTGGCTGGAAGAATACAAGTTCGATGGGTTCAGATTTGATGGTGTGACTTCAATGATGTACAGGCACCATGGACTGCAGGTACCATTTTAGTGTCCAATCTCTTCTGTAATAAGGGTATCTAAATGACTTGCATGTATAAGTCCCAGGCGTACTGTAGCTAACACATGCAAGGTTGAATCTGCAAATGATATTCAAGCTATCGATAGTTCATGGGTATGATTATAAATAATTTGATATTTTTCTTGGTGTCTTTGATAATAAGGATCAGCTCAAATGAGTTTATAGACCTTAAATGCTCCGTGATCGCACAAGTGGAAATTTCTATTTGTGAAAAAATATAAAGGGGCCCCCTGTTATTTTCGTCCATGTTAAGATAATAATTATTTTTCTCACATCAGTGCTACAGTACAGATACTGAATCTGCAAATGATATTCAAGCTATCGATAGTTCATGGGTATGATTATAAATAATTTGATATTTTTCTTGGTGTCTTTGATAATAAGGATCAGCTCAAATGAGTTTATAGACCTTAAATGCTCCGTGATCGCACAAGTGGAAATTTATATATGTGAATAAATATAAAGGGGGCCTCTGTTATTTTCGTCCATGTTAAGATAATAATTATTTTTCTCACATCAGTGCTACAGTACAGATACTGCTATGGTTCAAGATTTTTTTTTTCTTTCCCTAATGCCTGGTTCTTATTTTTATATGTTTTTCGGTTGACCTTTCTTTAGGTAGCATTTACTGGAAATTACAGTGAATACTTTGGATTAGCGACAGATGTAGATGCTGTAACTTACCTGATGCTGGTTAACGATTTGATTCACGGCCTTTTCCCTGAAGCTGTTAGCATTGGTGAAGATGTATGTCATATATTCCCTTGTTGCCAATTTGAGTGATAAATTTTCTTTCATAGTGCACTGAACTGAAACTAACCTGTTTACTGGGTTTGGTGACTTGAAAGAAAGTTGAAATAAGAAAAAAAATTAAATTACCGCCATGTTATGCAAGTTATAAATTATTATTTTTTTGTAATTTTCATTTTGTTCTCTTCTTTTCCCCCCTGATCTTGTGCACATGGAAGTTCCTCTATTTTAACATTTTGTTTTTGTCATTAAAATAGACAAATAAAACTGCCAGATTTGATTAATGCATAGTAAGGAAATTTACTTTATGAGTCTAAGGAGGGGTTTGTAGAGGAGCTAGATGACTTATGCATAGAAAAGCTAATAAACATTTCCAGTTTTGTATTATCCTTCGAGCTGATTCTATAAGAAATTTGTTCTGTCCGCCCCATTTATGGAGTCCTATATTTATTACGCATGTCTACCATTACAGGTTAGTGGAATGCCAACATTTTGCATTCCTGTTAAAGCTGGTGGGGTTGGTTTCGATTATCGCCTGCATATGGCTATTGCTGATAAATGGATTGAGCTACTCCAGTAAGTTTCTATAGAAAAAATATCTGTACTCTGTTTTTGAAGTTAGAGGGTCCTGAATCTTTGATTTAGGTGGCTTTCGTGAATCAAAGCAGTCATCTTTTGTTGCCTTATTGTCCTGTGGAATGTGATATAGGAAAATGGATGAAGCCTGGAAAATGGGGGATATTGTTCACACACTCACCAACAGAAGGTGGCGGGAGAACTGCATTGCTTATGCTGAAAGTCATGACCAAGCACTTGTTGGTGACAAAACAATTGCATTCTGGTTGATGGACAAGGTTATTTAATATCCTCGTTGCATATTGCATATCTATCTATGCATGCAAGAATAAGCTGATATCATTTAGCTACAATTGTTTTGTTTAAGATTGAATGCTACAATTGTATAGTTTTTGCTTATTTTATGTTGGAGTTACTTATCTAACATTCTGTTCTACTCTCAGGATATGTATGATTTCATGGCTCTGAACAAACCAGCAACTCCCCTTATAGATCGTGGAATAGCTTTGCATAAGATGATTAGGCTTATAACTATGGGATTCGGTGGAGAAGGATATCTGAATTTTATGGGGAACGAATTTGGACATCCTGGTAAGAGTAGGCCAGTCGTTTATACTCTGTATGATAATTCTATCGAACTGCCATTCAATTTCATGTTTTTGGTTTATTTTTCTACTCAGAGTGGATTGATTTTCCAAGAGGTGCTCAACATCTTCCAAATGGAAAAATAGTTCCTGGGAACAATAACAGTTTTGACAAATGCCGACGAAGATTTGATCTTGTAAGTTCTTGAAATTTCAAGTACAGGAGGGAATGCATATTACTCATTTCACTTTTGTGCATCAATTTCTCTGTTGAATCATGTTTGAACATTTCTGCTGCACATGAAGTTCTTGAGCTATTATATTTTTACTAGTTTAGCATAGTCATTTCTATTTCTGGATCTTTGTTTAAGGGTGTCCTGACCTTGCAAAATTCTGCATAACCGTCGTGGTCTCTGATTACATGTTTTATGAAAATTGTTGGCTATGCGTGGCCAGGGGGATGCAACTTATCTACGATATCATGGGATGCAAGAATTTGATCGAGCAATGCACCATCTTGAAGAAAACTATGGTGTAAGTTACTATAATATCTATATGTGCCAATTTCTTAGGGCCTAGATTATTGAATGATAAACGTTTTTGATGGATTTTGTTTGGTCAACTGTCAATGCAGTTCATGACTTCTGAGCACCAATATATATCACGGAAGGATGAAAGAGATAGGGTTATTGTCTTTGAGAGGGGAGACCTGGTTTTTGTGTTCAATTTTCACTGGAGTAAAAGCTATTCTGACTACCGTGTTGGCTGCTTAAAGCCGGGAAAATATAAGGTATATCCCCTACCAACTGTGGCCGATTTTGTTGAAATAAATTCTATTTTATATCCCACTTTATGTATCAACTGTTTTGTTCCTTGTTCCAGATTGTCCTGGATTCAGATGAAAAATTATTCGGAGGCTTCGCTAGGCTTGATAACACTGCTGAGTACTTCACAACTGTAAGAAGCTTTCCTTTGAATCAATTAACTGGATCATTTCGCTTATTTCTAGTGCTACCATACAGACATCGGGTTTTGAATTTGCATTGTGATCTGCAGGATGGTTGGTTCGATGACCGGCCTAATTCTTTCCTCCTCTACGCACCTTGTAGAACCGCGGTTGTCTATGCTCTCGTAGAGGGACCCCCCACCAAAGGCTGACATTGATTCTCATGAAGTTCCGGTGCTGAGAACGTCTGCATCTTTCTGCACTATGGCATGTACATTCGCAAATAAAAGTGCAGCTCTTATGTTGCCTTCTTTCGCAGTTACGAGACCCGAAAATTGGGAAGAACGAGATCAACAAAGTGAAGGCAGAACGTGAACTGTTGAACTGAAAGTTTATGCGGAGTTTGGTTTGTCTTTCAGCCCTTAGGCCAGGTTGTGACTTTTTCCTTCTGTAATTATTTTACAAGTTAAAAATGACAAGCTAGATATTTTCTTGTGTATATACCAGAATATAGTTGAATGTGGTGGTACATTTTAGTTTATGTAAGTTACCGAACATCGGCGACTCACCAAATTTTGTCATCTTCAACCTTTTATTCTCAGATCATATTTTATTCCACTCCGAATGAAAGGTAATTTGCAAATGCATGCAATTCTGAAAGAAATTAGCACCAAAACGTGTTCTCTGTTTTTCAGACAATGAACATGTTAAAAAGTAACGCGAGCATTTATACAAGCAACTAAAAGAAGCTCGCCGGGACTCTCTGATATGAAGATTTTTATGTGGTGATGAAGCTGGTTCCGGAGAGGGAGCTCCGGGGCAACTGATGGAGGACGCTTGTGGGCGACGAATTGGAGTTCGAGGAGGACCGGAGGGCCTCTGCAAGCGGCCCTCCCATGGAGGCCATCTGGTTTGTTGCCCAACTGGGGGGCCAATTCAACAGTGGCTGCCCCCGGCGATTCGCGTGGTCTTCCTGGTGGCCTCCGGACTCAACATTGCCGGTAGACAATTTCAGTGACACATCTGATGAGGCATTTCCACGAATCGAGATGGAGAGGCTAGTAGCAGAGTTCATTGATGCAGCATTGCTTCGCGCATCGTCCAGTTCTTGGAGCTTGCCCGGCCAGTCATCAAAAAACGGCCGCAAGATATTGCTGTCTGATTTTTTAGCACTGCCGGAGACCTCACTGCAAGACATGAAATGTTTAGACGCCTCGTCTTTCAAAACATTGCACAAATCCACCAAAGGGGCTGAAACTTGAAAGGAATCAATGTGCGTCCTTTTGTAGAGAATTAGAGACAAAATTAAGTTATTAATCATGCCCATGACTTTACTATGATCATGTACTTTAAAGGAGACAACATGCCTACAACTGGAGGGCCCATGAGATTCTCTCATTTTCAAAGTTTCATGTCCCTAAAACATCAACAAAAAGAGACAAAGGGAAGGTGGGGCCTCAACACAAAAATAAAATAAATAGATATCACCTAATCACAATAATCATACCAATTTCTACAAACATATCTAAAAGAAAAATAATTTGTAGAATAGTTTGATCAACAATTTATATTAAATTAAATTAAACCCAAAAAAGAAAAGAGAAAAAGACCCGCTTTGGTTGTTTTTGTTGTATACCTTTCGTTGAGGTGAAGCAGATCAGTTGAAGGGGAGGATGAGAATGAGGACCCAGAAAGAGCAAAATGGGTCCCAGCAGATGATGTATGGGTGGTGGTGTTGGTGGAAGCATTATTAAGAGCACTTCCTCCTCCTCCGCCGCCAGCGGCAGCAGCATTAGCGGTGGTGGGTGCGGCGGTGGTGGTGTTTTCCACAGGCTTTCTTGAACGGTTTCGTCCACGGTGCACATGGCGCTCACAGTACTTCTGACCAGCCACCACATCCCTTGAACACCTCCATTTCTTGCCATCTGTTCTCCTACACCTCGTTGGCTCCGGATCCATCGCACCTCTTCCCCAATACCCTGTTTGCAACACTAAGATATATAAACGGATTAATTTAAAATATTGCATCGTTATTCTTCATCCCCAAATAAATATATAAAATCAGATCTTTTATGACAATCTCAATCCCATTTTCCAGAAACTTACAGGGGTGCGGCTGAAATTGAGGGGAGGGCTGGAGAGGGTGGTGGAAGAAATATGGAGGTGAAGGCTGATGAGAAAGAAGGAAGCTTTTTTTGATTGGCTGAAGAAGCTCAGGAGGAACAGCAGCACCAGCTATCATGTACCTAAATATCAGTGCCTGCAGCTCTAGCTCCTGCCACTGTGACACACTAAAAAAGCTCCCCATTTCTGCAAAAACAAACAAATGAATCAAATTTAAAAAATTTCAAAATATAAAAATGAAAACTTAACATGGGAAATTGAAGAAAACCCAAGAAAAAAAGGGGAAAGAAAATGTTGTTACTGGAAAATCTGGTGGGTGCTGCAGATGTGGAAGATGATGAATCAGAGAATGGTGACATCATTTTGGAGTTGCTGTTGATGGGCTCAGGAACAAAGAGAGGCAAAGCATACCCAGATGATGGGTCTGAATTTTGGAGGTCAAGTTTTGGCATCTTTGCAGAATGTTGTTGTTCTTCTGACTCATGCTGCTGCTGCTGCTCCTGCTGCTGATTCCTCCATTGCTTAAGGTGGAAGTCCATAGAGTGAGAGAGGGGTAATAATTCTGAATTAAGTTTAATTTTGGGGCGGTTTTTATTATGTGTGGTTGGTTGGTGAAAATGTGAGGAAATGGAGCTTGAAGTGAAGAGAAAGTTTGGGGAAGCTTTTGGCGGAGGCTTCTGGGGGTTCTTTTATAGCTATGACAGATACCTTCTCACACACTGTCTCCTGACAGAAATTAAAATAATACAAAATAACAGATGAATAAAATAAATAAATTAATTAATATAAAAGCCTGCAAAGTTTGTTTAATGCCAGTGACGAAGGCTGGGGCACTTGAGAAAAAGACAGTCAGACGAGACACTTGCATCAGAGACACATCAATGGTTTAATTCAATTAAAATAATTATGAAATGGAGATATTTAGACCTAGGGAGAGATGACACAAGGCTGTTTTATTAAGCTTAATTTTGTGTTAATTATGAATATAATTAAGAATTAGGAATGTGATTACGTAAAGCTAAAGCCACAGCCAGGAGCAAGCAGCCGACTTTGCAGTTGTATTAGCGGCCGAGCACAGGCTTTATGAGATGAGGCTCGATGATCAGATTTCAAGGACGCTTAAAACAATAATATTCTTTTCATCATATGGTGAGGTTTTCAAAACTCAAAAACATTACTTGGAGTTGCAGGAAGGGAACTTCGAAACAAAATAAGACATGTGAAAGATAGAGAAAATATGGCTGCATTTTATAGTAAAATCAGGTAGTCTAGATTGAATCAATTTTAAATTAATTTTAAATAATTTTATGGAAGTTTATCATAGTTTAAACAATTTTTTTTTCTCTATTATATTCAAATCTTAATTTTTACAGTAATTATTTAATTTTATAACAGTTGAAATTCCAAATTTCGAATTTATTTGAAGTCATATTTGTGTAACTTGGTATTATTTAGGATACTCTTTTAGTGCATATTATTCACCGAAGGTTATGTTCGAGATTCCTTCTTTAGTAACAAACTGTAATAAAAATACTTATTCAAACAAACAAAATATCAGAAGCAATCAATAAACTTTTGATTTGAAAGTGTAATTCGGGTTAATATTTCAAAGCGCAGCCATAACAGAGGAGCCGGGAGTAGTGCAAGAGTTACCGGATGATTCCATCACAAAAGAATCAGGTGGTGAACAGAGAGTGTATATTACACTATAAGGAGATGGTGACAGAGATGGCTCCCTTCAATATGAGAATTCTGGAAATAAATCATCCCCAGAAAGAGCCAGTTTTGAATATGTTAAAACCTTGTCTTGAAAGATGGAAGTAGCCCCTACACCCCCTCTGATTCCCATATTATTAGCTTCGATCACTATGGATCCTACCTCACAATCTTTTGGTGAGAAGACTACATAGTAAATTGTCTATCTAATTTTAATATAACATATAAGAGATGTTATTTAGTTATTTGTCTAATTTCTACTTCAATATAAATAAATTTTCACACCATTACCAAGGATACCAAAATATGAAGTTACTGTATATACAGGAACTTAATATTTTGAGTATTTCCAAGAAGTTAAAAGGAATAATGGGATTCACAATAAAGCCACTGAAGCCAAGCCTCATGAGAGAGCTTCAACATAATTTGCTTCAAATATGAAGTTACTTGAATTAACCATCTCTTCTTTACGAATCATTCCATTCAATATAATTTGCTTCAAAACTTCATTAATATTCAAATTAACCTTATATTTTTATTCCAAATATTTTTTTTATCTCAAATACTAATTTAAATATAAAACATATTATATTCGATTTTCATAAATGTACCTATATGGTATCCAATTAACTTCAAAGTTTTACCATTAAACTCAAAAAATAAAAACATTTCATGTTAGACGGACGGCCAACAGACGCCGCACGCGCTGCAAAACGCCAGTGACGGCCTCTGCGCTTGGTGGTCACGCCCGTGCACAATGGTCGTCCCTTACCTCGAGCTGGGTCTGTGATTCGGGTTTCCGACAGAGCGGCATGACCCGAATGAAAATCAATGGTTTTACGTCCGATTTTCATGCAATTTGGTTAGATCTTGATCGTTTTAATAAAATAAGGAGATTTATGAGTTTAAAATAAGACAAAATGTCGAAATTTTGCAAAATTTCTTCCCCCTCCCCTCTCTTACGTGCCGTCGGCCAATTTTAACGAAATTTCACCGATAATTACCATTTTTTTATCCATGATTATAACCCTTTGTGAATTTTTTTGGTGCTTGTCCTTTAGTCGAATTTTAATTTATGTAAAAAAAATCATTTATTGCTCTAATAAACCCTAATTAAAATAGCACTAATTCCATAATTAAGAAGGTGACCAGAGACAAAGGACAATGAAAGAAGTTGATGATGGAAGTGTGATGGTGGAAGGCTTTCGGCAGAGGTTGATAGCATTGTCTTGTTCACTTATTAGGCCATTGCCCTTTAATTACCCAACCAAGCTGTCTTACTGACAATGCTTCTCTTTTACTTACTGTTTTTGGATTGATTTGACCGACTTACTATTTACTACCTACCCTATATATATAGGACACATGACAACTCAATTCTTACACTTCCATTGGCACCTACTGCCCTAATAGCCCTCATAGCCCTTTGAAAAAAATTTCCCACATAGCCCACTTTATGCAGCCTTTTACACACATCCCCACATGTATATTAACGTAAAAAAAATTATTATCAAATTTCGAAAATATTAAGTAAATTATATTAATATAGAAAATTTATTTAATTAATAAAGGGTTATAACTATGAATAAAAAAATTGATAATTATCGATAAAATAGCCCTCATAGCCCTAATAGCCCAACTTATTACAAGCCAAATTCACTTTAATCTAAATTTATGTAAACTTTCCTACTAATAAATGGATGGGGATTCATCAAAAAATTCATGTTTTTGGGTCTTTTCAAATTCATCGGAAAATTAGAAATTTAAGATCTCGTTTGTTATATCGTATTGTACTGTCTATTTAATCAAATAGATTAATCTGTCTATCGTATAGACTCACTATTTAGTCAGGCGTTTGGTACTCGACCAAATTAAAATGCCGATTATATTATACTGAACAAATTATATTATTATAGTTGATAAGAAATATTTATATATAAATATTAATTATCTATAATATTATTTTATTTTTATTATTTATTTTAATTAATTATTGATATATTATTATTTCTTTTTATTAAAATTTTATTTTATATTATTTATATCAATATTTATTATTATTATTATTATTACTACTATTATTATTATTATACTTTTCAAGATTATTAATCATCCGACTATTTAATACAAATAATTTGGAGAGTATTATTTTAGCATGTCTGGACCGTATTAAGACACCCAATCGTATTAATTTATACGGTGGCTAATTAATTCGAGTGGTATCAAATACTAATTTCATATTTTATTATCCTATCATTCTCTTTATACTGCGTACCAAACATAACCTAAATGCATAGGGATGCATTTCCTACTAATAAAACGACACTATTAGATATAAGCACAAATTTAAGAATTAAAAATGTAGTGGTCTATATATTAACGTAAAAAAAATTATTATCAAATTTCGACAATATTAAGTAAATTATATTAATTTAGAAAATTTATTCAATTAGTAAAAATACATATATTATCTAAGAAATAACAAATAATCATATAATAAATACAATATAAAAATGCCTAAATTGATACAAGTTTTTTTTTTTAATACAAGACATCATATTATCTTCAAATCTCTTATATATTTCATGGTAAAAAAAAGGTTGTGTTACAAGCTAACATTATATAACCTTTTTCCTTTAAAAAATTAATTTCGAATGGATTGGAGCACACTCCAACCCTAAAGTGTGGCACGTGCTTGATTAGATGGTTTCCTTTATTTTTTGCATTGAGAAATCTAATTAATGAATTTTGGTAGCAAAACGAGGACAATTTTGATGAAGTTTGAGAATAGGAGAAGAACAATTCTAATGAAGGAGGAGCATCCTAGTATTAGGAGAAGAACAAATCTAATGAAGGAGGAGTGTTTGAGGAATCAACGAGGGTACGAATTTATGAATACGTATAAGGAGGAACAATTTTGATCGAGTTCTTTGATGGACTTCTCGAGCACAAATAAAGGGCAAGTTTTTTAAGGGACAATGGTCCGTTATTTTTCTTGTCTAAATGTGCGTCCGTTATTATTTATGTGTATATTATTAGCTTTACCAATATGATATCACTTCGATCTCCTCCCATTTTTTTTTATAATAATAGAGATCAATTAAAATTTTAATATTGGATCATCAACTTCTGTAGCTTTTTATTTCGTTAATTTTTTTTTTTTACTAAGTACTGAGAGAAGTCAGGAGCTTTTTAAACTAGTGAAAAACGAAAAAAACAGTTTGCATATGTAAAAATCTCTGAGTATTTCCAGGCTTTCGGTTGTATTGATATTTTCGCACTGGCATATCAAAGCATAATTTTTCTTTTCTTCAAATTTTAATTGATATTTTGCAATAAATAATATCAAGTATCAAGGCAATGCTCTTTGTTCATTGCCAATTAAACTGAGTTTCTCAGAGCTAATGATGAGCCTAGTCTTAGCCTCGAGTGGATACATGTACATTGCCTGCTCTTGTGCTGTCTAGTCAAGTCAACCATCCATACTTATATACATATAATATTATTTATGCCCTCACATTTGATCGGTAAATTACTAAATTTACAGTCGGGTTGAACGTAGCTCGTTGCTGACCGCAAATTTTCCTAATAAATACTTGAAATGTTATAATTTTTTACCTGATTTAAAATTTACACAAAATTTATTTAAATTAATATAATAAATGTGTATATTAAGAATGATGATTTTTTATACGATTTGAAATTTTATTAACCCCTATAATCAACTATTAAATCATTTAATAAATGTATAAATTTTAGGCCAATCTATTAACATGTATAATGATTTATATATTAACCTGTTTAATAAATATATCAATTACTAACTCATATATTTACCCACTTTCCTACACAATACCAATTAAATCTTATAATTTAAATAAGTTAAACATATTAAACAGATTAAACGGGTCAGATATTAATTGAATTTCAAATACGGCTTGTTTATTAGATAGGTTATACGAGTTATCTGGGTTATTATCAAATCAGGTACGAGCAGGACATCTTTGACACAATTATTAAAAAGGTCGATTCATATTAGATATATTTTGATAAAATATAATTCATAACGAGATATGAATCCAACACAATATGACCTTTTGTCGCCCCTAATTAATCAAACATTATAAATAATGTTCTATTTTCATTAGAAGAAAAAATAGACGTATAATGGTCATAAGATTCATTAGAGGAATGTTTATGTGAAAATATAAGATCCCAAATATGTAGTGTGTACAAATGTTTTTATTTTTGTTTTTATAAGTAAAAAAAAAAGGAGTTAACTGTTAAGTATCATTTTATAAGATTATACTTTACTTAAAAATTGAAATATGATAATTCATTATTTTAAAATTCTTTCACTATTTTTTAGCTATGCGTGTTTATTATCATATTTTTGTATAACGTATGATTAGAATTCTAATTACTTATTTCATAATTAAACATAAAATATGTTTATAATTAAAATATTATAATTGATTTTTTTAACTAAGAATAAAATCCAAATTATTTAGGATTTAATGGTAGGGTTTATAAATTTTTGGGGGGAGGGAGTGTTTAGGACCTTAGATAGAGTGCTAGTGATTATGAGTTATGACTTCAGGTTTAATTTTTGGATTGACTTAAAGGTGATTAACTTATTCTTCTAATATTAAATAATTAATAAATAAAAAATTGAATTTAAGATTTGAAAATAATTTTGAAGATTTCTTATTTTTAATTGTCTTATTTCAAGTTAAATTTTCTTTACAATACTCTTTAAAACGAACAAATAAAAAAGAAAACAAATTTATAAGTGAAAGTAATGTTTAACAAAACATGAAGGAAAAAAATTACTAAATATAGAATTAAAATTTTTAAAGAATCTTTGATTAATTATAATAATAGTTAAAAATTGAATAATTTTAAAAAATAATTAATAGAATTTTAAATAGATATTAATATTATAAACAATTAATAAATAAATAACCTAAAAAAGAAAGTCGCATAAAGCGGACAACACGGATAACGGAAATTGAGGTGCTGTTGTTGTCTTCATGTGGGTTTTGGACCATTGGATCCCAAAACCCAAAGCAAACTGGTTTCGGAATTTTTACAGTTTCTAGGGGTACATTTGTCAACCCACACCCCTTCCCACGACATTGCCCACTGCCCAAAAGACATCTTGGATCCACTGCACGAACGGATCTGGGGCCTGACCCACCACCTCTGTCCACGTCACTACTTCGTCCTCGATATAAATATATTTTTTATATAATATAAACATTTTTTTATCAATAACACTTTAATTCAATGAATATTTTTATTATGTGGTAATTTAATAATTTTTATAATTAATATTTCATAGTTAATGTATTTATATGACGTAATATAAATTTGAGTATTTTACAAAACCAATTAGTATTATTTAAAAACAACAGGAATATTTATATTGTCACATGAGGCATACGTAAGCGACCCCAGATGTTAGAAAAAAAGCTGCAAAGACAGCTGCTCACGTGGGTCCCATGCTTTTTCAACATTTTCTGTAGGATAAAGCAGGGCACGCCGGCACGCGAGGCCTTCCGCCGAGCTCACGTGACTTATTTTCTCGAGGCGTGATCTTCATTTTCTATTTTCGTTTTTGTCTTTGTATCTCCGAAATGCCTTCAGTGTATATGCTCGCATTCCTGGCTTAATACAAGTCATTTATAAATGATCGATTAAGAAATATGAAAATTATTAGTAACAGTTGTTCGTGCTAGGGTTTCCAATGGGTTGTATCGCGTTAAATTTGTGTCATATCATGAATTATATTTTATCCAAATATACGAAATTTGAATTCAATTCGTTTAATAATCGTATCAAATATATCCAATCCGAACTTGACCCTTTAATGACATAAGTAATCTGCACAACTCATTTAATAAACAGGGCTACTCGAAATCCAATCAATTTATAACTCGTTTGACCCGTGTAACATGTTAAAAATCTATTTAAACTATAAAATTTAATATGTATATAGGTAGATAAATAGGTAGATATATGAGTTAGTAATAACAAGTTTATTACTAACCCATATATCTACCTATTTAGGTAAATATGTAGGTAAATAGGTAGATAAATGGGTCAATATATAAGTCAATACACCGATTAACAGGTTAACTAAGAATCTGCTTATTTATTAAACATGTCAATAGGTCTTTATACGAGTTAACAAGTTGGCTCGAAATCCACCCGTGTATTAAACAAGTCATAACGGGTTGACACGAAAATAACCCGAATTTTAATTGTACGGATTGACCCGAATAAATTTTAAGCGGATTTCAAATCGTATATCGAGTTATACCAAAAATTACACCTCATAGTTCATGGACATATACAATATATTGTTATCAAATATCATAATATTAACATTAGAGATTTAAAACGCCTGTTATTTTACACTATATATAAATTATTCATCACTCAAAAATTATTTATGCAAATTTTGTTGGATTCTTTTTGATGGAATTCTAGTTAATAATAACATGTGCAAATTATACATAGGAATTTTACTTGACTATAAAGTAAAAGGGTTTATCATGCTAATATTAATTTTATAATTCCTTAATTAATTTTTGTTATCGAATAAATAAAACGAAATTTGTATAAATATAATGAATCGCAAACATTTTTAATAAAAAAAATTGTTGAATAAGCTAGATGTGAATGAATGAGTCATAAAATGTCTGTATTATTGTTAATCAACATGTTTTCCTCCATATGCAACACATAATGGACTCCACAGTCAACCAATGCATCAACTACAAAATTTGTTTCACGAAATACATAATTAAAGTGAGTAGCAAGGAACTTTTTCTTCCAATTTTTTAACATTGGAGATGATTTGTAATCTCCTTCCACCGTAAAATTGTAATAACCCAACTCTGCATCTGCCTTTAGGCCTTTAAGGAGAACTGAACTGTTATACAACAAGACGATGAAACCAGGATTCTTGGCTCCAAAAAGAACAAGAATTGGCATATTTACATTCGAAATAAATCACTACAGACTTAACGTGAGAATTTAAAAAATTAAAGACCTAATCAAATTAAGTCCATATATTCAAGAGTGACAAAATATGCGGCTAAGTAATAAAAGCATCAAAATTTACATGCGTAATCCTATAAGTAAACATAATTCAATAAACTAGACCTGTTAAATAGAGGTGGAAGTAAAGATTTCTCCTCGAGCAGGTGGGTTAATTGATGAACAGAAGTAAGTAATCGGAGCCTATACATGCAGGACATAGATGGGTAGGATTATAGGGTCATTATTGCACTAAAACCAGTCAAAACATCTTGTTTAATTGAAATATATCCTTAATTTATTATTAATTAATTGACAAATTTTTTATTATTTTAATTATGTACCCTAAGAACTGATAGGTATCATCAACATATATAGGACCACATGTTTTTCTTTTCATCTGTATTTCTGGGTATTTGAATGAGCGAGTTAATGATGTAGCTTCAAATTTCAAGGCTGGCTGGCTGGCTGGCTGGTCCAACTTTAACCTAGCTTGTTACTTAATTACATTTTTGTATTACCTAATTACATTGTAATTACCAATTTTCAATATTTTGAAAATGAAGATAAGAAGTAACTTGTATATTATTAAGGAATGTCTAAAAGTTGTCTGCTCATCGAAGAATACAATATGAGCTGTTTAATAATTATTTTGTATATTGTCCAAAAAATAATAATTATTTTGTATAGACAATAAGTTTTATATTATTTTTGCTGAAATTTCTAAAATAAATTAAATATCGTAAGTATTGTTCGGGGAAAATTGAAATGTAGAGATTTTCTTTCAAGGAAAAAAAATTTAGAGATTTTTTAAAATACTTTAAAGTTACATTTAATATGTCGTATAAAGAATCATATTGGATAATATACTACGACAGTGATATTTGATACCACTCGTATTAATTAGTCATCTTATACGATTCATATCCGTTAAAATAATACTTTAAAAACTGTTCATATTAAATAGTCAGATAATTAGTAAGCTTGAAAAAAAAATAAGGATAATAGATAGTAATAATAATAAAAGAAAATAGTAAAAATAAATTCATAATAATTAAATAAATTAAATAATAATAAATTAAATAAATGATAATATACATAATTAATATTTAAGGTATATAGATTTTTTTTATCCATTGATATAATACTAGCCTCACCGGAGACACGGATATAATATAGTTGGTATTTTAATCCAGTTGAATGTTAAACGCCTTACTAAATAGTCAATCTACTCGGTGGGCAGATTAATTTATCCAATTAAAATAACCAGTACAATACAACGTACTAAACTGCCATAAGTACATTAACAAAATTGTTATAAGTTCCTTGAGACAAGTCTTAAAGCATTTACTGAGCTCAATAATAAATTTTTTTCACTTTTTTTCAGCTAAGAAAATTTTAAAATTAATTAAATTCATTAGTTAACTTTAGGGCTCGTAAAATGTAAAAAAAAAAAAAAAATCCTCCATTTTCTTATATCTAAAACATAAAAACCTCCAATTAAAAACAAAATAATCATTTAACGCCCATTTTTAACACTAAGCTGCAAAACACCACCATATCGGCCCGAACAAGTAACAAAGCCCACAATCTTTATAAAATATCTCAGCCTCATATACACTCATGCAAACGATGAGACGGAGAGTTGCATTTAAATTAAGGCATGAGAATTCCATCTATTATATATATATATATGTATATATGTCATTTTTTCATGTGTTTTATATGGTACGTGCATGTATTTTATACTCAAATTATCATGCAGAGTTGATGTAAATATATAACCAGCGGTATCCATACTTTGGTTTTGCTTTACCCCGATCGACCGGCTCTCGTGTTCTTGGATCTGCGAACCATGCCGCCGAAGAAGCAGCTGAAGGATGTGTCGTACCCGGGTCTTGGTCACAAGTTGAAGAAGCTGACAGTGCGGGAACGAATGGCAATCAAACTCGAAAAGCGACGTGAAGCAGAAGGAAAACTGTGGGCCGAGGGAAACACTCTTGCAGACGATCTAGCTCGCTTAGGAATTCAAGAGTACGGAGAGTATAAAGGTGATGAATATGAAGATGACGATGACGAAGTCGACGAGGACTCATCGGGAAAACAGGAGGCTAGCACAGCCGGCAGCTCATCCGTGGACAAGGATGATAAGGATGAGACTATGGAGAATAAGGGTAAGGGGAAAGCCAAGGCTTAGTACGAACTTCTCTAGCTAGTTCAATTGGTCCGTAGAGTCGATATGTGTTGGCTTATTAATTTTCAATAAATTAGGGGCCGATGGGTCTCCTATTATGTGCTTTTTAATAAATAACGTAGAAACATCTAGCTATATAATGTATTTTTGTGGTGAATATTCATCGCCATGAGATTCTTAAATTTTAAAAATCGATTAAAAGTTATAAGTTATATAACTTATACCTTTGGGAAATTGTTAACGGTTGGAAATTCCCTAAATATTTTATGCACATTAACAAAATTACAATAAACCTTTTGAGACATGGTCTTGCAAATTATTGGGCCAATGAGTTTTTTTGATATTTTTGAAAATTTTAAAAAATTGACTAAAAATTGTATACTATCACTCACATTTTTTGAAAAAAAAAAAAACACGATTGAGATTTTGTAAAATATTAAGTGCATATTACCAAAACTTTCATAAGCCCTTTGAGATATATCATTACATTTATTGAGCCAAATAAGTAATTTTGCTCCATTTTTCAGCTAATAAAATTAAAATACAAGAAACTTATTAATTAATTAGTTGGATTGGGAAGTGACTTTAGGGCTGGAAAAATATTAGGAATTTCCTACATAAACTTTACAAAGCATATTAATTAGTTAAATGGATGGCGTTGGTTCAATAGTACCCTAAAGATCGATCATTAAGAAACTGGGCTTCACAAGTTTTGGTAAATTTCGAAAAAGAAAAAACATGGGCTACACAATATATCCATAAAATGTGGGCTTTTTTGAATGACTAATATGAACACAACTCAGAGTTGGAAATGGATTTGGTTTAGACAAACTACAAAGCCAAATAATTTATGGCTACCATAAAAGGATAAATAATTTATGGCTACAATATCTTAACCATGGTCCCCATGGAGGCATTCATGTTTCTACCTATTTTACCCCGGATTGGATAAGTCATTTCCAAATATATCAATCAAACGCATCGATGTTATATTCATTGTTCAAAATGGCGTCTAGGCATTCAGAGGTGATAAAACGCCCCGCATAATAATTAAGTGCGTATGTGGATTTACGTGTACATACTTATATATATATATATATATATATATATTTAGTTATATAAGTTCTTATATATACATATATTTAGTTATATAAGTTATTTTATTTATTGAATATTTAATTAATAATATAAGTATTAAGTAAAATAAAGATAATAAATTAACAAACATATAATGTTGTATAATAAAATTAATAAAAACCTTACATTTTCAACATTTATGATTTCCAACTCAACATTTACGAAGTGAAAACATAAATGTCACATGAGTATAAAAATAACTAAACTAAGGATTTATCGACCATTTACTCGAAAATCTTTTCCATATATATATATATATATATATTGCATGATCTGATTATTTGTGATCTCTCAATTCAACGAAAAAATAGGTCTACCGTTCAATGAGAAAATGAGTCAGATTCTACATAATCAAAATTTATGGGATTTAAAAAATTATGGAAGGGAATAAAAAAAAGGGAAATTAATAATAAAATAAATAAATAAAAATGAAGTAGAAGATAGAGGAACAATATCACTATTCTTGTTCAATAAAATTGAAAAATAGAAAAAAACGTAAAAGCACACGCATATGGCATTCAAATTAAATTCCGAGTTCGTATATGTTGTTAATGAAAATGGTGATGCCATAGCAAAAAGATGGAGTCTCGTATACTGGTATCGGCAAATAGAGCATCTCATATATGGCTCCTCCTTTATGTGCAAATTAATTTCCCATATATGAGATACTCCATTATATAATTTTTACTCCTCGCATAATATAAATCATGGTAAAAAAAAATATATGTAAACTCATTTACAAAAAAATCGATTTAAACTATAATATGAAGAGAAATGAGCATATTAAACCAGCTAATTTCAATACGTCAAAATCTTGTAGGAATACGGTGAGCCAAGTCAACTTGAACACTTCTGGAGGTCGTTCTTATATTAAATTGATTGCAATTCTTAATACATAATTAAGTATTTAAGCATCATTAATTGTACACTAGTTTTGGTGACGAAGGCTACGGACTAAAATAAGCCAAAAAAGAGTAGAAATTGACAGGCTTGCTCCTATTAAATTACAAATATATCCAACGCTTTGCATGTATGATTGTGATGGTGATTGTGAGGGAAAAAAACACAAGTATAATTCGTACAAATTTTGGATATTTTGAGCCACAGAGTTACTACTAGGTCCCTTTCCTTCGACAGTTGTATATTAATGTAATGTTATGGGTTTGATAGTGGCCCATAGCACGATTGTATGTCATCAGAATACTCAGATATATTAAATGGTTAAAACGGCACTAAACGTTCTCGGTACGATCGATATGGGGTCTAACGTCTAGATGGTTAAATGGAACTTAGGCGGGATTCTAGGTGGTTTTTTTCTTTTTTTTTTTAAAGACAAAATTCAAAAAATTAATAATATATTAAATACTATCAAATAATTAAATAACTAAAATTAATTATTTAGATAGATAAATTGAGTTGAGAATTATAAATATTGAAAATATAAGTTTTGTATTAATTTGATTATACAACATATATGTTTTTTAATTTATTATCTTTATTTTAATTAATACTTATATTATTAGCTGAGTATTTAATAAATAAAATAATTTATATAACTACATATATATATAAGAACTTATATAACTATATATATATATAAATGTACACGCAAATTCATTTAGGCGCCTAATTAACATGGCGATTTTTCACTTTTGAGCGCTTAAGCGAACTAGACCACTGCTGTTTTGAATGGTGGATATATTCATCAAAGATTCTTATCATGAGCTAAGCCACGTAATTAAAAATCCCACACAAAATCTTTGTCTACGCGAGCGTTAATCTAATTAGAAAATAATTATGTTGCTTAAGAAGGATTAAGATACAACAAAAATAATTTATTAATTAGATATATGATGACAAGTAGATTATTGAGGCATCATCGACGATTCTTTGATGGACAAATTAGGCAGAGGATAAGCCTTTTGTCAGTGTGATATGAGCAATATATGGCTACATGCAATGACTGGTTGCTTAATTTCAAATTCATTGTGATTACAGTCTTTCATTCCTATTTGTGTGTATCTGTATTTTTTGTCGTATATTTATCTGAGATATTATTTTGTGATTTCTGAATTGATTATAGAGTTTATCTGATACCTCATTCAAGACAGATAATTAGCCTCCTTCAGAGACTAATACGTGAGGATAAGCATTTATTTAAGGTATGATTAATACGTGATTTGAGATCTTTACGTGTAAATTCTAAACTTGACTCCTAAGTTAACAACAATTATCTCTAATTATAAATACCCTAGATTATTTATGAATTGTCTATAACTATGTACTAGCCTCCTTCAGAGACACTGATCGTGTTCCTTGGTTCATGTTTTCCGTGAGAAGAATTGTGCGGCAGATAAATTGGTCGTGGTTGCTAGTTGTGGCCCCTTAGGTCTCTATGTTTTGGCTGAGGCACCTTCTGAGGTGGAGAATTTGCTTATGTTTTGATAAGGCGAGTGTGGCGAGATCTTGCTTCATGCCTTTAGTTCTTTGTTTCGTTGTTGGGCTCTTGCCCAAAAAAAAATCTAGAGCTCTCTAAAATGTGTGGTCAACATAGACAAAGTAGCTATTTATTTTCCACAATAAGCCTCTTTCTCTTAACATTCCACCTTATGTTGATGATGAAAAATATAAAAAAGAAATTCATGGCCTCCATATTTGTAAGACAAGATTCCAAATTGAAAGGCCAAGCAAACCCATGAAAAAAGTTACAAAGACTCCAAAAGCCAATATATTCGTAATAAAAATAAAGAAAAAAATTAAATTAAATATTTAATACCTGTTTATCTAAATTAAGGACCAATTTAATTAATTAATTGTGCCAATTGTCACTACCTCGGATTTCAGAAAAGGAGACGAAGAATAAGAAACTACCAAAACAGACAGTTGGATCATAACTGCCAACCCAGCTAAAAGATTCTTCCATTAGTGACACAAACACAAGACAGACAGAAGTTTATGTTGTATTATATTGCAACAATTTTTATTTTCCATTTGTTTTTTGGTTGTGAGATGGCAACAGAAAATACCAGCCACCCTGCAAAAATCTTTACCTTTGAGAGTCTGAGATCCAAATCTTTGAGTTCACTAATCAATATTAAAATTTTCTTAATACAGCTTCATTATGCTGGCATTAGGTAAAAGTTGCTAATCCTTTTTTTTTGGGGAGGGGGTGTTGTGTTATATGATTGAGAATTAAGCAACTAAGCATGCTTGGTAAACCTAATGGGTGCATTGATCACCCACCATTGGATATGGACCCACAGTGAGATTCCATAGGAGCCATCATGGATTCAGACAAATGATCCCGACCGTTGAACTCAGATTATCATGTATTTTTGTGATTAAAACACATTACAATTTCAGGTTTGAAATTGTCAAATGGTGTGCGTTGGTCCACCCACAAAGCAGAAAAAAAAAAGTAGTAATCCATTAGCAATGGATTATGTCATTTCGGAATATTTAAAGTGCACCTTGACTCAATCATACCAACTAAAATAAAACCCAAATAAGGGATTGATTCATAGGAAACAATTATAAATTTATTAATCTTCTTTAAAAAAGCAAGATTTTACAACTCAATTACAAGAGTATTCTAATGACATGATCGAGAAAGAATCATACATAACTAATTAATAAAAGATAATATTTGCATTTCACTTTGATAGTATTTCCTCGTATTACCGTATTAATTTATCGAATTATATTTATACATATATTATAATTAGAATTATGCATTCTCTAAATAATTATGTCAATATCATCGATTTCCTTAAAAAAACCAACAAAACTTAAGGTCTTTTAGTCATTCATATATATCAATTAAATAGACTGTTCACCATGAGAATCTTAATTTTTACCAAAATCGTTGATTTATCTTATACAATGTGTAATTAAAATGACCTATAATCTTGTTAATTTTTACGACGATAATCTTGACATGATGATTTAGAAAATGAACGGTTCCGACTATAATATATGTATAAAAATAATTCCATAGATTGAAAGAGTGGCACGGGGATGTACCATCAGGTGAAATGCAATTATTCTCGGTAAACCAATTACTCAGCTACCAAAATCTTGCACCTTAGATCGGTTGCAAATTGACATAACACAACAAATCCATACTCAATGGATAAGAAATTCTTTTAAAATATTGTAACATGAATTTATGAAATTGAGAATAAGAAAAAGAAAAAAAAAAAGCAGAAAAATGAAAGGTATATATATTTGTTTACTAAAAACGGAAAGGAAAAGAGAAGGGAGATTCTTGGTTTGAACTTTGAAGGGCCCTATCCCACGTCAGAAAGGAGGTGAAAGTTGTGAAAAGGGGTAAGGGGATTAGGGAAGCTGCCACCGTCGCCGGCCAGCGGTGGGGTTTGGTTGCAACTTTGCCTTGGCTCTTACGCCTCTCTGTCACCCTCATCAGCTTCGCTGGTCGATCTCATTAGCTTACACCCTTTCTGTCGACTCCCTCCACACCAAACTTTAGTCTCAAGCACTCGGGCCTCTCTGGCTCTTCATAATCTACATATATATACACACATACGAGGAGATGTACGGGGATTTGTAATTACTAAAAGGAGTATTGAAGTTAACAAATGACTCGTGATAAACTTGAACAACAACTCCATAGTTCTCATTTGGTTTTCAATCTCATGCATGCTATAGTTATTGGATGTGAATTTAAAATCTATTAGAATTTAAGAGTGTGGAATATATAGTTATTGGAGGGACATAATGAATGGGCGGTTAAGTATAATTTGCTTTCAAACAAAGTTGGTTTAATTTCCCAATTATTATTACATGCAAACTTAGGCCTCCATGTGAATGAGTTAACTAGAAAAAGTAGGTTGAAGTTGCCTGTCTACCAAACGAAATTAGGAAAATATAAAAAGTTCATCATCACCACCCGTCCAAGCCTCCAGCATTGCCATTTTATATATCAACAAATATAAGAAAATTCAACATTTAACAAAAAAAAAAAGAAAATTTGCCATTTTAACAATGACTACACATTCAGTCCTCGATATTCTATCCACATCGAGGATAAAAATCCTCAATTCAACTCAAATTTCTGATGTTAAGAAAATATGGTAGCGAATAAAAGATATCGATATTTATACGTACTCCTATTGTGCGTTTATGAGTTTGCTTGCTTTGCTCATTCACACAAAGACAAGCTTGGTACGTTATACCTCTTTATATTCATTTTTTTATTACAATTGACAAAAGTTCAATTTTTTTTTTTTTACAAATTATGCATCCTGACTATGCGTCAATGATACCACTATTATTTATTAGTGAACAATAATTGAATAAATTCTTCATAGAGATAGGAGATAAAATTCACATGGATATAGTAAATCTTGGAGACCCACCAAAGCACGAAAGCCAAAATCTTTCAGAAAATGGATTCCTATTCGAAGGGTGCATAACTGCATGGATAAGTTCACACTAACTCGTCAATTTGAGATATAATTCAGAATTTTCCTTGGGAGGTATCAGGAAGGAATTGGAATGTAATAATATCGATTTATAAATCACCAATTTCTATTAAAAATAAAAGAAGAAAGAATATTACTGAATATATTATTAAATATATAGAAACATATATTATATACTAGTTACAATAAGTCTAATTAAAAAAATTATTCTAATTAAATAATATATCAAATCCATTTAGAATTTATCTCGGTTTGATTCAACATGAGTTGAAAATATATCACATGGTGAAAGAAAGCAAATATTCGAATAGAGGACCAATAAAAACAAAAACAAAAACAGAATTTGAAATCGTGAGAGGATTTTGATTTTTGATTTTGATTTTTGATTTGAGGAGGTGGGGGTTCATGTAAACGGGTAGAGACAAGTTTATTTAAAAATTGGAGACAAACATGAAACATCTCCTTTGATTCAGTAAAGTAGAATTATACACAATCTTTAACAGTAATGGGCAGTTGGGTCATTTCACCCTAATTCTTTTCCAATTCTTTTCTGGGTTTTTTTTTTTCTTCTTCTTTATTGTATTTGTAATTTTGTTCCTTCATTAAAGAACAATAAGCTGCTGGCTTGACGCTTTAAAACCTTTAACGCCTCAGCCACACAGACCCATTTTTAAGAGCAGAAGGAAACAGAAGACACCTCCAAAAACCCATCATTTCTATTTCCCAAAGCTGCAGAGAAAAAAAGAAAAAAAAGGAAAAAGCAAAAGGAACGGTAAGCGATAGAGCGATTCAAGAAAAGGGTCGGTCTTTGTTTCTGTGAGGAGGAGCAGCTTGAAGAGATGATGCAGACGGAGCAGTCTCAGCCGCCGCCGCAGCAGCAGCAGCAGCAGCTGGTGGTTCATAACTCGGCCGGAAGCCTCAGCTTCAACAGCAACCTCTCCAAGGAGGACGAGGAGATGTCAAGGTCGGCCCTTTCCACTTTCCGAGCCAAAGAGGAGGAGATCGAGAGGAAGAAGATGGAGGTCAGAGACAAGGTCCAAGCGCAATTGGGTCGGGTCGAAGAGGAAACCAAGCGCCTGGCTACTATTCGTGAGGTTTGTGAAGACAAAATTTTTGAAATTTTATTTTTATTTTTTTATTTTTGCTAAAGATGGGTTTGATGATTTTATGCGAGGATATATTATGGGTTCTAGGGAATTGTACTTTTTTGATAATTCTGGTTAAAATTGGTTGACGGCAAACTAGATCCACAACCCACAAGAAGAAATAAATTTGGAGTCTTTATTTTTCAAATTATTCTGTTTTATGCTAGATTTCTTTCTTAAATATGCTTGTAGGTGTGAATTTATTATGCCAAGGAAAGCAATTATAACTTTACTAATTTCCTTCAATTAAAAGAATTTTTTTTTACTAAATTCATCTATAAAAAGAAAAAAACTTTTGTAATTTTCCTTAAAGCCGTTGGTTAAAAATAATTATTTATTCTCATTGAGTTGCCTGGGTTAAATTCTGATCTAGGGTTCTAAAAACACAGACAAAATATGAAATTTAATTAGCGGAAAAATGTTTAGTCTTTTGATGCATCAATCATAAGCCTTCCCAGATGGTAAAAACAACAGATACTGTATATTCTTTCTCAAGATTCAATAATCTACAATTTGTCATATAGTCAGGTTTTATTAATCCATTGTTTTTATACAGCCCATGCGTTGCTGAAAATATCAGTAGCCCATGTGCATCATATTCTGCTGGTTGAATTTGTAAAAGAGCCGTTGATCAGTCAGTAATACTAGAAATAATGTTTATTTAGTATGTTATTTTAATTTTATGCAATCTAATCCAAAGTATATAAAGTTGTTGTCAGTAATTTCATTTCTTTAATTCCCTTTTTGTCTATGCAATGGAACTTTCAGGAGCTCGAAGGGCTTGCAGATCCAATGAGGAAGGAGGTTTCCCATGTTCGTAAGAAGATCGATGTCATTAACAAAGAGTTGAAGCCACTAGGACACACCTGCCAGAAAAAGGTAATTAATACAACTTAAACTTTTACCACATTGTAATTATCCTAATTTTTACTGCTATGCCTGAAGTATGAATGAATGATCATGATGAATTCTATTCGGTTTATAACTTGTCACAGGAAAAAGAATACAGGGACGCACTCGAGGCTTTCAATGAAAAGAACAGGGAAAAAGTTCAGCTTATTACAAAGCTAATGGAGGTTAGTTAACTAAACAATTATAGGTGTAGAACTTCAATGGATTGAACTAAAGTTTCGAACTTGTGACAAAATACTAATCTTACAAAATTGGGTTTATTTAGGGTTAGGAGTTCAACCTGTCCAAACTCTCAACCGATACTAATCCCCAAAGTTCTTATATTTGAATGAAGAAGTGATTTTCACACCTTCATCTTCTCACGCACCTCCTTCATTTTCCCTTGCCGTATGATCGATTAAAAGTTCCCATATTTCAATTGGGAACTGATTTTCACCCCTATTTTCCCCTTCATTCCCATCCCTCATTTTTTCCCTAGCCGTTTCGATTGAGTAAATTAACGCAGATTGAATTGACAGAAACAAAGAGAGGAGTGTGAAAATCACGTCGGCCCTGTTCAATTTAGTGAAAGCATACGAAGCAGTGTTTAATTGTGATATGAATTGTAGCGTTTGATATGGTTTTGTTGTGGTGTTACATTTGATGCAGCTGGTGAGCGAAAGTGAGAAGATGAGGATGAAGAAACTGGAAGAGCTGAGCAAGAACATAGATTCCTTACAGTGAAAAAGTAGTAGGTGGCTGTATGGTAACGCTCTGATTGAAGATTAGGTCTGTGTGATGTATTTATGGTGACTTTTTTTTTTTCGTGGTTTACATATATGGGTGGTGGTGATTGGCTTTTGGTGTATTTTAAGTTGGTTTGTTTCATTAATCACTAGTACTTGGATGATATAAACATTAGCTGATTTAGGCAGGAAATACCCTCTTAAACTTAAACAGGTTTGTAACTAAACGCAGCGATCTGGGATTTGCATTCTCTTTTTTTTCCTTCTCTTCATTTTTCCTTGTATCCAAGCGCTCTCTGCTAGTGTAATGTGGGTTTATTTATTTATTTTTATTTCAGATCTTCATTTATGGTGGGATGAAAATATGTCTTGTTTTTTATTTTACATGGAAATAATAAAGACAGATATATTGTGAAAATTTGGCGAGCACTTGTAATTGAAAAAAAAAAAATGGAAATCGTGAAAGACTCTCAACGGCTAGATTTTAGTCAACGCTCTCTTGACCTACTCCCTGAAATCAAAGCATAGATTGGAGCATCTCAGGAGGGAAGGTGACATCACTTTTGAATTTTTGTCACTTCTGTAATCATCAACATTGCTGTACTTTTTTGAACCATTTATTAAGTTTTTTTTTTTTTTTTTTTTGCCAAACCTTTTTTTTTAAAGACCTGAAAGGGTAAACATAAAGAAGGTGAAAATCAACTTGACAAATAATTTGCAACATCTAGATTTTTATCATCCGAGTTAAATCCATAAATCAAATATATGTTTTAAATTTCTTAATTTAATTTTTTATCTCTTTCCCCATTTATTTTTTTATATTTTAAATATGCAATGAACACACATGAAATTTATGAAACATAAGTGTGTAATCTTGACCAAATCATCTCGATTTGCTTATAACGGATTGTCCGTCTAACAAATTTTTCATATAGTAGATTTTTCAATTTATCACGTGGTAATGAATAAGTTTTTCCAACTTATCACGTATTAATGAATGAGTCACGTAGTAATGAATGAGTAACATGTGACACATGTGACAGTTAAGTCATGACGTGGGTAACGTGTGATATATGCGACAGTTAAAAAATGGCATGTGACACACACGATAGTTAAAGCCAACACGTGAGACAAACTCGCTCTGATACCATGTAAAAATTTGAGGTTTCACTTCAAAATCAATTATATAAAACATAAATCTAGGTTGTATTTATCCGATGCGTGATATTTCCTCACATTCCAACACACGCCTTACATTCCAGCAAAAATAAAGAAAGGTGAAATTTCTACAACATACGGATTCGAATTTAAAACCACTAATTTGCACCGTCAAGATTCTTATTAATAGAGCTAAATTCACTTAGCAAATCAAATATATGTTTTAAAATGCCTAATTTAATTTTATCTCTTAATCGATTTACTTGCTTTTTTTTTTTTTAATATGCAATCATCACACATGAAATTTATGAAACAAAAGTGTGTAATCCGGACCAAATCATCTCCATTTGCTTATCTGCAATTTATGTTGAGGAAAGGATGTACAGTTTGTGCATGCTTTATGAGACCACTTTACCAACTTTAATCATCGTAATTTTCAATTTCTCAGTGATCAAATTGTCGGCTAAGGTAACCTAATTACCATAAACTTTATTTATTCTCAGAAACTATATATATATATATATATATATATATATATTGATAAGAAGTTTTCGGAAGACCAGTTACATAACGAACAATGGATTTTGACTAAACGATGCTCGTCAACTAACCGGGTAGAACAATATCGATCATATCTAATCGTGAATATATATGAATGTATCATTGCTTATATGAATGTATCAGAGGAATGCAGGTAGGGTTTTTTGATGAGCAGAAGATCCTGGATGAACTGGAGTCTGGACCACCAAGATATTGATATTTTTTGTATACATTGTATTAGCTAAAAAGTTGGAAGAAGGTTGAGCACGCTAAGTGGTCTTCGCTGTAGAAAATAGATGGCTCACCTAACCTAACACAAATCACAAACCAAATTTAATCTAATCTAATTTCATTAACAATTAATTAGTTGACCAGATTTGGCAAAGAAACCAACCTTCTCAACATTACAGCTAGGTCAACCGCACAACTGCCGTCCAAGTAAAACTTGTTTTTCACGCAATATCACATGTAATATATATTAAGGGTGACAATTTCTTTACACGGACTCGATATACGAAACTCACACGAAATTTATCAAAGTCAATTCGTACGATTAAAATTTCGGGTCATTTTTTGATCAACCCGTTATGACACGTGTAATAAACGGATGGATTTCGGCTCAACCTGTTAACCCGTATAATGACCTATTAACTCATTTAGTAAATTGGTAGATTTCGGGTCAACCTGTGAACTTGTGTAATTATTTATATATTAACTCATTTAATAAATGTATCAATTACTAACCCATATATATATATCAATTTACCTACTTATATACTTATTAATTTTTATAGTTTAAATAGGTTAAACATGTTTAAACAGGTTAAACGAGTTATATTGGTAATAGATTAATTAGGATTCGAGTACGACCCATTTATTAAATGGGTTACACGGTTTACTCGGGTCATTAACAGGTCGGATTCGGGTTAGACATCCTTGAAACGATTATTAAACGAGTTGGATTCGAATTAGACATATTTGGATAAAATATAGTTCATGACACGATACGACCTATTGTCAGTCATAATATATATATATATATATATATATATATATGTAGTTTAAATAGTGACGAGCGATTAAATACGGCGTTATGTACTTCGGCCCTTTAATGTAAGCTCAAAGTAAACTCGTATTTGACGACAATGATATGACAATTAATTAGGCAATATTACGTGCTCAATTTAAATGACATCCATAATGCTCCTATGAAAGATGGTAATGTGTCAACTCATTACAATATGAGAATCTCAATCTCTCCGATTTCATAAGTATCATTAAATCTAACAATAAAACTGCGAGGCATTTAAGTCATACAATTAAATTGAACTACTAATACTTTATGTGAAAACGAGTAAGCAGATCAATAGCATTACAATCTAATAGTGTTTTTTCACCCATAAGTGTCGTATATAAGCTGTGTGGATTAATAAAAGCTCCTCTTTCGATATCGAATCACCGATAATTCTTAATCCAAAGCTCCTCTTTCAAAAATGTTGCATTAAAAAAATTATTAATGCGGGCCTTTGTTCTTGCGGGTCACTTCTTGATTTCTTTCATCTGGTTTTGCCGACTAAGGTTGATGTGGGTTTCAGTTGCCTATGTATGCCTCAAATTCCATTTCCCAGCCTTCTTAGCATATATTGTTCTTGGGCCTGCTCTTGTTGGGCCTTCCACTGTTGGGCCGTTACATAAGGTTGTGGACCAACAAATCATCTCTTTTATCTAATTTCCTAATCTCGCTTTATTTTCTCATTCTTCGACTGTAGGGCGGACGAATTGTTTCATTTTCTCATTCTTCAAGTGTAGACTGTGTAGGGCGGACGAATTAAAACACGCATAAAATAAGCATTTAGGTCTTATTTGGTAGACGTCTTGTCTTGATTATTAGTCAGATAAATTAATATATTCACCAAATAGATTAATTATTTAGTTGGACGTTTGGTGCTTACCGGATTAAAATGACGATTATATTATATTAGCCGGATTATATTATAGTAGTTTTTATTAATAAAAATTATTTATATCATAAATATCAATTATTAGTGTGTCTGAACTGTATAAAAACACTCAATTTCAATAGCTGATTAATACAAATGGTGTCAAACATTGGTTTCGTACTATATTATTCTATCCAGTCTCTTATACGGCATACCAAATGTAGCCTCAATTCTCGTTTCAAGCTCTAATTCCAATCAAACAAAAACTGCCTAAGGGTTTATTTCGACTAAATCTCAAAATATGTTATTCATAATTAGTTATCGAAATCAATACAATTGATTATCCCATTTATTACCTTTGGGAATCGAACACAAATTTTCCAACCTACAAAATTGAGAAGAACAACACTAAACGGTAATGATACAACTTAATTAAAACTCTCTCCCCCCCTCTCTCTCTCTCTCTCAATTTAGATGACGTGGAAAAATAAATAAATACAGTACGTGGAAAAATAAGTAATATAAAAGCATATAAGTTTGATGTTGGTTGAAAATTTTTAATTGATGGAGTTCTTATTTAAAGACTAATTGGCGAACTGCTTGTATTTGATATAAAAGTTGTAATCTACTAATTTTGAATGTAGACATTTTTATCCTTGTACAAGTTAAAACTATAGGATTTGTCTTTTGTTTTTGTTTTTGAACCGAATGTAATGTTTTAGACATGAAATTGTTTTTTTTTCTTTGTCACAGTTTTTGTCCCTATGAGTTAATTCTCTAACAAGATTTTGACGATGCCTCATAATAAAAAATTGAAATAATCGATTTATAAAAAAATACATTTTTAATATTTACTTGTACGAATTGAGGACACAATTTCTAATTTTGTCCCGAGCCTTCAAATCTCGGAATCGACCCTGACAACTACGTGTGTGAGCTTATAACCGTATGATCATGTTTTACCTCAAAGAGGAATTCAGGTGGATGGCAAGATGTGTGAAGTAATTGTCACGACGAGATACACTGAATGTACGTGTCCCAACAATTATATTGGAGAAAGAAAATATATATGCCTAATATTCCAAAGAACGTATCAATTATAAATCTTCTTTGTCTACTATCTACGTACTTTGTCTAGTGAGAAATCAAATTTGTATGATTAGCACACCTAGCATGACTTTTAAGTATGAATTATACAAATTACAAAGTTTAGAACTAATTTGATCGAACAATTATGGTCGGAAATTAAGTCAAATGACACCAAGCAATTCAACACAATGATTTTTGGGTTTTCCTAATAAAATAACTTTTACTGCAAATGAATCACGACAAATGGTTAATAACGTAAAATAAAATAATGACACACTTACAATTCTTTAAAAATTAATATTAAAACTAATGCTGCATTTTGATTAATAGTAAAAAAAATTAAGTTATTTCTTATTTACCGTTTCTATTTAATGTAGTGGATTAACTTAAATTATATAAAATAATCTATATATAATTTCTCCACAAATATCATAACATATGAATTGATAACAAATCACGGCTGTAAGAGATATTACATATACAGACAAAAATATCAGTATTTATTATGTAATTTGGAACCAAACACATTGCTTTTGAAGTATGTAAGGAGAATTTGTGTGCCCATTTTACACATGACAAGTTTGGTTTTTCACCTTATGACTAGATGAAGAGAACCCTACAAATATATATATATATATATATATATATATATATATATATATATATAATCCAGAACTCTCTCCTTATTTTTTTGTGCGTGAGAGGTCGATGTGATATTGTGTCTTTTTGTTGACAATAATAGAATAAGGATTTGATGTCTCCTGCGAGAGCGACCTACTGTAGGCTGTAGCTATTCATTTTGAATGCAAATTTTATATATATATATATATATATATATATAGATATATTGATCAAGCATGCCCTTCCATCGCAATTCGCTTGCATGCCTGCAACAAGTTAAAGGAGGAAAATGTGATTTTTACAGAAACAAGAAAATCTTTTTTACAGTCGTTGTATATATCTTGCGAGTTGCTTCTGATCACCTTCTGATCTTCTGAAGTTCTGAGCTTGAGGTGTGTTGAGATGTACGTTGTTACACCATATACCTTACATTAAGAACCATATTCATGCATACACAAGATAAGATCGCCCATTCTTACATGATTAAGATGCTTTTTTTTTTGTACACAGCTTTAATGTTAGAATGAATTTGTGAATGCATAAGTATTTGATATTGATTAAGGCAGATATGTTACTCTTTTGTTAATACTTTATTCAAATATTTAAAAAAAAAAATTTAAAAATATTAGATGATAATATTATTTCAAGTGACAATATTGTCATATTAATTTTATAATAAAATTCTAAATTGCTGTAATTTATACTAAAAAATTGCATGAGATCGATCCAAAGAAGTTCCGTCAAATAGAATGACGAGACGATTAAAATTCAAAAGACAATATTTTCATCTCACTCAGGTGGTACCTTTTAGTACTACCCTTTCAATTTATCAAGTTGTACATATCATAATCGGAACTATTCATTATCTAAATCATTTTATCAAGATCATCTTCGTAAAAAAAAATTAACAAGATTTGAGATTATTTAATTATTCATATATATAAACTAAATAGGCAATTTGTCCTAGAAATTTTACTTATTACTAAAATCATTGATTTATTTGTTATGTATGAATGACTAAATGATTTATAATCTTATTAATTTTTTTAAGGAGATAATTTTGATATGATGATTTAAAGAATAAATGACTCTGATTATTATATATATATAAAAATAATTCGATAAATTGAAAAAATTATAAAAATAGATAACACTAAAGAATTAAAAAAAAGAAAAGAAAAGAGAGTTGTAGGTTCAAGAAAACAAATGAGAAATAAATAATCTTCCAATAATAATAATAATAAAGCAATCATATGATGAGAATCCTATGTAAAGAGTGGCACATCGAGGAGGAGGAGCAAACCAAATGTCGTTTGACGCTATGACCTGCTGAGATTGATAAAATTGAGTCTACACCCTGCAGTAAACGACGGACAAAAATCCGACCGTCTCTGACACGTGGACGGAGCTCATCATCCACCGCAACCACA
Source organism: Prinsepia uniflora (assembly GCA_032719365.1). Lineage (NCBI taxonomy): Eukaryota > Viridiplantae > Streptophyta > Magnoliopsida > Rosales > Rosaceae > Prinsepia > Prinsepia uniflora. The sequence goes on along the minus strand of CM064862.1, from coordinate 772,365 downwards.
CGTGCGAAATGGACGCCCGGGTGTTGGCTGTATTACGTGGAACCACCAAGTTGGCGGTGCATTAATAGAGGCCATGCCATACTGCCTTCATTTTGTCCTTTTTGAAAACGATGTGGAATTTTTGGGGCCCCATTTTGATTTACAAAATGTTTTAAATAGATTTATTGTCGACGGATTGGATTGGAGTAAAATGTTCGGGTTTGTGACAGAGTTGAAGGTCAATGGCCTCTATTTTTAAGGGCCCAACTTGCCACTAAGAAAGAGCATAAACTAAAAATTAACCGATAAAAATGGCTAAACCAAGTGATTAAACAAATCTATGAAGATGGGCAGGAAGATTAATTATGGGATTCATCCACGTGCTATGTTTGCATGAGCTGCTTTGTATATAGTTTTTTTTGTCATTGACATGCGGTGTTTCAAAATTGAAAATTAATGACTAATCTGCATCGGGAATGGAAAAACTCACACACGCGTTATAACGCACCTCTAGCCACAATTAGGATATAACCTAAAGAAAATCAAACAATCTGTACCGGGGGCCGAAAGGACTCACACATGTGTTACAGGGAAAAGGATAAATTATGTGTACCTTGCAATTTATGTGTACGTTAATAGAGTATGCTAGCATTTGTAAAGCGATAAAGTGAAAAGGATAAATTATATCTCGTATAAGATGTATTAATTTCAGCCATTTTAGAAGCAGCCTTTGTTTTAAAATATTTCTAATTAAGAATTTCCTTTGAGAGATTAATTTCTCTGCCTTCCTTCTTTTATGAAAGGTTAATTTACTTAAAATGGATATTGAAATGATTTTCTATCATGTTGTTTTTAAACATACCCATAAAATTAATATAAAAAATAATTAAATACTACAATCTAGTAATATTTTTTATTAAAAAATTTAAGTTCGATTCTTATAAAATATAAACTTAATACTCTATATGTAATAACAATTTATTCTCATATTATTATATATAAAGGAAGTCTCTAAAATAAATATAAAGAGACCACTATCCAAAACCAAGTTATCGTTCATGAACTTCATTATTAATAGCAAACGTCTATAAAGTATACCTAAATATACATTGATAATCCTTCTATTAATTTTTTAAATTATTTTTGTTAAAAATAAAGGTAAAATTATATTTTCAAATGTGTTTATAGGGTAAACTTTCGGCTTCATTTATGCTTAATGAAGTAAATCGTATGAACATGCTTGAAAATATAATTTTACCTTTATTTTTAACATAAATAGTTTTAAAAAAATAACAAAAGCATTGTTAAGTACATTTAGAGATCGTTCAAGAACGTCTGCTACTAATAATGAATCTGAAAGACGATAGCCAAAATTTTATAAATAAATTCAGAGACGATGACAATAATTTTCCCTTTAAAATTTATTAAAATATATGTTTTTATATGTATTTTCTCATTAGGCCGTCTAATTTTCTATATTATTAAAAAAATGTATACTTTGAAACTAATTTGTCTACTAAGACAACACTGTCGTATATAGAGTCCATTAAGTTCAAATTAAGTAAGTGCCAAGTTTTTGAAGTTGCTAGCTACCTAGTAATGTCATTTCATCAAATAATTAACAATCACTACAAGAGGACAAACCAATACTTGAAAGGCATTATATAAATACCCAAATGTCCCGTTCAAATTCGACAATGTTTATTTATAAACTATAAAGATAATTAATCTACTATATAATTGAACTTGACCTACCTTGAGTGAATCAATCATGGAAGTAATTACTTAATTAGTATCTTAATTATTTTTTAAGGGTTGTGAGAGGCAGCCAGAGGACAATCCATGATGCTAGCTTGGGCAGTAATAATTAGATCGACTAGGGTTTTTCATTTTATTGGGAAGGAAGCCCATGCATCTTCGATCTTCCTTAACTTGTACCTAGCTATATATCTACCTGCTACTAATTGCTTGTTTTGCACTGCAAAACCATGTGATTATGCCCGACTATATATTTATATATGTAGCTAATTAACATTAATTAATATATATTTTTATCTTTCGAAAGAAGAACTAGCTTTGAATTTTTTGAATTTGATAAATCTTGTTGTTTGAGTGGTGCTTAATTAATTAAAATTATAAGAAAGATCCAATGATGAATGATGCTTAATTAAATATTGTTGTTTGAATTTGATGAATCTTTTTATGACATTTTTCATCTCTTGAGACTTGAGATGGAGGGGATATGTAGGAACTTTACCTCTAATATTATTTAATTTTAATGATATTTTTATTTATTATGTAATAGAAAGTCTTATGCCTGAATTCGACGTTCAAAGAGAGCAAAAAAAAATGTATTTTAGTTGAATTAAACTGATTGATTTAGATTCGTACATTTCAGTTGTCAGCAGGGCCGATCATGGTTTAGGGTTACAGAGGCGATCGTCTTAGGTCCATAAATAAAGAAGGTTTAAATTTTTTAAATTTATCTTATTCTTACGGAAAAAAATAAAAAAATGTTTACATTCTCCTTATTGCCAATTAGCCATATGTTGTGATGATGATTGCTAATCATCTAAATAATAACTTTTCTAGAAAATGTATTTTATCGCATTTCAATATCCAATCATTTTGTTGGTTGGTTAATAATAATTATTATTATTGAAATTAAGTTATAAACCCTTCTATGAATATATGGAGTACGTTGTGAGACGACAATTATTGTTTTAATTATTCTTTCATTCAATATTGTCATGCGTGCATGAGACTCTCCCACCTCCCACAGTCCCACGCCACTCGACACAAGGAAATTCAATATAATATATATATATATATATATATATATATATATAAGTTCATTCGATAAGATATTGTGTACTGAATTTTCTTTTTAATATATACTTTATATTTTACTTTTTAAAATTGTGCCAAAAAAACTTTGAATTACTTCGGTGTATAAGAGCATCTTTCGTATAGTTCGCTCAAATTGAGTCTCTATATCATTCCTTATTTTAAAATTTTGATTTATTGGGGGATTTTTTAATCCCTGTATTTATTATAAATAAGGGAGAAAAAGTAGGGATTTCTTTTTCTTCACAATTAAACGAATTTTATATATAATAAAAAAAAAAATTGAGGATGATAACATAATAGGGGAGAGTAAATTTTTTTAAAGTGGTTAATTTGCTAAAATAACTTTCAACTATTTTAATTAGAATTTAGCTTATATTTAGGCACTCTATTGAAGATGTTCTAACAAGATGGAATTATATATATATATTAATTATATTTTGTTTGACCCGAAACTGGATCAAACATGACGAGACTCACTGTGGATGTTAGGATCCTCTAGAGGGGCGCTTAGACCCACTGGGGGGTGCTGGTTCAAATCCTGCTTAAGGTTGCCGAGTGACTTGCGAGGCAAAAAGGAAATACTAGACACCAGCGGGGTGCCGACTTAAGAAGTTCCGATGCTTAAGTTAGTAAGTGTAATGGGAAACCAGTAGGCAGATCACAATACAAAAACTGAAGAGTCAAGATTATGTGTTTAGAAAAAGAAGTAAATGAGAGAGAGAGAGAGAGAGAGAGAGAGAGAGAGAGAGAGAGAGAGAGAGAGAGAGAGAGAGAGAGAGAGAGAGAGAGAGAGAGTACCTAAATGAAAGGGTTTTGAGGTATTTATAGTGACAATGAATGTGGTGGTTGAACACTGTTGAAGGTTTCAAGCTACATTGGGAGATATTGTCACGTATCCCACAGATTCAGGATGTGTGCCAGGTCGCTATGAATCTCGTGGCATGTTAGGGAGTAGGTATTGACAGCTAGCTGATCGGACTGAGGGTGTCGATCATACTTGCCGAGTAGCTTATAATTGGGCCTTGTTGGATGAATGATGTTGACATATAATGTTGAATGGTGTGCCTATTTAAGCCGGTCGATTGGCACTGCTAGCATTGACTGTTGTGTAACATGGCTGGGGTCGCCTGCTGATCACCTGGCGGTAGATTGTATTCTTGTTACGGTGCTGCTTGTATTGAGTCAGGTTGATCGACATCATATTAACATATTTTAATTTCTAAAAGGAATACTTGTACATCTAAGTGCCCACTTTTTTTTTATGATGATTTCTTTTTATACATGTAATAATTGAAAACTGTTAATTGATTTCATTTGATACTTTTAATATTAAAAAAAAATGTGTACGGAAAGCATTCTTCAATCACCAAAAAAAAAAAGGGAATAGCGAGGTCGAAAACATACGCCTCAAAACGGATATTGCATCTAAAAAAGTAGCTATAAACACATTCAAAATTTAATCATGGATGATCCATCTGGAGAGCACTGAGGAATAATGCCCGCGAGGAAATGGGAGCCCCATAAGTTAGACTCGATCTCAAGCATTGTTGATCAAACGACAGCTAGCAGCTGCAATGGACGATCATGAGGTTTTGGCAAAGGGATAAATTTTGCAATCATTTTCTCGCATGCAGCTTTGGATTAGATTCTTCTTTCAGAGCTCAATTATATATCCACTCCTTTTGCCTATGTCTTTATCTAATTAATTATCTTCTCCCACTTCTACAAGAATTAGTGGAATGATTCAATTATAAAATACTAATCAAATATAATTATACATGTTCATGCACCAGAAGATTCTTCGTCTACATATAAAGTAAATTTAAAATAGGAGCACAATACTTGCATTTTAATGGTACATTCTTGTACTATCCTTTTAATTTATCGAATTATTTTTATGAATATATCGTAACTAGGAACTATTCATTCTCTAGCTAATTCGTCATGTCAAAATCATCCCAATTCAACAAGATTGGATGTGTTTAATCATTCATATGTATCAAATAAACCAACGATTTTGGTAAGAACTAAAATCATCATGACGAGTCTTCCATTTAGTTGATATATTTGAATATTGACTAAACGACCTCAAATATTGTTGATTTTTGTGTGGAGATGATCTTGACATGATGATTTAGAAAATGAACGGTTGATTATGATATATTTACAAAGATAATTCGATAAACTGAAATGATGGTACGAAAATGTATTATCATGGTGGAATATACAAGTATTGTCCTTTAAAATACTACAAGTAGTAAATTTGGTAATTTAATTAAATTAAAGTGATTAACTAACTACTGATCGCTGCCTTTTATCGGTATTTTTATTTCTTACCCTATTAGTGAAAGATGGCAAGATCCATATATTCAATTAAGTGGACAAAGATCAATATGAAGATATTTGTATTCAGTTTGGCACTTAATTATTAGCACAAATTACAACTTTCTACCTAAGATTTATGTTTTCCTTCCATCTTCGTCTTTCGTCATATTTTTTCTGTTAATTTTTTCGTTAAATGCTGATTTGTTTGAAGTGAAGCCATAATTATTGGGTTTTTTAGTCACAAATTAGCTTATATTGGGCCAAATTTTAATTTTTAATTTTTTTTCATTGTTGTTTAAATTCAAATTGAAGTTCAAATTTTAAATCGTCTTTGGCCATTTTTTTTAAAAAAAATTGTCTTTGGCCTTGTGGTGTTTGTTTTTTCGTTCATATCTAAAAATGACTGTATTTCAGATAAATCAGATAGCTTTGATTAAAATTTTAACATAAAATATGTCGAATGACGCATTGAAAGAAAACAAAAAATTTTGAAGAGTACATTAATTAAAAAAATTTGAAAGTACAAAAAAAAAAAACTCTTTTATTTGAAATAAAACATAGAATAATAAACTAGTACAAAATTTCCTTATTATTAACTAGTCTATTGTAATTTCTCAATGTGCTGCATGGCTATGGAGTCTTAAAAAATAAAAAGTTAGGGTAAAAAGAAAGAGAGACAAAAGACATTAATTTGTGTGAATAGTAGTAGTAAGGGGAAAAGACGAACAGTTGGAGTCCAAAAATAAAGGATGAACAGCTTTTTACTATAGCCATTGGAGTGTGGGGCTCTCCATTGATGGTTCCAGTGGAGAACTGGTAATTAAAGTAAGTTCCCAGCAAGCATGCATTTCTTTTTGTTTTCACCCTCATATCACCATGCACAATTTATCCCTTCATTTGTCCTTTCCTTAAAAACAATTCTGAAAAGTTTTCATTTCAAATTGGTCCATCGGTGAGGTACGATCTGAGATTTATATACAAGGTTTTGCTCATTTTGGTATGCATTTTGCTCCCCGGCGTGCTACTTCTTGGCTAAATAACAAGAACCAATAACTTTCTAGGGTTTGTGCTGCCTTTGGAAAATGTTAATGTCCCGTAAAAAAATTACAGGAAATTATTATAGAATCACAGGACTTGAACGGTAGGAATATTGGCAATGAGTTGTGTCGTATCATAAATTTTGGTTAACTTAAATATGTCTAGCTAACTCGAATTCAAACAGACTGATAATCATGTCAAAAATGCTCAATTTGAATTCGACCTGTTAATGAATCAGGTAATCCGTATTACTCATTTAAAAAGTATGTCGTGTTTGAAATCTAATTAACCTATAACCTATTTAATATGTTTACCTTGTTAAACTATAATATTTAATAGGTATATAGGTAGGTAAATGAATATATTTTATGAGTTATTGATTGACACATTTATTAAACAGGTTAATACATAGATCAATAATACATGTTAACAGGTTGATTCAAAATCTGCTTGTTTATTAAATAAATTATTTGATCATTATACAGATTAATAGGTTGACCTGAAACCACCAATCTATTAAACGTGCTATAACGAATTGATTCAAAATTTTAATCGTGCGCATTGACCAAATAAATTTTGTATGAATTTTGAGTTGTGTCAAAAATTACCGCCGTTTCAACCTTATATTTATATTATTAACAAAGAAATTAATACTATTTTATTTATATTAATATACATGCTATTTAATTTGATTAAAGAAAAGCTAACAAGAAAACCAATTAAGCTTCACTTTTTTTTTTCAGAAGGGTTTCTTGGTTTACATGAAGGATCAAAGTGAATACACTTTCATATTTTGTTTGCAATATTATATTTTGTGCTTTTTCTTTCTTCTATTGGGAAACTGAGGAATGATCTTGCACGCCTACAAATCTTCCACTTTCGGGCTAAAAAATGTAAAGGAAATTTCTGCAATTTACTTTAAACTAATCTATATTGTACAAGAAAATTCAAATAATAACATAGAAAAGTATAAAGTTTTTTCGAAAAAAAAAAAACATTCTCAAGGTAGAGTTCTAATTTCAGCTTACAAAGGGAAAAGCTCCAAAACTGTTCCATCAAGTTGGTCACGCGTCGCTCTTTTCGAAATGACTGCAAAAACCCAGAAAAAAAAAAAAACTCCCTTATAATATACTTATATAAAATGTTTTAAAATTTTAAATTAAAGTTGATTTTAGGCAGTGAATAGGACTGAGCTGAAGAAAGGGAAAAATAGTACCAAGTCACAGACTCACAGGACGCTCTAACCCACCCACACACATTTCCAGAAATCTCTGTGATGTGGGGGCATTACTGGATTTGGGAGTGGGCTGAGAGCCTGAGAGTGGAAGTTCGCATCGTCAAGGACAAAGTCCGAGAGTATGCTCTCGGGTCCTAATCCCCTCTATTATCATTCATGACTTTTAGTATAAATGGTTGTATTGCCCTAAGATCAGTTGGTATCAAGAGTCTGGATGTCTCAATTTCCACTTTTCCTAGGTGCGGAATGGTTCCATTGTCCTACGTCAGTTGCTTTCAGCTTGATTGAAATGACGAAAGGCTGAAATGAATTATCAAGAACAAAAATATGCTCCCTCTTTATTATAGTCAACCAACAATATACTTTTGGCAACAACAAAAAAAAAAATTATACTTCGTACCCCCACAAAATAGCCCTTCGATTTCTGAAATGATTTATCATTAAAATTACGATTTCAGTAGCATAGTGGTATTTATTTTTTCTATATTTAATAAATAAGAATTCTCAAATTTAATTTTACATGTGGAATTTTCTAGTAATTTTTTATTGATTCGAGAAAGGTGAAAATCGATTACTATATATATGTGGAGTTTTTTAATTAATTTATAAACAATAAGATTATACTCAGTTTATTAATTAATTTTTTTTAGACTAACAATGATATTCATTTGATAAAATAATTGTATAATGTAAAATAAGATGGACGGTAATAATTTAATAATGAATATGAATTAAACACCTATGTTGATTAAAATTTGACAAACGCAAAATAATACAACATGAAGACATTATGCTCGTACGTACATACATTATTTTGAAATACCAAATGCACTACCACAACTATTGTTACCTTAAAACTTTCACAAAGTACAATTGTTGCATACATAATACATTATTATCACATGAGTACATGATAATCTCACGACATCTTGGACATAATTCCAAGTATGAATATCAAGCATAATCGTGAGATTGTGAAATATAAATATATTTCATATTGAAAAGTTACATAATCTTGTAAAGACCTATAAAAAATTGGGTCTCTTTCTTTATTACCAATTGGTTATGGGGTGAAACTTCAGCTTCTTACATAATATTAGAGTAAAGCTGTTTTACGTGTAAGGTTTAACCACCACACGTTACCAATTTACTCACCAAGTGTAGGTAGAAAAATCCGTCGAACGTAAAGGTGCGTGTTTGGAGTGTCATTTAATATTTAACATCGGAAAAATACAACTCTAATTTGAGCCTTAAAAGTATAAATGTCTCACATTAAAAAATTATACAACATTATAATGACTTGTAAAGAATTAGACATTTCCTCCGATTACCAATTGATTATGGAGCGGAACTTCATCTTCCTTTAATAATCCCTCGGAGGGATATGAGACACCATCCGAAAGAGTTGATGAATTTATTTGAACAATTTAAATTTAAAATATTATAATATAAATAGAATGATAATAACATGAAACGGTGTGTTTATGTGGCCAGTTGTAGAGCAAGGGAAAAGTAATGAGGAGGGCATTTATGGCACTAGTACAAGGACACCTGTGATGCCGAAAGTGAACAACTGTCGCAAAAGAAAGGCCCTTCCCATTTTGTTGTCATAAACTCACAGCCTTTTGTAACCCCAAACTCCAAAATCCATCGCCAATAATTGTAGCCTCAATTTGAAAACCCATAAATGAGTAAGGAAGGAGGGGTTGTTAATTAATGAATGCTTAATTGCAATTATTAATTATTGGTTAATGCTTTGTTTATACATGCCTCTATTAAATTAGGGAAAGAACCAAAATGGCAAATTGGTCATTCTCTTGTTCCTAGCCTTCGCAGGTTTTGGTTGCTGTCTTGTTTTGTTTTGGCTTTTGCCTTGTTCCTAGCTTTGCTTGTGAGCTAGTGTTGTTGCTCTTTTTGGGCGTTTCCCGTTATATCTTTGACTTACCAAAAAAAAAAAAATTGGTCATTCTCTTTTTACCTAATTAGGCTAATTTTGCTGTGCTTTGACTATCAATTGAATCATGCAAATACACGAAAGTCTAGCACTTGTTGTTCATCACTTCATAACATCCTTATGGAGACACATTTTGAATTTTCTTATTTCTTACTTGTGTTTAAAAGAAAGGTAAATTGCACCTCATTATTGCGTATTTTATATCAAATTTAGGATTATAAATAAGTTAAATTCTTTGTAATGTTTCATTTCGGCTTATCTATTACAGTTTTCATCATGAATTATGTCAATCATGAAACCACTAAAAAAAATTCCGAAGTTGAGATTATAGGTAAATAAGCCAATTTATATGACTTTATTTCGGTGAAAAAGTGATAGTAATATAACTAATTTAGCTTTCAGAGTATTTTACATTGAATTTATGATTAAATACTTTTTACAATTATTTAAGTAGTTAAAATCCTTTAAAATGTTTCACTTTGATTTATCTGTTACAATTTTCATCATAAATTACGTTAATATTATTAATGATAAAAATTGTAATAGATGAATCAAATTAAAATGTTTTAAAGAATTTATACTATTAAAATATTATTAAAATAAAATTTTCGAATTCCCTAAACAAAATTTAATTTGCTAAAAAAATCAAAAGGAAAATTTGACTGAATTTTAACAAGTTGACGTAAGTAAGGAGAAATTAGTTAACAAAGTTGACTGAATGTGAAAGTTAGTGACTAATGAAGGCTGAAGGAGAGTGTTGTCCAATAAAAAAACATAGATCAAAATGAAAGCAAAAGCAACGACGTCGGATTGGGGTATGGACCTCGGGAAAGAAATTGAGCTACGCAGAAAACTCCACCTGGTAATCTGACTGGTCCACCCTCCAGCTAGCTCGCCTCTCCTCTTCCCTGCTTGCTCACGAATCCTGTGTGTTTCTTCTCTCTCCACCCGAAAACCCTGTAAAATAAAAATATATTAACAATTTAATTGTACTTTTGATTTCGACAAACACTGCTCAATGTTTGTATTTCAATTATTATTTTATTACACGCATAATTTCCTTTGTCTACTAAGTGAGTCACTCAGATCCATACAAACTACAAAACCCCACTCTCAAATGCGAAATTCAACACGTATCGACTTCGTTATGTCATTAATATTGATCAATATCAATATAAGGAGATTCAGCAAGCGATAATACTTAATTTTAGTCAAAATTATAGTGTCACGTCCCATTTTTTTTTACAGAACAGACTGCTTTTGGGACAATACAATATTACAGATTTTACAAATGAGTGAATTTGAAACTGTACAATGCAATTGATCATTCCATTTACCACCATAAAATGACGGTCATTTGGTGTGTTGATACCTATTTGAGACCATGTTTTTAAGCTTGATTCACTTGTCTGCATTATTCTATAATAATTTGTTTATCACCATCTTGGCCTCGGTTTTGTAACCCCTGCTCTTCAGATTTGAATCAGGAAGTTTCCTCATTCCTTCCTCTCTCTCTCTCTCTCTCTCTCCCCTATATTAGCAACCATTTTCTCAACCTTCAAACCTCCCCATTTTTGAGCCACCACTCCATTGCAGCTCAACCATCGAATTGATCAAGTTGAAACCTCTTCAACTTTTCTGCTCTCTTTGTTAATTTCTTATATGCACATTCCTTGTATGCTTTCAGAAATCCCATTTTAAAGCTGCAAACTTTGGATGATGAGCATGGCGGCTCAGAAGCATTTACACGAGCTGCTCAAGGAGGACCAAGAGCCCTTTCTTCTCAAGAACTACATTGCTGACAAACGTTGCCAGCTCAAAGGAGCCTCCCCCAAAACCCACCATTTGCAGCTCAAAAAACGCAGGCCTATTTCTCAAGCTTCAAACTTTCCCGGAAATCTCTGCAAAAACGCTTGTTTTTTCTCCCTCCACGACTCGCCTGACCTCAGAAAATCCCCCTTCTTTGAGTTTTCATCGCCGGCGGCGAAAAGCCCATGCAAAAGCCCGAATGCCATTTTTCTTCAAATCCCAAACCGAACCGCGGCTCTGCTTGTTGAAGCTGCCATGAGGATTCAGAAACAGTCAGCGTCTTCAAGACCCAAACTCCACAACAAAAATCATGGCTTTGGGCTTTTCGGGTCGTTTTTGAAGAGGCTGAAGAATCGAAATCGAACCAGGAAGCGAGAAATCGAAGGGGATGGGGTTAAGGTCTCGGTGAAGGACATTCTGGGATTGGATTCATCAGCTGGGCGTCGAGGGGTTTCAATTGACGAGCATAAAACTGAGTCTTGTCTGGATGCTGAGGAAAAAAGTGCTTCTGAAATAAGCACTGGTTTTGAGGCGTGCTTTTCTTCCAACGGTAGGCTCAGCAGCGCAGTGTGGTCAGAAACCAACGAAGACAAGTCTTTGGATTTGGACTTGGACTTGGACACCGCCTCAAGTAGCAGCCAGTCTGAGGACTACGGCCATCACACAGATTGTCCTTGTAATGGCTTTTGCGAAAGCCCTTTTCGTTTTGTCCTCCAAACAACCCCGTCACCCTCCGGCCGCTGCACGCCGGAGTTTTCATCACCGGCGGCGTCGCCTAGTCGCCACAAACAAGAGGTTTGTCCTTTAGCTCATACCAATTTGTCATTTTCCATTTGCAAAAGAAAGACTAATTAATTAATTAATTAGAGTACAATAAGTGAGGTAGTAACTCAGTCTGCTTAACGACGGTCCGAGTTCACTCACTGGAAAACTTGCAGAACTGTCGGCAACAAGATCGGTCTTCATAGATTTGGGGTTAGAAATTTAGGCTGATTGAAGGGTCAATTTGAAGCTCTTGACATATTTTGTCAATTTATTTTTTGTATGTTTGTGCTGCATCGCAAATCTTTTTGTTTTAGGAAATCTCCAGCAATAACTGCTCACAACAAAAGACAAACTGTTCTTGTTTTTTTTTTTTTTTTGGTGTTGGATCACATCATCAACTCCCGACATCTCTAAATTATATGCCTTTAGTGCAGTCGATCAGTCTCATTCTCTAATAACTAGAGGAGAAAGTCAAGCGGCCATTGAATTATGTATCTCTGATTAAATTAAACTGCCACATCTAATCATTATTTATCATATAACTTGCGCCCGAATTCGAATTCTCTTTAAACAGCATTTCATTACGTATGAATATGAATAGTATTTTGATTAGGGTTTTTAACTTTCAATAGGAGGATGGATCAAAGAAATTTCAAGTGGAGGAAGAGGAGGAAGATAAGGAACAATGCAGTCCTGTTTCTGTTTTGGACCCTCCATTCCAAGACGATGACGAGGGAGGTGGTGACGAAGACGAACACGAAGATGAAGATGAAGACGAAGGCGGTTTTGATTTGGAGTGCAGCTATGCCATTGTACAGAGTATGTATAATTCTCTGTGTCCTAAATTTGTTATTATGAATTGTGTACCAGTCTTTGTTGTTGGTGTTGTGTTGTCATTTCGATGAGATATCTGTTCATTGCGTAAGACTTGAAAATGAATTTAGATCGATCTGAACAAGACACCATGCTTATCTTTGTGGGATCCATACCAAGATTGCTTCTCAGTGTTCTTATCTTTGATGGGATTTTTGTCGTCCTTTTGTTTCTGTTAAGTGCAGGTTAAAAATGGGAACATCTGACGGGTTCGTGTTGATGTAATGAACGTATTTTTTGGTGTCGTAACTTCATACGTGACCCACATTGTTAATTGCAGATGTCAAGATGCATGTGTTTATTCTGTTCAACTTCATCATCAACAGTACTTTTCAGATTTTCATTTAAATTTTGTGGTTCTGTTTGAAATTTTCAATTTTGTGCAATAATTTTTTCACCCTTCATAGTTCACGGTAACAACTTTCTGTTTATTTCTTGTACTTAAAAGTAAATATTATGTTAATTATTTTGATCTTTCCTGCATTGATGGAATATAAAAACGTAAGCTAAATTTGGTGTTTCCTGCTTGAATTACAGGAACAAAGCACCAGCTACTGCAGAAGCTTCGTAGATTTGAGAAATTGGCGGGGTTAGATCCAATTGAACTCGAAAAAAGAATGCTTGATGAACAAGAAGAAGATGATGATCTTGAAGGAGAATCAGAAAAATTCGACGGTGATGAATCAGAAGCATCAGATAGCAGGATGGAAAGAAATGCTGAAGACTTGGTTATGGAAGTAGTTTCCAAATCGGGCTTTCGTTGTGGCAAGAGAATCCCAGAAGATGTGAAGAGGTTGGTGTCAGACCTCATTGTTGAAGAACAAAGAGAAGAAGAGGAATTGGTGAGAAGGGTTTGCAAGAGATTTGAGTCATGGAAAGAGGTGGAAGCGAACACGATCGATATGATGGTGGCACAAGATTTCAGGAAGGAGATTGATGGGTGGAAGAAGAATGAAGATCAAGTTGGAGAGACTGCAATGGAGATTGAGGTTGCCATATTTGGGCTACTGGTGGAGGAAATGGCAATGGAACTAGCTTGATGAACTCCAAATTAAATCAACCTTAATGAACGTAAGTGAAGAGTTTTGGCTTAGATTTTCTTAATTTTTGTTGTTGTTTGGGATTCCAAATCAAAATATGATAATTTGGAGTATAATCTGACATGCACTGATGAGCAGAGCAATCAATAGGCGTAAAATAGGAACATGTATCCTTGAGGAAGTAATTAAAGTACTTGGGTTACTGGGTTAGGGCAGATAATGCCGTGACATGATATATATATGGATGATGTATGTAACGGGGGATTAGTGTATGTATGTACGTATCGGTGCATATCTAGACATGACATGTATAATTCTTGGCCGTTTTACATATTTATATTATTTCATAAGTTGATTATTTTACTCCTTTTATGGTTTATCCTAGGACTAACTATTTGTTGTATCGTGTTCGGAATTATTTTATTCAAATTTGTCAAATTCAAATCTGATCCGTTTAATAATCGTGTAAAAAATATTCAATCCGAACCTGACCTGTTAATAACTCAGGTAACTCGTGTAACCTATGTAATAAACAAGTCGTACTCGAAATTCAATTAACATATTGTTCATTTGATCCGTTTAATATATTTAATTTATTTAAACTATAAGATTTAATAGGTATTTAGGTAGATAAATGAGTAGATATATGTGTTAGTAATGACACGTTTATTAAATGTGTCAATATATAAGTCAATATACGAATTAACAGGTTAATCCAAAATCTACCAATTTATTAGACGGATTAATAAGTTATTATACGAGTTAACATGATGACTCGAAACCCATCAGTTTATTAAACGTGTCATAATGAGTTGACCAAAATGACCCAAAATTTTAATTGTGCAGACTAATCTAGATAAATCTCGTAAGAGTTTTGCGTCGTGTCAAACATTGCCGCTCTTAATTTACCTGTCACCCACCCATCAGTTTACCAAACTCACGCTACCAGGCCCGGCATATTTTAGTCCTTTCGCTTTGTTAAAAGAAACATATCACTTAAGTGCATTAGATTATGATCAAATAAAGTTGAAACCTACGCTATACCAACCTAAGATTCTTTGGCAAAGTTTTTATATTTTATTGAATGGAAAACAAAAGAAGTGATTATGTGAAGGGAGGAGGGCCGGGCCAGCAATGTGCTAGAGGTCTATTCTTGTTTTTTTTTTTTCTTCTTGTTTTAATAGGATGGTATTAAGGAACAATGAATATGAATAGGCTTAGTTACTGTTCAAAACCGCGGCAATTTAGTCTGCCTAAACGTTCGAATATGAAAAACTGTCCCGCATAATAGTTAGGTACTTATGTGAATTTACGTATACATCCTTATATATATACTTAGTTATATAAGTTATTTTATTTATTAAATATTTAGTTAATAATATAAGTATTAATTAAAATAAAGATAATAAATTTAAAAACATAGAATGCTGTATATAAAATTAATAAAAAAACTTACATTTTCAACAATTATGATTTCCAACTCAATTTATTTATCTAGATAATTATTTTTTGTTCTCAAATTATTTGATAGTATTCAATATATTATTAATTTGTCGAATTTTGCCTTAAAAAAAATACCGCCTAGGTCCTCGCCTAACAACCTAGGTGCTAGACACCTATTGATTGCCCTGAGAATGCCTAGGGCCGTTTTGAACATTAAGTGTAATCAAACTTCTCCAAAATAATGCAAAATCAGAAGTACAAAACCTGAAGAAACAGCACAAGAATCCTCGGGGCTTAAAAACTATGTCCAATGCAAGACACCGTATGAAAAATGATTATAGTTTCCCCACCACCTTATTACTATCTCTAAAGGCGGTGTCATCATATATGAAATGTATCCAATCTACCACATAATTACTAAATTCATGACATACACTGTTGTTGCTGAAAATTAACGATAGCGGCGAAGACAGAGGGTGTTGTTCCTCTTCCAAGTTGCCCTACGGGAAGATCGTGCCTTGTGATACAAGCGTCCCTTTCCACGCAAGCCTCTTTGTTTCATCCCAGGCCCCGAAGCTCACGATGTTTGTGAACAGGATTGCACAGCCAGTTGATTCTTGGGTCATTTCTTATAACCTTATGAGCAACATCAACTAGGATTACCTCAAAGTACTTGTAGGTCGAATCCTGCAACATCATCCCAAAATATATAAGCACATTAGATCGATCAAAGGGCTCAATTGAAATGGATATCTCACTACATTCAAAGTAGGTTGAGGAAAAAAAAAAAAACGAAAAAAACCTTGTTACGGTTGAAGATAGAAAATCAATTACTCATAAA
Source organism: Prinsepia uniflora (assembly GCA_032719365.1). Lineage (NCBI taxonomy): Eukaryota > Viridiplantae > Streptophyta > Magnoliopsida > Rosales > Rosaceae > Prinsepia > Prinsepia uniflora. The sequence continues at coordinate 756,211 of CM064862.1, read as the reverse complement.
GAAAATTAACTTAATTATCAATGTCTAAAATTCCCTTTAAAAATTTGCTTAAAACGAAGAATCACACATTCCTATTCTACTTTCAAGACCAATGTCGAATCCAGTCTAATTCCACACGCCAAACGAGCTTATATATTGGTTGGAAGAAAGAGCAGATTAAGTCACAAATCTCATTGTTCCAAGTCCCGATAAATGAAAGAAAGATCATTCATTGATCTTTCATTCACTATTCTACGTTTTAGATGCTTCAAGTTATCTAATGCAATCAAATCTTAGTTATGAAAGATAGCGCATGTTGAATAGAAGTAAGAACTAGATTAGTCACAGACCTCATTGATCCAGTATGAATTGAGAACCCTAAGGCCACCCAACTTACAGCCGGCTCGCTCATCAGCCACGGACCTCAAACTTCGCTGAAACTTGAGTTGTGTGACACCTTGATTTGTAGGCTTCCCATACACAATCCCCTTCGACACAGGCCTCTTCGGAGACGACGGGCCTTGTCGGGTCGGGTGGGTCTTGTAACACGGGACAACAGAAGGATGCTGGCGAAACTCCCAACACCGCACCCTTTGGAGGAACCTCATCACATCCGATTGCTTCTTCCTCCATAACTCAGACAAATACTTGTAAGCTCCTAATTCATAGCATCGTCAAGCAGTCAACAAAACTAGCCGAGCAGCCGATTTCGTTCCACTAGGACTACTCCTTGGGTTGTTTCTAATATTAAAATAGTTAACTTGATTAGAATCCGGTTATATACAGTTGCCTATTCTATTTTGAACACTTCGGCCGCTTCGTTTTGGAATATTCCTTCTTTGTAGTTCTCCTTGTTCGAAGTATTGAGGCTTAATGCCTCTCTTTTTCCTGGATTCCCATAACCTTTTTATAGTATACAATTCTAAATTATTCAAAAACAAAATAAAAAATACACATCTTCATTCACCCAATCATCACAAAATTAAAGACCAAAATAGACGCCAGAGAGAGAGAGAGAGAGAGAGAGAGAGAGAGAGAGAGAGAGGTACCCATCGGAACAGATCACGGCGGAGCAGACCGGCCGCAAGGGGTTCACCGCAGAGAGCTAGGTTTCGTGAGGAAACAAAATTTTATAGTGGCACAAGACGGGAGCCGTGCATTTGCATAAAAACCCTAATCAATCGATATGTATTACATATTTAGACGTAGTACGAGGTTTAACGAAAAAAAATAAGGAAAAAAAAGCACCAATTAAATGATTAGGCTTGCCTGATTCAAGTTAGGAACAAAACATAACAGGCTTTAAAAATATTCCGTTAATAAGTTCCATCGAGAATACTTACTTCGAAACTCTAACCTCTCGTGTTAGAATACTAGCTTATCTCTTAATTAATTACAATGGCATAATTTATATACAAAAATTTGAAAATTTCAAATTTATTGATGAAACCTCAATATCGGATGTTATATATGATTCACGTGAACTTTACTATGTCAAAATTACATATGATATTCGAACAATTAAAATTTACTTTATTAGTTTGTTTTACTTACGTACGTCTAATTATATTCTCCCCTAAAGTTTAGTACCTGGACTCTCTTTCTGCTTTCCGGTACAAATTCTATCTACCTCTTTCTTAAAGTAGGTAGTGACCAAAAATTTCCGGCTACAAAATGAATCAATAAATTAAGTAAGTTTCTAAGCGTAACGTGCCAAAAAACCAACTAAATTTCTTAGGCTTCGTTTGCTTTATGAGATATTTGAATTTATATTTGACAACATAGCTTAATTCGCTAGAAAAATTAGGAAACAATAAATTAAATATATTAGAAATAACTAGACGCTCGTAATAGTAATTATGAAAAATAAAATCTAAATTCAAATTTAAATCCTTCCAAAACTTTACATGTTCTAACGTTATTGGGGGAATCAAAACGAAAAAAATGTTTGAGTGCTAATACTTGAAATACACGTGTCGTCAGTAAAGAAGACAGATGGAGCAGATGATCAGTTGTGACTGACTGGTCACACCCACCGGGACCAATCCTTAATTTCTTTTCCTTATGGTCCTTAATCTAACTTGCCAGCATCCCACTGTCCACGTGTCCACCGTCCTCGATCACCGCTCATTCTTTTGTGGACCTTCTCCTATTAAAACAACCTATCTTAAAAAAATCCTAAAAATCCAAACTGTGACAGAGTCTAATGACTTTATACAGAAAGCGAAATTATACATTTACGATATTATAATGGGATATTTACATGTAAATTTTTAGGTATTTTTTAATTTCAATAATTACATAAATACTCCTTTAGATTTTAAAACTTTTATGCATAATTTTTAAGGTTTAAAGTTTTATTTATAATGATAAAATTACTCTTAAATAAAAATTCTTAATAAAGATTAAAATATCTTACAACTAGACACCTTTTCTCAATTTTTTAAAATAAAAATTTCTGCTATTCTTAGAAAAAATAAAAAAATTTCATTTTTAATAATATTGACAAAATTTTTTAAAAAAATCAAAATTAACGTGAATTATAATTTTTTTTACCATTTTTAATAATTATAATGTGAATATAATTCATACCCAATTTTTTAATTTTTCACAAAGATTAAGCTGGGGAGTTTTTTATTTAAATTTATTTATTTTAATATTATTAAAAATTGATGATTTTTAATTTTTTTTACTTTTTACCAAAAATGGTAGAATTTTTTATAAAAAAAACAAAAAAATTGGGGAAATGGCGTTTGGTTGTGAGATAACTTTAAATATAAGGGGTAATTTTGTCATTATAAATAAAACTTTAAACAAAAGAGTTTATGCGCAATGATTTTAAAACTTAAGAGGATGTTTGTGTAATTATTGAAACTTAAAGGAGTGTTTATATAAATATGAAAAATCTCAAGAGGTGTATGCGTAAATAACCCAATTATATATAATCTATAAATGTGTTTTATCACGTAATGATAATAATCTATTATTTTATTATTTCATAAATGAATTAATTAACACTATAAAATGGGGATATTGCAGCTTCGATCAATGACTCGTGCATCTGAAAATCTCCATGGTCCCTTATTCCCATGAGAAAAGTAACACGTAAAAAAATTGAAATGGACTTTTCTCCCACGTGTTTTATTGTTCTGGACCCCCAATGCCATGTCCGCGTTTGAATATTTTTCAAAATAAAAACGTTTAAAACACTAGCTAGATATATACATACGTAGCATGGCTCATGGTCTCATGGATGATATATCATTTATAAATTTCCCTCCTCTCCAATCTCCAACCCTAAATGCTTCTTACTTCAATGGCATTCACAGCCGAGCCCTCTTCATCTTCGACTTCAATTTCAGCTCAAACACACGAGCAAACGACGGCGAGTGGAGTGATTAAAAAGAGAAAGACAGGAAGAAAGAAGTTCAGAGAGACAAGGCACCCAATTTACAAAGGCGTAAGGCAAAGGTGTGGGAAGTGGGTGTGTGAGCTGAGGCAACCTGATCGGAAGAAATCCAGGATATGGCTCGGGACATACACTTGCCCCGACATGGCTGCTAGGGCTTATGACGTCGCGGCGTTTGCTCTCAAGGGAGAGTCCGCTTCGTTGAATTTTCCTAATGATCATGAGGTGACTGCAAATTCATTGACGGTCTCCGCTGAATCGAATACTTGCATTATCGAGGGTTTTGGTGATAAAGAGATTAAAGAGGAGAAGAAGAAGGGAAGTTTAGTGTATTTGGATGAGGAGGAGTTGTTTAACATGCCGGAGTTAATTGATAGCATGGCTGAGGGTTTGATCCTCACTCCACCGGCCATGCAAAAAGGCTTCACTTGGAATGATTATGATGACTTGGACAATACGGCTGACCTTTCCTTATGGAGCTATAGCTAGCTAGAGACTCATTCTTTCAAAACTAATTAATATCGATTCTTAATTTTAATTCATCCTTTAATTTGCTCTTTCTAGCTACTAGCTATGTATGTGATCCCCACACACACATATATATATATATATGCATTGGTATTTTAGAGTTTTTATATAATTAATTCCTTACTTTACAATGGTGGTGTGAGAAATTACGTACCGAAAATGGAACTCGATCTTCCTAATGCTTTTCATATTTATTAACTAAGTACGTAGGACATATATATATATATATATATATATATAATCAACACAAAAAAAAAAAAACCTATTCAATATGGTACATCAAAGTCGTATACCTTGTTCACATTTGAAAATAAATTATTTTATGGTTTTAACTTTTTTAATTTAATTTTTTACAAGAGTGATATTCGAGACTTCCCCTTATGTTGTCAAGTGGCTAAAACTATAACTAAATCAGTAGTAATAGTATCGAGCCTCATTAAGCATGCTAATTAAATATTGTTGTGAATTTTTTTGTTTTGTTTGATAATTAAGCTGGAGGCCAAGAGAAAATTCCGTCTTGGTAGGCATGTATTTATAATACTATGAAATTCATAAATGAATAAGTTGATGCTATATAAATTGACCCAAAATCCATTGACAATGGGAGGAGTAGCTCAAGTCTATATAAGAACAAATTGGGAACAACACTTACCAAAGGCAACCAAAGACCTACATGTGAACAACAACAAATGGGTGCGCGTGGCACGTGCAGCCAACTATGAGCATTCACACACGGGACAACCCGCTTTGATATCATGTAGAAATTGGGGTTCTACCCCAAAACCAATTGGCGATGAAGGGAGTATCCCAAACCTATATAAGCACAAATTGGGAACAACACTTTTCTGATATGGGACAATTTCCTCACATCCCAACAGATGCAGGTCTAACTTTCTGTTAAAAGAAGGAAGCAAACAAGGTGAATATGACTCTTCCATTCCGATAGTCATTCGGGCACTATGGAGAGACGTGAAAACACCCGATCTCATTCCGATCTCGATATGTGGAATCATCTTGCGCCAAATGTACAAAGATTGTTCGGGAGACATGGTCCAAGCCCGGCATGGCATAGGAATAGAGGATTTTTTTTTAGAATGACTGTTAAAAAAAAAAAACATTACCATGTTAGGTTTGGAGTGCGGTGCATATTTCTTTCTCCTATCGTTATCATGTTTAAAAAGTCTTATGTGTTGGAGATAGTCTAGTTTGCTGAGTCATCAAGGAGGTTAGGCTTGTTAGTTATGCCAACTGTTAAATTAGTTAGTTAAAAGATAGCTGTAAATGAGTTAGGCAGTTAAGAAAGCTGAGCTAATATATGCTCGATATATAAAGCTACAGATTGTAAGATATTAATTAAATGAAAAGTGAAAAACTCTCCACCTTCAAAATCTCTCTCGCTCAATCTCTTTGTTCATCCTTCTTCTTATCTCTTAATACTCGTTGATGATTAACCATGGATCCGAACATTGTGCAGATAGATGCTCTTACCAGCAACTGGTATGGAACTGATGAGTAGCTCTGTGTTGAGATTTGAATGGGGAGTCAGAGGGGCAGCACAGAGCAGGTTTTGAGGTGGCCTCCAACCCACCTCAAATGTGAAAAATTCATAAAGGATTTTTTTTATTAAATTTCTAGTAAATGCTATTTTATTAAGCTAATTGGCTACAAATAAGTCATCTTCTATTCTTAATTATAGATTCAGCCTACCTCTATTTTCAATCTTGTGTTCGTACCTGCAGAGGGGTGTAGGAGCTACTTCGATGGCGCCTGCTCATTTGCTTCCATCCCTTTCGGGGAGAACATAACTCATTGTCAAAGAAAAATATAAGCTTCTATCGTGTAGAGGGAAACATCTTTCAGATCGCTACAAACAGAATGAGGCGTAGAGTGGCTAGAAAAAAAGTCATCAAGAAGGGCCGAGATAGTAACAGTCGTCAAGGACTGGAAATTAATGCACCCCAAGTCCACATTTCAGATGTGCCTCGCAAGGGCATCGACAACAATTCACCTCCTTGTAGACATGCTTCAATCAAGCGCCAGCAAACAAATGCAGCAACTTTTTACAGCCTTCCATTCACATTCTAATGGGTGGGAAAGCGAAGGGCATCCATGAAGGACTTGCACACTAGTCGCCAAGTCCCAAGTCCGTCTCAATAACTTTGAAGAAGCCCACACGATAGCGATGACCAAGTTGCAAGCCATAATATATATGTCCCCCAAAATTCTGCATCAAGAATTCCCCCTATATATATTATGGGTTTAATTAATAATTGTGTTTAATTTGTTGTAATTGGTCCTTTCTAGATTGAATTATTGGCCTAGTATATTAATATATGTGTGTAAATTACTATTTTATTTAGAGATCGATCGAGTAGCTTATAGTATAAGGCCAGGTTAATAGGAAGAACTTTGAGGCCATTTAAATCGTGGGAAGAAATTCAGATTATGATCAGACACGAATTTATGATTGAAAATAAAGGTGGGTTGAACTTGGGATTGAAAATAGAGATGTGCTGATTTAAAACCAATTTTCTTAGTAAAATAGTATTTAATAGAAATTTAGTAAAAAAAATCCTCTAGTTTGGTTTTTTTTTTCCTTCATATTTTCTCACATTTAAGGTGGGTTGGAGCACATCCCAAATAGCCCTAGGTCTCTGCCCGACTAAGATACATGAGTAGTATTCGATCTAATATTAACATACGTAACTGAACGAATTTAAGTTTTTTTTTAAAGTCAATTAACAATAAGGAATTGAGTAGTTAATTTTTTTCTATAATTAATTATTTATTACCAAAGTAGCCAACTTTTGCAGAATGAGATACAATAGAATCTCAATAAATCTGAAAAAAAATAATAATCTCAATTAAATGATATTATTTACCGGTTTTGATTTAGAGAGATGAACATGCTAACTTTTACGTCCGATAAATTAATAACCTTGATAAATTATGTAATTTTTTAACTTGAAAGATACAAATAACACCGTAAATAGACAATAGAAGAGATATTTTGTACATATATTTGTGTTGAGATAGAAAATTAAACTAAAGAAAAATGTTGGTTGACTGGTTGGTTAAGCAAGTTTGACCTTTATTTCTACTTGATTAATTATATTATCACCAACAATTCTCCCTATAATACACTTGCCTAGCTGTCCCAACTCAAACCCAATTATTGTCCTACTACCTCTCACATCTTCCTGATTTTTTTAATTTCCATCACAAAAACAATTTCATATATGACCCAAAATCCCTCATCCTCGATCATCACCAACACAAGACCCAAAATCAGTCGATAACATGGGCACCAATAATCCACAACAAGAACAAATCATCGACGATCGCCTAGCCTCCATGTACCAGAAAATCTCAGAGCCCCCGAGACTCCTAAGCCGAGAAGCAGGCAAACTTTCGTGCTGCATTTTCAGAGTCCCACAGAGCCTCCTAGAGATAAACGGCAAGTCGTACAACCCTCACATCGTCTCAATCGGCCCCTACCACCGAGGCGAGCCACGTGTCAAGATGATCGAAGAGCACAAGTGGCGCTACTTGGGCACCATGCTATCAAGAACAGAACCCAAAGGGTTGGTCCTAAGTGACCTACTCAAGGCCTTGGAGCCACTCGAAGCCGAAGCGAGAGAATGTTACTCGGAAATTATAAGTCTAAGCTCAGGCGATTTCATCGAAATGATGGTTGTTGATGGTTGTTTTATAATCGAATTGTTTCGAAAATTTTCTCGTTTGGTTCGGTTTGAGGGCGATGATCCTCTTGTCACCATGGTTTGGATCATTCCATTTTTGGCGAGGGATTTTCTTAGGCTTGAGAACCAAATGCCTTACTTTGTTCTTCAGGTATTGTTTGATTTAACCACGATGCCAGAAGAGAAGGAAATTGGGAAATCTTTGTCCTTGCTTGCCTTGGAATTTTTCAATAATCATATGCAGAGGCCTGATCATGTCTTACAAAAGCTCCACGATCTTACAGGTGTGCTCTCCAGACTCTCAACTTTGAAAAGTACTCTCAATCTTTCTTTGAAATTTCTATGTCTATGTTGTTTGCTTTGCACGTATAGTGCTAAACTATTTTATTCTTTTTGACACTTGATGACCCACATTTTGTTTGTATTAACATTCACCACTTATACTTTTGTTTGTGAACTTCACAACACATGAATTTTTATTTCACAATACATGCATAATCACCTGTACTTATGATCAATTCCGTCGTAGAAGCAAATTTTCTAAACAATTATTGAAAATCACTAATTATGTCTTCAAATGAATAAGTGGTGAATGTTGGAAAGAATGTCATCAGATTTTTGCTTATGTGCCGGGCTGAGTGATATATATGTGGTTATGACGTTTGTGTCTTATATGAATTTGGACTACTCTTCTTATTGCCAATTAATTTTGGGGTGAAATCTTAACTTCTTACATTGTATCAAAGCGGGATTATCCCATGCGATACGCTTAACGGCCACTCGTGTCACACGTACCCATTTATATAGTCACGTGATAAGTTGGAAAATCCGCTACACATTAGGGGTCATGTTGAAATGTGAGGAAAATGTACTACACTCGAAAGTCACAACTATAATTTGTGTCTTATATGATCTTGGGCTACTCTCTCCATTACTAATTAAATTTGGGGTAAAACTTTAACTTCTTACAATGTGTAGATCACAAATAAAAGTTTAGGTAGTAAAATGTTGTTAAAAATGGGTTAAAAGATCAAGTGTCACAAGAAGTAAAGTTCAGATGATATTACTAATTTTCCTTTTAATTGATTCCCAATATTATTACAATTCCATTAAATTACCTTGGTGTTATATTTAGGTAAGCATTTGCTTGATTTGTTACGCGCAAGTGTTATACAACCGGAACACCAACAGCCAAAATGCAGCAAAATTATCCCCACACATACCATCCATTGTGTGTCGAAGCTTCGCCGTGCAGGAATCAAGCTGAATCCCGGCAAAGGTGAGAGTTTCTTGGTGATCAATTTCAAGCGCGGCGTTGTAGAAATGCCGACGATAACCATCGACGATTTCACGAGCTCCTTCTTGCTGAATTGTGTGGCCTATGAGCAGTGCCACAAGTCATGTTCTAAGCACATAACCACCTATGCCACATTGCTTGACTGCCTTGTGAACACATACAAAGATGTTGAGTACTTGTGTGACCGGAACATCATCGAGAATTGCTTTGGAAACGATGGGGAGGTCGCAAGATTCATAAATAATTTGGGGAAGGATGTGGCTTTTGATATGGATAGGTGTTACTTGGCTGAATTGTTCAATGATGTGCATCACTATTATGGGAATAGTTGGCATGTTCAATGGGCTAGCTTCAAGTACACTTACTTTGATACTCCATGGTCCTTCATTTCTGCTTTTGCAGCTTTTATCTTGTTGATACTCACCTTGCTGCAAACCTATTACACTGTTTATAGTTATTATCACCAGTGAAAAATATCAACATGGTGTTGACATATATATTTGCTTATATAAGAAAAGGAAAATTACAAGGAAGACACTTCAAAGATATAGAAGTCCAATAAAGTTTACGTATACGACGCATTAACTTGATACACAAGTGAATTTAGATTGGCATTCTGAGAAACCATTGCATCTGCTACAAAGTTAATTAGCTTTGGAAAACAGGATTAGTAAAGAATATGGCCACATAAATATGAGACATCAAAATGATTCTCATACCGGGGAGGTTTCCTTAAAAAAATGTCAAACTAAACGAGGATCTCTCTTCATAATTTGTATTTACAATATATCACGACTTTCTCGTCAGCAGCCATCGAGATAGTTTTATATGTTTGTGTACCAAATTCACATGAAGACTACCTGCAGACACACACACACACACACATATATATATATATATATATATATATATATATACAGCGTGATTGAGAATGTACGTATACGTGCCAAGAGGTGGCAACTTGTTTGTCTTTTAAGTTTTTTTTCTTATTAGAACATTCGAGTCAAAAGAATTAATAATTTATCATTATTAGGCGAATATAATTACAGATTCTAATTCAGTCACCAAACTAATGCAATAATCTACCATATCATGAATGCACAAAGCAAATAAGAGTGAAAAATAACCTCTCGATCACCCCACTAAGCAGCTACATAAACCCAAGCACCTACATTGACCCAAATTTATTACGAAAAAAAATACAATAAGGAGAATAAAAAGTCAAAATCTCACAAAAAAGAATACAGAAAAGACCAACAGATAGCTTATAGCTGTATAAAATGGTAGTTGGGCATACCCAACCGGTCCCTTTTCTAATCTATTTGATTCTATATAGGCAGCCATAATACGTATATATTGTTAGTTCCTAAGCAATCACTGATTGCATTGAGTGTGTGTGTATCAAAGTGCAATCACCTAAATGAGGTGGCACTTAAGAAAGGTGTGAGAATCTATTTTTAACAGATTCAAGTAATTTGGAGAGCAAGATGAACATGTGTCATCTTTCCATTGGTCTAAGTCTAGCTTATTTCCTATTGGTTGAATGTCATCATAGTGACATCATTCGTTGTAATCGTTTCCTTGATGTAGGCACGGCTAGGATCAATGTAAGTGTGAGTGTGAGTGCAATTGTGAATCAATCAGTAGAGAGAAAGAAAATAAAAAGTTCAGAAAACAGTGGAGAATTGCTTATAGGCATTTTCTCAAACACCTTGTGTGCATTACATTGCATTTCATTCTTCTCCTAAGCAAACATCACTACAATCGTCCATACATCAACCTACATACATTCTACTACCTATCTAATCCTAAAACTACTCCCAATCGATTCAGTGATTAAGGATCAGATCATTACCTTCTGCGTCACAGCAAACTTCAACTCTGGTGCACTGTTCCATTGGATTGATCAAGCAACCTGCAAAACGGAGAAAAACTAAATTAGCATCTGAGAATCAAAAGCCAATACACCATATCAGAGCAGTAAACTGATCTGGTTTACTGGGGCGTGAACTGTGAGGAAGTTGCATCATAGTGCAAACTTAGCCAGCAAGCAAAGCAATGGCTGCTGCGGGTGGAGACCTAAGAGTTCCACTGTTTGATGGTTCTAACTATGAGTTTTGGAGTATCAAAATGCGCACAATCCTACGTGCTCATGATCTATGGGAGTAAGTGGAGAACGAATTGAATGAAGATGTACTTCCTATTGCAGTACCACCAAAACCTACTGATCCAGGTGTAGCAAGGCCTCCAGAAGCTGCTAGGCCAACTTGAGCTGATTACATCAGAGATACTGGTGCCCTAGGGATGATCCAAACAGCCGTGGTGGACTCTATCTTCTCAAGGATCTCGAATGAGCAGAGTGCAAAGTCCACTTTGGATCTGCTGAAAAAAGAATATAGAGGAGATGATAAGGTTCGAGTAGTCAAGCTTCAAGCACTCAGGAGAGATTTTAAGTATGTAAGGATGAGAGATGATGAGTCTTTCTCTGTCTACAACTCTAGACTGTACACCATTGTAGATCAGATGAGATCATATGGCGAGGAAGTAACAAAAAGAAAAATGGTGCAGAAGATCTTGATTAGTCTCACTAAAGTATATGACCCTATAGTCTCAATCCTTGAAGAAACGAAGGATCTGGACATTGTCAATGTGCAGATACTACTAGCTTCTATACGTGCATATGATCAGAGGCTGGAGATGCATTCAGAAACTCACACAGAGAAGAAATTCCCTGCATTGAGTGTGAATCAAGGATCACATGACAGGATACACAAGCAGTATGGCAGAAACAAGCAGAATTACAAGGGAAACAAGGACTGGAAAGGCAAGGCCTACAACAATGTAAAAAGCAATCAAGGTACTGAGGTCACTAAACCTGTTTTTGGAAATTCCACTAACTCTAAAAATTTCTGTAAGATCTGTAGAAAGCTACATTATGGTGAATGTTGGCTTAAGAACAAACCTAAATGTTTTATGTGCAATAAACTGGGTCATATTGCAAAGAATTGCACGGTGAGGCAAGTGGTGAATATGGCAAAGCTGGAAGAAGAAGACAAGGATGGTGTGATGTTCTATGCCTGTAATTCTGCAACAATTCCTGACGGAAGTGGAGTGTGGTATGTAGACAGTGTTTGCAACAACCACATGACCTCATATGAGTCCCTATTTATTAATGTGGACAATTCCATCACTGCTAAGGTGAAAATGGAAACTGGTGACTTGGTACAAGCTACTGGACAGGGCTCACTTGTAATTAACACACAGAATGGGGAGAGGGTCATTAATCAAGTAATGTTAGTTCTAGGCCTTGATGCTAACTTACTTAGTGTCGGACAAATGGTAGAACATGGCTATTACCTCAGGTTTGGCAATGGCAGTGCAGAAATCTATGAGGATGATGAGATGTTGCAGTGTGTTGTCTCAATTACAATGCTGGGAAACATGTGCTTCCCATTATCTCTGGATTGCACTCAGACAGTAGCACATAGGGCAACAGTGGATGAGTGTACAAGATTATGGCACAGACGGTTTGGCCACTTGAACTACCACAGTTTACACAAGCTACAAACTCATAACATGGTTCTAGGACTACCTATACTAGAGGGAAATCAAGAAGTATGTGAGGGGGTTCATAACAGGAAAGCAACATATAGAGAGCTTTGATCAAGACAAAGCATGGAGAGCAACCTCACCCTTGGAGCTGATTCACACTAACTTGTGTGGACATATGCATACAGAAACTATTGGAGGTAACAAGTACTTCATTACCTTCATAAATGACTGTTCTAGGATGTACTGGGTGTACTTTCTGAAGCATAAGTCTGGTGCATTCAATGTGTTCAAAAAGTTCAAATCTATGTGTGAACTGGAAAATGGATATAATATAAAGACCCTAAGGAGTGATAAGGGAGGTGAGTTCACTACACATGAGTTTCACAACTTCTGTGAAACTGAAGGAATTGTGAGACAGCTCACTGTGGCTTACTCACCACAGCAGAATGAGGTGGCTGAGAGGAATAACAGGACAGTGGTGGCAATGGCTAAATCTAAGTTACATGACAAGGCCATGCCCTATCATTTTTGGGCTAAAGCTGTTAATACAGTAGTCTACCGGCTCAACAGGTGTCCTACAAAGGAAATAGAGAAGAAGACATCTTTTGAGGTTTACAGTGGAAGGAAATCAGGGGTAAAACATCTGAAGGTTTTTCGTTCTATTTGCTATGCTCATGTGCCTACTCAACTGAGACAGAAATTGGATGATTCATCTGTAAAGCTTGTGTTTGTTGGCTATGGCTCCTGTGAGAAAGGTTATAGGTTGTTTAACCTGAAAACTAGGAAGATCATGGTGTCAAGAAGTGTGGTCTTCAATGAAAGGGCTTGCTGGAATTGGAAAGAAGATAAGGAAGTTAGAGTTGTACTTCCTGGTGTGTTTGATCAAGGAGAAGAAGCAGAATCTGCTGAAAAGACCACTGAAGGGACTGAAGTACCTCAAGCTCAGGATTCTGAAGGTTCAGATTCCTTAACTCCCAGCAATACACCAGTAAAGATAAGAAGCTTGACAGATATATATGCTAGGTGTCACATGACCATCATAGAACCTAAAACTTATCAAGAAGCAGCTAAGTATCAGGTCTGGAGACATGCCATGGAAGCTGAACTGGAAATGATTGAGAAAAACTCAACTTGGGAGCTAGTTGAGAGACCAAGTGACAAGCCTGTCATTGGTGTAAAATGGATTTACAAAACCAAGCTGAATCTAGATGGTTCTGTGCAGAAACACTAGGCTAGACTGGTAGCCAAAGGCTACTCACAAAAGCTTGGGGGTAGACTTCAATGAAACCTTTGCACTAGTGGCAAGGTTGGACACAATCAGGACTTTTATAGCCTTGGCAACACAGAAAAGTTGGAGTTTGTACCAACTGGATGTCAAATCAGCCTTTCTAAATGAAGTGCTAGAGGAAGAAGTGTTCGTAGAACAACTTGAAAGTTTTTTTCACATAAACAGAAGACAGTAGGGTGTACAACCTTCATAAGGCTCTCTATGGATTGAAACAGGCACCTAGGGCCTATTATGGAGAGATTGACACACATTTGCTTAAGTGTGGCTATGAAAGAAGTCTTGGTGAAGCTACATTGTGCATCAGGACCACAAGGGAAGGGAAAATACTCATAGTGTCTATACATGTAGATGATATCTTCTACATTGGTACTTGTGAGTATTTGAAGGAGGAGTTCAAGAGTGAGATGATGAACAAGTATGAAATGACAGATTTAGGCCTTCTGTATCATTTCCTTGGTATGAGGGTTGTTCAAACCAAGGATTGCATCTTCATACACTAGAAGAAGTATGCTCAAACTCTTTTGTGTAAGTTTGGCTTGAAGGATTGCAAGCCTGTAAGTACTCCTCTTCCTGCAAATGATAGATTATGCATGGAAGATGGTTCTGAAGCTGCAGATGAATGAGTTTATAGACAAATGGTTGGCAGTCTCCTATATCTAACTGCAACCAGGTCTGACATCATGTTTGTTACTAGTCTCTTATCAAGATTCATGCATAATACCTCTGAGAAACATTTTGGGACTACAAAGAGAGTTCTAAGGTACATTTCAGGTACCATTGCTCATGGGATTGAGTATCAAAAGGGAAATTCAACTATTTTGATTAGATTCTGTGATTATGATTGGAGTGGGAGTATTGATGATATGAGAAGCACCTCAGGATATGCATTCTCATTTGGAAGTTGTATATTTTCTTGGGCTTCTATCAAGCAACACAGTGTGGCATTGTTCACGGTTGAGGCTGAATATGTGAGTGCTTCTGAAGCAACTGCACAAGCTAAATGGCTTAGATTTGTACTAGAAGACTTTGGGGAGGAGGTAACTGAACCTACTACTATCTACTGTGACAATACAACAGCTATAGCCATATCCAAGAACCCTGTATTTCATCAGAGGTCCAAACACATTAAAAGGAAGTATCACTTTATCATGGAAGAAATACAAACAGGAGAGATTGATCTGCTCTATTGCAAATCAGAAGATCAACTTTCAGATATTTTCACTAAAGCTTTGCCTAAGGAAATGTTCTCTTACTTAAGGGAAAAACTTGGGGGGTGAAATCAGTGAATTGCTTAGAAGAGAGTGTTGGTTCCTAAGCAATCACTGATTGCATTGAGTGTGTGTGTGTGTGTGTGTGTGTGTGTGTGTGTGTGTGTGTGTGTGTGTGTGTGTGTGTGTGTGTGTGTGTGTGTGTGTGTGTGTGTGTGTGTGTGTGTGTGTATCCAAGTGCAATCACCTAAATGAGGTGGCACTCAAGAAAAGTGTGAGAATTTTTTTTTAACAGATTCAAGTAACTTGGAGAGTAAGATGAACATGTGTCATCTTCCCATTGGTCTAAGTCTAACTTATTTCCTATTGGTTGAATGTCATCATAGTGACATCATTTTTTGTAACCATTTCTTTGATGTAAGTACGGCTAGAATCAATGTAAGTGTGAGTGTGAGTGCAACTATGAATCAATCAGTAGAGAGAGAGAAAATAAAAAGTTCAGAAAATCGTGGAGAATTGCTTATAGGCATTTTCTCAAACACCTTGTGTGCATTACATTGCATTTCATTCCTCTCCTAAGCAAACATCACTATAATCGTCCATACATCAACCTACATACATTCTACTACCTATCTAATCCTAAAACTACTCACAATCGATTCAGTGATCAAGGATCAGATCATTACCTTCTGCATCACAATAAACTTCAACTCTGGTGCACTGTTCCATTGGATCGATCAAGCAACCTGCAAAACAGAGAAAAGCTGAATTAGCATCTGAGAATCAAAAACCAATATATATTGGCTACCTTAATTTGATGTCATGCTTCACGTTTGTGCAGCCTGCAATTTGCCTAGTTAATAATTTGGCTTGCAAATGGGTCAATTGAATATTGTCCCATATACATCAATTAGCAATGTCAAACTAAACTGGGATCCTCGATCTTAATATTAAGTACAATAATTGCATCATATATCAGTGGGACTTTCTAGCTCATA
This sequence comes from Prinsepia uniflora, assembly GCA_032719365.1. NCBI lineage: Eukaryota > Viridiplantae > Streptophyta > Magnoliopsida > Rosales > Rosaceae > Prinsepia > Prinsepia uniflora. The sequence continues at coordinate 740,251 of CM064862.1, read as the reverse complement.
TCACCATTTTGTTGTATAGAATAATTCTTGTGCATATATTATAATCTGAACTGTTTAACTCATAAATAACCATTCCATGATCATCTACGATCCATAAAAAAATCTACAACTTTAGATGTTATTTAGTCATTTACACTACGAGAAAAATTATGGTGCCTATAAAACTTTTTTGTCAGCAAAGACCAAATTTTGTCAGTACACTTTTATGACAACAGAAAATTTTGTTGACCATATCGTCACTATGGGCTTATCGAGAAAGGTATTAGGCGACGGAACTTTGCATTTTATTGGGTCAGATCGACTGCCGACAAAACTATTACGACAAATTGTTTTGTTGCCTTGTTATAGACGACAAAGATAATTCATCGCAATAGAATTTTAATGAAAAAATTATTTTGTTGGCTAAGATAAAATTTTGTGATAAATATTGAGCCAAAATATGGATGAAAAATATAAAAATTTGTCGTCTAAAACATATTTAGCGGAGAAAATAGGTAACGGCAAAATTATAAATTTATTGGGAATATACATTTTAACAAAATTGTGTTGGCTATGATAAAACTTTTGTGACATATATTGAGGCCAAAATATATATACGACAAATATAATACTTTGTCATCTAAGACTATATTCAGCTGACAGAATATATAGTCATCTATTTTTTTGTTGGCATTATAATGTGTTTTTGGTAGTGTTATATGTATAAAACAAATCATTAATATTGGTAACAATGAAGGTCCTTATGGTCGTGAATTGTACGTCAATTTACTTTACACTTTTGAATAGCTAAATGATTTCTATTTTAACTTATGTTTTTATATAAATAATTTTTAAATAATGATTTAATATTTGAACGATTCCAATTAAAAAATATATATATATATATAAATTATTCAATAAATCTAAAAAATTACCGCTAAAAATGATATATAAGTATTATTCTAATATTAATTAGCTGTCTTTTTGTAAGCAGGTTAGGCCAGCTGCTAATTATATATGGTAGATTAATTAATTTAGTACTTTGTGTACCAAATCCATCTTCTCCACAGATACGATATCATCCTTAGGAAAGTACTCGGCAAGACCCACCTCAAGTTTAATTCTCGTCCAAATTCCTCATCGTACTATAATACTGTATAATCTTATACTTGGACACAGTCAAACTCTAATATGTGGACTAGCTAATTAATATATAAATTAATTAAACAAAGAATGGTACTCATGGACATTAATATATAAATTAATTAAACAAAGAATGGTACTCATGGATTAAAAGGTGTTGACTGCTTCTTAGTTAATGTTGAATTTTTTTCATTTTCGTTCAAACTTCACTCGTCATGTAACCTTCCTTATATTGACTGCCTTCCAACTTCAACATCTGAATTTTAGATTTGTCAATCTGCATGTCTCCATCCCTATATATACCGAACCGGACCATCCCTCGTCTTACAACATTTTCCTGCGCTGTCTTCAAACCCTACTCTCTACATACTTTCATCAGAAAACAAGAACATATACACCGTACGTACGTCTCATCGTTTTTGGCTCAAGTAACCCTAGCTGCATGCTTCTATATTGTACTCGCTCAGAGCTAGCTGCTCCCCTATTTTACAAAATCATGAGCACTTCACAGACATGTGCATCGCAAACTCCAGGTTTGATTCAATTTCCTCAACCCGTAAGACCAAGAAACACGTACGACGTCGACATGAGTCCAATGTCTTCGGTCCCTTTGGCTTCACCGTCGCTAATGCCTCATCCCACCAAGCCAGTTGGCGTAGAGAACATGAGTTTTCGGCCAAGTTCCATTAATTCACAACATGCCATGGATGAAAGAGTACCACCACAATTGGTTGATTATGATGTTAATGTGGTGGAACCAACCGCACCGCAAATGGAAGAGGAAGATGGAGCAACTCTCGACGGGTTTCTTGCAAAAACGGCAGACCTATTAGTGTCGGATAAGGATGGAACAAAAGGTGTCGTCAGTGTGCCAAAGGGCAGTTCACGCGGGCTTCGAGGATCGCTAGAGCACTTGTCACATAAGCTTGAGCGATTCAAGGTACGAACTTTGGAATTGGGAGAGGTTATGAAGGAGGAAGATAATAAGCGATGAATATGGAAGTGTAATCATTTGTACAAATTGTATGTACGGGGTGTGCTTTTTTTTTAATTCATATTTATTTGGTTGGATATATATATATATATATATATATATATATCAATTTTTTCTCTCTCACGAAAATGAAATGAGAAATCTCGCCTCATTTTTTTGGCTTTGTAGAGAGACCAAGTCAGTGCAAGTCATCTCAATTGTTGGTTATGGCTCATTTTTTCGGGGCATCAAACAAGCTTCCAAGAGAGTTTTGGAGTTTTCTTGGTTAATTAGGTTGGTATGTGTATAAAAAAAGGAAATAAAAATCTTGTTTGAACACTGAAAGGGAGATCAAGCAAGGTAAGAAACGTGAAGTTGACCAGGAGGTTAAAGAATATGTCGGTTACTTTTCAAAAATATTTTTTTGTACACATTAACCAAACTATTTTAAATCTTTGGTGCAAATTCCTACAATTTACTGAAGCAAAAAGTTCACCTTTTAGCGTTTTCTTAGCAATAAAACATTAAACGCAGTGAAATTGACCAGGAGGTCCAGAAGTGGCTTTAGGACCCCAAAAATATAAAGAATGTCATGTATGAATTTTAAAAAGCTCATAGTGAGATGAGAATGGAAGAATGATCGGTTTTTTTTTTATAGGTTTGTCGAAATTTCAAAAAATGATTAAAAATCATGAGTTATATATAGCCCATAGATTTTAGGACGAAAATACAAATGTTGAAATTTCCAAAATATTTGGTGTGCATATTAACCATATTGTTATAAGTCCTTTTAGAAAATTCTAGCCAGTTATAGGTCCCATCAATTAGTTTTTTTTAAAAAAAAAAAGTTATAAAACATTAAACCAAATGAAATTTGCTAGAAGGTAAATGCATATTCTAATTATCCAAATGAACGTTTAAGTTAATTTTAAGTTATCCAAAAGTAAAGGTAAATGCATATTAATCTGAAGTAGCAATTGTGCAACATCTAATTATCCTAATTTATCAATCAAGTAACCAACAATTAACGTTAGGAATTTCAAATTTCATATTTCATACTTCATATGTACCATAATTATGCCGGACAATGAAAATGGTCATAATTTTTTGTTGAATTTAAAAATATTGGATGCGTAGGGTGTGCAATCTAAATTCAAATTGATTAGACGCTTTCGAATAATACCCGCCACTCGAATCGATTGATCATTTACAACTGATCAGATTACTTTAAATTAACTAATTTATTGAATTATTTTCTATTCAGTGAATCATATTATATAGGATGCTAAGATGCAAAATGTACAATCCCCATATAGGCTATGGTTAAGAAAAAGAAACAGAAAAGTGATAATATTAGCAATTAAGATCTCGTTTGTTATACTGTATTGTAATAACTATTTCAGTCGGATAAACTAATCTGTCCACCAGATAGACCGACTATTTAGTCGGTTGTTTGGGACTTTGCCGGATTAGAATGCCCACTATATTATACTGGCCGGATTATATTGTGTAGTTGATACGAAATACTTATATCTTAAATATTAATTCTGAATGGTATTATTATTATTATTATTATTATTATTATTATTATTATTGATTTATTTTAATAATTATTATTATTTATTACGTTTTTATAAATACCTATCAACTGGCTGATGTTATGACTCATGGGCTCCATACACCGCAGTTTGTGTTCTTCCATGCCAATCTGCGCCGTCGTTCCTCTTGTCTCAGATTGCGGGGGCATGTTAGTGAATAACGGTTAAGTTGTTATTATACAGCTGTAAAGCAATAGTTAATTAGGCTGTTAGGAATAGCTGTCACTTGAGTAGGGTTGTTAGGATGAAAGCTACAGCTACAAGCTATATATATTGTACGAACATCATGAAGATGATTAAGAGATTATGAAAATCAATCAACTGAGAGCATACTGAAACCTCACACCTTCTTCCCTTCTACCAATTCTCTTCCTCCTTCATTCGATAACCATGAACTCTTTCATGGTATCAGAGCTACCTGTTTAGCACTGTGATTCTGGTTCCTATTTACCTTCTTGATCTTCCATGCAATAATCATCATTGATCCTCAAAGCTACATTCTGAAACTCTCTCGATCTCTGAAGGGAAAATTCTCTACTGCTCTCTTCCTCACTTGATCTCGATCTTGAATTGTCTTCCTCCTGATCCTTGAAGTTAAGTTCTTCCATTTTTTTTATTCAAATTGCCTCTCAAAATTCTCATCTCGATATTCTTCTCAGTCTCTAAAGAGAAAATTCTCTGCTCTTTTCCTCCTTACTTGATGTCGATCTTGATCTCTGAAGATAAGTTCTACTGCTCTTTTCTTCCCTTTTATCTTTCTTGAGGCTTTATTTTGGTTATTTTTTCAAGGACGAAGCTATTCGTGATTGATTCTTGAGATTCAAGTTTTTATGTTTTCTTATTGAGTAAACACTATGAATTTGGAGAAATTATCACATTTCTGACTAAATTTGTCAATCACTGCGATGGAATTACTAAAGCATGCTACTAATTTTGTTTCTGTAAAGTTAGATGGCACAAATTATGTCTCTTGGAGTGTCAAGGACAAAAGATTATTGAAGAGTTTTCATCTGTTTGGCCATCTTGATGGTACAACTCTATGTCGAGTTACTCCTAGTGAGAATCTTCAGAAGTGGCTTGATGATGATGCTGCTTTGTTGAACATGCTGATTTCTACTGTATATGAGGAAGCCTTTATAGAGATTATGGCATGTGACAAGGCACGAGATGCTTGGTTCACACTCCAGGAACGTTTCTCCTCTATGTCTGAGGCCAACTTGATGCAACTCAAGACTAATATGCAAACCATCCAAAAAGGATCTGAGGTATGGGAGGGGAATGGTGGTGTGCCTTAAAGGTGTAGGCACACACCTATCTAGCACGAGGCCTTTTGAGAGCTCAGTGACTTTGGATTCGGTTGGAACTACAAAGTTAAGCGAGTTGAGGTTGAAGCAATTCCATAATGGATGACCCCCTGGGAAGTTGCACCGTGAGCTCTCGAAAACAAAACCGTGAGGTCGAGGAGGCTCAAAGTGGACAATATCGTGGTAGAGTTGGGTCCTGACCGAGTAGGGTCGGGTCCTGACAATGCACGCTCTTACAGACGTTCATATGATTGCCACAAAACGTATCCTTCTCTACGTTCAAGGGACTCGTGATTTTGGCCTTCATTATGTCTCGAGCTCGCTGCGCCTTCAAGCATTCTTTGATGCAGACTAAGGTGGCTATCCCAACACTCGTCGTTTAACGTCTGACCACATTGTCTTCCTTGGCACCAACCATATCTCTTGGGGAGCTAAGAAACAAACTACAGTCTCTCGCTCCTCCGCTGAAGCTGAGTATCGGTTCTTTGCCAATACGGTCTGCGAGCTTCTCTGGATTTCCTCTTCACTTGCTGATGTTCACGTCTCTCCCTTTCAGGTTCCCTTTATCTGGTGCGATAACATTTCTGCTATTCAGATGGTACATAACCCTGTTTTCCACGGGCGCACCAAACACGTCGAAATTGACGTGCATTTTATTCGAGAACGTGTTTACGATCGCTCGCTTGTCCTTGCTCATGCTTCTTCTCCCTATCAACTAGCTGATGTTATGACTTGTAGGTTCCATACGACGTAGTTTGTGTTCTTCCGTGACAATCTGTTCCGTCGTTTACATTGCGGGGGCAAATTAGTGAATAACAGTTAAGTTGTTACTTTACAGCTGTAAAGCAATAATTAGTTAGGCTGTTAGGAATAGTTGACAGGACCCGCCCCGATCCCACAGGGACCACAAGGGGACGTGCCCTGCTCCCGTCTGACACCCAATAATTCATACCAATTTTAACCTCAAAACATTTAAAAGCATAAATAACCAAATTAAAGTCATACATCAAATCCGAATTAAACGAATGTCAGACAAGGGATATAATCCAAAATTACAAATTTGCGAGCACGACTCTAAAGTAAACTTGCGGGTACACCGCCCAGCAGGGGTTCAGGTACGCAGAAGTAGATCTATGCCTCAGCCTCTGGTTCCTCCTCTACCTCAGTTTCCCGACCTGGAGGGGTTATCAAAACATTAAGGGTGAGTGGACCGAAACTCAAGTTTATGAACTCGTTTGATAAGTAAAACATATAATTTACCCCTCCGTTTTCCAAACATGCGTGCATCATAATTTCAGATCATAAACCATATAATATGAACCATAAGGCATATAATAAAACCATAAGTATAATTTTAGTTGCTGCACTATACACTCCCAACCCGACATCCCTGATGTCTGACGTCCCTGACGTCCAATAAGGTCACAATCACAAGGCTACGCGTGCCACTCGGGTCTCAATTCCGAGTTCAATCCCCGAACCCCGTTCGGGTACAGCATCCCCGATGCTTAGCGTCATAGACGCTGGACGTTCTAGACGTCCGTGACCTCTCCGGGGTACCTCATCCGGAGGAGACAATATAATATGGAAGGATCTATACAGTGCAGTAACAAATACATTTTATTGATATCCACATGCAAACATATATACATAGATAGGATCCGAACCAATCATTCAGTTTCATCGGACGGGTCTCAAGCCCAAATACCGTGAAACGTGCCATAACCATATTTTCCATATCATCAAAACCATCATTGTTTTAGCATGTGAATAAGTATAATAAAACCAGAAAACATTTATGCACACAAGGGTTTAAGAAAATGGCCCACTCACAGTACAATCCTGCTAGAAACCGAACGTATACCCTCGTCCTGGTACAAATGTACAATCCCTGTCAAGTCCAAGTATTCGTAAAGGTCAATTTAAACCCCCAACATTCAACCATGAAAACCTAGGTCGAAATCGGCCCGGGAAAGCCGTCCGAACGCGCTTCCCAAGGCATTAAACTTTAATTTGACCAACTTAATGATCTCCGATCGACCCGAAACCACCGCCATTGGATCCGGATCGTCGAAACCTAAAGAATGGTGGTGGTCCCACCAAAAACACTGTTCACACGCGCCCCCACGCACCGGTCAACGCGTCGGTCAACGCAGGAACAGTTCCTGCTGACGTCATCGCTGACGTCACTGCTGACGTCAGCATGACGTCATGCTGACGTCATCTGACAGCTGTCAGGTCTGACATGTCAGACTCTGACAGGTGCCACGTGTCAACATCTGATTGGTCCACCTCACTGATCTGTCAGGCCACGTGTCAGATATGACATGTGCCACGTGTCAGCACGGCACTGGTCCACGTCACTGACATGTCAGTGACACGTGGCAGTCCCTGATTGGGCCACGTCACTGACATGTCAGTGCTGACTGTGCACTGACATGTGACACGTGTCGGCTCACGGTTGGTCCACGTCACCTGACAGTCTGACAGGGTGCCACGCCATCACCTCTGTCCTCAGACGGGTTGACCCGTATCTCTGCAACTCGGGTCGATCAGACCCGCGATCAAGACCCGGTCACCATTTCACCATTTCTCAATCATTTTCGTTCAGGTTTGTTCCTAACTACTCGTCTTAATCCCAGAAATAGTTCTAGCTAATTAAAATTAATAAACAAGGGCTGAATCGAAGACTCACCTCGATGAATAGACCCGGGTTCCCGTCGCCGTTTGCACTCCGTTCAGGCTACCTCCGGTCACGCAATTGATCCCAAAAGGTTCCTAACAGTTCCTAGAGTTGATTAGGGTAAATAAAAACCAAAACCAAGCGTTGGAATTCAAGTTACCAATTTCTGGGTTTTAAAACCGTTTCGGGTTTTCCCTGGTTCCTACCTCGCCGCCGTCCTCCGCCGTGGTCACTGCCGCCTGCCGCCACACTCGTCCAGCCCAAGGGCACACAGAATAAGGATCAGATGCAGTTGTGGTGTGATGTTTATGGAATGGGCAGTACGTGGGTGTCGGGTAAGGAAATATATAAAAATGGAGGGAAAGCTGCTCAAAGAAATGAACGGCCCAGATTGAATCTCAGAATGAGATCAAGGGCTGAGATCAGATCTGGGGTTTTCAATCCAAAGGCTGGAATTTAAAGCTGATTCAAATGTTTAATTAATCCAATAGTGGATCTGATCCAATCTAGCCAATGGGTGAGTGACACTTGTTACTCACCAGGTGTCCTCCAATCAGATTTCCTGAATATAATATTCGACATGAAAACCGAGACACGAACTTCCCGAATTCACGTTTCTGACCATAACTTCCTCGTACGAAGTCCGATTTCGGCGTGCTGCCTGTCTACGGACTCAGGGCGTCGAGGCCTACCCAACGGTCCTTGAGTCAACAGAAAATTAGTTGTCAAAAGAAAAGTCAACATTTTCCCCCGAGAGTCCAAATTACGGTAATGCCCCTGAACTTCCGAAAGTCATAACTTTTACCCTGATCGTCCGAAATGGACGTGCCACCTGTCTATGAACTCGTGACGTCCCGAACTACGTCACGGTCATAGGTCAAAGTTCATTTAGTTCATCAATCAAAAAGTCAACAATTTGACCATACCATTCACAGGGGTAAAATCGTCAAATCACACAATAAATTACAATATGGGAATCCTCGAATTTCCGGGGTGTTACAATAGTTGTCACTTGAGTAAAGTTGTTAGGATGAGAGCTACAACTACAAGCTATATATATTGTGCGAACATCATGAAGATGATTAAGAGATTATGAAAATCAATCAACTGAGAGCATACTGAAACTTAACACTTTCTTCTCTTCTACCGATTATCTTCCTCTTTCATTCGATAACCATGAACTCTTTCAAAATGTACAGTCCCCATATAGGCTATGGTTATGAAAAAGAAAAAGAAAAACGAAAATGATAATATTAGCAATTAAGGCCTCATTTGGTATGTCGTACTGTACTGACTATTTCAGCCGGATAGACTAATCTGTCTACCGGATAGACTGACTATTTAGTCGATTGTTTGGTACTTTGCCGGATTAGAATGGTGACTATACTATACTAGCCGGATTATATTATGTAGTTGATACGAAATACTTATATCTTAAATATTATTATTATTATTGATTTGTTTTAATAATAATAATTATTATTTATTATTAGTATTTATTAAATTATGATTAATTATTATTTTATTATTAGTAGTATTTAATAAATTATTATTAAATGATTTTTATTACTAGTAGTATTTATTACATTATTATGAATTGTTATTTTATTTTTATTATATTACTAATTATTATTATTATTATTTTTTTTATTACATTTTTCAAGATTACTAGTCATCCGACTATTTAATATGGACAATTTTGAGGGTATTATTTTAGAGACCGTATAAAGACATCCAACTATATTAATTTATAAAATAACTAATTAATATGACTGATAACAAATAGTAATTTCGTACGATATTATTCTATATAGTTTCTTATAGAGGGCACTAAACGTAGCCTAAGTGTATATATATATAGGAGTAATTAAGCAGGTACGGTAGTTATTAGTCAAAAAAGGTAATAATTAGGCACATTTCTGGTGGCTAAATCAGTGGTTAATAAATAATTATCACTTGTCTTGAATTTGTCCACTAATAATCAAGTATGGCCGGCTTTGTGTTTTGGACCACTCGGCCATACTAACCCCTACCCTATATACATATATATAAGGAAAATAATTGTAAACATTATTAAATATTATATTAATTTTAATTATCGTTTTGAATTTTATTATTAGGATAATGAAAATCATTTAGAAATTTAAAAGAATAATTGCCCTTATACATTTACACATAATTGAAGGATTTCTATTATTAATATAAAATTCAAGGATGATAGTTAAATTGAGCTTGACATAATTCAGGTATTTTTATTAATAATAAAATTCAAAAATGATAGCAAAAACTAATATAATGTTTAAGAATGGTGATTTTTTGTTTTTATTTTCTGTATTTTTATACATTAATTTCCTTTATTCGGGTATTGTTATATATATATATATATCTTTTAGACATTAGACGTATTTCATTCCAATTTTTATATTTCAGATTTGGAAAATTATAAATTATAATTGATCACATTCCTGCGGTAAATTACCTATTCAAATTGATAGTGCATTATATTCATTCATTTGCTAACGGCAACGAACAAAGCGTGAAAATAATTTTTAGACACTTTTTCAATAGTGCATTATAACATCGAATATTATATAGCTATCGTTTGATATTATTGTACTGTTTTAAAAAATTATTTCTACTTTATTTTTATAATAAGGAGTTATATACTCAAATAATTTATAATAAGGAGTTATATACTCAAATAATTTTTTTGAAAGTATTACTTTTCAAAATCAACATGCAGATTACTTTTTAAAAAAATTTGTAAAAAAATGAATTTCTTTTTAAAATAATAAATTTTTTTATTTTTTACCAAACATTTTTATACTACTTTATCTTCAAATAAAACAGTCTTAAAAAAACAACAATACCAAACAGGGCTGATAGATCATTTTAATCAATCCATATATCAATTTGGCATTATTCTTCCTTTTAGTTTTTTGGATATATGGCTTTCCTACATTTCAAAGCAATTATCTACTGATTGTAAGAAGTTGAAGTTCCACCCTAAAACCAATTGGCTACGGGGAGTAGCCAAGATATTATTTTCTCCAGGGATCTCAATTGGGTCGTGTAAAGTTCCCTCCAGTATTCCAGTGCTCTGGCATCGTCCTTCTTCTGTACTGGGTCAGATTCAATATAGATTGTAACGACCCGTCCCGAATTCCGGGATTAGTTTAGTGATTAATCTTGATTAGTGAGGTTGAACGGTGGTTAGTAGGGCGGAATCGGACAAAATGTGCAAAATGACCGTTTTGCCCCTGGTCGTGGGCAAAATGTTGACTTTTTGTTCGGGCGGTCAAATGGACTTTGACCGATGACCGTGACGTAGTTCGGGACGTCACGAGTTCATAGACAGGTGGCACGTTCGATTCCGACATTCGTAGAGAAAGTTATGGTGTTCGGAAGTTGAGGGGCATTTTGGTAATTTGGCTTATTAGGGGCCAAATGTTGACTTTCTGACCGGGAGGTCCGATGGACGAAGGCCAATGACCGTTACGTAGGTATCGTCGATACGAATCCAACGACAGGCGGCATGCCGAAATCGGAGATCCGACGACGACGTTATGGTCAAGGAAACGAACTAACGAACCGAGGCCGGGATTAAAATAATAATATAATATTGAATAGTGACCGTTGACTCAGCACACCTGGATGAGTGACAAGTGTCACTCATCCCTTGAAACCAGAATCCTTGTCTTAGGGGAAACATCATTATGATGTTTTAATATTTATTAATTAATTAATTAATCATTTTAATTTCCATTAATCCCATTTATGTTTTCTTAACCGTGTACAACCAAATCCAGTTTTCTCCCACCCTTGATTCCTCTTCCATTGCTGAACCTGAGAGTGCGAATTGTGAGTGAGTTGGGTGTGAATTCAACTGGGTAAACACGAGAGATTGACTGTGAGGAGGAACTGAGAATTCGAAAGATTGAGTTTTGGGAGGGAAAATCAAATTGGATGAATTGGGCTGTGATGATCGAATTGGAGGTTACAAACATCTTCCTGAGGTTGTGACGAGTCGATCCACATCAAAAACGAGAAGGAATGGTGCCGTTTTGGCTCTGATCGAGCTTGGTGACAGAGGAAGAAATCGAGGCTGAGTCGTGGAGTTTGGGGCTGTGATTGATTCAATTGTTGTGGGGAAATGCTTTCTCATGATCCCACGATGCTTCTGGGATCATCAATTGAAGGAAAACGTTGGAGAATGGCAGAACTCCATTGATGAACAGTGACGGTGCTCGAGTTTGAGTCGTGACGTTTGAGCACCGGTTTGATGCAATTGATGTGGGGGAATTGTTCCTCATGGTCCATTGATGCTTCTGGAATCATCAATTGGATGAAACCTGCATCAATTGAGGGAGTTCCATGATTGCACAGTAACCGGGTGTTCTTCGTGGATCATCATCGAATCGTGGGAATCTGGGTAAGGATTTGTGTAATTGAGTTTACAGACTTATAATTGGACTTAAAACGAGGCTAATGGATTGATCAATTGAAGGAATTAGGATCGAATTGACAGGATTGGAACCGGGTTGTGTCGCGGGTGAATTGGACCCGTTTACTAGACAAACGGGTTGGGCTGGTGACACTGTAGCAGGCGCGTGAGTTTCACGCGCAGCCACTCACGGCGGCGCGTGGCGGCGCGTGGACACGAATCTCGAGGTGAGGTCAACATGACTTCTGTCCTATTTAATGTAACGGACATTTTGGAATTGGTTTCGTGTCGATCGGACACCGTCTCGATAGTGTTCGGGATGTCCGAAGGTTTTTAATTAAGTTTAAAAATAAGTAAAAATTCGGGAAAATTACGGGACTTTGATAGGATGTTAATGTTGAGGTTAGTGACCCTCTAATGTGATTTGGACAGGATTGGGAGTCCCGGTGATAGTGGTGTGGCCTGGGAGGGCCGGTGGCACGCGTATCGAGGCACACGGTTAAAACGGTCTGTGAGTGGACTTTGGTTTTATAAATCCTATGCATGCTTAAATGTGTTATATGGTTTATATACATGATTTCTATGATGGTATTTGTGAGCATTGATTTTGGATATGTTGCACGTATTTCGAGGTGTTTTCCGTATTTCACGTATATCGGGATTAACGGTTTATTTGCGGTTTTGTGTGCTTGTGGTTAAATAAATAATATGATGAAATGGTTTTGAAATTGGAAATATGAACTCGGGCTTGAGGCCCACTTGTTTTGGAAATTTCGGACTTGGAGTCCATTTGAGAATCGGGCCGGGGGCCCAGTTGGTTAATGAAATCGGGCCAGGGGCCCAGTTGGTATGAAATCGGGCTGAGACCCATTTGAGTTATGTTATCGGGCCAGGGGCCCAGTTGATTTACGAATTCGGGCCGTGGGCCCAGTGGGTTTATAAGTCGGGATGCGGGCCCAGTTGGTTTACAAATCGGGCCGTGGGCCCAGTGGTTCATAAAATCGGGCATGAGGCCCAGTTGGATTATAAATGTGATTTTGGGTCAGGGACCCTATATTTAATAATTGTGATTTTGGGTCAGGGACCCTAAATGGAATTATGTGGTTTTATGGAAATTTCGGGCAGGGCCCAATGGTAATAATGTGATAAAAGGATTTAATAAAACTGTTTTCCATATACCATATGGATACAAGGATATATGATGGTCTCCTCCAGATGTCTGGGACACTGGGGAAGTCACGGTGCATTGCCTGCGAGGGGTCATTATACGGAGCAGCCGGACCGTATGATGACTCAGGAGCAGGATTGCTATGATTGACGTCAGGGACGTCAGACATCAGGGATGTCAGATATATGGACCCAGAGAGACTCCGGGCAGCACGCGTAGCTTATGAAACCGTGAGATATGACGTCAGGGACGTCTAGCGTCTGGGACGCTAAGCATCTGGGATGCTGGTGATGGTAATGGTAAAATATGGATTAATGAATAAAATGGCTTATTGGTTGGATATGTGTTATGTGGTAAAAATGGATTATTGGTTATGAAATGGTATGTCGGGTCAGGGACCCTAAATGGTTTTGGATTTTTGAATTAATGTTCATTTATGGTAGTGGGTGGTGACCCACATGGTCGTATATGTATGGTGGTGGTATTCCACGGTTTTGGGCTGAGTTCCCACACTTGGTTTTTGGTTAACGGTTTTTGGGCTAAGGCCCTAATGGCTCGGTTGAGCAAACGTTTTGGTTACTGGTTTTGGTGGCATGCATACGTTTTTATTGGAGGGCATAAATGTCTTATAAATGTATTTGATGAACTTATTGGTTTTGTCCACTCACAGCTTTTGGTTTTAATGCCCTTCAGGTTGATCACGGATGCGATTGCAGCAGAGACTGGGACATTGCACACCTCCTCCATCGATCCTTGCGCACTCTGGATGCCCTGTTTGGGCAGTGGCTCTTGGTCTTCCTTTGTCTGACACCCCTTGTTGGACGGGAGCAGGGCACATTCCATGGTAATCCCGGGGGGATTGGGATGGGTCCTGTCATAGATGGCCTTGTAAAAGATAACCCAGGTCCTGCAACATGTAACGCGGTCCTCCGAGATCCTTTAGGTTGCTTTCTTGGTGGCTTTTTCCACAGTTTTGGACATCAGACTTCTTTTTATTTAGAACATTATGCTGTCATTTTTTATGTGGAGTTTGCTCATACTGGGGGTGGCATACTCTCTGGCTTGAAAGTGATTCTTCCAGTGTGATATCTTGTTTTATTCAACCTCTTATTCTCCACCTTGGCCACTTCAAATTCGTTGGATTTGTACGGTGAGAGATTCCTACTGCACCGTGTACGGAAGGAGTGTGCAGATCCTGCGGTCCACATTGTGCCACTGCTCTCCAGTACAACAAGTAAACCTGCACCACATCACCCTTGTGTGCAAAAGCATTGATCAACCAGCTGTCCCGATTAGTTAGATTGTTAGCAATATAGTTAGTGTTAGTTAACAGTTAGCACAAGTTTAGGTGATAGCTTAGGCATTAAGCAAAGCCTGATCATGTATATAATCTGAATTAGCAAGTGTACGGGTATGTTGTAAGAGTGTAAAAAATACTATGAAGATCAGTTTGCTAATTCTCTCTCTCTCTGCCTTCTCGATCCTCTTCACCTTCTTCTCAAAACCTTCTCTTCTTTCTACTGTGAAAATATGTTCAAGAACATCAAATCTAAGATGGTATCAGAGCTTGTCTTGTGATCAATGGTTAACCTCATTCACAAGGGATTCTAGCCTTCTTACTTCGCACCTCTCTTCAAGAAAATCGCAAGAAATCTTCTTCCTTCTCTTCAGAATCAAAGACTCAAAATCATCATGGTTACAGTTAGTCAACTCCAGATTCTTCAATCTCCAATTGCTTCACTTATACCAACGATTGGAAATGCTGTGACAGTAAAGCTTGATGATCACAATTTCATCACTTGGAATTTCCAAATGGAACTTCTATTCAATGTGAACGGTGTCAATGGCTTCATCGATGGCACAAGACCTTGTCCTCCACAGCTTACCTCTGATTCTGCCACAGAAAGCTCTACTTCAGATGCTTTTTTGGTTTGGAAAATGCACGATCAGGCCATGATGCAACTCATCACAGCCACTCTTTCGTCTTCTGCAATCTCATGTGTGATCGGGTGCAAGAGTGCTAAGGAAATGTGGACAAATCTAAAGGACAGGTTTGCCTCCTCTACCAAATCTTCCATCTTTCAATTAAAAATTGATCTGCAAAATATAAAGAAAGGTTCAGAAAACATGACTCAGTACCTTCAAAGAATCAAAGATGCAAGAGACCTTCTAGTGTCATGTAATGTTTACTTTGGAGATGATGATGTTGTTATACTTGCATTAAGAGGCTTACCTGCAGAGTATAACACTTTTAGATGTGTAATTCGTGGAAGGGAGAGTTCTATTAGTCTAAAAGATTTCCGGTCACAACTCTTAGCTGAAGAAGCTGTTATAGAACAAACCTCTATGCAATCCTCCTTCTTGACTGCACTGTCAGTTACCAAAAATGGTGATCTAGCAAACTCCTCATCTAGTTTTGACCAAGAAAACTCAAACACTCCAGATATTGGTAATTTCAATGGTGGTACCCTGTCTAGCACTTCTGCTGGTAACAGCAATACCAGAGATTTGCAGCAGGCTTCTGAGAATTCCTAATACTTTGGATACAATGGAGGTTATCACCAAAACAGTGGTTACAACAATAGCAATGTTAACTATGGAAATAGAGGAAATGGTAACAGGAACAAGAACAAGGGCAGGTGGAACAACAATTATGGGGGTAACTCTAGAAACTGGAATAATGGAAACTGGAACAATGGTAGGGGGATCAACAACTACAACTCCTCAGCTTCATCTGCCTCTGGAATTTTGGGTGCACCTGCTCAGAATGGTTTTCAGCAACCCCCAACTTGCCAAATCTGTGGGAAGAGAGGACACACAGCCTCAGATTGCTACTATAGACACCAAAACCAGCCTGCACGGGTTAATGAACCATGTCAAATTTGCTGGAAAACTGGTCACTCAGCTGTCAACTGTTATCAAAGGGATAATTACTCCTATCAAGGGTCCTCTCCTCCAAGCAATCTTACTGCATGAGTGCACAAACACCCTCTAGGCAACGACAAGGGTACTGGATTGCAGATACTGGGGCAACAGCTCACATGACCTCTGATCTGTCACAAATTCACAGGCCAAGTCTTTCCAATTCTGAAGAAATCATTACAACTGCAGGAGGCTCAGGTCTGAAAGTTGCTCATCTTGGTTCCTCAAGTCTTGAAACATCTAGTCCTTCCCCTCACAGTTTTACTTTGACAGAAGTCCTTCATGTTCCTCATATTACAGCCAACCTCTTATCTGTCAATAAACTGTGCAGGGATAATTTCTGTACTTTCATTTGTGATGAATCTTCATTTTTGATTCAGGACAGACTCACAGGGACAGTGCTCTTCCAGGGATTGAGTAAAGATGACTTGTACCCCCTTCCTTTCTATCCTCTCTCAAATCAGGGTCTTGCTGTTACACAAGATCAGTATCATGCTACTTTTCTAGGTAAACATACAGATTGTCAACTTTGGCACAGAAGACTGGGACATCCCTCTAATCAGATTGTTTCTGCTGCATTTCACAAGGCCAACATCACAGTCTTGAAAGACCTTTCTTCCACTATCTGTGAGTCTTGTTTAGAAGGGAAACTGTCAAAACAAACCTTTACTGTTTCCAGCTCGAAATCTGCTCTTCCTTTTGAAATTGTACACTCTGATGTATGGGGACCTTCTCCAAATGTGTCCTGTGAAGGTTTCAGGTACTATGTTAATCTAGTAGATGAATGTACACGATATACTTGGATTTTTCCAATGAAAAATAAGTCTGAAGTTCAGACTATTTTTGAGCATTTTCACTCCTACATTCTGAATCAGTTTTCCAGTTCAATTAAGATCCTCCAAAGTGATGGTGGATGGGAATATATTAGTAAGAGCTTTCAGTCTTTTCTCTCCCTTAAAGGCATTGTACACCACAGATCATGTCCATATACTCCTGAGCAGAATGGTTTGGCTGAAAGAAAGCACAGGCACATCCTTGAAACAGCTCTCACTCTTCTCCAAACTGCCTCATTGCCTCCTATTTTCTGGTTTTATGCTTGTGCTACTGCTGTCTATCTCATCAATCGTATGCCCTGCACTTTACTCAGCATGAAGTCTCCCTATGAAGCCTTGTTCTCTAAGCCACCTGTTATCACACATCTCAAGATCTTCGGATGTGCTTGTTTTCCTCTCCTAAGACCATACAATTCAACCAAACTTCAACCCAAAACCAGAAAATGTGTCTTCCTAGGCTATGCTGATAAATATAAGGGCTTTGTCTGTCATGATGTGTTTTTTCACAAGAATTTTGTAAGCAGACATGTTCTCTTTGATGAACTTCAGTTTCCTTATCCTACTTTGTGTAACCAAGCATCTGGTACTTCCTCTAATCCCACATCTGTCACACCCACTTGTTCAACATCTGAATCATTTAGCTCAACTCTCTTCTTTCCTCACCAAACCTCAAATCCCCTAGAGTCTTTAACCTCAGACCCTCTTCCAACCAATACCCCAGGCCCTCTTCTTCACCATTCTGCAGATGCTTTGGATTCATCAGTGTCACACTTCTCATCTCATGGTGCAGATACCTCCTCTCTTTCCTCTCCTGCACCAGATTCTGATCCTACTCCATCTACTCTCATTCCTTCTACAGCAGATCTTAGTTATTCTTCTGATCACCCTTATAATACAACTGATGATGATTTTCATCCTCAGCTCCTTGAGGTGGTTCTTCCCATCACTGGGATCAATATGCACCCTATGCAGACCCGTTCAAAATATGGGATTATCAAAAACAAGGTCTTTCTGTCCAAGCATGCTCTTTCCCCAGAGGTTGATCTAGCTCAGGTTGAACCAGTTTCCTTTAGGTCTGCCCTCACCTCTCCAGTTTGGCACCAAGCCATGGAAGATGAAATGACTTCTCTGTACAGCCATGCTACTTGGACTTTAGTTCCTCTCCCTCACTCCAAGAACCTTGTTGGTTGTAAATAGGTTTATAGGATCAAGAGGAATTTAGATGGTACAATTGCAAGACACAAAGCATGGCTTGTGGCCAAGGGTTTCAGTTAGGAAGAAGGCTTGGATTATGGTGAAACCTTTAGTCCAGTTGTAAAAACCACCACAGTTCGTTTGGTTCTTGCTCTGGCTGCTCACTTCAACTGGCCCCTCAAACAACTTGATGTGAAAAATGCCTTTTTACATGGTGAACTTCAAGAAGATGTCTATATGAGTCAGCCCCCAGGTTTTGAAGATCCTCATCATCCTGACTATGTGTGCAAACTTCAAAAGTCCCTTTATGGTCTCAAGCAGGCACCACGGGCCTGGAATGAAAAATTCACCAGCTTCCTTCCTGAGCTTGGCTTTCAAACCAACTGGTCTGATCCCTCTCTGTTTGTTCAGCAGACTTCCTCATGCGTTGTCATCCTACTCCTCTACGTTGATGATATTATTCTCACTGGTAGTAGCCTAGCTGCTATCTCAGAGGTCATCACTTCCCTTACTGCTCAGTTTGATATGAAGGACTTGGGAAATCTGCATTATTTCCTTGGCCTCGAGATATCCTACACCTCGACTGGTTTGTTTGTGTCTCAATCAAAGTATATTCATGACCTCCTGGATAAAACATCTATGCTGGATAGTAAACCTGCTGAGACTCCTAGTGTTCCTGGCTCTCGACTCAAGAAAGAGGATGGTCCTGCCTATGTTAATCCTACAAACTATCGCAGCATTGTAGGGGCTTTGCAATACCTCACCTTCACCAGGCCAGACATTGTTTTCTCAGTCAATCAAGTCTGCCAATACTTGCATTCCCCCACTGAGTCTCACTTCATGGCTGTTAAACATATCCTTCGTTTTCTCAAGGGCACACCCTCTCATGGCATCAATCTCACATGTGGTTCCTTGGACCTGATTGCCTATACGGATGCTGATTGGGCTGGGGATCCCAGTGATCGTCGTTCTACTACTGGTATGGTGGTCTACCTAGGGAGTAATCCTATCTCCTGGATGTCAAAAAAACAGACCACCGTCTCCCGTTCAAGCACTGAGTCTGAGTATAGGGCCCTTGCCATAACTGCTGCTGAGGTTGCTTGGATCAGGCAGCTACTATGTGCTCTCCATCTCCCTCTTGTGAAACCCCCCTTGATTTTCTGCGACAATACCTCTGCAACAAGCTTGTGTGTGAATCCTATTTTTCATTCTCGTGCTAAGCATATAGAGATTGATTATCATTTTGTAAGAGAGCGAGTGGTTCGAGGAGATCTTGATGTTCAACACGTATCCTCATGTGATCAAGTTGCGGATGTCTTCACCAAAGCTCTGGATGAAGACTTGTTCTATCAGCACACGTTCAATCTGATGCTCACTACCTCTCCCGCATCAGCTTGAGGGGGGATGTACGGTGAGAGATTCCTACTGCACCGTGTACGGAAGGAGTGTGCAGATCCTGCGGTCCACATTGTGCCACTGCTCTCCAGTACAACAAGTAAACCTGCACCACATCACCCTTGTGTGCAAAAGCATTGATCAACCAGCTGTCCCGATTAGTTAGATTGTTAGCAATACAGTTAGTGTTAGTTAACAGTTAGCACAAGTTTAGGTGATAGTTTAGGCATTAAGCAAAGCCTGATCATGTATATAATCTGAATTAGCAAGTGTACGGGTATGTTGTAAGAGTGTAAAAAATACTCTGAAGATCAGTTTGCTAATTCTCTCTCTCTCTGCCTTCTCGATCCTCCTCACCTTCTTCTCAAAATCTTCTCTTCTTTCTACTGTGAAAATATGTTCAAGAACATCAAATCTAAGAGGATTGTCTCTCTTTTGAAAGTGATTCTTCTAGTGTCCTTTCCTTTGCTCTCATAATTTTCAGGAAGGAAATGCGTGCAGTGGCTAACAAACTAGCAAATTTAGCGTAGTTATCTTCTTCAGTAGTTGTCTGGTATGATTTCCCTCACATTGACAAGCTTTACTAAAAAACGATACATAAATATAAAAAATAAGATTATAACCAATTCTTGTTAATTTGATAGGCCTAGCTAGACTTGGGAGTCTGGAGGAGTACGTCTAGGCGTACGTAGCCACGTAGGTATATGATCGTTGCATGACTTGTTAGTTAGCTAGGTCCCACCAAAGCCAAGGGACGGTGACAGATTAACATCCATCTTGACATTCCCTGCTACCTTCTCCCGCTATTTACATTGCCACGTCTTCCCAGCTCAACCATTTGAGAATGACACGTCAACAAAGTGTAAGCTTGCCACAACGTTTTACGCTCGTCCATCTCACACACACATATATATATATATATATAGATGTAAGTTTAATTTGATGTAAGTTTTTACGTAATGGCACATGGTGCTGCAAGTTACATATATGTAGGGTTAATTTGAAGAATATATATATCGTAAAAATTTATTAATAGCATATTCGATCAAACGTGTGTTTTTTGGGTCCAAAATTTATTGAGTTTGAAATACTCTACAATTGAAAATATATGACGAAATTTTAATTAACAAAAACGAATGTATTTTATAATTTTTCGAGGAAATTTCTAATAAGTTAGCAATAACAAAAAAAAAAATATATGCTAATTAAGAATCTATAAAAGACCATTATTTTATATATATATACACCTTAATTAATATTTGATAAATAAACGTCTTGATTATTGTATTGACTAAGCCTCTCCAACTAGCTAGTCTGCTTTTACTATATAGATAATTTCTCTCAATTAAGTTAATTACCAACTAATTAAGCTCTAATCCATGGATCATTGAACTCTTAATCACCTTCTAGGCACTCTAGAACTATCATCATCTTCTAGCCAACTTTCATTTCAAGCGTCATAGATACATGCATAATTTCATGGTGGCTTCTCTGCAAGCTTCATCAAGCTCCAGTAAAACTGGTAATTAATTAAGTGCTTAATAATTGTGATTATTTATATATATATATATATATATCAGTAATTAATTTCAAATCCTGAAATCATTTTTGTCATCCAACTCCATCTCTGCAAAAGAGAAGATATATACTCAATCCACAACATTCTTAATTATCTCAGAAAATTTATCAAACACAAGATTCCTTCATTGCGTACATACATTGTGCAGCTCATGAATAAGCATCTATATATATATAGAGCAACTCTTAATTAAATTAATACAGAAAATCCTGCACAACCTTAATTAAGTCGACCGGTATCGATCTTAAAATAGAAAACACCACAATACTTAATTTGGATCGATCATATTCGCATTCCATATACTAATATATTTCAAAGCTTAATTTTGATGTGAAACGAGACGAAACCCTTGATTTATATACACCAAGGGGTTAATTATTTTTCTTTTTTTTGGGTTATTTTTCATCATTTTGGGTGTTAATTATATATTTCAGTTAAATTTCCAAAGGTTCTGATAATCATCCTCGTGGTCTTGAGCAGCACCAAAAGCATTGTCCTGCGCCTCACCACCTACCATGTCCAAGCGAGGAGGGCTAAGGAGCATTCCATGAGCCATGTTCACTAAAACATTTGGCATGTCAAAGATGAGATCCTCATCAACAAACTCGTGATCGTGTACGGTAGGCTCTAATATTATTGTTCTATCATCAACCGCCTGATTATGAATATTATTTACATTTTGGTCACTTCTTGAATAAGAACCACGGTCAATCGCCAATCCCATGGCGGCGGCAGCAGAGGCGGCGGCGGCTTGGATGTCACGTGACGAGTTTGAGGCCGGCACCGGGAAGGAGGAAGCCGAGTTGGGGAAGTTGAGCTCAGCGTCTTGACCCTTGAGAGCAATAGCTGCCACGTCGTAAGCTACGGCGGCCATTTCGGGTGTGGGAAATGTGCCTAGCCAAATCCTATTAGGTTTTTTGGGCTCTCGGATCTCTGAGACCCATTTTCCACTGCTCCTCTGTCTTATTCCCCGATAAATGGGTCCGGCAGGAGCAGTGGAAGCAACAGTACCAGTGGAACTGTTGCTTGATGTGGCGCTATTAGTGGCGTGCATGGCTGAGTTGTTGTACTTGATGAGTAAGTAACTGGTACGAGAAGAAGAAGACGATGAGGGTGGGATGGCGGTTGGAGGTCGATAGGAGAAGCCATTTATGGAGGATGGATTTTGAGGTATTGATGGATGAATCTGAAGTTGGATGAATCTAAGTGATGAAGAGATTGAGAGGGAGAAAGTGCAAACCAGTTGGTGATGAACTGCGGTGGGAAGAGCTGATCGAGAGAGTTGGGTGTTGGGGGTGTAAGCCAGCTTAGTTTGTGTTGGATATGGAAGTTTGGGTTGGAGTACTACTACTGAGTTTTTGGATATTGTCGTCACAGCGAAATATCTTTCCTCAAACGTCAGTAAAACACTAGTTTAATTTGTTAATATTATGGGGCACTATATAAATATATCACTTTTTCATAACCCTGGATACTTTTTCCATATTCTAACAAAGATTTGATTTTAGTAATGAGGGTTTTCATCATCTTTTCTCCACACTAGTAGTAAAAAGTGGAATCACTATATATATTAACAAGTAAAAATTATGTTATATTTATATTGTGATGAGACGTTTGTTGATAGAATTATCACAGTAAGCATTCCACTCTTCCACACTTCCACTCTTCCACTCTACCACTCTTCCACTCTACCACTCTTCCACTCTTCAACTCTTTGCGAATGATAGGCATCGAACCACGTACCATAAACTAATTTGAATGTAGTTTCATGAATAACTTCAGCCGCAATGAAATCAAGAATCGAAGACACAATATCCTTGCTTAAAATTCCCGAATAAATGCCTCATTTTCTTTGCTACCAAATCCTATGGGTAAATATTTGAATGAGAAATTTCAAAGTATCAACAGATTCATGCTAAATTGGTTAAAAATATATACCACAAAGCATTAGATGGAGTGATTTCGATCAAGTGATTAGATGCAATATGCACTTATAGGGATCAATATGTAAGTAGATACGTACGTAGTATTGAGATGTGAGGAAAATGTCTCACATCGAAAAAGCATAACTACAATTTGTGCCTTATAAGATCTTGGTCTACTCCCCCCATTGTCAATTGGTTTTAGGGTGTAACCTCAACTTCTTACATGGTATCAGAGTGGGGTTATCCCAAGTGAAAGTTTAACTGCCACACGTGCCACAATTAGTTTTGAGGTGTAACCTCAACTTCTTACACATAGGTTATAGATCTTATCCCTTATTTAGTGAAGGTTTAATTGTCACACGTGCCACAATTGGTTTTGAGGTGTAACCTCAACTTCTTACACATAGTCGATAGATCTTATCTCTTATTTAGTGATTTTGTTATATACACGTACTCCCTTATTAGTTGCTCAAGTGATTAATAACTTATAAATTCTCTTTGTTTAATTGCTTGTACATATATCCTGCATTTTTTACTAATATAATAATCTCTATTCGTTTTTAGCTTGAAGTTACTCATCCATGAAGAGAATTGGGGTTCCACCCAAAACTAATTGCTTGTACGTACTCCCTTATAAAGTCGTGTAATTTTCCAATATAATATGAGATTTTTATACATTCACAATCCAAACATACCCTAGTAGTATGCCCAAAACAGCTATTGACAAACACATTGAATCGATTTTTCAATTTGTCGACTGTGATTAATTAACGTCGACCAGGGAAAATATTCCTCCGCCAACTGCTGTCCGTTCACATGGTGATTTAGCTTATAAATATTATGAGACACGATAGCCAAATTGGCTAAATTTGAAAGATTATGATGGAAGTAAATTGGTAGTATAATGCAGGCAGTCTGAAAAACTCTTGAATGTGTATAACTTTTGAAAGGAAACGAAAGATGCCATTTTTAAGTCTTGATGCCATTCAACAACTAATTACTCGAATGATAATCACCTTAATTCTAAGCAATCATATTCATTTGTGTATGTGTTGGCTTTCTCTTGAAATGAAAAATATATAATACTGATGAATTAACTAAGAACTTACATTAATGGTCCCACGTACATTCTTAACTTTTAAGCTTATTCATATCACAATTTATAGAGCGTATCGGCTAGGCTGACCTGCTTATATAGATTGAAGAGTTAGGGTTCGGCTGTCATGTTTATGGATATATATATATATATACTCAGAAATTGGAATGCAAGTTACGGAAATTGGAATGCGAGTTACGGAATTTTGAACTTTGGGATTGAAAATAGAGTTACATTGGACTCATCATTATTAGGTAAATCTCATGAAAATTATCGCAACAATCACTATTATAGCTTTCCACTTAAATTTTGGTATTATTCCACAGAAATCGAATTCACACAATCTATGAAGCACAGACGTAAAGTTGAATTTCAATGATATCAATGACATCAATATATATATATATGTATAATGATTAAGAACTAACTTATTGGTTACATAATACGGAATAGTATCACAATCCGACTGTTTATTTTATGACTGATCATTATCTTTATAAAAATTCATCCAAATAGAAAATTGTTTAGTCATTTTATTACTAGAAAATTAAATCATTTATTGAATTATCTTACACACTGTATTTGTCTATGTCTTTAGTTATTGTGTAATATTACTATACAATTACTAATTTAGATGAACTTTAATTTGCAGAGATGATATTTAACTAATGAACTAAAAACGAATGGTTAGAATGTGATATTATTTTGTGGAGTAGATCTAGACGTCGAATGGTTAGTTCGTATATGAAACTAATCAACTAGCTAGGTCTAAAGTGCTACGGTATATACAGCTGCATGTTTAATTTCCTATACATATGCCCTATTTTGGTATATATTATGAGTCTATTATATACGTGCGCCAGTGATCTGATGAGATAGAAACCCATTAATTAGCTCTGTAATTGTAGCACTAATTAAGAAGCTACTTAAGTGCATGCATTTGGCACATTAATTAGTATATGCAATGATGATTAAGTTCCTTGACCTATCTGCAAGGTTGTGCCTTTTTCACCAACTTGCACCTGCAGGCTGCAGCTTATCTATCTCCATCGCCTAACTGATCCATCGATCTCTAGTATTTTCCGTTTAAAAACAAAAATAGAACAAATCAATTACAAATATTATCATTACTAGCTAATTCTAGGAACCGGAGGCTATTGAAAACCCACTTACGTACAGAAACCTTACTATTTATATCATTAGCTGCATGAGAGTCGTACGTCAACAATTTAATTAACGAGTTGTGATATCAGATTTGTATAAGCCTACATCTTTTTCTTCACTCAATATATGGTGCTAGCTAGAAATTCTAACCGCGGACAGCTGGTTTTTAGGTACTTAGATGTGGGTTCGATTCTTACACACGGCGCTAAATAGTTGATGTGCTAAATTGATTAGATGTGTGATTTAGATTTATCGCCTCAGTAGCTACGCGACCAATAGCTTCCTCCATCGGGAGGTCATCGACATGCAAGATGATCGAGAAGAGGAAATACTGGGCACCGGTATAATGTCGGTTTAACTCTTATTCTAATGCTTTAGTTAGTATGTAAGAGGAGGAATAAATTGCAATATTGTTTACGACGTAAGGGTAAACTTGTCAAGTTACCTATTAAAGAATCATTTTTTATTTATAATCGGTGAATGAAGTTGTTGAAACCTTTCGGTCAGTAGCGTAGACAGAAAGTCAAGCCATAATGAGCCTTTATATAAATAATGATAAGCGTACTTTTTAGATGAAAAGTTTCGAAAAATCAGTATTTTACTCTAATACCATTTTGAAAAAAGTTAATGTTCGAAGAAGTATCTTAGATAATCATCATACCGGAAAAACGGATGAATAAAACTGAAGGCAATTAGTGAGAGAATTATATACACATATATGGCAATGTTATTGGAAAATGGAAAGCAAACAAAAGAAAATAAATAACTTTGAAAATTTTAGTAATATTGATGTAATTCGCGTATAAACGTATAAATAAAAATAGGAACAAAAAAATCACAAGAAGGGCATGGGACTCCTCTCGTCCCATGGTGGCTCCGCCTATGGATTTGGTGAATGATTAACGTCACTTCTTATATTGCTGATACGGTGGGCCTTGGGGTCACTGAATGATGTAACAGCGGGTCATCCTGATTCATGGTGATCTCCAATCGGTCTTGGAATTCCTTGATCCCGAGCTCTGAGGATGCATTAAGGGTGTTACTTGTATGCCGATCTAGGCATGTTTGTCCACAGCCTCTTAAGGAGTTTCTCCGAATGTTTGATCAGCAAATATTGCTAATTGGTCATCAAAAGTATGAATATAGTTATAAAAACGACATGGTATACACTCGTTGTATGCAAAAAAAATGAATTGAATAGAAAGGAGGGAGAGATCCGGGAGACAAGATTAATAGTCCACTAAGATAGTTGAGGAATTCCAAAATAGTACTAAAGTGGGAGCTAAAGCAATATAATATTGTTTTGCCTGGCTGTCCGTACAGCCTGATGGTCCTGGTAAATATGATTACCCAGCAATGCCATAGTTGGTGATAACAGTGATTCTATGTGCCTGAAATTCAATAGAACAAAATAGTTTGTGGATGGAGAGTGTTTTGTGGGTTGTGCCCCCCACAACCAGAGTCTAGCCCCAAGAAAACGTCACACTCCGAAAGCGACACCGCCGCAGACAGACAATCAGATCAGCTTTAATCGAGCAGGGCTCATTAATTTCTTCCAGGATAGATTTCATCAGCGGTAAAGTGTTCAAAATTCTACACAAGGCATATCATAATATGAAAGACTTGTATACATGCAGGCAGCCAATGTTTGCTGATCTAAAATTTGGAGACACGGACTTGAACTCAATCACATACACGGAGAAGTAAATTCTTCTAATTTTCTCCCGAAACCTCGTGTGACGTGTTCAATCTCTACTGGCGTGAGTTGTGTATGTTAGAGATTAAAGGCCCATTTTCCACCTCCCTCCCCTCATGGTTTTCAGTTTTGTAGCCGTCAAAATGTCCAATTCGGCTAATCAAAAGTATTAAACTGGCTTACAGCCTGATAATAATTACGTGCTGGGCTTCAGCAGATATGATAGCTTAGGGATGATTTTGAGACAAAGATGAACACGTCCAGGCCCAACTAACTCAACACAGGAACTGGGCAATATAAGCTAAAGATTCTATAGTCGATAGGAGATGTGCGCTTTTTCATTTTTGTGGTCAAATGAGGTGCCATATTTTGTTTAGTGTATACTGTAGAGGAGGATCGGTCAGGAATGGACATTTTTCAAAACGAAAATACAAAGTACATTAAAAGCCAATATTTTCTACATTTTCGTTATGCATTTATCATAATCGAAACCGTATATTTTTTTACATTATCATTTTGAAATCATTCACATACAAAAAATTAATAAAATTAGAGGTTGTTTGATTATTCATATGTATGAAATAAATCAACGATTTTTGAAATAATTCAGATCTTTATAATGATCATCTCCTTACTTGATACATATAAATGGTTAAATAATCTCTAATTTTATTTAGTTGATACATATAAATAACTAAAAAGTCTCTAATTCTTTTGATTTTTTGCCTTCGAAATTTATTACATATACTCATGGATTGAAAAATCGTCACTATCGCCGATATATCGTCCGATATATCGGCGATTCCGGCCGGCGGCATATAAGAAGGGGGGAAGAAATTGGCCGAAATTTCGACATGATTTCTTGTTTTGAGCCCACAGATCCTTTCTTTGGATCAAAACGATGAAGATGCACAATTAAATCGTGAAAATCGGACGTAAAACGAAGAAGATTGAGCCGGGTCTTACCGTCGGGTCGGGAAACCCGGGTTGCAGACCCGGCTGGAGGTAGGGGATGACTTCTATTGTTTATATTTATATGATTGGCGTTAGTTAATTTGCAAACTTGCTGGCTAGCAGCGTTGGTTGGTGTTTTGCTTCTCAGTTGGGGGGTCTTAGGTTCGACCCCCCTCAAGCCATAAGTTACTTTTTTTTTTCTTTTTTATCCATTTAAATTCATTTCTTTTTTTCCTTTTATATCCATTTAAATTCATTTCTTTTTTTTCCTTTTTTATCCATTTAAATTCATTTCTTTTTTTCCTTTTTTATCATTTGAATTCATTTTTTTTCCTTTTTTATCCATTTGAATTCATTTCTTTTTTTCCTTTTTTATCCATTTGAATTCATTTTTTTTTCCTTTTTTATCCATTTGAATTCATTTTTTCCACTTTTCAACAAAGTTTGGGTTTTTTTCTTTTTCATTTTTTATCCAATTTTAAATATATCAATTACTTCCAATTTTTAAACAAAGTTTGATCCTATTTTTTCATCTTTTTTTCCAATTTTAAATATATTTAAACTTATTTTATCATTTTTCTTATATTAAATTTTTGTATGTTTATTGTTATGTTTTTAATATATTAACATTCAATTATAGTAACTCACTTTAATTTATGTTTATATTTAAGATTTTATATTATCAGTCATCGTCAGAATCATATTACATCATATTATTCATCATATATTTATTATATCAAAATCATTTTATAGTTTTTATTAATCATATATAACCATTATTGGGTATTTAAGTTTTTCCCAAAGTTTCATTCTAAATTTCCAACTTTTAGATCGAATTTCCGTCATTTTTGTTGACCGTAAACGATATCGATATCGATACCGATATTTGGGGCGAGATATCCGTAAATTTAACGAGCGATATATGTTAGCTGTGCAGCGTACCAGTTCTAGTGGAGCTGCAATACAGCAGAAGATTACCGCATACACGTGTTAGTAAACACATCAAGTTGTGATGAATAGCTTGATCATTCTGTTATAAGCTCTGTTAGGAAAGTTTGCAATTAGTGAGTTACAGTTAGGCTAGTCTTAGGAGATTTCTTACTCTCTAAGATTGTATAAAGCCTGCACGATTGAGTGTGTGAAAGACAATGTTGATAGCATACTAAACACATTGAATTGAATCTTCTTCTTCTTCTCCTTCCTGTTTCTCGTCTGTTCTTCACTAAATCTCATTCTTTTCTTTTCTTCTAATCAAGTCTGAATATCAAACATGGTATCAGAGCTTGGATTCATGGATATGGCTAACCACCATACATGAACGGCTCTGGAGCTTCCGCAGAGATCAACATATCAAGTTCTTCTTCTAATTCTTCATCTATTGTGTTCTTCTTCAATCTTATCTTCTATCTTGTATAACAACCATTCTTGAACAACCTCTCTTGAGTCCTCTGTCGAAAATTGCACATCACGTGTTTGTTTCTTTGCTCCTTACAAAGTTTTTCAGTCCTCTGTCGACAATTGCACATCACGTGTTTGTTTCTTTGCTCCTTACAAATCTTTTCCATTACTGCTTTCTCTCTTTCGGGTTTGGACATTAAAGAATCATGGTCACTGCTTCACAGCTCCAAATCCTGCAGTCTCCCATTGCTTCTCTCATTCCAACAGTAGGAAATGCTGTTACTGTCAAGTTAGATGATCAGAATTTCATCACATGGAACTTCCAAATGGAATTAATGCTTAATGTCAACAACATTATGAGTTTTGTCAATGGCACACAGAGGTGTCCAGAACGTGAGACTTCTGATTCATCACCCTGTGACGAGTACCTGGTCTGGAAGATGCACGATCAGGCCTTGATGCAACTCATCACTTCAACATTGTCACCTACAGCCATCTCTTGCATAATTGGTTGCAAAAGTTCACAAGAAATGTGGTTATGCCTCAAAGACAGGTTTGCTTCCTCTACTAAAGCTTCAATCTTTCAAATGAAGACTGATTTGCAAAACATCAAGAAGGGATCTGAGAATATGACTCAGTACCTACAGAGAATCAAAGATTCAAGGGATCTTCTTGAGTCAAGTAATGTGTTCTTTGATGATGATGACATTGTAATACTTGCCTTGAGAGGCTTACCTGCAGAATTTAACACCTTCAGATGTGTTATTCGTGGAAGAGAGAATTCAATAAGCCTCAAGGACTTCAGGTCTCAACTCCTTGCTGAAGAGACAATTATTGAACAATCTACTGAGCATAACTTTCTTTCAGCCTTAACTGCTGCAAAACTTTCAAGCTCTGGTCCTACACAGGCAGTACCTGAGATTGGTCCATCCCACTTCAGTGGCAATCCTGGAACCTCAAATGCATCACAGGGTTTCTTTCAACCTGAGCAAGGCACACCAGCATCTATCCATCAAGGCCAGTTTCAGCAATTTTCAGATAATTTCCAACAGTATGGATTTAATGGAGGCTACCATCAGAACAACAATAACTATAACAGTGGTTACAAGGGCAATGGCTACAAAGGGAAAAATAAAGGGAAGTGGAATTCCAATTACAACAACAGTGGATCCAGACCTTGGAATCCCAACAACAGCAATAGGAACAGCCCTGGTATCCTTGGAACACCTAACTCTCAACAGTTCTTTCCTTCTCCAATATGTCAAATTTGTGGAAGAAAAGGCCACACAGCTGCAGATTGTTATCATAGACATCAAACTGATACCTCTCAAAATGGAGAAGGAGAACAATGCCAAATCTGTTGGAAGTTTGGTCATTCAGCACTTACCTGTTACCACAGGGGAAACTACTCCTTCCAAGGTTCTGCACCACCACAAAATCTAACTGCTCTGAATGTTATTGGACCCTCTTTTTCACAACAACCCGACTACTGGATTGCTGACACTGGTGCCACAGCCCACATGACATCTGAAATGTCACAGATTCAAAAACCGTGCCCATCAGCATCCACAGATGTCATTACCACAGCAGGAGGCACAGGTCTGAAAGTGGCTCACATTGGACAGTCACAACTTGTCACCACTCAACCTTCACCTCACTGTTTCGCTTTACCTGAAGTTCTCCATGTTCCTAATATATCTGCCAACTTACTGTCTGTTAACAAATTGTGTAAGGACAATCACTGTCGTTTTGTTTGTGATGACTCTGCTTTTCTTATACAGGACAGGTTCACAGGGGTCACACTCTTCCAGGGACTGAGTAAGAATGGACTTTACCCTCTTTCTTTTCATCTGCCTCTCAAATCTCAGCCGAGTACTCAAGTTGCCTTTCTTGGCAAGGCAACTCAAATCCAGCTATGGCACAGAAGGTTAGGTCATCCCTCAAACCAGATTGTCACCTCTATCTTGAATAAAGCTCATATTCTGCACTCTAAGGATTTCTCTCAAACTATCTGTGAATCTTGTCTTGAAAGAAAACTGTCTAAACAGTCATTCTCAAACTCTAGTTCTAAGTCTTCCTTTCCCTTTGAAATTGTGCACTCTGATGTATGGGGTCCTGCTCCCACAACCTCCATTGAGGGTTTCAGATACTATGTGAATCTAGTAGATGAATGTACACGTTTTACTTGGATTTTTCCAATGAAAAATAAATCAGAGGTTCACTCTATTTTTGTTCACTTCTGTGCTTATGTTTTGAATCAATTTTCTGTGTCAATTAAAACTCTCCAGAGTGATGGAGGGGGAGAATACATTAGTAAGGATTTCCAAAATTTTCTGTCTAGTAAAGGAATCACTCATCACAGATCCTGTCCTTACACACCAGAACAAAATGGTCTTGCAGAAAGGAAACATAGGCATATACTTGAAACAGCCATTACTCTTCTTCAAACTGCCAAACTTCCTGCTAAATTCTGGTTTCATGCTTCAGCTACAGCCGCTTATCTCATTAACAGAATGCCTTGTCCTATCCTTGATATGAAATCCCCCTTTGAAACCTTGTTCACAACATTGCCTCTCATAGATCACTTCAAAGTCTTTGGCTGCTCATGTTTCCCTTTGCTTCGTCCATATAATAACACTAAATTGCAACCTAAAACTAAGAAGTGCATATTCCTTGGCTATGCTGAAAAATATAAAGGCTACATTTGTCATGATCCTGTATCTCAGAAAACTTTTGTTTCTAGGCATGTCTTATTTGATGAGTATCATTTTCCCTACTCAAGCATTGTGTCATCATCTCAATCCACACCTTCCTCTCAGCCTATTGTCTCCCAGAAGTCTATTCCCTTTCCTGCCTCCATCCCTTGTTCTATATTTCCCTCCTTGTTCCAAGTTCACTGCACTCCTACTCAGTCTACTCAGGCTCCTGTGAACCCTGGCCCTGGTGCAGACAGTGGGATACACTCCTCTCCAACACCAATTTCAAGCTCACCGATGCAAACTCCCAGTTTGACAGTAACTCATTCGGGTGACTCAGATCCTCAACCTTCCACAGGATCAGCTCAACCAGATCTCCCAGATCATCTATCTATGGTCTCATCTATGCATCCCAGCAACAACACAGACAATGACTTTCAGCCCCAACTTCTTGAGGTCGTGCTACCAATTACAGGTGTCAACATGCATTCAATGCAGACAAGATCCAAAAATGGAATTTTTAAGCCTAAGGCCCTTCTGTCTACTTATACTCATTCTCTTGAAGTTGATCTCACTCTGGTAGAACCTTCCTCCTTTAAAACTGCTTCAGCTAGTCCAGTTTGGCAACAAGCAATGCAGGAGGAAATGAATGCTCTTTACAGTCAGGATACTTGGACCCTGGTCCCTCTCCCTTCGTCCAGAAACTTGGTAGGTTGTAAGTGGGTATACAGAATTAAGAAGCACTCTGATGGTACAGTTGCCAGACACAAAGCCAGGTTAGTTGCCAAGGGTTTTAGTCAAGAAGAAGGGCTGGATTATGGTGAAACATTTAGTCCTGTAGTCAAAACTACCACTGTCAGACTGGTTCTTTCCTTGGCTGCTCATTTTCAGTGGCACCTGAGACAGTTGGATGTCAAAAACGCATTTCTTCATGGAGAACTCAACGAGGAGGTTTATATGTCTCAACCCCCAGGTTTTGAGGACCCCAAGCACCCAGACTATGTATGCAGACTTCAAAAATCCCTCTATGGCCTGAAACAGGCTCCTCGAGCATGGAATGAGAAATTCACTACCTTCCTACCTGAACTAGGATTTCAGACCACCTGGGCAGATTCCTCACTGTTTGTTAAACAAACCTCTTCTGCTCTGATTGTTCTCCTACTATATGTCGATGATATTATCATTACAGGGAGCAGTGATGTTGCGATCACAGAGGTTGTTTCAGCCCTCACTGCTGTTTTTGATATGAAGGACCTAGGAAAACTGCATTACTTTCTAGGTCTTCAGATAGACTACACTCCCACTGGTCTTTTCATCTCTCAGTCCAAGTATGTCCAAGATCTTCTCACCAAAACGTCAATGCTTGACAGTTCTACGGTTGAGACACCAAGTGTGCCTGGTTCCAGATTGAAGAAATCTGATGGTCCCTTGTACAACAATCCAACAAACTATAGGAGCATTGTGGGTGCTCTGCAGTATTTGACCTTTACAAGACCTGATATTGTTTTCTCTGTGAATCAAGTCTGTCAGTATATGCACACTCCCTCTGAATCTCACTTTATGGCTGTTAAACGAATCCTTCGTTTCCTAAAGGGTACATCTCATCATGGGATCTCCTACAAAGCTGGTTCCTTGGACCTCATTGCATACACTGATGCAGATTGGGCAGGTGATCCGAATGACAGACGGTCTACCACAGGTGTGGTTGTTTATCTTGGTGAAAATCCCATTTCTTGGATGTCTAAGAAGCAGACTACTGTCTCTCGATCCAGCACCGAATCTGAGTATCGTGCTCTAGCCATTACAGCAGCTGAAGTCTCATGGATTCGACAACTTTTGTGTGCCTTGCACATTCCACTTCTTAAGCCTCCATTGATCTATTGTGACAGCACGTCGGCTACCAGTTTATGTGCCAATCCTATCTTCCACTCTCGAGCAAAGCACATCGAAATCGACTATCACTTTGTGCGAGAGAGGGTGGTTCGAGGTGATCTCAATGTTCAACATATCTCATCCGGTGATCAAGTTGCGGATATTTTCACAAAAGCCTTGACTGAGGACCTGTTCTACTTACATTCCTCCAATCTGATGCTCGAAGTCAATCCTCCATCAGCTTGCGGGGGGATGTTAGCTGTGCAGCGTACCAGTTCTAGTGGAGCTGCAATACAGCAGAAGATTACCGCATACACGTGTTAGTAAACACATCAAGTTGTGATGAATAGCTTGATCATTCTGTTATAAGCTCTGTTAGGAAAGTTTGCAATTAGTGAGTTACAGTTAGGCTAGTCTTAGGAGATTTCTTACTCTCTAAGATTGTATAAAGCCTGCACGATTGAGTGTGTGAAAGACAATGTTGATAGCATACTAAACACATTGAATTGAATCTTCTTCTTCTTCTCCTTCCTGTTTCTCGTCTGTTCTTCACTAAATCTCATTCTTTTCTTTTCTTCTAATCAAGTCTGAATATCAAACAATATATCCGTCGATATCGATATTTTCATCCTTGCATATACTAGTTATCCTAATATTAAAAAGATTTCAAAATTGAGTATGCAAAATATCAACCAACCAAGCATTCAACAACCCTAAAGAAGAAGGTACTCATAAGTTTTCTCTCTCAAACTCTCTCAAAGGCACTAGTTGTCCATATTTGATGGGACTTAATTTATGATTAAAAATCAAAGATACTTTTGCCATTAAAAAGATACTCCTTTAATTGGCACTTAAATCAAAGCCTCTAACTTTCTTATGATCCATGATTTAGCTTTTTTAAGGTGACAACTCACTCCCATATACCGATAAGACAACTTTGAGGCACCATCAACCCAAAAGCTATAAAAAGCCGTAGGTCAGTTGGTTGGCAAATCCTTTGCCCCTATCTCCGATGTGTTTTCCGGCCATCTAATGAAACCCTTCTTTGACTAATCCTCCCCCTTAATTTGGCCTTTCCACAATTTGCTAAACCAATGACGTTCCTTTTCATGTCACATTATCCTTTTTCTTGCTGTAATTATTCAACAATCCTTATCACGAGCTTTCATTATCATGCATTCGGGTCCCATGGCTATCATCAAACTTGTCCCACATTTGATTTTCATGAGCAGCAACGTTTATATTCCCATACGCTCACCACCACCGTTGAGCAGCTACGTTTTGTCCATCGGACTTCTCTCATTGGATGACTAGGTTTATAGTTTTACTCCTACTATAGCTTCCCCAATCGGAAGCCGACACCTGCCTATTCTACATATATGCCTAGTTTATGTTTTGTTTTGATGATAAAATAAATGTAACATATCTCCGGCCACTACATCATTTCATGTAATAATATATCTTGACATGAACTTAATGAACCCAACACTTCATGTCTAGCTAGCTTGCAATTCAGAAGCTAAACTTACTTTCCATTTGATTTATAAACTATTAAACGTTAATTGACGTTATGTATATATCATAATCAGAACCGTTCATTTTCTAAATCATCAAGTTAAGATCATCTCCTTAAAAAAATTAACTAGATAGAATTTCATTTAGTTTATTCATATCTATCAACTAAATGGACGGCTCGACATTAGGATCTTAATTCGTACAAAAACCGTTAATTTATTTAATACATATGAATGCTTAAACGACCTTCAATTTAGTTGATTTTTAAGGAGATGATCTTGGTATGATGATCATTTAGAAAATGAACGGCTCCGATTATGATATATGTACAAAGAGAATTCGATAGATCAAAATGGTGGTACGATAAGGTATACACCATGATCAAGAGTAATATGCAAGTATTTTTCTAAGGGAATTGAATTATTTTTTTTTTGGCGTAAATGTCCTGAAAATTGAACTAACTTGATGTACCACAATAATGATGAATATGGGAGCACGTCGTGTCTTACCAGTTTTAGTCACCTTATTCAGTGCCGCAAATATTCATACCCATTGCTCAATATTCTAGCAGCATTACAACGACGCCTTAATCTTATATAATGTTAAGCAATTGTGAAACATCTTATATGTTATTCGAATACGTATACAAATTAAGATTGGATAGTAATGATCGATTAACATCTCATCATGTACATATCACCCTGAAAATGATCACCCAAAGTTTAGAATCATTGCAAATTAAACGAATGGTAATTAAAACTTTCCAATATTAATATTGGTTTTCCTGAATTATTAAGAGCTTAGTGGGTGATTAGTTTTGTTGATGCAAGAAATGGATCAACCTACTCCTGCCTCGCTGAGCTTCCTTCGCGATCCCCCTCGAAATATGGTGGCCTGCACAGGAAGAGGGTAAATGCAAAGGGACACCGGTGTGATGCCGGCCGAACAGTCTCCGATGCCTAAGTCAGTTAAGTAGAAGGGTACTGTTGTAATTTAGACAGCATGAGGGCAAGATTGTCATTACCTTTTGGAGGGGTATGTCCTTGTATTTATAGTAGCATTGAATGTGTTTGTTGGTGTTTGTCAATGTGGGATAAATGTTGCTGCCCCTGGGAGCTGACAGGTGTCTATGGTGGTCCCGGGTAGCAGTTGTGACTTGTTGGTAAGCCTGGCCGACCAGATTTGTTCGTCTTAGGTGATTCTGGGCTTTATTGGCGTGATCTGAGGCTTGCCCGGGGTTGGTAGAGCGGGGACAGGTCTGATCAGTTTTGGACCTTTAACCAGGCCGACCAGTTTGGGTATGAACAAGTTTAATTAATTTATTGAGATAGATCGAAAAAGAATGGTAAAAATTTCAATATTTAAATGGTACCTCAATTACCTTACTGAAACCAATGGTGTACGGTGATGTCAGTTAATCAAACACAACAAGGGCCGACATCATTCTCATAATAATTTTATTTATTTTTTTCTAAATATCAATCTAGCTCTGCCGTGCTTGATATGAAACTCAACAACAGTTCAGGCCTACAAATTCTGAATTCTGATGAGTGATTTGACAATCAGAGGGAAGTAAAATAAGAACAAGTGAAAAAGCCACCTAGCTTAGGACCTCCCCTTCCCCTACAGCCACGGGTAAGGGCCACATGCCCTACAAAACTAGGACAACAAAACTAGGACACTCGATCACTCACACTCATTCATCAATCGGGTACCCTTTCGAATCCTCGATTCAAATTTTGACATGCTTGTGTTATTGATTATTAATTATCAGATTCAAATCTGAGTGATCAAATCTGTACCAAAAGGTAATAATAAAAGCTGAAAAAAGGAGGACGACTTTCTTGCTTTTTGGCCTTTTTGGCACCTTATATCGAATTCTTTATTTTTACTTATTTACAAAATTTCGTTTATGTTAAGTTTAATTTATCATGGATCTACTGATTTTAAATATATATATATATATATATATATATATATATATCGTGGATCACTTGACTGCCCTTGCCTCGATGCCTCTGTGTGTGTCTCTCGATCTCTCCCTCTTTGAAATGTCTTCATCCATCCATCCATCCATCCATCCATCAATCCTGTCCGTCCATCACCGTTCCAGCCATCACAGATGTGATTGCCAGCTAAATGAATGGGACCCGCGTCCCCCACTTTTTGTCAATGCAAGGCCACTGTCTCTTCTTCCTCTACAAATGGAGGTTCAACTGAAAATCAAATTGAGGTTCAACTGAAAATCAAATTGAGGTCCAACTGAAAATCAAAATCAGGTTCAACCGAAAATCAATTGAAATTTGTAACATCCCAAATTTTTTAAGAAATGTAAATTTGGAAATTAAATGAAAAATAATTATTTTGTTCACGAAAAAGGAAAATATTGACTTTTGATCCAAGAGATTATTTGGAATTTGACTAAGACTCATTACTTAGGTCGAGATATCACGAGTCCGTAGACAAACAGCACGTTGAAATAGGACATTAAACGGGAAAGTTAAGGGTCACCATAGAAATTACGTACTATTCACATTTTACGAATCGGGTATAGTTGACAGATTTTAATTGGTCCAAAATATCTTGAATGGACCAAAGGATGAGAGACAGGTGTCACTCGTCCTATTAGCCCGAGGCCCCAAATTCATGCATATCATCTTCTTCCTTCTTTGTTACCCGAAACCCAAACTCAACCCACACAAACCATCAAACCTTCATCCTTGTTGCTTGAGAGAGATTGAGAGTGTGGAAGAGAGACTTAAGACCACGGTGAGGACGGCTAAGCACGGCAAAACAGCCTGATGAACCCAGAACCCAAGTAAAACCAAAACCCGGTTTGGGTCAAAATTGTGAAATTGGATTTGAACGAGTTGTTAGGCCGTTTGGATGATTAGGACTGATTATTTAGGGTTGTACGAGTCCACAAGAACCATTATCATGAAGGGAGGCTGCTAGAATCACATGGGAATCAAGTTTGAAGTTTGGCTAAATTGCAACAAGTTCGAACAGGTAATTCCAGCCTTTATTTAGTGTTTTTGAGCTCATAGATCCTTTTTTTGGGAAGTAGACGAGCATGTAGGAAGAAAAGTGGCGGAAAAAGGTGGTCGGAGGACTGAGTTCTGGCCGGGTCAGGGTCGCAGGTCAAACGACCCGTTACAGAGATACGGGTTGACCCGTCTGAAGGTTGAAGGTGATGACGTGGCAATCCACATCATAATTGTTAATCCACGTGGCAAATCAGGTGATGCCATGTGTCAGGTTGTCAGGCCCAGTGACGTGTCAGGTCCACGTCAACCATGTCAGAGCACGTGGACCAGTGGGGTGGTGCCACATGGCAGCTTGTTAGAAGGTGTCAAAGTGACGTGGAATGTCCACGTCATCCATGTCAGACCACGTGGACCAGTGTGGGGGTGCCACGTGGTAGGATGTCAGGATCTATCAAGCCTACGTGGCCACTGACGTGGTAGGTCCACGTTAGCATTATTAGACCCAATGATTGAAATATCGATATCGACGGATATATCCCTAATCCAATTTACGGATATCTCACTTTAAATATCGATAACGATATTGTTTACAATCAACAAAAATGTCGGAAATTTAATCTAAAAGTTGACATTTTAAATGAAATTTTGAGAAAAGTTTAAGTACCCAATCATGGTTATATAAAACAAATAAATTTATAAAATGACTTTGATATAATATATAATATGATGTAATATGATTCTAACGATGACTAATAATAAAATAAATTGAAGTGTATTACTATAATTGAATGTTAATATAGTTAAAAACATAACAATAAACATAAAAACAAAATTCAATGGAAGAAAAATGATAAAATAAGTTCAAATATATTTAAATTGAAAAAAAATATGAAAAATAGGGCAAACTTTGTTCAAAAATTGGAAGAAATTGATATATTTAAAATTGGAAAAAAATGAAAAAAGAAGGCCAAATTTGTTGAAAAATTAGGAAGAATAGTTAAATAAAAACAATCAGAAGTTTGCCAACCTCAAGCTTCAAACCCAAGTGACCAAGAAGGAAAAATAGCCACAAAGCCAACTCAGCTAAGTTAAGGTAGTTGTAACTTTAAAGCACATATAATATATAACTCATACACAATGACATTCATCTTCTTCCCCCAGCGAGTCTACAACTCACGTTTCTCGACCCGGCGACTTGACCCGAATCAAACTCTTTCGTTTTATGTCCAATTTTCACTAATTAACATCCCATCTTAATCGTTTTGATCCCATAAAGAGATCTGTGGGCTCATAACAAGAAGATTTCGCGAAATATCGGTCAATATCTTCCCCTTTCTTATGTACTGCCGGCCCAAAATACCAAATTTCGGCAAAATTTTGCCGAAATATACCGATATTTTGATCCATAGTCAAACCATGTGGACTAGTGGGTGGTGCCACCTGGCATGCTGTGACAGGACCCGCCCCGATCCCACAGGGACCACAAGGGGACGTGCCCTGCTCCCGT
This sequence comes from Prinsepia uniflora, assembly GCA_032719365.1. Taxonomy (NCBI): domain Eukaryota; kingdom Viridiplantae; phylum Streptophyta; class Magnoliopsida; order Rosales; family Rosaceae; genus Prinsepia; species Prinsepia uniflora. The sequence continues at coordinate 700,226 of CM064862.1, read as the reverse complement.
CTAACACCCAATAATTCATACCAATTTTAACCTCAAAACATCAAATGCATAAATAACCAAATTAAAGTCATACATCAAATCCGAATTAAACGAATGTCAGACAAGGGATGAAATCCAAAATTACAAGTTGCGAGCACGACTCTATAGTAAACTTGCGGGTACACCACCCAACAGGGGTTCAGGTACGCAGAAGTAGATCTATGCCTCAGCCTCAGGTTCCTCTTCTACCTCGGTATCACGACCTGGAGGGGTTACCAAAAACATTAAGGGTGAGTGGACCGAACTCAAGTTTATAAAATCATTTGAAAAGTAAAACATATAATTTACCCCTCCGTTTTCCAAACATGCATGCAGCATCCTTTAAAATCATAAATAATATAATATGAATCATAAGGCATGTAATAAAACCATAACCATAATTTTAGCTACTGCACTATACACTCCAATCCCGACATCCCAGATGTCTGACGTCCCTGACGTCCAATAAGGTCACAATCACAAGGCTACGCGTGCCACTCGGGTCTCAATTCCGAGTTCAATCCCCGAACCCTGTTCGGTTACAGCATCCCCGATGCTTAGCGTCATAGACGCTGGACGTTCTAGACGTCCGTGACCTCTCCGGGGTACCTCATCCGGAGGAGACAATATAATATGGAATGATCTATACAGTGCAGTACCAAATACATTTTATTGATATCCACATGCAAACATATATGTATACATAGGTAAAATCTGAACCGATCGTTACGTTTCATCAAACGAGTCTTATGCCCAAATACCGTGAAACGTGCCATAACCGAATTCTCAATATCATCAAAACCATTTATAGATTCCAGCATGTGAACATATAAGTAAATCGGAAAACATTTAAGCATGCAAGGGTTTAATGAAAACGGGCCCACCCACAGTACAATCCTGCTAGAAACCGAACGTATACCCTCGTCCTGGTACAAATGTACAATCCCTGTCAAGTCCAAAGCATTCGTAAAGGTCAATTTAAACCCCCAACATTCAACCATGAAAGCCTAGGCCGAAACCGGCCCGGGAGAGCCGCCCGAACGCGCTTCCCAATGCAATAAACCTCATTTTGACCAACTTAATGATCTCCGATCGACCCGAAACCACCGCCATTGGATCCGGATCAGCATGACGTCATGCTGACGTCGTCTGACAGCTGTCAGGTCTGACGTGTCAGACTCTGACAGCTGTGAGGTCTGACGTGTCAGACTCTGACAACTGTGAGGTCTGACGTGTCAGACTCTGACAGGTGTCACGTGTCAACATCCGATTGGTCCACCCCACTGATCTGTCAGGCCACGTGTCAGATCTGACATGTGCCACGTGTCAGCACGGCACTGGTCCACGTCACTGACATGTCAGTGACACGTGGCAGCCCCTGATTGGGCCACGTCACTGACATGTCAGTGCTGATTGTGCACTGACATGTGACACGTGTCGGCTCACGGTTGGTCCACGTCACCTGACCGTCTGACAGAGTGCCACGTCATCACCTCTGTCCTCAGACGGGTTGACCCGTATCTCTGCAACTCGGATCGATCAGACCCGCGATCATGACCTGGTCACCATTCCACTATTTCTCAATCAATTTTGTTCAGGTTTGTTCCTAACTACTCGTCTTAATCCCAGAAACAGTTCTAGCTAATTAAAATCAATAAACAAGGGCTGAATCGAAGACTCACCTCGATGAACAGACCCGGGTTCCCGTCGCTGTTTAGCCACCGTTCAGGTCACCTCCGACCACGAAGTCACGTCCTAAAGTTCCCTATCAGTCCATAGAATCGAATAGGATCAAATTAACACAAAACTAAACGTTGGAAATCAAGTTACCAAATCCTGGGTTTTTGAAACCGTTTCGGGTTTAGAAACCGGCTCACCTCGCCGCCGTCTGCCGCCGTCCACCGCCGTGCCTCCCTCCTTCCCCGTGAGTCCAGCAACACACAGACACATAGAGTGGGTGATGAGCTGGGGTGTTTGTTCAAATGGGCAGAATGTGTATTTCGGGTAGGAAATATAAAGAATGGAGGGAAAGGAAATGGACGGTCCAGATTTGATCTCAAGGATGAGATCAATGGTTCAGATTAGATCTGGGTACTTCAAATCAATGGCTGAGATCAAAAGTGGATTTTAATGCTATTTAATCCCATAGTGGATCTGATCCAATCTAGCCAATGGGTGAGTGACACTTGTCACTCATCAGGTGTCCTCCAATCAGAATTTTTAGAATAAAATATTCGACACGAAAACCGAGACACGAACCTCCCGATTTCACGTTTCTGACCATAATTTCCTCGTACGAAGTCCGATTTCGGCGTGCCGCCTGTCTACGGACTCAGGACGTCGAGGCCTACCTGACGGTCCTTGAGTCAACTGAAAATTAGTTGCCAAAAGAAAAGTCAACATTTTCCCCTCCTGGAAGTCCAAATTACGATAATGCCCCTGAACTTCCGATAGCCATAACTTTTTCCCTGATCGTCCGAATTGGATGTGCCACCTGTCTATGAACTCGTGACGCCCGAACTACGTCACGGTCATAGGTCAAATTCCATTTAATTCATCAATCAAAAAGTCAACAATTGGCCATACCCATCACAAGGGTAAAAGCGTCAAATCACACATTAAAGTACAATATTGAAATCCTCGAATTTCCGGGGTGTTACATGCTGTCAGAGGTTGTCAGAACTGTCAGATGTCAAGCTGACGTCAGCATAAAGTCAGCACTGATCGGCATTGACTACCGTTGGCCAGCGTTGATCGTCGTTGCCGCCGTGGACCGTCGATGACCAACGTTGATCGAATTTTGATCGGTGCGTGGGGGCACGTGGACACGGATTTCGAGGTCCAATCGATCTTGTTCGAAAAACTTTGATGATCTAAATCTAATGGTGATAGTTTCAGGTCGATCGGAGACCGTTTGATAGGTCATTTATAGGTTTTTAGTCTCATAAAGTGTGTTCGGGACGCGTTTCTCGGTATCGGGCTTTGTGAGGGTCTAATATATAGACTTGTATAGAACATTAGTGACCATCAGATGTGATTTGGATAGGCCCATAAACTTTGGATTAACTTCGTGAGATTATAGTGCGAATATTGAGCGCGCAGCGTGGACCGAACGTGAGTGAACTTTTGTTTTGTAACTTAAATGCATGCATAACTGTTTAAAATACCTTATTATACGATTTAAGTTGAAATGATTTAATATTGTTATTTGATGATGTTGTGGATTTAATCATCGGTTATGAAACATTTTACGAATTTACGCGAAAATAATGTTTTGGGCTTGAGACCCGATTGAATAACGATTTGACTTAGATTTAGAGTCAAACGGGCATTTGAAGGAAAGACAGTATTTTAAATGTGATTTTAATAACTATTTGGTGTGAGTGATTTGAATAAATCTAGGTTTATGAATTGAGTTCTAGACACTGTTTTCGGATGGTTTTGTGGAAAAGACCTGTGAAAGTTATGTCTCGGACATAGGCCCAATTGAATAGTATTTTTGACTTGGTTTTAGACATAAATGATTTTAATATGGTTTTCTACCGGATTTGGTTACTGTTCCATATATATACCATCATGTGTGAATTATATTGTCTCCTCCAAACGTCGGGGAACCTGAACTAGTCACAGTGCACGGCCTGAAATAGTAGCTCTAAGGAGAGGCTCAGTCTCAGGAGTGCAAGATTATGATATCACCCCAGACGTGTTAGGTCCTGAGGAGGAACTCCATTATGATATCACCCCGTACGTCGTTGATTCTAGAGATGCACTCGGAGATGAGACCCCGAGGTGCAAGTGTAGCATTGGAAATCGTGACAGTTACAAGTTATAGACATCGCGAATGTCGAGCATTGGTTATATTGTGCTTTACTGATACGTGTGTCCAGATATATATATATATATATATAATTTGAATTACTTTCATACGATCTAATTTAAATGCATGCATGTTTATAAAATAGAGGGGAAAATGTTATTGTTATTAAATCGTATTTTCGAAAATACTTATTTTTGTTCACTCACACTTTAACTGTTTTATTGACCCCCCAGGCCGTGACACAGAGGCAGGGGCTGATACTGAGGCTGAGGCATAAACAGTACCGTTGTGCACCTGAATAACTTTCGGGGTAGGATTTGGTACTTTTGTTGTACTGACATGTATGCTCGATTATGTATAGATACTTATCCCTTGTTTGACAATGCAGTGGTTGAACTGTTTCTTTTAAGACTTAAGGGTCATTTTCGGTATTTTGAGTTTGATTGTTAGACAGGAGCACGGCACGTCCCACTATAATCCAAGGTGATTGGGACAGGCCCTATCAGTATTAGATAAATTCAAGGCACAAATTAAGTTATATCTTTTTAATGTAGAAAATTGTCTTATATTTTAACACGTTTTTTTTCTTAATGTGTGACAGGTTTTTTTTAAGTATGACAAATTTTTTAGCCTATATATGACAATGTGAATGGGTAATATGTAGAAGTTATCACGGTGCGATTCGATACGAATATTGACAATATCCAAATCCGAACCATTAAAATCTTAATAATTCAATACAGTTTGAATTTTCTAAAATTAGAAATAAAACCGTTTCGATCCAAACCGTTACTAACGTTTCGGTTTGGATCGAAATGGTTTGAAACCATTTATGTATAAAAAGAAAAAGTAAGGATATGAAAAACAAAAGTAAGGATACAAAAAACAATAGAATAATCAATACTAAAAATTGTGTATATTAAACTTGCGGATCATTAGATTGCAAATAATACCATTATATTAAGATTTATCAAACAAACATTATCACTTAATAATCTTTTATTATACTCTAATCTAGATATCCTTTTATTTTTATTATTTTTATTTTGTATTAATAATAGATTTAAAAATTAATATATTCCTCAATGTTCCGGTTTGGATTTAATGGATTTCCAAATGAAAATTCAAATCCAAATTGTTTATAACGGAGCGGTTTAAATTTTCAAACATAAATTGTTGGATAAATAACGGTTAGAAACGGATCAATTAGCATTTTTATGGATCTGTGTCTACCCTTAGTAATATGTAGTATGTGTGGCAGTTAAACCTTAGACGTAATGAGATAATCCACTATGATATCATATAGAAATTGAGATTTTACCCAAAAATCAATTGTTAATCTGAAGAGTAATCCAAATCTACTTAAGGCACAAATTTTAATTGCATTTTATAGTGGTGAGTCATTATCTCACACTCCATCCCTCTTCTATCCATAGAAATGAAACTGTTAAAATTAGAAATGAAATGAAATCGTTTCGATCAAACCATTACTAACAATTCGGTTTGGATCGAAATGGTTTGAAACCGTTTAGGTATAAAAAATAGTAAGGATATGAAGAAAAACAAGGATACAAAAAAGGTAGAATAATCAATATTCAAAATTTTGTATATTAATCTTGTGGATAATTGAATTACAAATATTACCACTTGTTGATACCATATCGACCGACCACCCTAGCACAGGTCCCACCAGGACAAGAAAGCCGCCGACCGATTGCCTGATCGGCACCCTCACGGCCCACGGTCCGCCGATCGGCACCATACTGCAGACCCGCCATTCGGCATCTGACAATGAACAGACGACAACTGGCTGCGACAGTCACCTAACCAACTCTGCCACACCAACTCCCTGACGGAGGCAGGTTGGGACTCCAGCTGGCGCCTCCTCCGGATGTCCAGGGCTTGTCAGACGGCTCTCAGCCACAAAGCACCACCTGCTCCCGTAACAATAGCCCACCTACCGCAGTTATGGCTACTATAAATACCCCGAAACCCTTCACAAAGGTAAGACACTCGGGACCGATCCAGGGCACTGTATTTACTTGCCCCTCGACATTCAGATACTAACTTAGGCATCGGAGCCCCTTTGGCCGGCATCACACCGGTGTCTAGTTTTGCAGGATCCCTGCCGAACCACGACGCCCCCAGCGGGCCCGAGACACCACGCGACTGGTCCTAGAACCCCCAACGGGTCTCATCGAGTTGGTCAAATCAGGATCAAACACCACTATATTAAAATTTATCAAACAAATATTATCACTTAATAATCTTTTATTATACTCTTATCTGATTATACATATATCTATCTAGGTATCCATTCATTTTTATTTTGTATTAATAATAGATTTAAAAATTAAAATATTCTTTAATGATTCAGTTTGGATTTAATGGATTTTAAAAAATAAAAATAAAATTCAAATCCAAACTGATTCTAACGAAGCGGTTTAGATTTTCAAATTATTTGATTTTTATCTGATCAAACCTAAAATGTTGGATAAATAACGGTTAGAAATTGATCGTTTAGCGTTTTTATTAGATTTATGTCTACCCCTAATAATATATAGTATGTGTTGAAGTTAAATCAACTCCGATATCATACAAAAATTGAAATTTCACTCTAAAAATAATTATTTAAAGTACATATTTAAATTATGGTTTTTGGTTGTGGGCCATTGCCACACACTTCCTCCCTCTCTCCATAGAGCTATGGTCCTGCATGCATGGATGCATGATGACACCATGGAATAGGTGGGTCATCAACACCCAATCATTCACTCCTTGATTGTGACACGTCAGCACCCCATAGGTAGCCAAGGGCTAAGAATGGAATTGAGGGTGATGGTAGGGTTTAAGGCTAAGGGGCATAGGAGTAGGGTTTTAGGCTGCAGCACCTGATCAGCGAGGTTTATGGGCCACTCGTGCACCTGTGTGTTTTTTTTTTTACAATTTTTTTTTTTATTTAAAATTTATATTTTTCCAATAATTGTGATTATAATTTATTGTTTTGTTTTTATTTGTTCATGATATTTATAATTGTATATTTATAAATGCATATGCATGGATGGAACGTTCTGCTGCTTCAAAAGCAAGCTATCAGATCTGAGCCTCTGGCGACTCAGATTGCTTTAACACTCGCAGACACGAAAAGACTGGGATTCTTCTGTACACACACGTCCTCACTCCTCATGCCTTTCTTTCTATTATTTAATATTTCATTTCATCATTAATTAATACATCATTATTCATTAATAATCCATATATTCTTTTGCAAAAATAATTATTTGCTCATTTACAAATTAAACAAAATTGTAATTCGATGAAGTTAATAAATGAAAAATGTTTACAAGAAACATAAACCCTTTTGATGATGGAACTAATTTTTTATATGTTAAAATTTTTGTAAAAAAGAATTTTAAATGAAAATTTACAGTGAAATTGAAAGTTTTTCACCATATAATATTGAATTAGATGGAAGCTCGGCCTTCAACAAGGTCATGATGGCAACCTTTATGTCATATCTTTATTAGACATGTTTCATTAGCGGAGATAATTTAGGATGGCGTTATTTTTACTGAGTACAATTTTCACTTAATCGCAATTTTTCTGTTTATAATAAATCGCTAATATTTGGAGGGATTAATATGAATGAAGTTGTTTATAGAGTTTGCAACTGAAAAAACATGAAATCAAATTTACTCTTCTCACTCATTCGTAATACATAATTAGTAGATCATGTAATATAAAAGGAAACTCCCATATAACTATATCCATATAAGAGGAAATTCCCATGTAACTATATCTACGTAAGAGGAAACTCCCATGTATATCTATAAAAGAGGAAACTCCCATGTAACAGTTAAGGTAGGAAGTAAATTACGCACAATCAATTGTGTGCCATTTTCAAACATCTCTGCTAGATAGCCGTAAAGTTGATCATGATAACCCCATTAATGTTAACAAAAAACTTAAACACATGCTTAAATATGGGAAATATGAATAAGATACACAGTAGAAGTAGAAGATAGCAGACTAGCAGTAATGAAGAGTTATTAGGGATGGACGGAGGAGGGGCAATGTGAAGCATGAAGACGATGAAAGCGACGAGAAAAGGGAGCAGCAGAAGGCAGTGGAGCCGTATTAAATGAAAAAGAAGGGATATAAAGTTGTACAAAATGTCAGTCCCTAGCTCAGTAAAACGTACTGCTCTACACATGCATCATCACCGTCCACTGCTGCTCTATCATCACATATTCACATGGCCTATCGTGATTAGCGTTTTAAAACTTAATCATGTTCGTCAAGTCCTGATTTAAGAAATTTTCGGTGAATATAAGGTATGCATGAGGACTGTAGTTTACTAACTACGAGTGAGTCTGAAGGATTATGCCCTAGAATCCTAATTATGCTCGTCAAATTTTGACTTAAGAGTTTTTCAATAACTGTAAAGTCTGTATGGGGACTACAATTTACTAACTACGAGTGAGTTTGAAAGATTCTGCCTTAGAATCCTAATCATGCTCATCAAATCCCGACTTAAGAGTTTTGTAATGACTGTAAGGTCTGTATGGAGACCACAATTTACTAATTATGAGTGAGTATGAAAAATTCTGCCTTAGAATCCTAATCGTGTTCGTCAAGTTCTGATTTAAGAGTTTTTCAGTGGTTATAAAGTGTGTATGAGGACCGCAATTTACTAACTACGATTTTGTCTTAAAAGAGGTTGAGTATATACATCTACTTTCAAATACAAATTACTAATGAATGCTCTAATCCAATGGACTCACATCCATCTATTCACCGGGGTCCACTTCACCTTCACCATCCATGATCCTCCTCCATCATCAGCACTCAGCCACTCAGCCACTTGATCACCACTAGGTTAAGAGGACAACTCTTCAATTATTGATTTTCCACGGCATATATGCATTTCTGAATTCAAGTTGCAATTCCAATACTTTGAGCTAGAGTACTATATACTAAAAATCTCGATTCATTTTGACTTATATATATATATATATAAACGATAGAAAATAACTTATATTTATGCTGTATTCGATACTAATTAATTATTATTGATAAGATAAATTATTTAATTTAAGGAAATTTTCTAATCTACCAATAATATCTAATGGACAACAATGATCAATATCATTCTTTTTTTTTTCAATTTCTTTATTTATAGTCCAAAAGATATGGCCTACTTCTCTCTTTTGGTCTAAAATATTCAACAATATTGACATGCACATTTGACATTTTAGCATTTGGGAGCATAACATATAAGACCATACATCGAACTGAGAAAGCAAGTACGACATGAGCGCTTATCCTATCGACTGAACCATCCAAGCTATTATCCGAAAATCATCTTTAATGTATAACATTTTTCTTTCAAAAGGAAATTTCATGAAAATACGATGAGAATGTAAAAAAAAAAAAAAATACTTATGTGTGATGTAATTAATTCAATTTTAACAGTTACATATTTATTGATTATATTATTATTAAAATACCACTAATAATGAAACATTGATTGGAACAAAAAATAATGATATTTCAACTCACTTTTAAAGGAACCCTACCGACCTAATTGATGTGAACAAATATGCTAACATGCATTCCTACAAGACCACCATTCATGATCGAGTTTAAATAAGTCTCAATTTTCCAAATAGTAATTAGATAAAAGTTAAACGGTTTGAAAATTCAAACCGCTCCATTAATAACGGGTTAATTTAGATATTTATTTTGGGGAACCGTTAAATCTAAATCGAACTATTAAGAAATATATTAATTTAACTAATTTTTAAATCTACCATATACACATGCATATATAAGTACGTACACCTCAATTGCTGTGTTTTATTGATTCGTTGTGTTTTTTATATTTTAGTTGGAATGTTTGAAGCAAATTTGGTAAATGTTGATGTGATTTGTTGGTTTGAAAGGTCTCAAATGTTATTGTATTTTATTGGTTTCATTTCAAATATTGTTGTGTCTTTTATATTTTAGTTGGAATGTTTGAAAAAAATTTGATTTGAATGTTTGAAAGTTTTATTCTACAGATTGTGAATATTTGAATGAAGGAACTTTAAGATTTTTTGATTGGAAATATGACGTATATTATAAGTTTTTTATTATGCTTAAATCGTCCATATCGGTCCAAACTGAGATGTTCGTAACCGTTTAATTTGAAACAGTTTCATTTTTAATTTTAGAAAATCCAAACTATATTGAGCCATTAATATTTTAACGATTTAGATATGAATAATATTAGCAATATCTGTATCGACCTACACTGTATCCGCTCCTATTTCCAATAGGTATAAAGCAATACACAAATAAAAAAATATTTAATTTCCAAGCTAAAATATTAATATGATTTGATGTTCTTAGGCATGTGGTACATGATCCTTGAAATGGTGCATCAACAAGAATATACAAATAATCGTTTATATTTGTAAGAATCAAATTTCAATTCTAACAGGATTGCAACATATATTTCTGTCCCAAGTAATTATATTTATTGTAATTAGGATATATATATATATATATATATCACTGACTTTGACCAATGTTTACAAAGGGTTTTTCACTTTCATAATGCTAAATATAATTTTTTCCTACACTAATCTACAACTTCACACCTATGATAAACCAATATGTGTTGACCCTCCTCTCATATGTGATAGGTTATACGGCTCGCGTTTGGTGAGTGACACTGAATTATATTGAATAATTCATCAAATTTAATATATTGTGATAATAGACGTGTTTTCATGGAGTAGACATAGGAAGAAAAACTTATTAAATATAATCCTCTCAAACTAGTAAGATTAAAAAAAGGTAAAATTCTGTATATATATGCCGGATTCTATCTAATCTTTTAATACATTCATTTTGACCTTTTAAATACAACGACCTTGAAATGTACGTTATTCAATATAATCTTACTCACCAAACGTAGCTTTTTTTATTTAAGATTCAGAATTTTTATGTTGCAATACAAACATCTTGCACTATAATTAACAAATAACGTAAATGACGCACGAATTTTTCCTATAAATAAAATTTAATGTATTATGAGGTAGAAATGAATAGAGGTATTTTTATTATTTGAAGTAGAATTAAAAAAGGTAAAATTTAAATTATGTTTGATTTTTATCTAATCTTCCAACAAATTCATTTTGACATTTGGAAATTACAATGAATTTGAAAAGTACGATATCCAATCTAATCTTACTCGCCAAATGTGACCTTTCAATTTAAGATTCAGAATTTTTACATTTATTAATAAATAACGTTATACATAATAAATGAAGCACGAACTTTCTCTATAAATAAAATTTAATGTATTGTGAATATAAAAATGAATAGACTTGTTTTCATAATTTGAACGGGATCGGAAATATGGAATAAATATAGAAAAAAACTTATCCAATTTAATCCCTTCAAAATAGTAAGATTAAAAAAGATAAAATTCCTTATATATATATATTTAATCCCTTCAAAATAGTAAGATTAAAAAAGATAAAATTCCTTATATATATATATATATCTAATTCTATCTGAACTTTGAATTGCATATTCATTTTGACATTTTAAATATAATGAATTTGAAAAGTACATCATCTAATCTAATATAATCTTACTCACCATATGTGGCTCGGTTTAAGATTCAGAATTTTTACGTCTTCTACTATAATTAACAAATAATGTTAGACATTATAAATCACGAACTTCCTTAATTTATAAATATGTATAATAAAAAATCTTGGAACACATATATATATATAGTATATTGAATTAAAATGAAATTAAATAGAAATGATGACCCAGCTGATCGTGAGCTACTGGTGGTCAATACTCAACCCGGAGACTTTGCCCTTCTCTTGATACAAACTGCATCTTCTGAAACTGCACCACTGCTGCTTTTTTTACTCATCCACTGCTTCCCTACTGTACGGCCACCCTTACCTTACCTCACCTCGATCTCCTCTCTCTTCGAACATATCATCTCCACCTCTTCCACCAGACGACAAATCGTTTCGATCTTCCCGGCCAATATTTATGCAAACAGCATCCCGTTCACGCAACCCCTTCCTCTTCCAAACGACGACCACTACCACTATTCACAGTGTGCGCGCAGTACTGTTTGCTTGTTCCAACAGTAGGTTTATAAACCCGCTTACGTTAACACCGTGATGACGTGGTGCTCCTTTGTTGGCAGCACGCCCCAAAACCCTTGCCAGTATGTCATTTGGTCAAAAGGGGCCCGATCCCATGCACTGTACACGCGTCATTGCCTCACTACCTGCCTGTCCTCCACTGTCTCCCTCACACGTGTATCTCCTCCATTCGTCCTCTCCATACCGCCCCTACACTCGCACACAGAGCTCTCGAAGCCCTTGCCCTCCTCGCGTCTGTGCTTATTCCCGCCTCCAAACACTCCCACATTCACCCTACTTAATGTCTCAAAACACCGTAACATTATTATTTCACATTTGCAACCTTCAATATATATATATATACTTCATTCTATATTATAAGATAGAAAATATAAATACACGATGATATACAAAGATACATAAACACACACATACACAACAGACATGGGACCATTGTCCTGTGCATAAATTCGAGTTTTTCGTGAACGACACGATCCGACTCTGCCGCTCTCTTGCAAAAAAAAAAAAAAAACACACCTTTTTTCCTTCACTTCATTTTCTCTACTTAATTTCTCACCACTAAAACATCTCTTTCTTTCTTTCTTTCTCTCTTTCTTTATTTCTTCCAGTTCACTATGGAAATGGAGGATCAGTACAACATGTCTGATCTCCGGCAGCTCATGAACGGAGGAGGAGGAGGAGGGAGGATCCACTTCCCCTCAATCCCATTACAATCCGCCACGGAGCTCTTCCCAAGCCACCGAGGCGGTCCGCCTCCTCCTCCTCCACCTCATCCATATGAGCAGCTGATGATGATGGGCCGTCCTCAAGCACACGAGATAATTTCTCGTGGGCTTCATCACTCGGAGTTCCGCTCTCCGGACTCAGCCGGTGGTGGTACGAGTTGTAACAACAATACAAGCACTGTGACGGCTGCTCCTTCTCTCAGTGGCGGTGGCTTGGAGGCTGAAGCTGGCGGTTGTCTTGGAGGTGAAGGTTCGGGAAGGTGGCCGAGGCAAGAGACTCTCACTCTTTTAGAGATCCGGTCACGGCTCGATTTTAAGTTCAAAGAGGCAAATCAAAAGGGTCCTCTCTGGGATGAGGTCTCTAGGTACGTACATATATACCTTATGCACATACGTACATAAATACATATGTATATATATCCTAGCTTGTACCCTAATTAATTTCATCTGGATTTTCAGCTGCCTTTTTTTGTTTTTGTAAAATTTTAATTTTGCTCCTCATCTTTAATTATGCGATAGTTTAAGCAAAATTCGAGGTGGATTCATATTTTTTCCTTCACCTTATTTTTTTGAATGAATTTGAATTTGGTTACTGTTTTCCTTGTTTTGAGTTGGAAAATGACTGAACAAGTTAAGAACTTCAGTTGGAGTCCGGTACTATTTTTAATTATATATTTTTTTTTCTATTTTCATAGTGTGACCCTTCTTTCGAATGCAAGTTATATATATATATATATATATTTTTCTTCTCCAAATTTCATGCTTGGTTACCATTAACCTACTGGCTTTTATTTGATATTGAAAAGACATGATCTTTGTTTAGATATGAGAATGATCATATATACCTAATTTCATAGGTATTTTTGCAATTCGATCTAGGGTTCCTTACTATTATCAATTATAATTAACTCTTTTTGTATGTAAATAAATTTGTGGCAGGATCATGTGTGAGGAACATGGGTATCAAAGAAGTGGGAAAAAATGTAGAGAGAAATTCGAAAACTTGTACAAATATTACAAGAAAACAAAGGAAGGAAAAGCTGGAAGACAAGATGGCAAGCATTATCGATTTTTTCGGCAGCTTGAAGCTCTCTATGGAGAAACCACCAATGCCGCCGTGGTCTCACCGCCAATCCCACCACCTGCAGACCAACCTCATTTCATCGCCAACGCTTCTAATCCTTGTTACCAAACACCCACAAACAACACTCGCTTACCAAGCCAAGACAATATTTACAATGCCACTCATCATCATCCCTACAATCAAAAGCATTGTGAAAGCCTAAGCCTTTCGAATTCGTCCGAACTCGAAACCTCTTCGTCCGAGGATCAAGACAATGAGGTGGCAACAATGGATGAGGAGAATTCGGCAATGATGATGAGGAAGAGGAGAAGCGGCGGCAGCGGGGGACGGGGTTGGAAGGGGAAGATAAAAGAGTTCATTGATGCACAAATGAGGAAGTTGATGGAGAAGCAAGAGGCGTGGTTGGAGAGGTTGATGAGTACACTTGAACACAAAGAAAGAGAGAGGATGGTGAGAGAAGAGGAATGGAGGAAGCAAGAAGTTGAGAGAGTAGAGAGGGAGCATAAGTTTTGGGCCAAAGAGAGGGCTTGGATTGAAGCAAGAGACAAGGCTCTAATGGAGGCATTACATAGTTTAAATGGAGGAGCCTCCTCCTCACCTGATCTTCAACCTCATCAAGAAATAGCTCATCATCATAACAAGGAAATGTTGAGTAAGAAGAGGAAGGAGAATGCGAATTCGAGAAGCGAAGGTTGTTATTTTCCTAGCAATAATAATAACAATGAGTCTTGTTCATCCATGTACACCAGCAGCCAAGGAGGATATTGTGGGGAAATGAATGATCATGATGGAAATCATCACCAAGGTGGCGGTGGCGGCGGCGGCGGCGGTAGTGGTGGGAATAATAACGATCATGGCTCAAACTCTCCTTGTGGTAATGCAAATGTGGGGAATAATCATCCAGTGCATCATGATCATAATTGTTTTCCATTCTTGATTGGTGAAGGAGAGAATTTGTGGGAAAATTATGGGCTCAAGCTCACCAAAGGAACCCAAAACCAGTGATTACATCATCAACAACATCATCGTCATCGATAAGGTAGCAGAAGGCACAAGGAAGAAGACAAACTTGTTCAGGTGCTTTGATCAGGAGGAGGGATCAGTGTAAATTAAGGGGTTTGAAAGGAGAGGTTTGACTTTTTTTAAGCGATTTGAAAAAGAAAAAAAGAAAACCCTTTTATTTCCCTCTAATTCTCTCTTTCTTCTTATGATGAGTTGGGGCTTACAATATTAACATATGTGTAAGCAATTGGAGCTAACTGGGGATTATTAATTATGTATAGGGCTGGGTTGGTGGTGTTTTAAATTTTAATGGGACTAAAGGGTGGAAATTTTAGAGGAAAAATAAAAGGATTTTATTTTTCTTAAATTAATTTCTCTTAAGCGTTTTTATTTCTTGCTTGATAGAGGAAGGGAACGGTGTTGAAGTGTTGTTGCTAGCTAGTGTTGGGTTGTCAAATTTTTTACCATCTGTTCTATTGATGAGGAGATTTAATTCCTTTATATATCATCGATCAATATATGTACGTGGTGTTCTTAATTATTGTAGGTTTTTCATATTACTAGCTAGCTATAATTAGTCTCTCTTCACCTTCTGGAAATGACTTCACATTAATTAATTGGTTCCTTGCAAAACAACATTTATGGCATTAGAAATTAATGTGCAGATAGATGAGATATAATATTAGGATAAATGAAGAAGCTACTGCTAATCAGCTAATGATTGAGCACTACAAGAAATCAGAGGTTGCCCTGACTAATCTTTTCCCGACGAAAAAAGATTTTGCCGTTTAACGATATGTTGCCCGATGAAATTGAAGACTCACTGGACGAGGTGCATATTAGATAAAAAATTACTAAAAAATTAACATGAATAATACAGTTGGCTAAATTCCTTAATCCCTACAGCAAAATAGGAGCTCGATCGGGTAAGATTTTTAAGAATATGAAGAATGGTATATATGCTGCGTGCTGTTTATATAAAAAAAAAGCTCGATCAACTAGCTCCCAAATTTTTTTTTGGACATATTAATATTATATTGTATATATAAATTAACAGCATTTTTTATATTAGTAGTCATGCTTATTTTTAAGGTTAGATGGTTGAAAGTTTGAAACTGACCATAAACTTTATACCATATTTTTAGTACTTCAATATTATTAGCATCTCCTATTCCTAAATTTTACTTTAATGTTTCCGTTATTTTCTCCGTTTATTTTTCACATAAGTTCTGTTAAAATATGACAGAATTGTTAATTCAAGTGCGTTTCACGTGACTTTTCTTAACGGAATCTATTTGAAACTAAATGGAGAGACTAGCATAAATATTGGGATAAAATTCAGAGACAGAAGATTAATTAAAATTCAATTCATGATCAGTTGACCGCACAATATTATACATATAAACCAAAAAGAAGGAAATTACAAGACATTTGGAAGAAGAAAAACTCCATGGAACATGTCATCGTCTGTAATTAAAGCACTCTTAAGTACTAAAGATTCATATCCATTCAATGAAAAGCCGAGTTTAATTATCATTCTGCAAAATGAAGGAAATGTTTTAAAACTTCACTTTCTTTTACAATTCCAACTTAGAGTTAAGTTGAGTCGTTCTATGGCATTATCTAAAGTACGTACATGACTCTTGAAGGACATGTGTGTGTGCAATTGGCTATCAGCATGTATACTTCTCCTTATATATAGATGCCCTTAATTCCTTTTAGTGTCAATTTGAAGATAGTCATCGATAAAATAGATATAGAAACGGTTACACCTTTGATGATGAAAGTGTTAGGAAATTAATCCTCCACCACGCAAGTGCTAACAATAAAGATGAAAAAAAGGAAATAAAGAAACCAAGAACTCAAAAGATTTAACGAGGTTCGGCCAATTAACTTGCCTACATCCTCAGAGAGTTTTCTCCTTCACTATGAGAGAATACAAAATACAAGATTACACTACTCAAGTTTATACCCAACTCGAGCCCTTGTATCCAATAGGATACCCCTTGTACACCCTCTCTCAACCCGAGAAAATCACTCTACCCCAAAGAGCTATACACACTCTTTCACCTTCTCTTAACCGAGAAGATCACTCTACTCCAAGAGCTATACACACTCTTGAAGTGCTCAAGAAGATCACTCTAGCCCAAGAGCTATACACACTCTTGAAGCACTCACTCACTTGTGAGGTGTTCTCCTTGATGTTGAAATGTGACCAAGCTCTCCACCTTATATAGTGCTTAAGGCACAAGTTGTATTTGTGCTTTTCCAATGTGGGACAATTTCCTCACATTTCAACATCCTTCATTGAAGTCCTTTCATGCACCTTCTTCAATTAATGCTCTTCTTCATGAAGCTTCCACATCAATCTTTTCCTACAAGGTTGAATGAACAACACCATGTATTTATTCCCAATACATAATCAAATTCAATGCATTAATAATCCACTAAGGAGGCATTAACTCAACAATCTCCCCCTGCCGACTTAGGTGGATAATGTTGCATCACCACTTCAATCCCTGAAGTTCATCTCAAATTGAGATACCGCTTGATATACCCACAAGCATTTCATTGGCCTTATTCTTGTACCAACTACACATACCCCGAATCAGTTGCATACGATCCTAGCTCCCCCTGATTCAAAATGGCCAATGCTATGTGCAGCTGCTCCGAGTCAACAATTACCAGTTGGCTCCGAAGAGGGACCTCGACTTTGCCTCTTCCTTAGCAGGATTATCCTTCTCACCATCGTCTGAAACTTGGAAACATGTAGATAGCGTCTCTGCTGTGCCCGCAAACGAGACCCGCTTCAGGTACCTGTTCTCCTGTGCACCCTGTTTCCCAACAACCTTCGAGGTCTGAGTTTTTCCTATCAGACGGAACATACTTTTACATTTTTCTCCCTTCATTAGGACCATGCAGCCACGTGACACTTTCATAACTCCCCCTGCTGACGAAACCTTGCAGCCCTTGGAGTCTAGTTGGCTCAAGGATATTAGATTTCTCCGGAACTTTGGGACATACACCACATCACCCAATGTTCGAACTGCTCCATCGAACATTTTGATCTTCACCGTTCCCGTACCCATGACACGACGTCTTGTGCCATCACCCCAAGTCACAAATCCTTGGACTTCCTGGAACGTATCAAAATATTCTCTCCTAGAGCAAAGGTGATGAGAACAACCACTATCTAATATCCAATAATCTTGAGAAAAAATGTAATTACCTTTGGAGACTGTGAGAAGTTCTCCAAAATCTCTAGACATCTCCGCTACACCAGCCAAGGAGCAATCTGAGCCCTTATCGTCCTTCTCTTTCATCAATGGACAATCCGGCTTTATGTGTCCCCACTCCTTGCACTTGTAGCATTGCTTGCCCTTTCCTCTGCCTCTGGATTTAGACCTGCTATGCTCACTAAATCCCCTCGCAGTTGACCTTCCCTTACGATTCTGTTCATGAGCAATGAAGACGGAACCTTGAGAATCATCGGCTTTCCTTCTCTTCTCATGTGATAAGAGAGTCGATTCTACATCCTCCATCTTCAGTGTATCCTTACCATACACAATTGTAGTAACAATATTCTCATATGAATCGGGAAGCGAGGTAAGAAGTAAAAGGGCTTGATCTTCTTCCTCAATTTTAACCTCAACTCTTGATAGTTGATTTATCAATCCCTTGAACACATTCATGTGCTCCATGAGATTCGCACCTTCTCCCATCTTGAGCTTGTAGAGATCCCGCTTTAAATTCAGCTTCGTTTGCAAGCCTTTCCCAAGATAAAGCTTCTCCATTTTCTCCCAAAGCTCAGGTGCAGAATCTACATCATTAACATTATTTATAATATTGTCAGCAATATAAAGCCTAATAGTGCTGACACACCTGGACTCCAACTCGTCCCAATCTTCATCTAACATCTTCTCTGGCTTCGCATCCTTCCCCTTCAACGGTCTTGCAAGGCTTTGTTGAACTAGGATGTCCTTCACCCTCCTTTGCCATAGAGTGAAATTTCCTTTTCCATCAAACTGCTCCACCTTGAAATGTGAACCGCTAGAACTTGCCATGGCAAACCGCTCACGATCGATAAACCGAAGCTCTGATACCACTTGTTAGGAAATTAATCCTCCACCACGCAAGTGCTAACAATAAAGATGAAAAAAAAGAAATAAAGAAACCAAGAACTCAAAAGATTTAACGAGGTTCGGCCAATTAACTTGCCTACATCCTCAGAGAGTTTTCTCCTTCACTATGAGAGAATACAAAATACAAGATTACACTACTCAAGTTTATACCCAACTCGAGCCCTTGTATCCAATAGGATACCCCTTGTACACCCTCTCTCAACCCGAGAAAATCACTCTACCCCAAAGAGCTATACACACTCTTTCACCTTCTCTTAACCGAGAAGATCACTCTACTCCAAGAGCTATACACACTCTTGAAGTGCTCAAGAAGATCACTCTAGCCCAAGAGCTATACACACTCTTGAAGCACTCACTCACTTGTGAGGTGTTCTCCTTGATGTTGAAATGTGACCAAGCTCTCCACCTTATATAGTGCTTAAGGCACAAGTTGTATTTGTGCTTTTCCAATGTGGGACAATTTCCTCACATTTCAACATCCTTCATTGAAGTCCTTTCATGCACCTTCTTCAATTAATGCTCTTCTTCATGAAGCTTCCACATCAATCTTTTCCTACAAGGTTGAATGAACAACACCATGTATTTATTCCCAATACATAATCAAATTCAATGCATTAATAATCCACTAAGGAGGCATTAACTCAACAGAAAGACTCCATTCAATGTGGATCTCCGTCAGTTCAAACAACAGTAATATGACATTTAGTCTCGAAAATCCAAATTCCGTTAACAACCAAACAGTCCACGAGACTAAACGAAGTTTTCCTTGCCATGGGATCGAAAACTGATTAAAAAAAGGGTAATTTCCACCGAAACTTCGCTACAGCAGTCTTTTTCCCACAGAAACAGAAAATTACTAAAACCCCCAATCAAACTACATTCACAAAAGGGACTACAAAACAAACTCATAAAATTACTGGACTATGCATCAAATATCATCGACATATACATGGTAACAAAACTTCAACTCATGGAAATTTGGAACAAGGCCTGTGATTCACGTGACAAAGAAATTGAAGCTGCAATCTTTTGACTCTTATCATAAAGGACTCATATGACATATGGGTTTAGGGTACCATACAAAAAATTGTACAATTACAAGTTGATAGAGAGAGCAGAGATAGAAAAAGGCAAAGGATGTTTACTTGGTGTTTTAGAAAAGATTAAAGACAGAGACAGAGAGGCTTAAGGACATCATGATACATACATGACCGTACATAGGAAAGAGTAAAGAAGCTTCCCACCAGGGGAACCAAACTTCAAACATTGCAGTCATTGTCACAGTTTTTAATTTTTAATTTTTTTCTTCTTCCACTCTCATCTCTTTTCAATTACTATTTTCATGTAACTTCCACATCTCCATGCTTCTCCCAACTCCCAAGGCCTTAGCTTCTGTCAGTTGAGTTGAGCCATCAAAGGCCCAAAAAAAATAGAAAGCAAAACAATTTTGGAGCTTTCAAGTTTAAGCAAGCAATGGCTTTTTTGGGATTCTTGCTTTTCTTCTTCTTCTTTGTTCAGCCTCTTCCTGCTTGATGTGACCACTTACTGATCACACCAAAGAAAGTAAAATAACTGTTCACGTCTGCTCTGATTTTTTTTTTTTCAGCTCATGGCTTGCCTCAATTTGGGAATTCCTGGGCGTCCTTCCTGCTTACTTTTTAACCATCTTTCATTCTTTACCCTTTTTTACATGTCAGTTTAACTTTGTAATTGTGCCCTTACAGGAAGGGAACCCTCTACATGTCCACCTTTCTCTGTTTTTTTTTTTTTTTTAAAGAACAAATACAAAAACAAAAGCAAATTCCAGAAGAAAGAAGCTCATATTTGGAGGTTGTTTTCGTATACAAAGGCCCAAACAAGAAGACCCAAGATCTCGATCGAGCATGAACATAACCCATAGGTCATAGGAATGTATAATGGCCTATGTTATGTCAGTTTCGGTTTGAAGCTGGGTTGGGTTCAAATGGATTTGGTTTGAAGTTGGGTTAAATTCGGACGAATATGATATGAAATTTGGGCTAAATTGAAATCGAGTTGGATATAAACGAATTCCACTGGTTGGCCCAACCCAACCCAACCCAACCCAACCCAAGCTGTAGAACAAGACCCATATTTGAATAAAAAAGAAAAAATATAGCTTCGATTAACCTAAAAGAGAGGCAGAGAGCGGAAATGGGAAATCAGAATGCTTATCTTCATTTATGCAAAAGGAAAAAGAAAACATTTTTTTTTCAAACTCAAAATATGCCACTGGCCCTCCTCAAGCTTCTTTTATTCTACCACCAATCCTAAAAACCAAGATCAAGAAACGGAAGTTTGAAAAATCCCTAAAACTAACGCCCGAGAATGACAAGGACATACAAATACCGCGAGATAGTTTTTTTTTTTTTCCAAAAACAAAACAACAAAACCAAGAACTGCAAATTTCTTCAGTACTTGTAGTCATTCACGTGAAGGCTCTCAGCGGCACCCTCGCCGAGCTTGGCGTCACCCTTGTAGGTTCCGAGGGTGGCCTCGGAGTTGGCCTTGGCCCTTGTGAGGAGAGCAGCCTGTGCCTTTGCAACATTCTCTACCTTTCCAGCCCATGCCTTGAGTGTGCTCTGCTGAAGAGCCCTTCCGAACGAGAAGGAAAGAGACCATGGCTTCTTCCCCTTGAGCTTGTTCATGGCGTTGAGGTTGAGGGTGGCCTCCTCCTCACTCTGTCCACCGGACAAGAACACAACAGCAGGGACAGCTGCAGGGGTAGTGCGTAGCAAGGCACGGACGGTGTACTCAGCAATCACTTCTGGTGCAACCTTCTTGGCATCGGATCCAGGAGTAACCATGTTGGGCTTCAAGAGAGTTCCTTCGAGGAGAACATGGTGGTCGTTGAGGGCCTTGTAGACAGCGGCAAGAACACGCTCAGTGACATCAGCACACTTCTCAATGTCATGGGGTCCATCGACAAGGATCTCTGGCTCAACAATGGGGACTAGGCCATTCTCCTGGCAGATGATGGCATATCGAGCCAATCCGTTGGCGTTCTCTTGAATGGATAGCTGAGATGGCTCATTGGGACCAATCTTGAGGACGGCACGCCACTTTGCAAACCTTGCACCAGCTTCGTAGTACTTGGCACAACGAGCACCAAGGCCATCTAGACCTTGGGTGGTCGTCTCACCATTGGTACCGGCAAGCTCAACTGTGCCCTTGTCAACCTTGATTCCGGGGAGGACACCACCTGCCTTCAAGACATCAACGAAAGGCTTGCCTGCACAACATAATAAAATGAGAATAGTTTCAAGGGAGATTTGTAGAATTATTTGTGATGGGATCCATTCGAACAAAAACAAAGGCCAACAATCCAAATAACCAGAAAAAATTACAGAATCATGGAATGAACTCAAAGGTTTTAGTATGGCAGAATATTAACAGTTCACTAAATACATTATTAATTCAAATAAGAAAAATATAGCTTGTGCAAGTGACATATAAGAGAATAGTAAGTCAGAATAAACTTAAATCTAATTCCCAAAGTATGAAAGCCAGATTAATTTGGTTATAATACCGTCAGCTGTCTTCTGGTACAGGGTTTCCTCAAAGAGGATGACTCCACTAAGGTATTGGAGCACATCAGGGGCGGTGAAGAGGAGCTCACGAAGAGCACGCCTGTTTGCTTCAACATTCTCAACATTGATGCTGGCAAAACGTTTGCCAATAGTTCCAGTTGACTCATCAGCAGCAAGAATACCCTTGCCGGGGGTGCCAATATAGGCAGCGTTGGCAATAAGCTCATCTGCAACATACAAATTGGAGTCAGCACCAAATGAATCGATGAATGTGGATGGAAACACATAGAATATTATGAATGTTTACAAAATTATTTAGACATTAGGACTCAACATGAAGAACTAAAACCAAACAGGAATCCAGAAGGGTAATATCCTAATCATAAGTGGATCATAAATATAAAGGTTGATAAACAAAAAAATAAACAACATAACATTCTGAAAATAAAAATAGCTTCTCAAACACTAAATCCAACAATCTACATGCAGTAATAAACAACTTCCAACCGATTTCGATTAGTTGACCAGAAAACCATAAACCCAATGAATTAGATCACATCTTATAAACCCCATACACACTTGATAAGAACTCTAAATCAATAGATCGATTAAGCTGTAATTAAATTCTGCGTCAACCACGAGTTTAATATAACTTATCAAAGTACATCCATGAGCAATTTTGAGTTAAACAAAGATATTAGATCTCAAATTCAGTAACTAAAAATACTTAAGCAAGAACAAACTATTTAGAGTGATGAAAACAAATCTGGGCAATCGGATCTCAATCAGAAGTAAAATTGAATCACTCAACAAGTAAAAAAATAGTGAAGAAAGATGAATTCGAGTATCAAATCTTGAAAACGGCGCGACCATGGCAAAGAACAATCAGATCTAAGCAGTAAAAACCAGAGCAGACAGAGAAACAGAGCGGATTTGAACCGGTAAAAGAGAAACAGAGCGATTTGAACCGATAAAAGAGTAGCAGAGTAAAGAGAAGCAGTAAATCACCAGCGTATTTGCCTCTGAATGCAGACATGGTTGATGCTGGGCTGATTGAGAGAAGAGACGACGGAGATTTTGAGAGATAGGGAGAGGGAGGAATGGGGAAAGAGAAGGATGGGTGGGGCTTTTTATGTGAGAGCGCACCACTTGCTTGGCTTTTTTCCCACGCCAAAAATTTATTGTTTATTTATTTCCTTTTTACCCTTTTGCCCCCACTCCTTAATTAAACCAACATTTTAATCGAATCCATTTCTGTGGATTTCACTTCAAGGTAAAACAATCATGTTCTAATTAATTCAAAACATTTTTACCATAAAAAGTAAAAATAAAATAACATACGATTTCCTCAATCAATTCAATAGTTCCCTAACAATTTTTTTGGGTAAATCCCACGAGAATTTCCACATGAGTGGCCTAATTCCGACTCAAATTTTCTATCAAAATTTCGTAAAAAAAAATATATGTTGTTATTAACTTGAAATGCATTCTTAAAACGTTGTTTCTATAATCATATACCCATAATACATTATGGTTTAAATAACTAAAATGCTTCTACTCATGCATTAATAAATTACGCGTTTACAAATTTATTAACACATAACATAATAATTTTCTATTTGGCTCCAAATTGGTTCAAAATAAGTTTTATTTTTTTTCCGACACAACTTTTTTGTCTTCCCAAGATTAAATTCTTATTACTAGTAATAATCGTCTAATGTTTTTCGTACTCAGCCTATAATGGACAGTCATAAATTCTAATTCGACTCTAGTAAAATCTAAAACTTTACTCAATTGATATAATCTTCCTTTCTAAAGCCATTGTATAAAAAAAAAAAAAATTAAAAAGTTTAGACCACTAGGTTTAATGAAAGAGGGTGGAATGGTAATTAAGAAATAAGTGGTTTTTTTTTTTCTTTCTGAAAACCAGTTGCCGTCTCGTGATTAGGTAGGTAGGTGGTGGGCAGTGGGAAAGGTCAAAATGAAGTTGATCGGAGAAGAAAAGGTGAAAACCAGACAACTGAATCCTGTGGGGTTGAAGCTGACTCTGGCCTGTGGGTTTGGTTAATTGGTTTTGAGGACCAAAATTGTGAGCTTGTGACACCCGAAACCAGCACCGCCAATCCAGCTTTTGGTTCAATTTGCCTATATTTCGGATCCATGTCCTTTTTTCTTTTATTTTTGCCACGTGATTTTAAGGTACGTAGCATAAATTTTGGTTGTAGTTTACAAAGAACACCGGTCCAAATAGGCACTCTCATATAACTTGAATGCCATTTCCAATGAGTCTTGCTTGTTTTCGTTCTCTTGACTGTTGTGATGTGTTACACAAAATTAGCTTAGTAGTGTACGTACGGTTGCCTGTGATTTTTTAGGAGACTGAGAAGTCACGCATGCATTGTGACGTCAACACGTATCAAGGCAAAAGTAGTCGCCTTATATGGATGATATGATGCTACATGTTAGGCCCGGAGGATCCCTCGAGGCGTTAGTTTGTTCAAACTTCAAAATGGCGGCCGCTTAATATGTCTAAGCGACATTTAGGCGTTCGATGTAAGAAATTGTCTTGTATGTTGGCTAGGCGTATAGGCGGATTTACTTATAAATTTCTATTAGTTTATAAACCTAATTTAGAGTCTTTATCTATATATATATAATTATATACGTTATTTTATTTATTAAACAATTAAAGCAAGGATAATAAAATAAAAAACATAGAATGTGGTATGATAAAATTAATAACTAACTTACATTTTTAATATTTATAATTCACAATTCTTTTTTTTTTAATTTTTGTTCTATAATTATTTGATTGTATTCACTATATTATTAGCTTATTGAATTTTTTAAAACAACCTAAGTCCATCTAACCATGTAAGCGCTAAGTCTTTATCGATTGCCATGTAAACACTTAGCGCCGTTTTGAGCATTGATTGTCTGGTGCTTTGAGAGAGCTGGCAGGTTTCGGCTCGTTTACAAAATTCATAGTCGATCATTATTATTAATTAATCAAATATAACGAGAACAATAATTTCTAATTTAGACTGATGAAGTAAGTGTCATCTTGAATATTTTTTTCTTTTGCGTAAGATGATTGTAATGCATTGTGTAAGTGGTTCATGTTGCATGCTGGTTCTTTGTCACCCACCAGATTTTTCACATTACTTATGTCAACACAATAATCTTATACTTGTTCATCATTTGTCGAACAAACTTTCAACATATATATATAATAATCATACCTCTACTTAACACTAAGCATGATTTAGATCACGCCTTCTTTTTTGTCACGCCGATCTCCTCTTCTATTTTATTAAAATTAAAATTTCTCAAACCTAAAAACATGAAAAGTTATGGTTTCCAATTAGGTCACCGCCTTCATTATTTGACTCAAAAGTACATGAGTTTATGGAGGTCCGTTTGGCCCATTGGACAGAAGTTCAGCCGATTCATTATTGGTGTGGCCAAATCCTGCTTGAAACTTAGTGGACCAAGCTTGGGCTTAACTGTTTAAACTCAATATACCCGATAGACCAAGGCAGGTAAAACTCAGCTCGGTCTGTCAATATAAGCCCGACCCATAAGTCAATCAATATATATATATATATATAACCTATTATTAACTAAGCTTGAACTTGAGACTTGGGAGTGAAACCGGAGCAATTTGAGATCCTTGTAATATTTTTTAAACCAACAATTTGTAATATGACTATTAAACCAATCGATAGTATAATATTGTGTTTTTTTTTTTCATATTTATCTTCTTATTTTTTCCAAGTAATTCAAAAACTCCAATTGAGCCTGCTTCGAGTGGGCTTATTTGAACCGACCTACGAAACAAGATAAAAACCCTACTCGAAAAATCACTTAGACTTTTATATACGTGATTAAACCCGCCTAACTCGACTCGATATTTTTTTCAAAATTCGACCCAATCCAACCTAACTCAAGCCCAGAATATTTGAGCCAAGATTGCCCGATTTGACCTATTGATGAGGCTTGCTACATTTTAAAACTCAATAAAAGCCATAAGCAAAATTTTTAATTTTAAGTTTTTTTTTTCTATGATTATCTAATAATTTTTTTTTCTATGATTATCTAATAATTGTATATCCAAAAATCGCAAAATTGTAAATATGTCAAAATTGAGGAAGAGAAGGTAATGGTTTGGAATTTGGATGGTGAATTCAAAGGTGAGGAGGCCTTCACCTACCTCTCATTTTTCTCTCTCATTCTCTTGTTCGGCCAAGTGGGTCTAAGAGGCGGATCGAGGTCCCTACTTTCTACAATATGATTGGATAATTTAATTAGGTTGAAATTAAGCTACGAACATAATGCGTGGATCCAACGCAAATAATGGAGAACAGTGAAGAAGACAATTCATTCATATTTAGGCCTCCGAATATTCTTTACTTCATTTGATTCTTTTTCTAATTTTCAATCTCATTTGATTTTTATACCGTATTTTATTACCATATCAAAACTTCTGATATAATTCGAATAGAAAATGCATAAGTACCCCAAGATGTAGACATATGATTCTTACGTAATACATATTAGTATTGTATATGTATAATATGTTCATTGACGCAATTGAAAAGAAGATAGAGATGAGTGATTAATATTGCCAAAGGGGAAGAACATATATGCTATCACATTTCCAAGAGTTGTGATTAAACAAAAGATGATGAGAGGACTACACTAAACTTACGGGTTATGCAGCCTAATATTTTCAAGAAAAAAGAGGTATGGTACTTTAAATTTTTGTAAATTTTTCATACAAGATAGAATCGTGATTCGAATTTGAGACCAATTGTCTATAAATTAATACTAAAACTAATTGAATTTGCGGCAATGAATCCGATAAATACGATGGGTTTAATTCAATTGAATCCAAC
This sequence comes from Prinsepia uniflora, assembly GCA_032719365.1. NCBI lineage: Eukaryota > Viridiplantae > Streptophyta > Magnoliopsida > Rosales > Rosaceae > Prinsepia > Prinsepia uniflora. Next base: position 672,806 of record CM064862.1, on the reverse strand, counting down.
GCGGAGAAAATATAATGGAGCATTTTTAAGTTGTCATAATCGATGCCCTTTATTAAACAAATGAATAAATTGTAGCCCGAAGTGAGTAATATAAAACTCCGACGCTTTTAAATCATGAACACCCGAACACGTGACATGAGCCGTTTTCCAACCAAAATGGGACGAAAACAAATACAACTCTGAGATGCTTGTGCTGTTCCTCAAGCTTTTATCATAACATTCCACTACTAATTAAAACTGGTAGTAATAATTTAAATTTATAAATGAGATTATGAAGCATTAATAAATTCACAAAAAGGACCTATAACTACTTGGTGTTGGTGTTCACAACCTCGGTGTTCCATCAGTACTTGTAGTCCTTGACATGAAGGCTCTCGGCAGCGCCCTCGCCGAGGCTTGCGTCCCCCTTGTAGGCTCCTAGTGTGGCTTCCGAGTTGGCCTTGGCCCTGGTGAGGAAAGCCTCCTGAGCCTTCTTAACATTCTCCTTCTTTCCTCCCCAAGCCTTGAGAGTGCTCTGCTGAAGGGCACGCCCAAACGAAAACGAAAGGCTCCACGGCTTCTTCCCTTTCAATTTGTTCATGGCATTCAGATTGATGGTAGCCTCCTCCTCACTCTGCCCGCCCGACAAGAAAACCACGGCGGGGACAGCTGCTGGCATGGTGCGCTGCAGGGCACGGACAGTGTGCTCAGCAATCACCTCGGGTGCAACCTTTGGCGAGTCAGACCCTGGAGTCACCATGTTGGGCTTCAAGAGAGTTCCTTCAAGGAGAACATGGTGGTCATTCAGAGCCTTGTAGCAAGCAGCAAGAACGCGTTCGGTCACATCAGCACACTTGTTAATATCATGGGATCCATCAATTAAGATCTCTGGCTCCACAATTGGGACAAGGCCATTCTCCTGGCAGATGATAGCGTACCGGGCCAACCCATTGGCGTTTTGGTTGATGGCTAGAGGAGATGGCTCGTTGGGGCCGATCTTGAGCACAGCACGCCATTTTGCGAACCTTGCACCAGCTTCGTAGTACTTGGCACAACGAGCACCGAGGCCATCTAGACCTTGGGTTGTGGTTTCACCATTGGTGCCGGCAAGCTCAACAGTGCCCTTGTCAACCTTAATGCCAGGAAGGACACCCCCTTCCTTCAAAACATCAACAAATGGCTTACCTGCATAGCAAAAATCAAAATGTGGGTATCTTGGGAGGGATTAATGATCCAATTTCAAGCCCACATAAAAAAATAAAACATAAATATTTGAACCCTAAAATACAAACACCCAATTTCGAACACAAGTTTCACAATGCAAACACAAAAATAACAGCATAAACACATCCAAAGCCATGCATCAATTCAAATTGAAACACAATTTTTAACAGGATTTTAACAATCTAAACACGAAAATTTACCAGCAGCTGTCGATTGGTACAGGGTTTCCTCAAAGAGAATCACTCCACTGAGGTATTGGAGAGCACCGGGAGTGGTGAAGAGCAGCTCGCGGAGATCGCGCCTGTTCGTCTCGTTGTTCTCAACATTGATGCTGGAAAGGCGCTTGCCGATTGTGCCAGTTGACTCATCAGCAGCGAGGATACCCTTTCCAGGGGTGCCAATGTAAGTAGCATTAGCAATGAGCTCATCTGCAAGCCCCAATAATTCAAAGGTTAACCCAAATTTTGAGAGACACAGAAGAATTTTCAGAGACTTCAAACTCTGCGGAACTAATAACCCCTAAAATTGAAAACTCAAATGGTTTGCAATAGTAATAAAGCAAAATATGACATACTAACATGCCGCGGAAAAGAAAAAGGCAGAGTATTTATCCTAAAATTTGAAAGAATCTAATATTTTCATTTCAAATAAAGCTCGAATTCAGCCCACACCCACCAATTCAAACGAACATGGATGGTATTAATCAAAGCCTATAAATAATTGTAATAATAAATTCTATGTGTCAGTCCAAAATTCAAGATTTGCTCCACTCCCCATGTCCCATGATCATGACCATTCCCGCATCAAATAAGACATTATAGAGTCGTAATTAATCCTGATTTGAATTGCTAGAGTAAGCACCATTTCACACACCACAGTTATACGGTGCCACAGTGATCTAGAAAACAATGGGAATGCATATAATTAAACATAAATGGATCAAACTGATTCAAATTGGATTATAATTATATTCCTACAGAGCTAGGTCAGTGCTCAGAGCACTAACTCATTTCTCATCGACTCAGACTTAAAAATAATAATAATAATAATGTAAAAAAAAAATTCGAATAATTCAAGCGATAATTGAATTTTTTTGTGAATATGAAGATGCGGTGGAGGAATATTACCATGGTACTTGCCCTTGTAGGCCGACATTGTTGTTGCTGCTGATAATGCGAAGAGAGCAGAAAGTGTTAACGGTTTTGGGTTATGGAGACTGAGAATGGAGATGAGAGAAAATGGTGGGAATATAGGTTATTATATGGGAGAAGAAGTCCTTGGAGAACACGTTGCTCATTGCATCTGGAACAATCGAGATTTTATCGCCACTTCATACTTGGGCTCCCCGGGCTTTCGTATTTGGGCCCTATGTGTCTACCCGCCAATTTACAAAAGCCCAAAATATGTACGGTATCTTGGGTTTTCGAATTGGCCTGCGAATGGCAAGTTCACAAGTGAACCAAACGTGGGCCTATAATGAGGACCTTATGTGGAGACTCCTCAACGACATTAACCATTTCAAACTCCGAGAACAATGATAGGTTCCATGTTTCCTTCAATTTCACTCTACGAATTACCGTAGATGATGAAAGTTGAACGGTGGGTAATTTTAGTTCAGTTTCACACTAAACTCAATATATTTCATGTATTTTAAATTAATCTTATTTCATGGGAATTTTTTTAAAAAAAATGTTTCAATTTTTTGAAAAAAATAATATTTAAATTGAGTTAGAAAACTTTAAGGCTACGTTTGGTACGCCATATAAGGGACTATAATATAGTACGAAACTAGTATTTGGTATCATTCGTATTAATTAGTTACTATATAAGTTAAAACGGTTGAATATCTTTATACGGTTCAGACATATTAAAATAATACCCTCGAAATTTTCCATATTAAATAGTCAAATGACTAGTAATCTTGAGAAGTGTAATAATAATAATAATTTAATAAATATCAATACAATAAATTTTAATAAATACTAATAATAATAAATTAATAATTAAAGATAATTTAATAAATACTAATAATGATCAAAATAATAATTAATAATTAATAAAAATATCATAAATAGTAATAATAATAATTATTAAAATAAATAAATAATAATAATAACATACATAATTAATATTTAAGATATAACTATGTCATATATATATTGTCGTTTTGGCTATTAAATAAATTTAAGCTACACCGTAATTAACATTAAAAAAAATATTTAAATCGAATTAGAAGACTTTCAATATATATATATATATTGTGTAAAGTAGGCTACAAGAACACTTTCAAAATTTTTGTTTTAAACCTCGAATTTTTTAGACCGACCCTACTTACCGTCTACATCTTAAATGAAAATAAATCAAATCAAATCCTTTTGTCAGTTGGCAAACTGGTGCACAACACTATTTGAGCATTGATAAATCAAATGAAATAAAAACTCTAACGTATATATAAATGTTCTGTATGGATAAATGAACCCAGTATTACACTTGTTTTCAATGAGATAGTGACTTAGATTTAATGCCACATGTGAGGCCGGACCCAACCCACTTCGCACTTACAATGAAATTTAATCCGTGAAAATAGTAGATAATCATCGTCGTTGTTTATCCTTTGGTCTTCAACTCATATCCTCATCACCGTGGCCGGCCATGACTTAGGGTTACAAGGACGAACGCCGTGGGCAAATGAACAAGGAGAGTCCGAAATTGTTAAATTTGACTTTTTGTTTATATAAAAAAATAAAAGAATATTTAAATTTATTGAACCGGCCCTGTTTCATCCAAGCATAAGTTGTAGGGTTATAGTCTTAGCTTCACATGAGTACTTAATACCGAATAGACGTAATCATATTGATTAAGAGAGATGATGGTCTATGTTCCCTCTTATACGAAATAAAAGGACCAAAATGCAAAACCGATTCGATTGTCACCCGTAGTACAAACCTAACTTGAGTGGTCTCTATCAAAGTTAAACAAAGGAACTCTTAAGTACTTACGATAACTCTAACTCATTGTTTCACGTTCTTGGGTGCTCAATGGTTCAATGAATAATATGATACCAAAGCTTATATGCACAGAAAACTTCCCAAGAGTTTCCTTGCCATTAACCTCGACACAAAAAAAATGCATAAACCATGCTTATAATGGCAGACCAAAACAATGTGCACGTTTCAAAAGATCCGTTAATAAATGGCAATCGTTGCCCCAGGGGTTTTCAAAAGCCAAATCTATTTTAACCTTGACAGACACCAAAAAAATCTTAGTTTAAGTTGCCCCTAGTTTTAGAAAACCAACATTATTTTAGCTTCAATCCTCACGAAATAATCTTATATTACAGTCTAATTAATCACGTGAATTATCCGTTTTTTATTACAAATAAATCCTCTCTCTCCCTCTCTCAGAGCATTTTCACACCATCCTGCCTCGTGTCATTAAAATCTCCCATGCACAGGCATCATGTTTTTATAAAAACGGTCGAACAATTCACATGATAAAACCACTTGACAGATACTTAGACCTAAAATAACTGAAGAGGAAAGGGAAGAAAGGAAAGCTAATTTATTCTCTGTTATCCAATTTCCATACCAATAGATAAGAGTAATGGAATCTTTTGGCTTAGGAAGGGAAAGAGAGAGGAAGAAGAGTAGACATTTCACAAAGACAGGATTTTAATACAAATTGTTTGCAGTAAAAACTGATGAATCTGTACAGTTTTGCTTCTCCAAGTAAAGCATAATTTCCTATAAACTGAAGATGGATTAATTAAGTAATTAATTAATTAATCAACAATTAATCTTCAGTTTTTTAAAATCATAAAACAACCAAGTATAGTCAATGTTGATATAATATTTTCTGTTTACTAAATAAAATAAAATAAAATGAAGAAGGAAAAACAGAGAAACTCAGTCAGGGGTCTTACAGGCACAGATCAACAATGAAAACTCAGAATTTTGATGTTCCAAATCCAAACTGTTGTCTTCGAACCAAAGCCTGCTTTCGAATCCACTTCTTTTCCTAAACATGAAGACAGCAACACCAGATTTTGGGTTGAACAACCAATCATGAATGTCCCACATCATATCCACCAGCAAGCCATCTAAAAATATTGTCTGGTTCCCTCTGAAGTTCCACTTCAATCTCTTCACCTGAAAAATTCTCCGCTTGTCAATGGACACCGATAAAACCGGGCTTTTGGACCCGGCGTCTTCATCTCTTTCACACCTGATCAGAATGTCATGTGAAATTCCTGTGTCACAAAATTGAGCCTTGGTTGAATACACATCATTGCCAGAAAAATGCTCACTTCTGGAAACCAATGAGAACTTTTTCTGTGAAATGATTGTTTTGTACTTTTCCAAGTCTAAAACCTCTTCAATTTTGTCTCCAAGAAGTAAAATGAGCTCTGAGTCTGCCAGAACCATAAAATAAAACCCGGTTCCCGGTTCCGGCCCGGCTTCATAATTAGCAGTGGACAAATCCCAGAAGACTTCAATTTTGGAATTGCAGGATTGGAATGTTTTTGTGCCCTTTTGATTTTCCAATTTCTGGGAATTGTAAGAGGATTTTGAGGGTGGAGATGAACTGTCCCCAATGCTGATTGTGAGGCCTTGGGCTGAAAATTTGTTGCACCAAGTCATGGCGATCAGAAGGTACTTCTGGGTTGAGAGCCTGGCTCTGTATTTACATGTCACCTTATTTGGGATTGAAGAGGGCAATTTTGGGGTCACATAAGCCCTGGTTGAAGACCCTGATGAGCAATATGAATCTGAAACCTTTATGGCATGCTCACTATAACAAGTTGCTAAGCTCCTCATTGTGTATACACAATCAAATCAAAACAAAAGAAATTGGAAAGAGATCAAGAGATGAGTAACTTAAGAATTCCCTGAGCAGAATTACATATCAAGGCTCAACATGTAATCTCACAAAAGAGGATCAAACGAGTAGAACTACCCGTATGACTCAAGGCTTGAACGTAGAACTACTACTATATAGCAACTTTTGAAAAAAAAAAAGATTAAATGAGGAGAAGTCTTCATCAAATTTACGTAAAACTACTACTCTGCGCTCAGATGGCATCGGTATTATAAGAGGAGGGTTGGGAGTTGGATAGGTAGGGAAGGTGTTTGGAGGGATTGAAAGTGACAAAAGAGAAGGGTGCTTCCTCTCTTTGATGTTCTCTCTCTCTCTGGTTTAGTTCCATGTGGGGATGTACTCTCTTCTTATTCACAACATTTAAGAGTGAAATGGAAAATAAAAAGGAAGATAGTGAAATCCATGTTGTGAGGACAGCCTATCCACATTAATTACGATTCCTTTAACCTTAAGAATTCTTAAAAGGAAAAAATTGAAAGCAATGACCAAAACTCCTTTCTTTTTTTTTTTTTTTGCAAATTACATTCATAGAAAATCAATCAAATAATTATTAGCATAAACACTCATTTATTATTATTGTTACACCTTCAATATAATTTTGTATATACTCATAATCTTGATTAGTTAGTTAATTGCCAACCTAACCCTAGACTATTTTTCAGTCAACTCAAGAATGTCACAACCGCAATGTGTGGGCAATTTTGTTAATGGTTTTCCTATTGAATAGGTCTATGACTCTATCATATATGTGTATTTTTATTTTGATGATATACATGTTAATTAGATTAATACATAAAGATTATTGGTTACAATTCCTTAGTGTTATATATGTTGCCTGCAATGTTGTGAGATTTTCAGTTTATCTCGATAATTAAGATAATGTGTACTATTATACATTTTGCGTGATATTTTATTGGATTCCTCAATTATCGGGAAAATCACGATAAAACAGTTTTTATTACTCATTACAATCACACGATGTAAAAAGTTCTATTGAATTTTTCTCCATCTGAACTGCATATATACTAACTTTATGACACTTTTTGTAACCCCTCTTCATTTGCAAGTGACATGTATCAAGTTTTGGGGAATGACTACAGTTCATCATGGCACTAAGTACATCGTACTTTTTCAATAAGATATAATAAAAAATAATAGAAAATAATATCCTTTTATTTTCTAACCGTTAAATTTTGATCCAACGGTCTACATCACACACCACACTTAGTGCGATGGGATGTTGTAGAATTTCCGCAAGTTTTGAATTTTTGATTCAATTTACATGTATAGCGTCTTAATTTCTATTTGTAATTTTCTATTGAATGTGAAAGCTAATTATGGTTGACTTAATATATATATATATATATATATATATATTTGAATAACGTGGAGTTGTGTCTATGATGGTGATCAATGGATGATAGTGATCATTGGTCCCACGAAATAAAAGCAGCCGTGTGATTCACCTACTACGACTTACAAACTCAACCCTATACCTCTTCCCCTAGCTCTTGATTAATTAAGTAATTATTGTTAATCAAATTCAGTTATTATCTAATTGCTAATTACTACTAGTTGGAGTTACAAAAGCTTGGCGAATGGCCATCTCGATCATATCCATTGCCTTTACGTTTTGAAAAGAGGAATCCCAAAAAGAGGAAAACACAAGGCCATAATCTATACCTGAAATAATCACAAGCTTTCACATCCTTTAAATGAAAACAGTTACAAATGGGAGAATAAATATGGAATTTACTTTCTTAAGAAAGTTTATTAGTCCCCTTCTTTCTCAAGATATATATAAGAAAAGGGTTGCCATCATCTCTCAACTTTATAGTAATTTTAGCTATCATTTAACAATTTTATTATTAGTACTAAACGTTCTTGAACAATATATAACCGTATAAAGATAGTAATCCTGTAAAATTCCGCAACGATTTGTTAAAAATAAGAGTAAAATTATCTTAGGAAAGTTTATTAGTCCCCTTCGTTCTCATGATTTATATATATATATATATATATATATAAGAAAACTGATGCCATCATTTCTCAACTTTATAGTAAATTAGCTATCGTTTTTCAACTTTATTAGTCCCCTTCGTTCTCATGATTTATGGTCATGAATTAAATCATCGTATATTTATGTTGAATAAAATATTTAATAAGTTAATTAAGTATCCATTGTAAATCTGAATCCAAATCTTTTTCTCTACCAATATTATGATGTGAGTAGCCAACTCCTTATTATATATATTGTGTTATTAGGTGACTAAATCCCGAATTTGCAGGGGCTGAATTGAGGTAGGAGTGAAGTTGGTGTGTATTTTTTAGTTGGTCTGTCTTCACCCTTCAGCTATTTGAGAGGGAAGGCAGGCATGTATTGATCAATTGGCAACCCAAAATACAGAAAATGACCCATAAAATCAGAGTCAAATATCTTATACATAAACTGAATTCATGGAGCTGATTAGACGTCCGAGCTAATTTCAAATTAACTCAACACCTAAACAATTTTAACGACAATCATTTGTATATATATATATATATATATGTATATATATATATACACGCGGAGTTTAAATAATCTCAATTAGAAATGTGATTAAAAAGTATATTTTGCACAATTTTACTCTGGCTTATAGTCAAAGCTATTTTTCATAAACTGAATTCATGGAGCTGATTAGACGTCCGAGCTAATTTCAAATTAACTCAACACCTAAACAATTTTAACGACAATCATTTGTATATATATATATATATGTATATATATATATATACACACGGAGTTTAAATAATCTCAATTAGAAATGTGATTAAAAAGTATATTTTGCACAATTTTACTCTGGATTATAGTCAAAGCTATTTTTTATAGGACAAATTACACTTTATTATACTGTGATTTATATATTTATACATTCGTATCTAATTTTTAAAATTTGACAAATATTTTCATATACTTTAAAAAACAACCTTGGCAGTTAAAAATTTCATCCACATTTTTGTAAAATGCTGACGTGGTACAAGTGGGCCCCATTTTTTTAATTATTACCAACTTCAATTTGCCCATTATCGAGCTCAATTTAAGTTTTTTTCTTAATTTTCTTTTCCTCGTTTAAATATTGGGCGCTAAAAGGGCAAATTTAAAGATATACCTTTCTAATGAGGCTGGTAATTAATAATCTGAAAATGAGGTCCACATGCGTACATCACATCAATATTTAACATGAGTTTGGACAGAAATTTTACATGGATTAGGTTGTTTTGTTTTAGAAAGTATCAATTAAAAGATAAACATTAACGTATTATAAGATGTAAATAATCCGATAAGAAAGTGTGATATGGCCTTTATTATGTGACGGGAACAAACAGCGACGACGGAATTTGTTGCAGCTTTTGCAATTGGGACTCAATGATGATGACAAAAAGGAAAGGTATACTTTTTGATCGGAGTCTTGCCTGCAAAGAAAACCAGAAGACATGCATGTCGATGTTCATCATCATGAGTGATGAATGAAGATCGAATGTGGGCAACTGTCACTGTTTTTGTTAATGTGAGAGACCAGACTCACGCATGCATGCAGCTTCATTATATTTCCATGTGTGATGTGTGCGTGGCTTTTCTACACAAGCCCAGATCTGATGAAAGCTTTCATGTTACCCCCCAGCTAGCTCCCAGAAACATGGACCGAGACAAAATATTCATTTTTGTTGTAAATCTATATTTCATTCAGTTAATTACTTTTTTAATCAACCACTTCAAAGCATCCTTTTTAGTTTAGTTTAATATGCTAATTAATTACCAAAAACATAATCCTTTTGTTTCATATATAGCCATCAAGATTGAATATTTTTTTATTTGTTATATTTATACTTTATCGTATATGTACTCGTCATATAAAATTAAATAAGATTAATATATTTACAATTTTTGTTATCAAAATGTAAATAATTAAATAAGATCAATGTATTTACAACTTTTGTTATCAAACTGTACGTATTTGAAAAAAAAAATTAATCCTAAAAGTTTTGGTTTTACGTTGAGTATGCAAATATGCAACCAATCTCTCTAACCCGATCCCGCAAAGAATAATAAAACCTTGAGTTGATAAAATAAGAATATGAACCAAATGTTCGAATCACCCACAAAGAGCTAGCTATATATATCGATATGGAAGGATGTAGAAGCCGAGTAAGAATATCAATGATCGATCCCTTTCTTTTCGTGAAAAAAACATATATGCCTACCTTTTTTCCTCAGTCCTTACACGCCATAAAGCTATTATTCTTTACACTCCCTTGGGATCATATATAAGAACCATCCAGTGATTGAAAGGGCAATGTAACAACTCGGATTGGAAATTAAAGTAAATTAGTGAACGGTTCTATCAATTTGGTATCAGAGCTTTATGTTCAATTTTCTATTGATTGAATATATACATAGTTTCTTAGGAAGGAGGATTCGAGCCCCGAGAAGGTTCTTTGTGGAGCTCGAGATTTAGGTGCAAGACTCATCCATATCTTTTAACTTAGGTTGGTTTGAATTTAGAGGATGAATATTTCTTTAAGAGGGGGTGAGTTGTAACGACTCGGACTAGAAACTAAAGTAAATTCGAGAAAGATTATGTCAAACAGGACTCAAGAATCATGGTTGACATTAGTTATCTAGATTATTTTGTGACACCAATAGCATTTACGACCAAACCTAGAGATTTAACTAGCTAGCCACTGAAGTATATATCTATACACCAACCATCACAAGTTCAAAGCCCGATTAATCAGAGGAGCAGGTTGCTAACTATCTTGAAGTTGAACCATAATAATCTAGAGAAAGATTGATGTGCTGAAAATTTGTGGTGCACTAAACGATTGAGCTCATGATAAATCAATAATACAACGAGTGTCAGCTTTCGTTGATGCGTAAATTAATGTAGAGTTGCATGTCTGTCATTTGGCATCGAGTAGGTAGGTACCTGGTAAGTACAAATTAACTAGTTTTTATTTCAAGAGCATGCATGGTGATGAGCACAATTAAAGCTACAAAGTACAAGTACTGGTCGATTGATCCACCGCAACATTTGACGAGACCCATAGTGTAAGTCTCACAGTAGAAATTAAGTTGCACGGTGTACCTTATATATAAGAGTTTATAAGTTGTGCTAACTATTTTTTTGATATATATATATATATATCAAATTCAATATAATTTTCAAATAAAGCTCGTTTATGAACAAATCGAAATACTTGGCAATAAGTATGACCCAAATATTTAGAATGAGATCACTGAGATGGTTCTTGCATTGCATATTTGCGCGTTGAGTGGTTAATTATGGTCCAACTCCAAGATAGATAGCAACCTCCTTCTCTAAGTAGTTGGGCTTTCATGACGACCATATATCTCCAACTGGGCCGAAATTTCAAACTGATCACCTCCTTGCTTGCTAGCTAGATAGTCACTGTTATGACCTAGCTGGCATGTGGAAATCAGATTGTGTCTGAGAGACTAAGAGTTGATATAATATATAAGATAAATTCACTATTTTAGTATCAGTGTAGCTGTATTTCTCCTCACATTTATACAAGAGATTTTGAGAAAATTTGATAATCATAAAGAATAAATTTGATCATGTTATGTTTGTTGGTGTATCGTGAAGCAAGTTGAAATTCTACTCTAAAAATGACTAACAATGAGAAGAGAGACTGAGCTCCTTATTATAAGCTCTTGCAAGTTGCAAGGTCAATATGAGATTTTTGTACATTCATATTCGTGTTGCAAGGTAAATATAAGACTTTTGTATATTCATAATCGCACATACCCCCTCACGTACGTATAGCAAATTTTTAAGGCTAATACATATACAACTCATATCGGGTGACATGGAATATATACGACGATTAAGTTTTAGGCGTGAAATAAAGTTTTATGATACCATGAATGAAGTAATGGTTTTACCCTAAAATTAATTGGTAATAAAGGAAGAGATCTAACTCCAAATTAATAAACCCTTACAAAATTATAATCTTCATATTCTCATATATGAAAACCCAAAACTGAAAATCGAAAATTGAAATATGAAAATATATATCATAAACTCTAATAAAAAATATGAGCTGAAATTCAGATTTGATACATGTCCTGACTTTTGTACAAGGCGATGACAAATTTGTTGACAATACACAAATGAGAGAGACGAAAAACTTACGACATGTAGGCATGTAGGAGTTGAATTCTAGACGCCTAGTTGGTGTTGCGAAGGGGAAAAAGAGAAATTAATAAACAAAATTGTAGTATGCTTCTCTTCTTTTTGTCAAACTAGCCGTCTTAGGGATCGATCTGAAATTATATCCATCTTGATTATATGCATTTTGTGTGTGTTACTATCAGGCGAAAGGAAGAACTCAGTTGAAAATTGAATGAAATTTATAATTAATGAAGATAATGAGCTTTAAAATTGTAATTACGATGTGTTTATGCTACCTAACTATTTTCTTCTAAATATCTTAGTTTTTTTTTTGGGAGAAATATCTAAGTTTTTTTGTCGATCCGTGATCACAATCTGATAAATGTCACCCATTGCGTCATTTGCAGGCATGTAGTGCCAAATGAGCATTATTTCCAATAAATTCTAGCACCTGGTCCCTCATCCAAATGATGAATGAATAACTTAGAAATATATATAATCAACTCGCACGTATGTAACAATTAAAAATTGCCTCCTCCCACTGGTGTGTATATGATTAAATTTAAATTAAGTTTACTCGGATTTCGAGACGAAAGAACGTACGGGAGTTTTATCTAAATATAAAATATTTCAAAAAAAAATAAGTTGTGTTATAGAAAAAAAAAAGATAAAACATAAATACGGCGATTCTCACGATTCAATTAAATGTTAAATTTAAAAATATTATTTTGTGTTACATCTAAAAATATCATTTGTGCTAGCAAAAGACCAATAGAACCCTAGTTTTAAATACTGCGAATAACATGAAAGCCTGGGCGCATTCTATAGAAAAGCTACGTACTACGTGCTCAATCAGTTCATGCAATCAACTGCCAAATTCCCCCGCCTTCTACATTAATGTACCATAATTCAAATCTTGATCCACGGTTATATATAATCAAATAAAAAATATAAAAGAAAAATAATTCGATTTCATTCTAATGGTATTTTCTCTTATCACTATTTCAATTTATTAAATTATCTTTATAAATATATTATAATCGTAATCGTTTATTATCTAAATTATTATGTCAAGATCATCTGCGTAAAAATTCAATAAGATTGGAGGTCGTTTAGTCATTATAAAATAAATCAACGATTATAGTAAGAATTAAGATTCTTGTAGCGAACTGTCTATTTAGTTGATATATATGAATAACTAAATAACCTTCAATCTTGTTTATTTTATACAGTGATAATCTTGATAAGATGATTTAAAAGGTGAACCGTTTGAATTATGATATGTTTGATTCAGAACTAGACCTAATGTGATGAGACCCACATGAGATGCTGGTTCGCTTTCTGCTTAAGTCTTCCGAGTAACCCGCAGGACAAAGAGAGAAAGCACTAGGCACCGATAGGGTGCCGACCTAAGAGGCTCCAATGCTTAAGTTAGTAAGCGAGGTGAAGATCCAATAGACAAATCACAACACAAAGACATAAGAGTCAGGTTTGTGTTTGTTTATAGAGAGAAGTAGATGAGAGAGAGTACATGTATGAAAAGGTTTGAGGAAGTATTTATAGGAACAATGAATGTGATGGTTGAGCACTATTGAAGTAGGTTTGAAACTACTTCAAGAAATACTGTCATGTGTCCCGCAGATTCGGGATGTATGCCAGGTGGTAATAAGTCTCCTATTATGTCAATGAGTTGATACTGACGTTTATCAGCGGATCGGACCAGGGGTGCCGAACCGTTCCAATCGAGTGTCCACACCAAATAGTCATGACTTTGCCTTATTAGACGTATGTTGTTGGTGTTGCTTGCCGAGTGGCAGTAACATTCCCTGTAGAGTGAATGACCTGACGATAGACTCAAGGTTGTCCTTTGACTTTTTTCTGATTGCCTAGTGGCCGGTCATGTGTTTGTTATGGTGTTGGTCATATTGGGTATAATTGATCGATATAATATTAGCATGATATATAAGAAGAATTCAATAAATAAAAAATATATAATATAAAGAGATAATATCAAAATGAGATGTAAATATTATTTAATATAAAAATCAAGCTACAACTTTAATTAACTCAAAATCGCATGTGAGACGCACGAATCTCTATACAAGGTCACTATGAAATAGATAAATACATTATCAACGAGATTAATTAGGCAATGCTCCCCCAAATCATGTATCATACGACATAAAACGAAGATTAAGCTTTTGACCCACCATTACAAGACAAAAGAAAGAGTTAGTGATCAACATCATTGTCGGTCAAACTCCACCAAAGCCCAAACAGGCAAACACGCAAAAATGTCATTCCCTACGTCACTATCTACTACTACCACCCATCTCAATGGACCTAAAGCTTGCGGATCCGAGATCCTTATAGCGGCCGGGTGACAACCCACCGTCTTGATCCATGAACCGCTTCCCTCCTCTCTTCCTCCTCCAAATCCTATAACTCCAAACCCCGCCGACGGCGAAGAAAATCACAAGGGCCAAACATACAACCGCAATCCCAACGCCCACACCCACGTTTATTTTCTTCCTCCCTGCACCCTCCCTCACTTTAAAATAACCCATCTTACTCTCATCCCGGACGCCCACCAGACTTTGGATCGGGTAATCCATCATGTAACAAAACCCGGATACGTTGTTGTAAACCGCGCCCCAACAGCTACAGTTCCTTTCACAGTCTCTCTCACACTCGCCGTACGACGGCGTCGTTTTGTAACCCATCAACTCCTTAAACGGCAGCTCAACCCCGTTTTTCCTCAGAACCCAGAAGTTGTTATTCGTCGCCCACCCGACTCCGCAGAAGTCCCCGGTCTGAACCGGGAAACACTCGCCGGACCGGAAATCCGTCCGGTTATCCAAGCACGAGCAGGAACCGTTCCCGGATCCGCACAAACCGTACGAGCCGCAGGGACTGGGAAGCTCGCAGGAGACGGAGATCGCCTGAAAATCCAAAACCCATTTCGACCCGTCCCAGTAGAACCCGTTTAGGTTCCCGTCGGACTCTATCCGGACCTTGAGAAGACCATTGATGGGTCTCTGGAAGGTGTTGAAGGCTTGAATATCGACCGGCTTTGGGTTCCCAGTTTGGTACATTCCAAGGAAACCATCCGAGTTGATTTGGGCGTAAATCGGTCCTTTCCCATCGACGATTTCAGCTTTAGCTTCCAAAGCTTTGCGTCGCCAGTACATTTGGTCGGAGTTTGGGCCGGGTTTGAAATTCGCGTACAAACCCATGAAGTCGTTTCCAAGTCGCATGGAGTAGAGGCCGTTGGATGAGACGAGGGCCATGGTCGACGTGAAATTTTGAGTCTCGACGAGTGTATTTGTGGGCAACTCAAAACTCTGCCATAAAACAGAGCCCTGTTGTGTTTGTATTTGGACGTTGGAGGTGTTGAGGAGTGCAACGCGGTCGCCTTGAGTGTGAGTTGACCAAAATACCCTCTCTTGAGGATCGGAGAGGACAAGGCTGCCGTTAAAGATGAGGGATGTGCGGTCGGACCAGCGAGCGGGTTGGGCCGGGTTCGCGACCCAGAAAGTGTCGGAGGAGGGCAAGTGTAGGATTGCTAGAGCGAGTTGGGAATCGTTGATTCGGAGGAAACCGAGCGAGAAATTGGCGTTGTGATCGGCGAGGAGCGGTTGGAATGTTTCGGTTGAAAGGTCGGGGGTGGCTTCGAAGCCTTTGGGCAGCTCTGTTAGTGTTCTGGTGGTCGTGGTCGCAGCAGAGTGCGGCCATATAGGTGCATAGAGTACAAAAGTGAGTGTGATCAGGAGGAGGAGCTGATGAGTTGGGCTTTTCATGGTGGAAGAGAGGGAGAGAGTGATGACTACAGATGAAGATTAGAAGCAGCCATGATGAGGAGACAAAAGGGGCAGCAACAAGCTCCATATATAACAATATTTGCAGCTGCATAATAAGATTAATTATAATTAGTACTGAAAAGCAAACAAATGGTTTACTTACAAATATTTAGTTCCAAATTTGACTGTTGCAACTTGCAATATAAATATATGGGAATGGAATATTGTATTTTCATTAAGACAAATCCATTTGTTTTGGAGCAAATAATAAGGTCTAGGGTTTTTCGAAAGTTTGCAAAAAAAATTCATTTGTTTTAGTATTAGGTTGTTTATCTTGTCAATGTTTGTATGAGGTATGTTTATACCTTAAGAAAACGCAACAATTAGAATGTTGATAACCAGTTTACTTAATTAGACAAGCCAAACTTAATTTCTTTTACCCTGTGTTGATACCTAATTTGGTCGGCTTGAATAGGGTCAAGCAGTCTTGCAAAATATAAATCAAGCCCTAAGCTACACATACATATTCAAACAACTCAACATGAGACAAACACATCGAGGACCTGTTGGCCGACATATCTCAGCCACACAGATAGTTTTCACTGGTAAAATCTCAGACGACATACAAAATTGATAGGTCGACCACACAAGGACATGTGTGTGTGTGGCTTACATCTTACTCGGTCGATTGAGTTAAACAGAAAATGTAACTCATGACTACACAAGGACACGTATCAGCTCAGGAGATTACGACATTTATCTTACATCAAACTATTCTATCAATACCATTTAATACGACTATAAATATAAGGGGACCTCACCTAAAAAAACGTAATGATAATTTCCCCCCTACACTGTCTAAATTATTACAGTACCCTCCATACTTAATTTTACTTAAGTATCAGAGACTGTTAGACCGATATCACAACGGTGCACATTTGCTCTTACCTTCTCTTTACAAGTCCTGTTATCACAAGGAAAACGATCGAATGAGCTCAGCTCAGCAAATCTAAATTGGCACATTTATTACATCAACACCTTGTAATAATGTAGCTAATTTGAGAAAATAGTTCGATATTTCCAATTATAATCAGGGACGACTCTTGAACTCGATTTTCAGATGGATTAACTTATAGACTATATTTTAAAAAATTGATGATAGAACTGAATTTTATTAATAAACATAAAAGATACACAGAAGGAATTTAATGAGCCTTGTCCTTCAAATGTATCTATGTACATAAATAAGAGATTGATAGACGGAAGGAAAAAAATTACAATAAAACTCATAATTAAACTTGTAATGTAAATACAAATTATCACTTTTTAATTTTAAATTGTATCATTGAAGTCTTAATAGGATCAAAATTCTTTACCATCTCCTCATTATTAGTCCTAAATTGAATTAAGTCAACTCGATTAAATTGAAATTCGTAATAAAATTTGAACGAATTAAATCACATAAATACTTCATGCAAGTTCCTTTCTTTCCTCTTACAATATACAAATGACATTTGAAGACTTGGGTAGGTGTGGAGCAGATAACCAATTGAAGGTTGGAGAGAGTTGGCACTTATAAATAGTATGGTTGAGATTCTAGAAATGTTTGTTGACATAGGTTACTTGCTACCCGCAGCAATTTGAATAGTTGACAATCTATGCATTATTCCCACGGGCAGTTTTTATTGCCACCCTCATCCAATCCCCTCATCATAAAATTTAAATTTAATCACATGAACTATTACAAGATAACAATAAAGTCGCATGGATAACAATTATTTTTTTAATGTTCAGTACATAACCTGAGTTTTAATAGGGCAATACTTATATCTCATCCCGGTAGTATCTTTTCATACCATGATTTCGATTTATCGAATTGTTTTTATACAAATAACATAATTGGAACCGTTCATTATCTAAATCATTATGTCAAAATCATTTTCGTACAAAATCAACAAAATTTGAGGTCATTTAGTCATTAATTTATATATACCAAATATATCAATAGTTTTGGTAAGAATTATAATCCTCATGGTGATTTAGAGTGATAATCTTTACATAATGATTTAGAGATTGAACAGTTTTAATTATGACAAATGTACAAAAAAAAAAAATCGATAAATCGAAAAAGTGGTATGAGTACGTCTCATCAAGGTGGGATGGAAGGATTGTCTTTTTAATAATTAGTAGCAACTACTAGTTTACTTAAGAGATTCAAAAAAGCTGCAAATTTGAATCTCCATTACATTGATTAATAAAAAAAAATCCAATTATCTTAAATCCTTGAAATTCAACTTACAAGTACGTACGCATGTATGGATGAACTCACAATCGATTTTTCATCTCCATAGAAAAATAATTTGATTTTAAGTACACCTAATAGTATGTATCCCTCTTTCTTATGTTGAAAAGGATTTCAAATTCGACTTCCAAATTCAGTTAAGGTACGTGCACATCTAGAAGGGAAAGATCGATATGATCATCATCACTACTAATCCGGTGGACGCTGGATTGACATTTACAGCATCACATTGAATCGCGAGTTGACTAAATATAATGCAAGAAAAAAAAAATAGGAATGGGAAAACTCCAATCTTCTTCTGGATCCATTATTCCATTACTAGACAGGTGCATGTTGTTTGACCTTGGAACCAGAATTTAATTCAACCGAAAGATATCCTGCTCACTTTACTCTCTTTAGAGTTTAGACCCCAACTATGCCCATGATCTAATATTTCAGTCTCTCTCCTTCAACATTTTGATCCCTCTTTGATTCGTTTATGTATATCACGAGGAGTTCCCAATTCGAAAAACGAACCTAATATACTACTTGCTCTTGATCCTAAAATACTCAAAACCAATTTCGAAATCCTAATGATCTGACAACTCTTTAATTTCACCATTTAAGATTTTAAGCCATATGCATCCACCACCTTCATCAACTCTCATCCCCATTTCTTAAGGTCTTCACCTTTACGCGTCTCAGCCGCTTTTTCCTCAGTCGAAAGTCTTGTTTTTTTTCTGGAGTAGGAGAGACTCCTTGCAAAAATGGGAATCTCTTGCATTCAGCTATTTATCAAACCCGCCACATGGTTCTCAACGTTAATTCTACCGTCGATTATAAATTCAATTTCTTATCTGAATGATCGCCCACATAATATTATTAAATTGCGCTACACAAATTAGTCTAACTATAGCTAGATGATCATGACTTTTGCCTATATATTTATCTCCTAGCTTCTCCCTTTCCCTCTCGATCACCACAAATTCACACATGGAGGTCGTAGAATATGTGTTCCAAGGCAAATTATATAGACTTATTACCTTAAATGCACTATAAACAAAAAAATTGAGTCTTAAAATGCGACACATGAACCAAAAAAAAAATAGAATGTCCTCTTTCCCTTTCCCTTTCCTAATTAACCCACCCCACCACACTCGTCTCCCTTGTCTTTCTCTCTTGACCTCCGCTCACTCGCCTGGCCACTCCTCTACTCAACCACGCCAGCCACAAAATCAAACTCCAAAGCTTCTTAGCTTTGGTGACAGCGAAGAAAACGCGGCAGCCCCGTCTCGCTCCTCATCTTTCAAACTCAATAAGCCCTCTTCCTGTCTCGTTCTTGATCTGCCAAACTCTTTCTCTCTCAATCTCATCAACCTTGATTGTATGGAAGACGATGAGGGCTTCTACATATTACTGTCATATCCACATTTTTACAGCATTAGGAATAGAGACTGATGATTAGTGTGCAATGTTTTTGACGTTACTACTGTTCCAAGTAAAAGTTGAGACAAATTTTTATTCATAGTGCATTTTAAGACAAATTTTTGTTCCTGATGCATTTAAGGTAATAAGCCAAATATATATGCATTACATATAATATATATATATATATATATTGTGAGAATGTGAAAAGGAAAAAATATTATCTAAGAGAATTGCTCTCATTGTCAAGTATTCACATGTCTAAACTCTAAATTAAAGGAAACCAAACAAAGAAACATTATTATAACATCTATATAAATTGATATTTAATATGCCTTTGGTAGATGAATTGATGATAGGTAAAGGGACCCTCTCATATCTAGCAGCTTGATTAATATCTATTTCTCTCAGGCTTTTAGGATTTCGAATCGATGCATAAACTGATCAATCAGCAACTAATTAACCTACCTACATTAGGAACAAGACAAGAAGAATATGCACGATTGCCTGAATCCAATATATATAAGCTAGATTTTCTGGTTAGTCATTAATTTGGAGGTCAAAGTACGTATACGAACAGTAATGAGCATGTGAAAGGAGAAAGAAGCTTCAGTTATCAGTAGTTAATAAATTATAATGGAACATCTACTAGCTAGGAACTAGACGAGGAAGAGCAAATTGTACAAGAATATATGTGTGCATATATATAGCTATATAATATATATTATAATACAATTCTCTTTGACTGCTTTCTTTCACTTTGTTTTGTTCTTGTACGTACTTTCTTTTTCATATACTTGTCAATTTTAATTAACTTTAATTCCTTTTCCTTCTAGATCATGTTTATTATCTCATTAAATTTTATTTGAAAGCACTTTTTTTTTACACGCAAATGCAGAAAGTACTTCGCACTACCCAGACTACCCGTGAATATTGTTTTTCTTTATAACACTGAAATTAATTAAGAGAGAGATCTCTATTACTATATTGACTATTGACAATAATTTAGCAAAAAATTCATATACGTACATACACTAAATAAAATTAACATATATATGACCAATATATATATATATATATATATATCTTTATAATTAGCATGGGTGTTACTTATCAGTACAAACCAATTGGTACTGATTGACGGTAAGATCGGAAAATTTTTCTTTCTGTGTTCTGTGTTCTTCTTTCTCTTTTATTTTTTTTCCATTGTCTTCTTTCCTTTTTTTTCTTTTTTTCTTTTTCCCCTTTGTTCTTTTCTTTCTTTTGTTTTCCACCACAATTTTCTTTCTCAATTGAAAAAAAGAGAATGAAGAAATAAAGAACACAGAAAGAAAAACTTTCCGACCTTATCCTCAATCGATCGGTATCAATCGGTTTGTACTGATTAACAGCCCTAATAATTAGCGTGTTCAAATCCGATTATCCACAAGAGTGAATCCTGGTGATACATATGTTAGAGTGGCTCTAGCTGCACCAGCAGCTCGGGAAGAGGCAAACATTAATGAACTCTTCGGATTCATTTGCAAAATATAATTCTGCTTCATCTTTGGCTGTTAAACTTAAGAACCGCAAACTATTATGCCAATCTAGGCCTTTACACACTTGTTGTTTGCACAGGTTTTGGGTCCGAGACTAAGCCAGATGACTCTTCAGAGTGGGTGGAATAATAAATCGAAACTTCTTGTGGTGAGTGAATAAGGTTTGCTCTTTCTCTCTCTCTCTCTCTCTCTCTCTCTCATCGTTTTTATGATCATATCCTTTTCAAATGCGCCTATGATACAGAGAACAATACCGTTTTGTCAAACATGTTTACAGAACATTGCAGAGTAACCTTGCCGTCAGACCGTATGGGTTTATATATTGATGAATCTTCATACACAAAATATATCTACTCAAACTTCGAATAAAAAGAAGACATGATCTTCTTTCATATCTTTCTTTCGGTAGAAGCGATTATGAGGAATGTCCTATATGAACATTGAAATTTTTATGGTAAGATAAGAATGAGATATTGATGTTTTTGTCAAAATTTCCAAAACAGACTTAAAAAATGTAAGTTATATATAGCTCTTAATGTTCGAGATTTTTCAAGTTATTATTTGTACAATTGGCCAAAGCCCTTTGAGACACTTCTGTTATTTATTGAGTCCAATATTTTTTTTTTCATTCATTTAGTTATAAATCAATAAACTCAATGAAATCTATTATCAGTATTAATTTGGATGTGACTTTATATTCCAAAAGATACAAGTAATTTCCTCTATAAACATTAAATCTTATATTGAGATAATAATCAAAGAACAATAAATTCTCTGTTGAGCTTTATATCGCAATTTCAAAAATCGATTAAAAATCGTGAGTAGATCGCTCACAATTTTTAAGGAAAATGTAACTGTTAAGGTTTTGCAAATATTTTTGCATACATTAATTATGTCAAGACCCGACCCTCCTCGGTCAGGACCCGACTCATCTAGCACTATATTGTCCGCTTTGGGCCTCCTTGCCCTTGCCCTCACGATTTTGTTTTTGGGAGCTCACGGTGCAACTTCCCAGGAGGTCACCCTTCATGGAATTGCACTAACCTCAACTTGCTTAACTTTGGAGTTCCAACCGAACCTAAAGCCATTGAGCTCCCAAAAGGCCTCGTGCTAGATAGGTGTGTGCCTACACCTTTAAGGCACACCACCATTCCCTTCTCAGATCATTCCCCCCTCGCAGGAATGTGGGATCGTTCACCGTTCCCTACAGGACAAGTGTCTTACAAACTAAATTATTAAAATATTTGTTAGACAAATTTTGCCATTTACTGAGCCAGACGATTCATTTTCTAGAACTTTTTAAGTTGTAAAATATTAAACTTAGTGAAAGTTATCACCGGAGTCCGAAAGCGATCTTAGCATACAAAAAATATAAGGTATTCCTCTATGAAATTTAAAATTTTTAGAGTGAGATAAAAATGGAAGTAGAGTAAGTTTTTTAATGTGTTTGCCGAGATTTCATAAACCGACTAAAAATCGTGAATTATATAGTTTACTATAAACCGACTAAAAATCGTGAATTATATAGTTTACATTTTTTTTTGTAAAAAATGTAAGTGTCGGGATTTCATGAAATATTTTAACTGCACATTAGCCAAAGTATTAAATGTCATTTGTGTCATGTCTCGCCATTCAGGATGTCCATTAACAATTTTTTAATGATTTTTTTAAGTAATAAAACTCAAATTTCATTGAAATTTCGTAACAAGGTCCGAAGTGAGTCTAAGGTGTGAGGGTCCTTAGAAAAAATCTCCCTCAACTTTAAAGTATCTTATAGAGTGAAGAAAATTGAAATAAAATAAGTATTTTGATACTTTTGAAGAAATTTCAAAAATCGACTAAAAATCGAGAGTTATAGCTCTCATTTTTTACAAAATATGCAATTGTCCAGATTTCGTGAAATATTCTAACTACAAATTCGCCAAAGAATTAAATTCCATTTGACACATGTCATGCCATTCAGTATGCCCATTAACTATTTTTTATGCAATTTTTAAGTAAAAAAATGCGAAGTTCATTGAAATTTCGTAACAGGGTCCAAAGCAAGTCTAGGGTCCGAAAGTCTTAAGAAAACATCCTCATAAACTTCAAAGTATCTTACAGAGTGAAGAGAATAAAAATAAAATAAGTATTTTGATACTTTTGACGAAATTTCAAAAATCAAGTAGAAATCTAAGTAGCTCACATTTTTCTTTTTTGTAAAAACTGCAAGTGTCGGGATTTTGTAAAATATTTTAATTGAAAATTAGCCAAAGTATATATTAAATATCATTTGGTACATGTCCTGCCATTCATGATGCCCATTAACTTTTTTTTTAATGCAGTTTTAAGAAATAAAACTCTAATTTCATTAAAATTTTGTAACAGAGTCCAAAGTGAATCTAAGGTTTCAAGGTTTTTAAAAAACATCTCCCTCAACTTCAAAATATCTTAGAGAGTGAAGAGAATGAAAATAAAATAAGTTTCTTGATGCTTTTAAAGAAATTTAAAAAACCGACTAAAAATTGTGAGTTATAACTCACCATTTTTTTTTGTAAAAAATGCAATTGTTGGTATTTTGTGAAATATTTTAAGTGCACATTAGCCAAAGTATTAAATGTCATTTGAGACATGTCTTTCCATTCACAGTACCCATTAGCTATTTTTATGTATTTTTTAAGTAAAAAAACTCGAATTTCATTGAAATTTCGTTACATGGTCCGAAGTCAGTTTAGGGTCTAAAGAACTTTAGAAAACATCCCCCTCAACTTCAAAGTACCTTACAGAGTGAAAAGAATGGAAATAAAACAAGTATTTTGATACTTTTGACGAAATTTCAAAAATCGTGAGTAGCTCACATTTAAAAAAAAATGCAAGTGTCGGAATTTCGTAAAATATTTTAACTGCAAATTAGCCAAAATATATATTAAATATCATTTGGGAGATGTCCTGCTATTCAGGATGCCCATTAACTATTTTTTATTCATTTTTAAGTAATAAAACTCGAATTTCATTAAAATTTTGTAACAGAATCCAAAGTGAGTCTAAAGTCTGAAGGTCTTTAGAAAACATCCCCCTCAATTTCAAAATATCTCAGAGAGTGAAGAGAATGGAAATAAAATAAGTATCTTGATGCTTTTGAAGAAATTTCAAAAACCGACTAATGCAATTGTTGGGATTTCCTGAAATATTTTAACTGCACATTAGCCAAAGCATTAAATGTCATTTGAGACATTTCCTGCCATTCACGATGTCCATTAGCTATTTTTATGAATTTTTTAAACAAAAAAAATCGAATTTCATTGAAATTTCGTTATATGGTCCGAAGTCAGTCTAGGGTCTAAAGAACTTTAGAAAACATCCACATCAATTTCAAAGTATCTTAAGAGTGAAAAGTGTGAGGACCCGACCCTCCTCTGTCAGGTCCCGACTCATCTAGCACGATATTGTCCGCTTTGGGCCTCTTTGCCCTTGCCCTCACGGTTTTGTTTTCGGGAGCTCACGGTGCAACTTCCCAGGGGGTCACCCATCATGGAATTGCACAAGCCTCAACTCGCTTAACTTTGGGGTTCCAATCCCCCCCAAAGCCACTGAACTCCCAAAAGGCCTCATGCTAGATAGGTGTGTGCCTACACCTTTAAGGCACACCACCATTCCCTTCCCAGACCATCCCCCCCTCACAGGAATGTGGGATTGTTCACCGTTCCCTCAAGGACACGGGTCTTACAATCCACCCCCCTTAGGGCCCAGCGTCCTCGCTGGCACACTTCTCGGTCGGGGTCTGGCTCTGATACCAAATTGTCAAGACCCGACCCTCCTCTGTCAGGTCCCGACTCATCTAGCACGATATTGTCCGCTTTGGGCCTCTTTGCCCTTGCCCTCACGGTTTTGTTTTCGGGAGCTCACGGTGCAACTTCCCAGGGGGTCACCCATCATGGAATTGCACCAGCCTCAACTCGCTTAACTTTGGGGTTCCAATCCCCCCCAAAGCCACTGAGCTCCCAAAAGGCCTCATGCTAGATAGGTGTGTGCCTACACCTTTAAGGCACACCACCATTCCCTTCCCAGACCATTCCCCCTCGCAGGAATGTGAGATTGTTCACCGTTCCCTCCAGGACACGGGTCTTACAAAAAGAATGAAAATAAATAAGTATTTTGATACTTTTGACGAAAGTTTATAAATCGAATAGAAATCGTGAGTAGCTCACATTTTTTAAAAAGTGTCTGAATTTCGTAAAATATTTTAACTAAAAATTAGCCAAAGTATATATTAAATATCATTTGGGACATGTCCTGCTATTCAGGATGCCCATTAACTTTTTTTTATTCATTTTTAAGCAATAAAACTCGAATTTCATTAAAATTTTGTAACAGGGTCCAAAGTGAGTCTTAGGTTTGAAGGTCTTTAGAAAATATCCCCCTCAACTTCAAAATATCTTAGAGAGTGAAGAGAATGGAAATAAAATAAGTATCTTGATGCCTTTGAAGAAATTTTAAAAATCGACTAAAAATCGTGAGTAATAGCTCACATTTTATTTTTGTAAAAAATGCAATTATTGGTATTTCGTGAAATATTTTAACTGCACATTAACCAAAGTATTAAATACCATTTGAGACATGTTCTGCATTCACGATGCCCATTAGCTATTTTTATGTATTTTTCAAGCAAAAAAACTCGAATTTCATTGAAATTTCGTTACATGGTCCGAAGTCAGTTTAGCGTCTAAAGAACTGTAGAAAACATCCCCCTCAACTTTAAAGTATCTTACAGAGTGAAAAGAATGGAAATAAAATAAGTATTTTGATACTTTAGACGAAATTTCAAAAATTGAGTAGAAATCGTGAGTAACTCACATTTTAAAAAAAAAAAATTGTAAGTGTCGGAATTTTGTAAAATATTTTAACTGAAAATTAGCCAAATTATATATTAAATATCATTTGGGACATGTTCTGTTATTCAGGATGCCCATTAATTATTTTTTATTCATTTTTAAGCAATAAAACTTGAATTTCATTAAAATTTTGTAACATGGTCCAAAGTGAATCTAGGGGTAAAATCGTAATTTCACATCAATCGTCTGATAATCCTCGATTAATCACGATTAATCTTTAATTAATATTTTAGATTTAGGACAGGTCGTTACATAGGGACTGAAGGTCTTTAGAAAACACCACTATCAACTTCAAGGTATCTTACCAAGTGAAAAGAATGGAAATAAAATAATTGTTTTTATGATTTTGAAGAAATTTAACAAATTAGCTAAAAATTGTGAGAGCTCACATTTTTTTGTAAAAAATGCAACTGTTATGATTTCGTGAAATGTTTTAATTGCACATTAGCCAAAGTATTAAAGTAATAAAACACAAATTTCATTAACATTTTGTAACAAGGTTCGAAGTGAGTCTAGGGTATGAAGGTCTTTAGAAAAATCTCCCTTCAACTTCAATGTATCTTACAGAGTGAAGAGAATGAAAATAAAATAAATATTTCAATATTTTTTCGTGAAATTTGAGAGATCGACTAAAAATCTTGAGTTATAACTCACATTTTTTGGTAAAAAATGCAACTGTCGGGATTTCGTAAAATATTTTAACTGCACGTTAGCCAAAGTATTAAATTCCATTTAGGACATACTACCATTCAGGATGTCCATTAACTATTTTTTATGCATTTTTAAGCTATAAAACTCAAATTTTATTAAAATTTTGTAACAGGGTCCGAAGTGAGCCTAAGGTCTAAAGGTCTTTAGAAAACATCTCTCTTCACTTTAAAGTATATTAGAGAGTGAAGAGAATGAAAATAAAATAAGTATTTTTATGCTTTTGATGAAATTTTAAAAACCGGAAAAAAAAATCGTGAGTTATAATCACAATTTTTTGTAAAAAATGCAATTGTCTGGTTTTAGGGAAATATTCTAAGTGAACATTAGCCAAAGTATTAAATGTCATTTGGGACATTTCTTGACATTCATGATGCCCATTAACTATTTTGTATGCGTATTTTAAGTAAAAAAAAAACTCAAATTTCATTGAAATTTCATAACAGGATCAGAAATGAGTCTAAGGTATGAAGGTCTTTAGAAAATATCTCCCTTAATTTCAAAGTATCATAGGGAGTGAAGAGAATGAAGATAAAATAAATAATTTATTGCTTTTGAAGAAACTTTAAAAACCGACTAAAAATCGTAAGTTATAACTCAATTTTTTTTTTTTGTAAAAATGCAACAGTTGTGATTTCGTGAAATATTTTAACTGCACATTAACCAGAGTATTAAATTTCATTTGGGACATATCCTGCCATGATGCCCATTAACTATTTTTCATGCATTTTTAAGCAATAACACTCGAATTTCATTGAAAATTCGTAACATGATCTGAAGTGAGTCAAGGGTCTGAAGCTCTTTAGAAAGCATCTCCTTCAACTTCAAAGCATTTTACAGAGTGAAAAGAATAAAAGAAGAATTTTGATTCTTTTCAAAAAAAATTTCAAAAATTGACTGAAAATCGTAAGTAGCTCACTTTTTTTTGGGTAAAAAATGCAACTGTCAGGATTTCGTAAAACTGGACATTAACCAAAGTATTAAATGTCATTTGAGACATGTCATGTCATTCAGGATGTTCATTAACTATTTTTTATGCATTTTTTAAGCAATAAAACTTGAATTTCATTGAAGTTTCGTAATAGGGTCCGAAGTGAGTTTAGGGTATGAAGGTCTTCAGTAAGACTCCCCTTAACTTCAATGTATCATAGAGAGTGAAGAGAGTGAAGATAAAATAAGTATTTTATTGCTTTTGAAGGAATTTTAAAAACCGACTAAAAATCGTGAGTTATAGCTCACATTTTTTTGTACAAAATGCAACTGTCCGGATTTCATAAATTATTTTAACTGCACATTAATCAAAGTATTAAATTCCATTTGGGACATGACCTGCCATTCAGGATACCCATTAACTAGTTTTTAAGTTAAAAACTCGAGTTTCATTGAAATTTCGTAACATGGTCCGAATTGAGTCTAGAGTCTGAAGGTCTTTAGAAAACATCATCTTAACTTCAAGGTATCTTACAAAGTGAAGATAATGGAAAAAATAATTATTTTTATACTTTTTAAGAAATTTAAAAAATCGACTAAAAATTAGCTCACATTTTTTCTAAAAAATGCAACTGTCAAGATTTCGTGAAATATTTTAACTACACGTTAGCCAAAACATTAAAGTAATTAAACTTGAATTTCATTGACATTTCGTAACACGGTCCGAAGTGAGTCTTGGGTCTGAAGGACTTTAGAAAATATCCCCTTCAACTTCAATGTATCTTACAGTGTGAAGAGAATGAAAATAAAATAAGTATTTCGTTGCCTTTCGTGAAATTTTAGAGATCGACTAAAAATCGTAAATTGTAACTCACATTTTTTTGTAAAAAATGCAATTGTTGGGATTTTATGAAAAATTTTAACTGCACATTAGCCA
Organism: Prinsepia uniflora; assembly: GCA_032719365.1. Taxonomy (NCBI): domain Eukaryota; kingdom Viridiplantae; phylum Streptophyta; class Magnoliopsida; order Rosales; family Rosaceae; genus Prinsepia; species Prinsepia uniflora. The sequence goes on along the minus strand of CM064862.1, from coordinate 644,056 downwards.
ATATATTAAATCCCATTTTGGACATGTCCTCTATTCACGATGGCCATGAACCTTTTTTTTTTAGTATTTTTTAAGCAAAATTTCATTGAAATTTCCTAAAAGGGTCCGAAGTGAGTCTTGAGTCTGAAAGTCTTTAGAAAACATCTCCCTTAACTTCGAAGTATCTTATAGAGTGAAGATAATGAAAATAAAATAAGTATTTCGATATTTTTGAAGAAATTTCAAAAATGAACTAAAAATCGTGAGTTATGCTCACATTTTTTGTAAAAAATGCAACTGTCAAAATTTTGTGAAATATTCTAACTGCACGTTAACCAAAGTATTAAATTCCATTTTGGACATGATCTGCCATTCAGAATGCCCATTAACTATTTTTTATACATTTTAAGCTATAAAACTCGAATTTCATTGAAATTTCGTAACAAGGTCACAAGTGAGCCTAAAGTCTCAAGATTTTGATGCGTTTGTAGAAATTTCAAAAATCGACTAAAAATCTTGAGTTATAACTCACATTTTTTTTTAGTAAAAAATGAAAATGTATGACTTTCGTGAAATATTCTAAATGGACATTAGCCAAAGCATTAAATGTCATTTGGGACATGTCATACCATTCAAGATA